>CAJQZJ010004750.1:12655334-12667414 GCA_907164525.1 Lophiomys imhausi | reverse complement strand
GAAAGAAAGAAAGAAAGAAAGAAAGAAAGAAAGAAAGAAAGAAAGAAAGAAGCTCGCCCTTCAAAGCAGGCTAACCTCTTCTTTGAGTAACTCTGACATGGATGAGGGGGAAATCTAGAAGAACATTTGAAAAGTTTACTCAGGTTGAGAATTTCTAATTCCACCACTTTTGTGTGTGTTGTTGTTTGATGGACAGGACAGCATCTCCTCATTATTATGGAAAATATAGGGTTGGTGGTAATTACCATCTGAATACGAATGGGAGCAGAAGTGGGCACAGCCTGCACTGGCCTTTCTTTGACAAGGCATAACTTTCTTCTGAATTTCTGTGTTAATTAATGCTTATTTAAAACCACTTTAATTGGTAGTAAACACCTCAACTTTTTGTACTCATTAAAATGCAGCCATTGATGTGTGATGGATTTTTTAAAAAAGCTTAATTAACTTTCCTTCTGTATATATAACCTATAATAATGACAAACATATTGGGAAAAAATTACCTCTGCCTTCCCTCTCTCTCCCTATCCCCATTATAAAGACACATGATGTGGGAGCCTCACTTTATAGGACCAGATGCCATTCATGTAGTATTTTGGAGGAGAAAGCAAAAGCTTTTCAGTCCTTGGTTATTTCCAAGCCACATGCAAGTCTTCTAGGGAAACAGACTTTTGTTTGTTTGTTTAATAAGAAAAAGTTTAAAGTAACACACACCCCAGAAGACCCAAGAGCAGAGTATTTTCTTGGAAAATAGAAGATTTTGAAGACATTTTTAGACATCTATCTCAAGGGAAATTGGTTATAATTATATGGGACCAAGAAAGGCATGGCTAGCTTTTCATTAGGAGTTATGATTCCTCAAGATCATATAAGCACCTTAGAGAAACCTGGGAAAATAGGAAGTGTGACCATAATAACTGGACATCATAATGCAATATTATATTTAACCTTTCATAATTCCCTTTGTGTTTGTCTGTAAGGGGCACAAAATCTCTAAGCAGTGAACCATGGCAGGAGAAATCCAAGCAGGATACCATCCTGTACTTCACTCACAGTGGTAAGGTCAAGCAGGAGGGGCTCAGAGAGAATTCTTTGTTTAGGAAGGGCAAAGTTTTACATGGCTTAGCCAAGAAAAGTGAGGGAAGCTCTGCTGATTTGGTTACAAGTGGGCCAAGATGGTTCTTGAAGAAGAAAGTCATTGTCATTGGCTTATCACAGGAAATGTAGCTGTTTCCTCCATAACCTGTGTGACCATTGGTGTTTTGAGGCAGAGGAACCATGCTCTTCCTGAGGAGACTCTCAGAGAATCAGGGGTCCAGTAACATTGCTGCTTGGAGGGAAGATGGAAGGCATGAGGCTCACAGGACTCAGGAGGCCTTCACAGGGTCATCAAGGTCTTCTCTTTAAGACTATCTATGAGGTAAAATACTGGGAATGAGACTCTTGAGTAATGCAGCTGACGTGAGACAAACATGTTGGTGGTGGGATGTCCTGGTGATGTAGCTGTCTTTGAGTTAGTCATGTCCTTGGAACTCTACTCCAGTCAACTCACCAGTTCACCAAGCTGGCTTCGGTCTACCATTGCCATACCACCCCATATGGGGTGACGAGATGTTTCTTTATGACTCTCCAGGAAAGGTGTCACAGTCCCATTGTTGGCTAGAAAGTCTGGGGTTTCTCCAGTGTCTGGAAGAAACAGACTTAGGAGGCAAGCCACATGAGGACCAGCCATTGCGGTCTCCTGGTATAGTGATCCGAAATACCAAGTCTCATCGTTTGATCATTTTTAGATTCATTCACTCCTCCAAACAACATAAATCTCCCTCTGATTTAGGTTCTGTCTCAGATTCACTGGCTACCAGAGCTTCTTGTGACTTTTGTCTTTGTAGTGTAACTTCAATCATTCTTGAGTGAGTGACTGAGAAGCATTTATGACTGAGAAGTAATGATGAGTGATTACAGCATGGATACCATAATTTTCAGAAGATCCTGGGTGATGCCTGCAATCAGAACATTTCAACCTCAGCCCAAGGAGAGGCGTTCAGCAGTAGTCAGCTTGCCTGAGCATTTTCAACCTCTGGATTTACCATTTTAGTCTCTGGCTTATAAAATACTGTGATTAGAGGAAGGCACTTCTAAGTGTCTTAATAAAGCCTCAGAAAGGAAAAGGTGATTATAAAGGATGAGGGGACAACTGAGACTATGTGCATAGCTGTCAGTGAGTCACTGGGATCTGGGTGTAAGTTGGAGGGTGAGGCAGACAGGTCTCGCCTGAAGTTCGATTGGATGTCTTGGAAAGACTCTCAGTTCTTAGCATTGGCTTCTGAAGAGCCTCCAAGGAGCCCAAGCTACAGATCCCAGCTAGTGGGGAAATGTGTCATGCACATGCATGACAACTTGGAATTTCATGGAAGTGTTTTTGTTTGGTGGCACCTGGTAATGTCTTTCCCAGTTGCGCAGCTCTGCCCAAGGACCAGCACCCACAGATAAAGTAGCTGTGACAACGTCATATGGACACTGGGGGAGTCCTAGCAGGTTTCTGTGAGCTGGCTGCTAAAAGAACCAGGTTTTTGACATAAAAATTTTCAGTCAGTTTTGACATGAGAGATTTCAGGGGCAGCAGTTTAGGACAGCAGCTAGGACATTTGTCCTAGCATGGAGATGGACACATTGATGTTATCCCAACTCTCTTGGGGCTTGACACAGGAGCTCCAGGAGTTAGGTGAGTGGGGCTACATTGGGAGACCATGCTGAAAGAAAAGATTTTTCCTCTATGTTTGAACATTTCACACTGACTCATGATCAAATTTTTACCCATATATTTGACACCATATTGGTTGTCAAACTAATTGATAAAGACAAAGTGTTGTGGTTTGAATGTGTAATATCCACCACAAGCTCACATGTTTTAACCCTTGGTCTCCAGTTGGTGGCACTGTTTGGGACAATTTTAGAATCTTGAGGAGATGGAGCCTCACAGGAGGAAGTGTGTGACTGGAGGGTCTTCAGGCTTTGGAGCCCAGCCCCACTTCCTGTTTACTCTCTGCTTCCTGAGAATGGATGCAATGTGACCAGACAATCTTCTGCTCCTGCCAGGATGCCTTCTGTTCAGTGCCATTTCTTCCCTGCTGTCACTACATGCTGCTAGAACTATTAGCTAAAGTAAAACTTACCTTCCTTAAATTGTTTTGTCAGATGATTTTATAACAGAAATAGGAAAAGAAAGTAATACACTGTAGCACCTAGACCCTGTTTTCTAAGGACAATCCTTGAGTCTTAACTAATTCGTAGTTAATATTTATCTTTTTTTCCTAGAGATTGGGAGGTCCTTAGCTCAGTGATGCCAACCAGGTTTTGACCAAGGATTAAAGTGAAACATATATATGAATGAAGATCACTTCTAAGATTAGTATACTAATTTTATTAGTATAATGTATATACTATAATATACTATATATAATAATTATAATATTTATAATATAAATATAATTTTATATAATATAATATAAATATTATAAAGAATTATATAATTACATTAGTATAATATATTATATACTATATATAATGTACTATATTTATATGCTATGTATACTAATTAGTATATATAATATACTATATAGTATGTTATAATTATTATATATAATATATTATATACATACATTATACTAATATAGTTAGTATACTAATCTTAGAAGAATATAAATAAATATAAATATATATTATAAAGAATTATATAATTATATTAGCATAATATATATTGTATATACTATATATAATGTACTATATTTATATGCTATGTATGCTAATTAGTATATAATATAATATATACTATATTATAATTATTATACATAGTATATTATATACATACATTATACTAATATAATTAGTATACTAATCTTAGAAGAATATAAATAAATATAAATATATTATAAAGAATATGAATATTATAAAGAATTATATAATTATATTAGTATAATATATATTATATATACTATATATAATAATTATACTATATTATATATACTAATTAGTATACTAATTAGTATACTAATCTTAGGAGTGGTCTTCATTCCACATATATTAAAAAACATTGTGAGGATATATTTTCCAGTGAGAAGGTAGAGTTTAGGAAGAGGGTTGGGGAAGGGAAGGGTCTGGAGAAAATGCAGGAAGATGAACTGAGCCAGTAGGAGAAGGAGGTTGAGCTAGAGGGTGAATTGGGACCAGCCCACGATGAGCTGGGGAAGAAGAGTTCTACACTTGCTTTTATAACACCCGGGTTTTTTACTAGACTTTTTCTCCACTGTTTTCAGGATGGGGCATGTGACTCACGGCTTCACACATGCTCAAAAAGTGCTGTAAAACTGAGCCATACCTCAGCTCTGTCTTGATAACTTGCTCAAGCAGTCCTTGAACCTAGGACCTTTCTCTTTCTCAGGACTTTAAATGAGATAACTTGAGCATAGTTTTATGCTACCAAAGGGTTGCAGAAATAATTTGACATCAGGGCTCTAAATGGTATTATAATAATATCTTATTTAATTAATAGTGCATCTCCTCCATAGACCCATTGCAGAGAACACTGATGACCTTTGTCCTGGGCTGCATATGGAAGGCTTCCTTCACCACAGAATATACCCTGGAATTTTTGAAATCTCCAAGCCTGCTATATAAATTAATTTTTTCCCAGTAAAGTTTTCCATGACTGGATAGTTGTAGTGAACGCCTTTAATCCCAGCACTCAGGAGGCAGAGGCAGGTGGATCTCTATGAGTTGGAGGCCAGCCTGGTCTACAGAGTGAGTTCCAAGACAGCCAGAGATACACAGAGGAACCCTGTCTTGAAAAACTAAGAAAAAAAGTTCCCCTGATTTCAAACAATATATATATATATATATATATATACACACTTATTAGAAGTAATTTGAAAAATGTAGAATTCTTCAAAGAAAAAATAAAAATCAGTAGTTAGATCTATTCATTGGTAAAAATTTTGACCTCTTTTTCTCCTAGTCTTTCCTTTGCATACTATGGATTTCATAGAAATTGAGACCATATGTCTGGCGAATTTTGCACCACATTGTTCACCTAACATCATGTCAGCACTTCTACAAGCTGCCCTGTCTTCTGACAACACTTCTTTGCCTATCCGAGTGCCCTGTGCTGTGGAAGGTGTTCGCTTTTGAGCAGTTCATCTTCTGCTGGCCACACAGACCCTTTCCGGAATTTGTCTTCGAGACAAGTGTTCTTTCAGAACTGATGGACCTCATTCATCAAAGGTATTTGTGCCTTTACATAACCAAGTTTCTTCCCACGTGGGCAGCTGTTCCCCAGTGGAAAGGGACCTCAGCATGATCCAGTCCGCGTGGATGTCGTAGCAGCCAGCTCTTAAGACAGGCTTTTGGTGTTGCTGTGTAACCCTGTGTCTCGGCACCTAAGGAGAAAGCTGATTTGGACTGTTAGTGGCCGTGGCGTTGCACGGCTCCCTCCTTGCTTCGCCCTTTTGCTGTGGGCTGTGATGACACAGTACAATATGTCAGGAGCCCGTGGCAGAGGGAGACTTTGCACTTCCCAGTGGTTTTAGAGAGAGCAGGGAAGGGACCAGGGCCCCAATACCTCTCTGAAGGAGACATTTCCAACGACGATAACTTCTTTCTATGAGGCCCTAACTCCTGAAAGCTCCTCTACCAACCAATGGCAGACGCTGCAACTCCACATCCAAGCTATAGATCCATGGTGGGTGATGAGTGCATAGAGACCCGAGTGACCTTTTGTTGGTGACGTGAAGTTAGTTAGAAGCTTTTTGTCAAGATCAGGTTTGTGGCCCTATCTCACAGCACACGGGTCAGGAAATAGATGCTCTGTGTGTTCCAAGGAGATCTGGACATACTAATGACAAATCGTGCCTACCTGAATTTTTAAAAAATATCCTAGAACATATTCCAATCACAGCAATTAGGGAAAAACACCATTATTAACGATATGCAAACAATATTGGCAAATAGTGAGTCAAGAGCACCTATAACACAGGCTTTATGTTTCAGACAGAATTTGTTGTTTACAAATACACAAAGCTGTTCCCCCGAATGATGAAAACAACTGCATGAAATTAACCTCATGTTGCCAGGGAAGTTAGGAAACCAGGGGAATCTGCCTTTGTCAGATGTGAAGTGCCTCCCTTAAAGGGAGAGTGTTAGGATTTTAGCTGGTCGTGAAAGGATAGCAAGAAACTTTCATTTTTTGTGCCCGACTACCAGGTTGACAGTGGATGGCCAGGAATTCTGTGCTGGCCAAAGATTCCAAGTCAGCATTTGGATTCAACAGGGCTTGCGGTGACTCATTCACTAAGCAAAGCAGTAGGCACTGCGCTGAATTCTGTGTTCCAGTCTTCATGGAAATGGTGGTATCAGTATCTTCAGTGGCACCTGTCAGAGGATGTGTGCCTGGGAGTGGTGGTAGAGAAGGCAGAGGAGCATCACTTCCTTTTTCTATCCCTAAGCCTATGAGACCACACAGTGGTCAGTTAGCCTGGGCTTTAAGTATTACCACAGAGAATACTGTCTCTCCCATGGGAAGGAGGTGGTTTATAAAAGCTTCCTTCATTACAATGGATTCCTTCTAAGTAACAAAGTGCTTCTTCCCCACAGTTGTGTTCTGTAGGAAGCTGGGAATGTGACAAGTCCTGTCTCCTCTGGCATTTCCCCGAGTAGAAATGATAGCAGTGCTGTTCTACACATTGTTAAAACAACATTTAAACAATTACTTTAGCTTTGGTTGTGTGTGTGTGTGTGTGTGTGTGTGTGTGTGTGTGTGTGTGCATGTGTGTATAGGTACCCATTCAGGCCAAAAGAGAGGGTCAGATTCCCCGGAGCTGGAGTTCCAGTGGGCGCTGGGAACAGAATACATTTTTAACTGCTGAGCAATCTTTCCAGTTCAAAATATTTTTAAAAAACCCACCTCAAGTCAACTTTGTTTTTCAGTTCTTTCAGGGGAAATATCAGAACAACCAGAAGAATCTTCAAATTGACCCACTCTCAGCCAAAATCCAAGGCTGGCCTCTCTATGGAAGATGTGCCCTGCACACACGGGCAGCTGAAGGCTAAGCCTCTGCAGGATGCATACTAGCAGCTTGCCACCTCTGTCTTGTCCAGTTTCCTGGCTTCTTGATGCTCTAGTTCCTGTGTGTGCAGTATTTGCTTAGATCAGTGGCTCTCAACCTTCTTAGTGCTTCGACCCTTTGATACAGTTCCTCATGTGGTGCTCATCTCAACCAATTGCTACTTTATAACTGTAATTTTCCTACTGTTATATGTAATATCTAATCATAATGTAAATATTTTTGGAGATAGGGGTTTGCCATGGTCATGACCCACAGATTGAGAATCCCTGGCTTAGAGCCTTCATGAGGTCTGCAGTGGGTGGCAAACTAAGGGTCACACCAAATTTGGGGATGTAGTCAAAGTTAAAAAGTATGAGGTAGCTGGGTGTGTTGGCACACACCTTTAATCTCAGCACCCGGGAGGCAGAGGCAGGCGAATCTCTGTGAGTTCAAGACCAGCCTGGTCTACAAAGTGAGTCCAGGACAGCCAGGGCAGATACACAGAGAAACCCAGTCTCAAAAAACAAAACAAACAAATAAACAAAAAGTATGAGGGAAAACATGCATTTTTTTCAAAAGAACAGTAACTGCATTTCCTTTTGTTTTTGTTTTTTTCTGTATCTATCTAGTAAATATGCAGTGATAGGTTATATAAAACATTTTATCTCTGGAAACTCACTGAACCTCAGGTGTTATCATTATATAAATATAATGATATCAATATATAAATATAATCAGACGTACCAATAGATGCTGGGAAACCATGTTTTCCTGTTAAGTGGCATTTCAGCTGTCATCAGAGACTAATGAAGCTGCTGCTCATTGGCATGAGGATCCTTCTGTTCTCTTAAGTATTCATCGCTCCAGTCTCCAGGTGATGATGGAAGAAAAACCATTCAGCAACAGCATGATCGTTTATAAAACCATTCTCTCCTCAGATGCCCCCTTGTTCCACACTGGGGCCTTAACTACCTGTGGGGCCAACATCTTTAGCATCTTTTGTTCTTGATCTACCTCTTAACTAGTTTTAGGATGTAGAAAACACTTGATAACACCAAGGAAAGTAAAATCCAAATAGATTACAAAATTTAACAAAATTCTGCAGGAGGTCCATCTTTTTGTAAAGTTGTTCATGATGATTGCATAACTACTCCAGTCACAGACCAAAACTGACCTCCCCAAGAGATGGCAAACCTGAGTTAAGTAGAAATCAAAGAGAGAACACAGGAACTAGTAAGATGCCTCAGTGGGTAAAGATGCTTGCCTTCAAGCTTGGCAGCCCGAGTTCCACCCCTAGGACCTGCACGGTAGAAGAGAGAACGTGGAAGTGAACAATGATCTCATAGATACTGTTTTAGTTACTTTTCCTATTTCTGTGACAAAACACCTAACAAATACAGCTTCAGTGTGGAAAGGTTTGCTCAGGGCTGTTGTGCACCACTGCAAGGAAGCCTTGGTGACAGGAATATGAGGCAAATGCTCATATGGCATCCACAGTGAGAAAGCAGAGACTAATGAATGCTGGTCCTCAGCTCACTTTCTCTTTCCCTCTCAGTCCAGGGAGCCCTAGCACAGGTGTGGTGCAACCCAGGTAGAGGGCGGCTCTTCCCATCTCAGCTCACCTAGTTCCCAGACATATCCAGAGATTTTACAGACATGATGATTTTAAATCCCACCAAGTTGACACAACTAACTGTCACAGGTCATATTTGAGTTGTAAGAACTCTTGAGTTGGTAGCTGGATGTTTAAAAAGTGATCTGCTATCGAATTTTCTATTCACTTATAATCGGATTTTAGCCATATAGTACAGGATAACTATACTACAAACAATGCACCAAAGGGAACATGAATATAGACTTTTTTTCCTGTTAATGAGACACTTTGCCCTAGTGGTGCTGCCTTGTAGACCCCCTGTGTATGAGGAGGCTCTTGGCCCTCATATGACTGCTGAACTGGGGCGGGGGACTGTTATGTAGGGACATTCCACTCCAGAGGAGTGGGATGGATGGGATAGGGGGTAGAGGGTGGAGGGCGGGACTGGGAAGGTTGGAACGAGGATACTGTGATGGAGATGTAACCTGAAGTAACAGATAAACATAAAAAAATGGAGGGAAAGAAAGAAGAGATCCCAGGAACATTCTAAGTCTTCTGGCCCCACTGTCACTTTGAGGATGAAACAGAATGAGAAATGGCAAATGCATTGCACAAGATCTTGTTGTTGGGATAGATAGGACCAGAGCCTGCCTGCCTCTACCTTCCACTCAGAGCCATCGTTGGCCTTCTTCTCATACCCACCCTCTGCCCAGCAGCAAGCCTGACTGACTGTCACTCACCCATCCTCCTGCCTCCCACCTCTGGATTGCCACAGTGGTGGTCTAGCCAGGCTTGCACAGGGTGGCCTCCATGTGGCTGTCACTGATGTCCCTTATAAATAGGTCTGAAACATAGAGGGGGTAGGTCCCCTCTCTGTTTGAATCTTTCCATGTCTTCTCTCCCCGAGAATAAGATTCCAGTGCATGCATATTTGTTACAGTCCCATTGTGGAATCGGTGGGATCACATGACTCTAAGCCTCATCCAGATGGATGGAAAGGAAAATGGGATGCGTATTCAAAATAGCATTTTTCCAGTTATGTAGAATAAAATGACACTGTTGACAGGAAAGTGGGTGAAATGGAGATTATTGTGCTAAGCAAAGTAAGCCAGACACACATTGCTACATATTTTCTCTCTTCCGTAGAATCCAGATTTTTTTTTTTTTGAGTCATTAAAGTAAAAGGAGGACTATTTGGAAAGAGAAAAGGGGAGCACCACTGAGGGTTGGCAAGAGAATAGGAATGGCCATGACCAAAGTATCTTCCACGTAGGTGTGGAAATGTCATAGTGAAACCCACTGTTTTAATGTTAACATATGCTAATAAATGACTAAAAACAATAAAAAGCAAAAATATACAAGACCTCCCAGGTTATGAGGCCCAACCATGTCATGTGCCTAGTTCAGCTTGGGAGCATCCAGTTCCCTCCTCCTCTACACCTGCCTGGTCTCCCTCAAGCCCTGAAATGCTCCCTGCTCACACCCTTTGCATTTCTTCCCCCCTTTTCCACTACCTCACATACTTCTGATTATCTTCCCATGTCACCAAGCACCTATTTGAAAGGACACACAACCCTATCATCCTTTTATATTTAATTTTTCTTTAAGTGAAGAAAATTGGTCCAGGCCTGACCTTAGAACGACTGTGTGGTCACCTGGCTTCCTGCGATCCTGGTGGTGTCTGTTAGTGGAACTTTGTACAACTGTGTTTGTTTCACACTTTCTCTATTAATCCTGCTATCAACCAAATAATTGAGACTCCATTATATTATTTGTCTAGCAAGTTTCACAACACAAGAACTGAGCAGTTATTACTCTATTCTTAACCCCCTAAGCTCAAATGGCTTCCTCTCAGAGTAAATCCCAGAGATACTTGCATTCTGTGGTGTTCCTGCTTCAGCTGGCTCTCTCCTGATGTCTCCTGCACCTCTGCCTGTGGCCCAATCCCCCACTTCCTCCTCTAACTCCTCATCCCCTGGAGGGCAGGAAGTCTAGCCTTATTCTCTCCCCTGCTTAGTGATTGGCTGTAAGCTGCATTATTGGCATGTCAGGGGACAATTGGGGAGCAGTGTTTACACAACATTGGGACATGATTCTCTGAGCAAGGATTGCAACCGGATATGGGGGGAGGGAGTACAGAAATTAGCATTTGAATTACACACTAACCTTCTGTCTACAAGTGTCTGTTTGCCAGCCACTGTATGTTTTTTGTTTGTTTATTTGTGAGTCATGTTCTAACATTAACATTCATGACAGCAGTTGAAGCTAACTAGGTAAGACTTGCATAAGCAAAGAAATAAAGACATTGATAAAGAAAGGATCAAGTGCAGGCTCTATGCTGAGGCTTCCTGTAAGTGTGTTCTAGAAGTCTGAGTGGCTGAGTATTGCATGTCTTCCAGCTTAGCAGTCAGGAGGTGTGAAGGCAGGAGGGGACGAGTTCTAGGCCAGATGGCTAGGTAGGGAGTTCTAGATCAGGCTGGTCTACATGGCAAGAGCCCGCCTTGCAAACACAGCCAGCATATTGTAGCGGCCCATCTCCAGGAGTTCTGGCCCTCCTGGACAGCATTTCTCTGCTAGCCATGGACCAGTGCTCCCTTCCTCTCCTGCAGCCCTTTGCCAGGACGAAGCATCATCTGGGAACCACTGACCCAGGCACCCACTTCTCAGTCCTTTGCTTGTTCCGCATTCAGAATCTTGAGTCCCAGATCTCCATGAATGCTGTGTGCCTCAGTCTCTCCAGCCATTGGGTGGAGAGGAAACATCTTAAAAGTGTGGAAGACTATTTCTTTTCCAGACAGGACCTCTGCAGGTCAGGCTAGCCTGGAACTACTGCCCCCCACCCACAACTCAGGCACTGGTGCTGGGATTCCAGGTGTGTGACACCACCCCTGGCTTGGAATTTTCTCTCTTAAACTCTCAGAATTTAAACTCTTTTAAATCTTTAGAATTTAAGGCTGGGCTCTTAATCAGAGCTGACTTAGGTTATTTCTGGGCTTTGGACCCCGTGACTTTTTTTTTTTAAACTCCTATTTTGTGGCCAGAAGATAGGAGGGAAACTTGCCTAAATGTTGGACTTGCAGTGAAAAAGGGAAATGAAATTCCCAGCTGGTATCAGCTTCATGATGTACAATACATGTGTGATGAAGTGCATGTGTGATGTGCAGTATGTGTGTGATGTACAGTATGTGTGTTGTGCAGTACATATGTGATGTGAAGAACATGTGTGATGTGAAGGTGCACATGTGATATGCACTGCATTGTGCAGTGTATGCGTGTGTGTGTGATGTGCAGTGCATTGTGATATGCAGTATGTGTGTGATGAAGCTCGTGTGATGAGAAGGTGCATGTGTGATGTGCAAGTACATATGTGATGTACAGTGTGTGTGTAATGT
>CAJQZJ010004750.1:12633015-12653373 GCA_907164525.1 Lophiomys imhausi | reverse complement strand
GTGTGCAGTGCGTGTGTTGCATGGTGTCTGTTTTGCAGCTAAGCACTGTTGTGTCATATACCCCATATGAGTTCACTCCTGATGGTCTGTCTGAGTGCTGGCAAAGGGCAGCCTCAGCCCTGGATCCTGGAAGTTCAAAGCCAGGGTGTCGCATGAAGAAAATCTTGAAAAAATTTGAAGAATCCTTAGGATTTTCATTTATAGCAGTGTCCTATGTTCAGATGCATTCAAGAAACAGGAAGTGTCCACACCTGGGACTTAAGCCTTCTAACACATTTTTCTCTTTCCCCATGTATATGTATGTGGTGTGCACACATGTACTTATGAATGTTTTGTGCACTTGAACATGTGTGTGTGTGTGTGTGTGGAGGGCCCAAGGTTGACATCCGGAACCTTCCTTGTTTTCTACCTTATCCATTGATGTCTCTCAGTTGAACACAGAGCTCGTCAGTATGACTAGCTGGGCTAGCTAGTTTGCTCTGGGGATCACCTGTCCCGACCTTCTGAATTCAGGCTGCAACCCACCTGCACGTACGTGGTGTCTCGTGAACACCCACCTGCACGTACGTGGGGTCTCGTGAACACCCACCTGCACGTACGTGGGGTCTTGTGAACACACACCTGCACGTACGAGGGGTCTCGTGAACACACACCTGCACGTACGTGGGGTCTCGTGACCTCTGGTCGCCACACTTGTCAGTGTAACCCCCAGTTTCTTTCTTTAAAAAAATTAAAGCCCCTTTTCTGGGAACCCCATAATGGCACTGGCCAGAGTCCATCATCTAGCCAATATTTAATTAAAGCTTGCTTCAGATTTGACTAAAAAAAAATTAAATTAGGCCAGATGTGAGAGCGTTACTTTTGATCCCACAATTTGGAAGCAGGAAGATCTCTGTGAGGTTAAGTCTATGTAGTGAGTCGCAGGTCATCCAGGGATACATAGTGAGACATTGCCTCAAAAAAATTAAACATTTTAATTGATATGTAGGAACATAAAAATGTGCATATAGTGATATGAAATTTAGATACACATATATTCAGTGTACTGTTTAAATCAAGTTAAATCCATCCATCTTCTCAAATGATCACCATTTGTTTATGAAGAAAGCATTCATCATCTTCATAGCTTTCTGAAATTCAGCAAATGTAGTGAAAGTTCTGGAATTTTGTTTTTTTTTAACATAGAAATATTTTTTAAAATAAAGATATATATATATATATGCTCTATCTGCATGTACTCCTACATGCCAGAAGAGGGCAGAAGATTCCAGTATAGAGGGTTGTGAGCCACCATGTGGTTGCTGGTAATTGAACTCAGGACCTTTGGAAGAGCAGACAGTGCTCTTAACTGCTGAGCCACCTCTCCAGCCCCAAACATAGAAGTATTATAAGAATATGTTTTTGCTTTAATTCCAGGTGTCCTCATGTGGGGAGGGGTGTTAAGTGGATTAGCTGGTGTATAGTTATCGGGGTCACTTAGAAGGTCAGAGGAGAATAAGACTAGGGTTAGGAGGAGAGTTAGGAGAATGAGGATTCCTAGGAAGTCTCTGATTGTATAGTATTCGTGGAATGGGATTTTGTCAGAGTCAGAGTCTAGACCTGACGGATTTTTTGAGCCTGTTTCATGAAGGAATAGAAGGTGGACGATCACAAGTGCCGTTACTATGAATGGGAGAATAACGTGGAACATGAAGAAGCGTGTTAAGGTTGCTTTGTCAGCTGAGAACCCCCCTCAGATCCATTCTACTAGAGTGGTTCTGATGTATGGAATGGCAGAGAGGAGGTTAGTAATGACTGTAACCTCTCAGAGGGATATCTGTCTTCATGGGAGGACGTATCCTACGAATGCTGTAGCTGTGACAGTGAATAGAAGAATTACTCCAACATTTCATGTTTCTATGAAGGTGTAAGATCCGTAGTACATTCCTTGTCCTACATGTATAAATAAACAGATGAAGAATATGGAGGCTCTGTTTGTGTGTAGGTAGTGAATCAGTCATCTGTAGTTTGCGTCTCAGCAAATGTGAGCCACTGATGGGAATGCAGTTGCTCTGATATGGGGCTGCTTTGCAGCAACTGGCTGTGATTTGCCTCAAGCTCTTGCAGAGGTGTGGTCTTACCAGCTGCAGACAGTTTCTGTGATTGTGTGATATTTGGAATTCAGGGAACTTTTCAGAGGGTATATAAATGCTAGGGCACCAGTAGGTGGGGTTGTTGCTCATTTAGTGAGGTTGGTTGTGGTTTGTTATTAGCTGCGCTTAAAGAAGAAACCAGATTCAAGAATCTTTCTCTCTCCTCTCTATTCAGGGGTTGAAACTGGGGGGATAAAGAGTGAAAAAAGGAATAACACACAAAGTAGCAAAGACCAACTACAAGCCAAGAAGAAACAAGAAGAAAAAATTTCATTCAGGGATCTCTCTCTCCCCCCCCTTCTATCTAATTTTGGTTTTTAAAGAAACCAAAATTCCAGAATTGTCACTACATTTGCTAAATTTCAAAAAGCTATAAGGATGATGAATGCTTTCTTTATAAACAAATGTTGACCATTTGAGAAGATGGACAGATTTAACCTGATTTAAACAGTACACTGAATATGTGTGTGTATAAACATCATATCATCCTATCTAGTGATAGGGGGTGAAATTGGGGAGAGGATAAAGGGTGGGAAAAAGAAGAACCCACAAAGTAGCAAAACTAGCTACAAGCAGACTATCATGATGGGATCTTAAATTATTGCTTATACCTCATACCCCCAAAAGGCCCTTTGTTCCAGGCTTGCTCCCAAGTCTGTGTGATTGGGAGTAGTGGGGTCTGGTGGAAGGGAATTAGGTCATCAAGGGTGTACCATTGACAACAACATTGTACCTTCCTGTCCCTCTCACTTCCAGACTGCCATCAGGTGACCTGCTTTGTCTCACTGTAGTACCCTGTTTCACAGCAGGTGCCAAACAACAGAACCCACTGAAACCTTAAACCACTGGAAACTGTGAGTGAAAGTACAGCCTTTCCCCTTCCAGGGTTGTTGCCCTCATCAGTGGCTCACACAGGACACTGTAGCCACTGGCCATCCTTCCCCCTCCATCTTCCCCACTTCTAGCATGCCAAAGGCCTGAGAAATCTTGCTACATGTCTTTGTACAAAACTTATTTCTTGTTTTGTTTTTTTTGGGGATGGGGTTTCTTTATGATGCCCTGGCTGTCCTGGAACTCATTGTGTAGACCAGGCTGACCTCGAACTCACAGAGATCTGCCTGGCTCCGTCTCCCAAGTGCTGGGATTAAAGACATGTGCCATCACACCTAGCCACAAAACATATTTTAAATAAACTTTTATTACCATCCATCAATTATGCACGATAGTGAGTTTTATTATGAAACTTTCACACATATATAATGATTTTTATATTTATTCTCTCTTGTCTCGCCCTTACTTCCATGGGTTACCCTTTCTTTTTCCAGCTAATGTCCCCTGTACTGTCATTTGTGGGTATTGTGTGTGTATGTTTGTATTGTGTGTGTGCATGTGTATATATGTGTGTGAATGTGTGTATGTGTGAGTGTGTGTATGTGTGAATGTATGTTTTTTGTGTGTATGTGTGCACATATGTGTATGTGTGAGTGTGTGTTTTTGTGTGCACATGCATGTATGTGTGTATGTATGTGTGAGTGTGTGTACACATGTGTATGTGTGTCATTGTATGTGTGTGTGTGTGAGAGATACAAAAATTAGGGCCATAAATTTAATTAAGATTGCTTCAGGAGTATGGGTGACAGGTCATTTGCTGGAGCATAGGCACCTTACCAGGGACTATATCACTAAAGATGTCTCTCATTTCCCCAGCAACCATTAGTTTGCGGATAAAGCCTCAGGGAGAGGTGGGGCTTCCTCCATTCATGATAGACTGTAGAAGGGCTCGCTCAGTTATGCGTGGGTTCAGCAGCTACTGTGAGTTTAAGAGTACAACATCCAGGTCATGCAGGGATGACAGCGTTCTACATTCTTTTTCTGACTCTTAAACTCTCTTTGCCTCTCTTCTGCAGTGCTCCCTTAGCCTTTATGTGGGGAGGTGATACAGATGCCCATTTGGAGCTGAGCATTCAACAGTCACTTATTTTCAGCACTGTGACCAGTGGTGACCAGTGGTGAGCTACTTCAGTGGCCACTAACCATTGCAAAAGGCACCTTCTCTGACTAAAGCTGACAGCAACGTAACTTTATGGGGATAAACATAGATATTTAGAAGGTGTTTTGATGGGCTCAATGTGTTTATTTATTCAAATAACAGTAGTAGCTTCCACATTAGGGCCTATGGCTTCCTAATCCACAGGTTATTGATCAGGTTTGTGAAAACAGACATGAGTTTCCTACTGTGCAGCAGGCCTAAAATCTAGTCAGGAAGCAGTTGGCTACCTCCATAACAGTTGTGCCACAACTGGCCACAACTGGTCACCACTGGTCACAGTGCTGAAAATAAATGACTGTTGAATGCTCAGCTCCAAATGGGCATCTGTATCACCTCCCCACATAAAGGCTAAACCAGTGGGCATACCTTGCCTGGCAGGTCGGCAGCATAGCTTTCAGGATCCAAGCTGAATAAACCTGTTGGTGTCTTTTTTTCCCTAGCAGCCTGCGTTGCATTTTACATTACTGGGAAAGTGAGCCCGCTTACAGTCCAGTTTGAACTTTATCTCTCAGTCTTGCAACTAACGCATGTGGCATCTTTAGGAATAGGGTCTTACTTTGCCACCTTTTTTGACTGTAGAAACTTTAGGACTTTTTTTTTTTTTTATTATACAGATTTTCTCCAGTAACAGCCAGGGAAATACTTTGGGGGATACAGGCCCAATGCTTGTGCTATATGAATTGCCCCAAATGAGGTGAGTGGAATAATATGACCTTCAGTTCAGTAATTTTTATTTTGAATAGCTTGAAATGGGTGGTGAGAGATAGAAAGGGTTTTTAAGAGATTTAGTTCTGAGTGATACTCAAATTTCGTCAAGAGTTGGATGGAACAGCCACAGGCCCCCCATGCTCAACCCTCCCCCCATCACCCTTGTGAGGTGTGTAACAAGTATGGATCTTAAAATATACAGTGTGTAATTGCTGTTTGAGTCCAGCACTTCAGCCAGGAGCCTCAGCAGAGTCGGAGAGCCCTTAGGCTGTTCTGTACTTTCAATCACAATGATTTTAAATGATGTGATAACATGGTGAGCTGCGAGGGGAAAACTTGATTTTCTGTTTGTTTTCCAAAGACTGTAATGATGATAATTTTCAACAACAATAAATCTTCATTTCACCCCTTGTAGCACCATGTGTCTTTTTGTTAAACGTTTAATCTCGGATGGGCTTTTTTTTTTTTTTTTTTTTTTTTTAGCAGACTCCTGATGGAGAGTCTGTCCACTGGTTTGATTTGGGGAGATAAGCCTATGTTACAGTTTGAGCAACACCTATTTAAGAAGGAGTCTTGGCTGAGCATGAAATGTCCCCTGCATATTCATATCTTTGAACACTTAATCCCCAGCTTCTGGTGCATCCTTTGGGGCAAGAGGCATGGCTGACTGAGGTTTGTCATAGGGTGGGGGCAGTAGGGGTGGGTCTGAACTTAAAGGCTGGCCCTGCTCCCAGCACCTTCTCTGCTTCCTGATCCACCAAGATCCAGACAAGACACACCAAAATGTCCTGCCTGTCCCACTGGAGCCACTCAGTCACTGTGCCTTCTCACCATGGCAGACTGTGTGTCCTCTAGGCCCCTCTCACCATGGTGGACTGTGTGTGTCCTCTAGTCCTTTCTCCCCTTAAGTTGCTACTGTCTGGTATTTTATCACATTAGTGAGAAAAGCAACTTATATAAAAAGTCAGTTTCTTAGCAAAATATCACACACTTTATCATAAAGCCAAATGTTTTTTTGAAGCATGGTATATTCTGGTGTATTGATCACAAACAGATACATGGGAGGGATAGTTAATAAAAAGCATTATTATTTTTTTTGTTAAGATTTACAAGATGTAAACACCCATCACCCACTGCCCATCCCTGGCCACACACAGCTTTCTTCCTGAGGCAGAGTCTCATCTAGTTCAGACTGGTCTTGAACTTGCTATGTAGCTGAAGACGACCTTGAACGTGTGATCTTCAGGCCTCACTTCCCAAGTGCAGGGATTATAGGAGGTGTGTTCCCTGATGCCTGGTTTTATGCAGTACTAGGAGCTTACCCGAGGGCTTTGGGCATGGGAGGCAGGCACTCTACCAGCTGAATGACACCCCTCACTCTGCAAGTTCCCCTTGAATACTAAGCATTTGTTTAATTGGCTCTCATGTTATGTTTTGGGCCTGTGTCAGCATTCAGAATGGTGAGGAGCGTGAACTTGTAAGGAGACAGACCCGGGCTGAAACCCTGACCCACTTCATACCTTTCTGTCCCTGTGGGTCTGTGCTGGTGACTTGTTCTAAGAGCCTTGGTCTCCTCACCTGTGAAATGGTGTTAATAACACATTCTTCAAATGGCTATTATGAGAGCTGAAAGTGGTGACTGACTGACACTCTGTTTCTGGTGTGTGGAGACTTTAGTTCGGTCCCTAACGTTCCTGCAGGTGCTGCAGATGAACAGCTTGCAGCACCATGCAACAGTGTGCAGACCTATTTCTCGTCTTTTGTCTCCTTCCACCGGCCCTGACTTACATGCTGTGTTGTACACCGTCTTTTGGAGCAGTGCATTTCCCAAGTTAGTGAAACACCATGATGCTACAGATAGTCCCTGTTGTCTTGGGCTGCTGTAACAAAATGGCTGCAACTGTGCAGCTTAAGAAATGAAAATTTGTCCCTCACAATCTGGAAGCTGGAAATGCAAAATCAAGGTGTCCTACAATTCTGAGCTCTTTCTCTGTCTTTCTGTCTGTCTGTCTGCCTGCCTGTCTGTCTCAGGCATCTTCCTTTGAGTGTCTTCTCACTCTCTCATGGCTCTTTGAAGGACTCCAGTTCTGGTGGGTCAGGGCCCTGCCCTGTGACCTCATTTAACCTGAATTCTCTCCCTGAAGCCCGTCTCCAAGTACATTTAGATTGGCATCTGGGGCTTTAACATATGAATTTGGGTGGTGCAAATATTCAGTTTATATTAAGTAGGAAGTTGTAGATTAGAAGTTAAGTTCTTTTTGTCAGAATGAAAAGAAAACTCATTTTTCTATCCTCAGGAAAGAATGGGCATTACCGTCATTTCTCATACGGAAGTATAACATGGTAGGAGAATTGGTGGCAGTGGCTATATGGCATCTGGTTTGGGTGGAAGTGACCATGTGGCATGCTCCAGGAGGTTTAGACCTGAGAGTATGTACTACAGCCTATGGGTCTCCACAGGTGATTTTTACTGGGATTCACCTTTCCATGAAAGACTGACTGTAGGAGGGAATGGTCCAAAGCTGGCGTCACCCCAGTAGGGCCACCCTAGGGCTGCTGTACAGGTCATGGGGCCCTTGCCTTAGCATCTTAGTTGGAGCTGGAGGACCATTCTCCTCCTGTGGCATGGGCGGTACACAAGCTTGGGAAAGGAGTTCTTTGTGATACCCATGGAGTACTCATTGTTTGAGAACATAATCTACGCCCTGCTTGGACTGGAGTTTTGGTTTGCTTACTTTGCAGGATTATAGTAAATTCCCATTCATTCTGTGATGGTTACAGAAACTCCATTTTATGCTATGCATCCATCTTGGTGCCCACTAGCCATTTGTCTCTGACTAGCCATTTGTCCCTGGAAGATAAATTCCAATAACTTTGATTCAGTGACCCCTGCCCAAAAATGTATAGCCATGACCATCTACTTGTTACATGATTAACTGCCTTTTTGGCTCCTGTAACTTGCTTATACAGATACCCAAAGGTTGTTTTGAGTTGCCTAAACTATTTTAACTTGGGAGAACACACCAGTTTTTGCTTACTTATGTAGATATTGATAGTCTTCTTGTGATTTTCCCCTTTATCCCTATACCCCTTCTCCACCACATGCCTAAGATTGAATTCTAGGACTGTAATCCTGCTAGCGGCAGATCAACGAGTCCTTTAATTACAACTGGATTAAATCTATGGCTTTTTTCCAGGGGGTCACAAACTCCATAACAATTCTACAAATACTGAGCAAGGCTGGGTGAAAGGGACAGGCAAGGCTCTGCACTCAGCAGGCTTGATGCTAATGAGGGAGACACCAAGATGCTTCCCAAGTAAACAGCCAAATGAGCTGGGTGTGTTGTGGCCTTGGGGAGGCTGTGTGATCTGGGGAAGGAGAGCGTGCTGGCTGGTTTAATGTTAACTTGAATGCCTCTCTAAGATCAGGCTGCAGGCAAGCCTAGTGCATTTTCTTAATTAGAGCTTGATGGGGGAGGGCCCTGTTCATTGTGAGTAGTGCCACCCCCTGGGATGCTGGTCCTGGGTTCTATAAGAAAGCAGGTTGAGCAAGCCATGAGGAGCAAGCCAGTGAGCAGCACCCCTCCATGGCCTCAGCCTCAGCACCTGCCTCCAGGTTCCTGCCCTGCTTGAGTTCCTGTCCTGACTGCCTTCAGTGATATGGAAGAATAAGTGAAATAAACTTTCTTCCTCAAGTTACTCTGCAGCATGACCTTTATCACAGTGATGGAAAATAAGACAGAGGATCTTGAGACAGAACGAACAAGGGAGTCAGCTGAGAAGAGAGTTAGCATGCAGGATGTGAGTTAGGCCCTAAGCTGCAGCTGAACAGTCATAGCAAACTGAGTTCACTGTAACTCCCCTGGTTGGTCTTACTAGCACCACTTCTCCCTGACTATGTATTTGCTGCTTGGTGTGTGAACGAAGGAGAACACATTGCCAGGAAGCCCAAGTAATGGCAGACATGTCATAGGCGTCCCGCTACCCCAACTGCATGCCTCCTTCTTTCCATCTTGAATGTAGACCCTTACTTCCAGGTGGCACTAAGTGCCCTTGGTCTGTATCTCATATTGGATCTGTCATTGGAGCCCTCTCTCTTCAGGAACGAATCTGTTATGAATCCCCAAGATTAAGTATTTAGATCTGCCCCCTCTCAGTGCAGGCTTCAGCCCCCTTGCCATTGAGTGAGAGTGGGGGCAATGTGGGACTGGCAAGAGGCCTTTCCTTGAAGACATCCTACTCAGCGAACACTAGAGTCATTGTTTGGGTTGAGATACAGCCCTCCTAACATAATGTTCTGAGCTTCTGGAATACTTGACATGGTAGGAAAGGAAGGATTCTGCTGGAGCCTGGTTGCTCAGTGACATGACAGGGTCCTTTCTTTACTTTCCTAGGGACACTGTGAGGAAAGGGGAACCTGAACTAACTTAGTGGAGGGACTTGGAAGAACTGAGGCCTCCATCTTGCCCACAACTCAGTGCCTTCCCTTGGACCCAAGGGAATCCACTTATAACTCTATTACCTGGTAAATTAGGAGAGTGATTCAGTCAGGTGTATTTATCATGAAGAGAACTAAAGATAATTAATATACTGCATTGAATGCAAATTGTACCCACAGCACTTATCTCATTTTCAATTAGCACAAATGTTACAGCACTGCAGGCTTGTTAAGGTTTTACCATGGGCTGGGTAATTAATTTCTGTGAGCCACATATCAGGCACCTGGTAATGCCGTTTATTAATAAATGTCACCCTGGGTATCGGTTTGTTAGAAGAGGTAAATAAACGGAATGTGCAGTTGTCTGCCCTGTGAAAATCTGTTTTTACACCTCGGTGGGTCTTCTTAAATGTTTGCTTATTGACTAGCTCTACTACTGAGATTGCAACCACAAACAAAGTAAGTCCTACCCTTCATGAGGCCTTCAAAGAGCTTCCTTTGCTCCCCCCTCAGGGACATCAGACCCTCGAGTAGAGATGTTTTAGAAACCATCCTTAGGAGACCCATGAGGAGTGATTGCACTTCTCCCAGGGAGCCAATGCCAATAGGCCTCAGCTCTACATGAGTTGGTCTTTGGGGTGCAAGAGGTTGAACACACCCCTTCCTGGTGCCCCTGACCAGTCCCTTTGCTTGTAGCCCCTTCCCTGCTCTTGATTTTGCTCCATGCTGCTTGGGACTCTTAACCTGAGGAAAAGAGCAGAACCTGAAGCTGGGCTCCAGAGCAGAATTCTAAGAGTTCTGAGAAATTTTCCATATTTCCAAACTTGTGACCTCTTTACCCATATCATTGGGTGATAGTGGATTTGTTATTATGGTTGTTAAAAATCTGGTGTCTGCAACAAAGTGGCTTTTATTATTTTTGTTTTATTATTCACTCTATTTACTGTATTTAAAACCTCTTCTGACCTTCCAATCCTCGTTCCTTCCAACTCCCCAATACTATGTGGGAGAGAAGGAAGGTTATAGGGAAAAGTGGTGGAGTTCTCTTTGAGCCACTTCCTGCTGATTAGGGTTGTTGGGTTCCCTGGGAACAATACCAATTTCAGTAGTCATAATATCCAGAAGTCCAGCAAACCAGGAAACAGTAGCAGGAAGAACCAGCAGCAGAGAGAGCAACAACTTTCTTCTTTGTAGCACCCCCTCTCCTCAGGACTCTGGCTTTTTCACCCTATCTCAAGTCCTCAGAGTTAAACTTGCTCAGCTGGCTAAGCCACGCCCCTGCTAGCTCACGAGGCAGTTAATAGTTTACCCCTGTGGTCTTAACTGAAGCAGCTTCACACCTGGGATTAAACAAAAACATTCTCATAACTGTTTTTTTTTTAAATAAACAAAACTCTTACCACAGGTAAAACAGCTCTGTCTGTGAAGTGTTTGCTGTACGAACAGGAGAACTCAAATTTAATCTCCTGCACCCATGTGAAAATCTGTCCCATGTTG
This sequence comes from Lophiomys imhausi, assembly GCA_907164525.1. Lineage (NCBI taxonomy): Eukaryota > Metazoa > Chordata > Mammalia > Rodentia > Muridae > Lophiomys > Lophiomys imhausi. The sequence continues at coordinate 12,642,548 of CAJQZJ010004750.1, read as the reverse complement.
TAGTCCCACCACTGAGGAGGTGGAGGCATCAGGATCCCTGGGGCTGTCTGGACAGCCTAATAGATGAGCTTCTGGTTCCAGGGAAAAGAGCCCGTCTTAAAGACAGGTGGACGGATCCTGAAGAAAGACACTTGAGGCCGACTCTGACTTCTACATGTGTGTGTACATGAGTACATGTGCATCTGAAGGCACAGGTGCATACAAACCTGGACACCACCCCACATACCGGCACACCCATACCACCCCCCACTCCTGACTGGTGCCTTTGGTGCCTTTGGCACTTACAGAGTAGATGGGTGAAGTGCCACTGTCACTCTTGGAATGGACCAGTAAATACTCAATAAGCTTCAACCTTGGGAGGAAGTCAGCACTGCTCACTTGACACCTTGGAGAGTCCCCTTGAGGGAGGTGTGTGAAGACCCTCTGTGGCCAGCTGAGTTAACACATCTTCCTGTGCTCAGCTTTTAGTCCCTAATCGCACCTGTCTTTTTCCACTTGTGGGACTGTAGCTTTGAGTCCTGTGTAGGAGAAACACCACGTCATGGTACAGGGGAGTGCTGGGGGAGAGTGACCACCCACCTGGATCTTTGTTGCACACTGTATACACTAGATGTGGGTTTGGTGCTTTGGGTAAAATAGGCAAGCCCTGGTTGTGATGAAGTATACATTTCACTGGAGATGGGAAACAGAAATAAGAAGACATGTCAGGCAAGTTGAGTACCAAAAGTCTAGGGAGAGAGGACGCAGTAGAAGAGCATTCCAGCTTTTTCTAATTTATTGTAAAGGTTATTTATGTATTGTGTATGTTTTGTGTATCCCCACAGGCCAGAGCATGTATAAGTGTCAGATTCCCCCAGAGCTGGAGTTACAGGCAGTTGTCTGATATGGGTGCTGGAACTGAACTCCGGTCCTCTGGAAGAACAGGAGGTGATCTTACCATGGGATCACCTCTCCAGCCCTGAATTAGTTTTAAATGAAGACTGGAGGAGGTAGAGATGATGGCCATTCTTAGTTGTCAACTTGAGACAGCTGGGAAGGGGATCTCAGTTGAAGAATTGCCCCCATCAGATTGGCCTGAGGGTATGTCCATGGGACATTTTCTTGGTTGCTAATTGATGTAAAAAGTTTCACCCCACTGTGGATGTGTGGTGCCATTCCTAAGCAGTGGACCTGGGCCGCAAAGGAAGGTACTAAATGTGAGCCTCAGAGCAAGCCAGTGAACAGCGTTCCTCCATGGTCTCTGCCTCAGTTCCTACCTGTATGTTCTTTTCCTGGCTTCCCTCAACTACGAACCATGACACAGAAGAGTAAATCAAGTAAATCCCTTGCTTCCCCTGGTTGCTTTTTGTCAAGGTTTATTGAAACAACAGAGAAGAGGGCTATTGAGGGGTGGAGCCTTCTGGAGAGTAGTCAGCTTGTATAAAGGCCCCTGAGGCCAGAGACATATTAGCACTAATGTGTTATACAAACTTAGTGGCTTAAAACACACAAATTTATTATTTTATAGTCCTGAGTCTTGAGGTCAAATTGTCAACAGGTTGAGAGCTTCTGGAGTTGAATCCATTTTCATACGCTTCCTAGGCTCCCCACGGCCACCTGCACACCTTTACTCTGTTTTGACATGGAAACTTCTGGCATGCTCTGGACTTGTAGCACAGGTATCCACCTTCCCATAATCACTTTCAGCTAACTTGGGTCTGTTTCCCTTGCAAGGAACCACAGGCAGCTGCCCGCGATGGAAACAAACTATATAAGTTACCAACCTGCCATCTTGTCTCTCTTTCTGATTTTCCTTTTGTTCTGGGCCCAGTGAAATTTGTTGGCTTTAACATTGCTTTAAAATGACTTTTTGTTTGTTTCTTTGTTTGAAGGGCAAGTTTTAGGTTTACAGAGAGGAAAGTAGGAGTTTCCCATATGGCCTCTCTGCCACTGTGCATTGCTTCCCCATATAAGCAGTCTCCTTCCAGGGTGCTAAGCTTTTTTCCAGTAGAATGTGTGGACATGCCTGATTCCCCCTAGTCAATTGTCTGCATTGGGGTTGGCTCTTGGCATTGTACCTTCTTTAGGTCTGAGCCAATGGATGTCATCTCCCCAACACTGCAGTAACATACCGAGTATTTTTCTTGCTCTGAAAATTCCCCATGAGGTAGTTTTTAGTCAACTTTATCTGTTGATTCTTATATTCCTTTATTTAGCATTTTGGGGCCTTGGGTTTGAGTGGACTGCTCTATGCCGTGTAGAAGTAGAAAAAAGGCTATGGCAGAACCCAAGTCCTGGGGCTCAGGATGTAAGTTCTGTATGGCTGCCTGCTAGGATGTCTAAAGCCCCACATTCGATACAATTATAGTATGTGTGTGTGCTCACGTGTGTGTATGCTTGTGTGTTGTGTTGCCATTGGAAATGCATTTGGTTTTGAAGGAACTGGAGGGCAATCACAGTGAAAAATAAAACAGAAGGACTGTACTCAGTGCAAAGGGAGGAGCAAGTGGTGAAACCTCTTGGAGGGCATTTACATGTCACAGAGTTTTATTTATTAAACAGACCAGTGGATTTCTAGCTTTTAGTGTTGCTAAGAATGAACATTAGGAAAATTCTTTCCATTTTTCTGCCGTCATTTCCTTATTATGGCTGGGACATTTAAGCATCAAGCTACAATGAGGAAAGGTTCTTAGAATGAGGAGATCATAGATGTCCAACCTCTGGAAGTGTGGGTTAAGACTGGCAATGTCAGAAAACTAATGCAGATGTCAGCCTGCTGTCTTTGAAGAGGAAACATTGTGGTTCACTCAGCATGTGGTTCTAAGATTAGTTTCAAAGGACCTCTATGATACCTGTGCTCTTGGTTGCCATCTTCTCTGTGCCTGCTCCTGCTGATTGTCCCATATGTGGGTTGGACAGGGCTTGTACAAGCACTTCCAGGAGGATTCAGAGAGGCGGGACACCCACACAAACATACACACAACATGGACTCAGCTGCCTTCAAGTTCTCTTTGGCCCCAGGTTCAGGGATCCATGAGTATATAGAGGGCTGATATGGGAGGGAAGGGCTGGGCAGGCCAGGGGCTCTGACAGCACCTGTGTTCTACACTGGGGTCTCATTATTGCTCTCCAAGGACCTTGAGCTCATTCAGGCCATCCCTGCCCCCGGCACCCAGCACACATTGCAGGCCTGTGTTCTCATGAATATGGATCCCATCGTCCTTCTCCGTAGGGATAGATGTTGGGGGCAGAGCTGTTGATTACATTTCTAGCCAATCATTGCCCATTAAGAGGAAGAGCATGGGCATTATGCCTCTTCAGCAAGGAGCCATTTGCATTCTGTTGGGCTGGGCTCGCTTTCTGGGCATGCATGGGTCCTTGGCTCTCAATTACTCCCGCATCCGCTCCTCCTCTGTGGTGCTCTTTTCCTCTCCAAGGGTCCTGATTGGATTCACCAATGAGCTTTGTGTTCCTTACAGCTGTGTCGCATGTTCCTGGCTGGAGGGTGGGAGGACATCAGGATTAGGAGTGACTGGAATAGGAAACAAACACCTTTCTCTTCTCTCTTTCCCTTTGCCCTTCCTTGCAAAGGAAGAGTCCTATCTTTTGGAAGGCACACCCCCCCAGCAGACAGTGGGGTACATGCTCCTCACGCTTATCCTTCCAGAGTTCTTTGTCTCTACCCCACTGCATAGAAATGTTGATTTCCTGATCTCCTTGCTCAGGGATGTGTGAGGTCTGCTATGTCTCCTCTACCACTTCCCTTTCTAGAAAGGGAGGCTGAGGAGATACATGTAAGGCCAGTACTGGGAAAACAGTCTCCCTGCCTACCTAGATTTCCAGCAGAGACCAGGAAGCCTGACACAGGCCACAGGCATGTTCATACCCTAGTTTACAGACCCCCCCATCCCCCATCCACAATGAAGTGTGAAGACAACTGGGAATGGCAGAGATCCTCTTTCTTCCAGATAGTGCTATTCTTAACCCCCCTGCTGTCTGTGTTCCCTGGAAAGCCCTTCCCTGGAGTTAACAACATTTTCCTGCTCCTGTTGAGGTTGGAAAGCCTGGGGGAACACTGTCCCCTCCACACTCCTCCACACAGTCACCAGGAACTTGGCTTCTCCACTTTTCCTTTTCCTTTCCTGTTTAAAGACATGAAAGTGAGCTTCCCCAAGATGGAGAGAAAGAGAGACTGAGCAGGAGAGACAGTGTGCACCAAATGATCTGAGCCTGATAAAGGAAGGTTACCTGTGTGTTTGTCAACAAGATGAAGTAAATAAGAGCAAAAAAAGAAAAAAAAGACAGCAGGCAGAGGCAATCAAATATGTATTTAATTAAAGCAAACATAGAAATAAAAGTTACATGTTGAATCAATAAACAGCACTTTTTTCTACATGCATTTTGAACAAGACAGATCAGAATCTTCATGATGAAGACATAATGTGTCACAATAATTAGGAACACAGACAAAAGAACAGCTAATCAGCATGCAAATGTATGCAGTGCTGGTGATTCAGATGAGGCAGATTCCTACCTCTTTTTTGCTTGATTCATCTTCATTGCTAATCATCTGAAGGCTGCCAAATGTTCAGTGACACTAATGTATTATAGGTCAAGAGAGGCAGGTCTTCACCTATTACCCCCCAAACAATATGCTTCCCTTCCCTGCTTCCTCTTCAGGGTTTTCGGCAATCACCGCCAGATGCAATCAGACTCCTTGAATAGGAACAACTGAGGCCTGTTTGTGGCTCGGCTTCATTAGAATCAGAAGGCTGAAGAAAGGAATAAATTACTTAATTGCACAAAAAACTTGCAGCCAAAGTGATGGTGAGAGAAGCCGATTGTGCGACTCCGCATCGGGCCACTCTTGGAATGGGGCGTCTTAGAATAGCTGGTAGTTTGGCCTCACAGATTCAGACAGATTTGGGTGTCCTCCAGAACAGATGGCTCCAATGCCGTCTATTCTTCCCTTTGTCAGGTTCCACCGTTTATTTGATCTTGGTCCCTCTCTGATGCTGGTTGTATTGGTTGTAACACAAATATGCATTCAGATCATATCCATTGAGTCTGGCCTCTCCCAACTTTTGTTATCCCCCTCCCCACTTTTTTTTTCTCTTTACAAAAAACGAAAAAAAAACTAATATTTCCCTTTGAGAAGATGATCAAGTTGAATTAAAGCCTTGTTGTCCAACTTTTGAATGTTCGCACAACATACAGGAAAAGGAAGACTGCACAGTCTGGTGGTGGCTTAGATGGGAGAAGACGAAGGCATTGCTGACAGGGGAGAGCAAAGAAAGAAAAAAAAGGCATGCTATTTTCCAGCCGGGATATGCTTTTTACCTATCAGACTCTTAATCTATTAAGAAGAAAAAGATGCACATTATTAACCAGCGCTGTTCGTTCGGTACTGAGGAGGGAGAAAATGAGACAGGGTAGAGCGGGTGGTCCCCAGACACCTCCTCTTTTCTGTGGCTTGGTAGCACGTCCACCTAGCCACTGGGCTTCCGACTCACACATTCCTCTCAGGGTTTTTGGTCATGTGCCCGGCTTATGGGTGGTCCTGAGATCTTGAAGAAAAGACTTCATTTTCTCTGAAAAGTCCCTTAGCTGTGTGTATGCTGTGCTGGGAAGCAGAGGGGACATAGAGGAAGGGGCTGGAATACAACAAGAGGCCCAGGCAGAGAAGACATTATGGTTGCGTTATATCTATCGGAAAGCAATAGTGATGCACTCAGATGGGGGGGGGGGGGTTGCTAGTACTCTGGAAAAGGGATCAGCCAAGCTGACTCATCCAGCCTCTCCCACATTTCTCTTCTTGCCAGTGCCCCTTCTGCTCCTCCTAACTACCAGTCTCCTCCCCAGCTCTTCCCAAGTCTTGGTGTCCCCCCATAGGTTGGATCTTAGCATCAATCACAAGTCCTCAAGTGAGGCCGCTCTGCTCTCCAAAGACCAGAGAGCGGCCATCCTTCCCCTTCATCTATCTCTTTACTGAGTTCTTTTTCCTCTGTCTGAAATTTATCTTAAGTATTGTTTATTTTTACTCAGCAGATTTTGTCCATTGTCCTGTTAGCCAGGCAGAGACACTGTTCATTTCAGCACCATTCCTCCCTCGTCTAGACCAGACTTGGCTTTCAGGAAGTGTACAATAAATACTTGTTTAAACAAGTGGCTGATTTTATTTTTGTAAGATGGAATCTCATGTAACCCAGCTAGACCTATGTGGCTAAAACTCACCCAGAACTCCTGATTCTCTTCCTCCACCTCCCAGGTGCTGGGATTACAGGGGCATGCCTTCCCTGACAGGTTTATGCAGAGCTAGGGATTGAACTCAGAACTTTGTGCATGGCGAGTAAGGGCTCTACCATCTGAGCTTTACCCCTAGTTTTAAAAAGATTATCTTTGAAACTTATGTTGCCTATCTGCCAGATCACATTTACTATGGTCACTGATAACCACTGCCCAGTTGACATTTTAAAAGCTGCTAATCATGGGGCAGGTTAGATGTGATGTTTTAGAGAGCAGCTCTCTCTTTCCTCCTCAAGTTAATCATTGTTGGTGTGTTGACTTGCTAAGAGTATCTGTCAGCCATCCCTGTGGTTCTGTGCAGTCCTCTGGAGATGGGGAGGGGGAGCAGCTAGGTGGGCTCTGCAGTGTGGAAATGAGGCAGGGGAGGAGAGCAGAAGCAGATAGGAGGAAAGATATTCTAGAAGTAGTGTGAATGCATGTGTGTGCACATGTGCATGATATGTGGGTATGTGCATACATGCATATATGTATGTTTGCATGTACATGTATATGGAGGTGTGTACATGGGTGTATTTATGTGTACATTTGTGCATGCACATGTATGCATGTGTATGTTCAATGTTCTTCCTATGTCTCCTTGTGCTGTCTGTCCTGTGCCACCTACTGCTCAATTGCAAATGTTAGAGATTGCAGATGGACTGCACATGGACTGTAAAGGAAGTGAAATACAAGTTTGGTCTTAGGAAACCTGGGCCTGGCATAACTGCTAATTCCGGGAGCAGGTCAAGCCAAGAAGAGTCCCAGAGAAAATGTCCCTTCCTGTTTTGACCTTTCCCTTTCAAATGCCCATTTCAGAAAAGAAGCTTTTAGGAGCTGAGTTCTCCCTGTCCCAACCTCAGGCCCCAGAGTGGCACAGGTATTAATTGTCCTTTTCTTTGGGGAAGTGCCAATGCACTTTCTGTCAGGCGGATAGTCACTCGGATCATATGAAACAAAACAAACAGCGCTTTTTTTTTTCTGGGACTTACTATCACTGAGATAGTTTGTAGCTCCCCCACCCCCCCGTGTGTTTGTGTGTGTGTGTGTGTGTGTGTGTTGCCGCTGAGTTTGCCCTGCCCTTTGGGGCTAACTTGTTCTTGCCTGGTCTTACAGTTGTAATGACTCTTCTCTCTCAGGAAACTCAGTGAGATTTCTTTCAAGAGACTCCATCTTATTCCCAAACCTCGAGTACTCTTGTACACACAGGCAAAATGGGAGTGGAGAGTGGGATGGGGGGCAGGTTCCCAGTAAGCCATTCAGCAATAGGTATTTTGTTCCATGTGGAACTGGCAGCGAGAAGGCCGGAGCGGGCCCCAGACCCTCTAATCCCTATTGCCAGGGTCCCAGCTCCATGCCAAGAACTCGACTTTTGGAGAATGGCAGTCTTGGGGGAGGTTCTCATCTCTGCAGGAAGCCAGCAGGCAGCAAGGACAGTGCTAGATAGTCTTCTATAGCCAGTCCAGGGCCATCTGATTATTCACTTGGTGGCTTTGTTTCTTTCTGGTCCAAATAAGCTTGGATCTTCCACTAGAACAAAGCAGAGCGTCCCACTGCCCGGCTGGCGGTGTTGGCCGTCTTGGGCTCCTTAGAATGGTCTCCGTGGTTACCTTTCTTTCCTTTTCCTTAGATCTTTTTGTTTGTTTGTTTGTTTTCTTTCTCATAAAATAAGAAAGACGTGCCTCTGCGCCTTGGCAGACAGCTGTCTGAGGTCCTTCCTCCACGGGGGTCTCACCGTTGGTCCCCTGCCCCTCCCAGCAGTGCAAGAAACAAAAACTCCTCCTGCTTGGCCTTTGATGAGGAAGGAGCTGCTCCCAAGCCAGCATGGGAAACCCTGGCACCCTCTCAAAGAAACCTGGGTGGGGGAGGAGGGTTCAAGAGGGAGGTGGCGTTGTGCCGAAAAGCTCCCCTCAGACCTCCTCGACAGCCTGGCTGAGGCCCTCCCTGGGGTCCCCGGGAAGTGGAAGCCTCCCACACTGGGCATTGTGTCCACCCTGGCTCCTTAGGCCTTACTTCAAACAGCCGGAAGAAAGAGATTCCCATGGGATAGAGCAGAAACCTACCGGGGGCTCCTCTTTCATCCATCTGAGCATCGGATTAGCCTTGCCTCAGTTCCCCTCATCCCTAAGTTAGCTTTAGCTTGTAACTCTCACTTGTGAATGCCTTAACCAACTGGCTTCTGGGTTAATCTTAGGTTTCTGGTTCTTTACACAAGCATGTGCTTATGGCCAGACCCTGGGGAAGTCAGACAATGGAGCCACTGTCCAGTGGGACCTAGTAAGGAGGAAAGGTGTGAGCAGTGAATGAGTGATGGCTGAGTATCTGTATCATCTACCTGACATTCCAGGGAGAAGGTGTCTCTTGGATGGGCCTCTCTCCCACAGAGCCATGTGCTGAAGTGTTGGGATCCTTCCACTGATACTGGGGAATGGCCTCACCCCTCTTGGGCTCAAAGGGAAAAGGAGTTGTTGGTAAAACCAAGCTGGTGAACACTTGAGCCATAAAGAGTCCTTCGTATCTCACTCGTGCAGGGTGGTGACCAACTTAGAAGAGTGCTGAGAAGGAAATTTCCAGAACTCACAGGATGAGGGCAGTACCTGCTCTCCTGTGACAACCTATGGTTTTCCAGGGAAGGTGAGCAATGAGACTTCCATGGTACACGGTAGCGGCTGCTTCTCTGAGATGACAAGGCCACTGAAGCAGGAGGAGATTAGCTTATAAGCCAGAGAACCTAGCAGAGAAGCCGAATAAGACGAATAAAGATGGTGGCATTTCAGACTTATGCATGGGATAGGGAGAGAAAAGAGAGTGTGGTGCTTGGCAATTTACTGTTTGAAGAAGACACACATCAGAGAGAAGCACTCAGCCATTTGTCGATGTGGCAGAGGTGAGCCACTGCCCTCATGGCTGCTGATGTGCCAGCTCTAAAGATCCTGGAGCCAGGACGCATCTCTCTTTTGGAATGTAATGAAACATGGAGGATTTGTGTCTGAGAAGAATGGGCTTCTGGGATCCTTCTGGCTCTGAAAGTTCTGCCTGTCTGTGAGTGAGCCATGCTCTGTATAGGCGCTCACTCTGCTCTACCTGAGAGACGGCTGGGTGCTGCTCCTCTCAGCTGCGGGTACACATATCAGCCTGACTTGACCTGGAGGCCTGCGGCAGTAAATGCGTATTGGGTGGTGTGGGCAAAGCTATTTAAAATTTTTTCTCATTAATTAATTATCTTGTGTGTGTGTGTGTGTGTGTGTGTGTGTGTGTGTGTGTGTGTGTGT
>CAJQZJ010004750.1:12598899-12633005 GCA_907164525.1 Lophiomys imhausi | reverse complement strand
TGTGTGTGTGTGTGTGTGTGTGTGTGTGTGTGTGTGTGTGTGTGTGTATACATTTCTGTGCACATATGGAGGTCAGAGGACAACCTACAGGGGTCAGCTCTCTACTATCCTCTTGGTTCGGGGATGGAGCTCAAACTGTCAGGCTTGGTGGCAAGCGACCTTTTGTGTGGAATCACCACCCCAGCCAGTTTTAGTCTAATTGGTCAAATACTAACTGCGTAATGGACTGAACAAATGACACTGGCCTAGTACTGCCTTAAAATAACGAGACGCCAGAGATGGAGAGACATCTGGAGGCCTCTGGGACGAGGCTGGCCCATATGACCTCACAGTGCCGACTGTCACTCCCTGCTTGGCACTATTGCTGCTATTACTAGGTTTGGAGGGAGGTTGTGACTGTTTGTGTGAAGCAGATGTGAAAAACACGGTGGTTCTTTTGTGTAGGCACAGGACCATGTCATTGGTTGTTCTTTGAAGACCCTGAGGAACTTGGGGGTGGATGAGCTCATGACCCCTTTCTCTGGCCTCCTCTCTGGCTGCAAGGCTGGGCCACCCTGTTTTGACATCTTTTCATTCTCCTCTCTGTGTTTCCTGTTTTCGTGGCTCTTCCCTCCTACTGTTCTTTCCTGTGTCTGTTTGGGTTTCCAGATGTTGCAGCTACTGGTTATTTTGGTAACTATCTGGGTCTCACAAGATCTGGGGAGGTGGTGGCGGGGGGAAGACAATGGAAAAATCCTATATTGGGGGAAGGAAAATTCCATATATGTTTCCCAGGCTGGATAATGGGCCAGGTACGTGGATTGAGTATTGTCACAAACTGACTGAGACAGCCAAGTGAGACATTACAATTTTAATGGAAATATTCCCTGTTTGAGCTGGAGAGATGGCTTGTCCAGCAAAGTGCTCACTGTGTATGCAGGAGAACCTGAGTTTGGTCCCCAGACCCCACATAAAATTATGGGACTTGATGTGAGTGCGAATCATTCCAGCACTGGGGAGGGCAGGCTGGAGGGTATCAGGGGCATTTGGCCAGCCAGCCTAGCACTGGCAAGTTCTAGGTTGAAGTGAGAAAACCCCTGTCTTAAAACTCAAGATGGATAGTTTCCTGAGAAATAACACTCAAGGTTGATATCTGGTACATAAATGTTCCTCTACACACGTGTCCTGTTCCATCTATGTGCCTCTTCTCAAGAGCGCAGGCTCTTAAATATCGGCCAGATTTAAGGCTTCAGCTCTGGGCCCTCCCCATGGGTGACCCTCAGGTGCAGGAGGTTACACTTCTAACATGTTTTCTCTGCTAAAGTCATGGTTTTAAAACACCCCACCAGTACAGCAATCTAGCCAAGCAGCAGTAGAGACCATATTCCTCTGTATATATGAGTAAGAAACACCACGGAGACAAATGCTGCTCTGATGGGACTCTAATAGATCTCTGGCAGAGATGGTGATGCCCAGGAATTTGGCCTGACTGATGCCTATAGGAAGAGCCTCCTTAGTCAATTCTGTGTGGGCCAGCTCCTGCAGATAAGTAAACTGTTCCCTCTGACACCACTTAGTCAGCTTCTCTGTGGGGGGTGCCTGCAGTGATGGCATAGCTGGGCTGTGGGTGTCCCTTCTCTGCGGATAGTGTCTTCTCTCTGCTGGACTGTGGGTTACACTGCTATTCAAAGACTGGCTTCAGATGGCATTGACAGTCAGGACTGGGGCCTAACTATTGGTATATGAGAACTTACAGAGCAGAGGCAAGCTCCCTGATCTCCACTCTGTTGCTTAGGTACAGGACATAGGACATGGTCAGAAAGACACTGAGAGCTGGAGGAGGTGAGCTTTGTCACACTAGAGAGAACAGTGGGCTGGGAATCAGGGTGTGTCCTCCTACCCGGGGCTCTTCCTGTTCTGCAACCAGACTTCTCCCCCTCAGTGGGAGAGTTTCCCAAAGTCTTTCTTTCTTTCTGTTCCACCAACTCAGGTTGTAAAGTGATAGTTACACATTTAGATAAATGCTTTATTAAAGGTTTTTTTCTTTTAGTGTTTTTTTTTTCCAGAGGCAGGGTTATAGGCTCCAAACTTTTGACTTCCTGCCTTGCCTCCCAAGTGTTAAGATTATAGGCATGCCACTATGCCCCACTGAGGAATAACTATTCTGTTTTTGTACTTATTTCAGTTAATTTTTTAAACATTTATTTATTAGTTCAAGTTACATCTTGATCACAGCCCCTCCAAGCTCCCCTCTCGGTCCCACCCATCTACTCTCTTACCTCTCTCCCTCCTCTCCTTCTCCTTGGATGAGGGGGGCCCCACATATCAACTCCAGTCAGTTCATCAGTCACATGAGGGCTAAGAGCTTCCTCTTGCTCTGGGGACCGATATGACAGCCCTGCTAGGGTAAAGTGTCCCACTAACAGGCAACAGCGTCCATGACTGATACCTCTTCCCTGCCTACTTGCTAAGTAGATCTGTATGAAGACCAAGTAGCCTATCATCTATATATGTACAGGGGAGGGGGTCTAGGTCTAGTTTAAGCTTTTTCTTCTTTTTTTTTGGTTAGTGTTTCAGTCTCTGCAAGTCTTTAGGGGCTTAGGTTGGTTGGTTCTGTTTATCTTCATGTGACATTCTTGTCCCCTCCGGTTCTCTCTGTTCCTCCTCCCTCTCTTATGTAGGACTCCCAGAACTCCACCTCATGTTTGGCTGTGTGTCTCAGCATCTGTTTTGATCCACTGCTGGGTGGATTTTCTCATAGGATAGTTATGCTAGGTTCCTATTCCTTTGGAACTGTGGGTTGTAGGATAATTATCCTGAACTATATGACTAAAATCCAATTATAAGTGAATATATGCCATGTGTTTCTTTCTGGGTCTGGGTTAGTTCACTCAGGATGAGCTTTTCTAGTTCCATCCATTTGGTTGCAAATTGCATGATTTCCTTGTTTCTGATGGCTGAGTAGTATTCCATTGTGTAGATGTACCACAGTTTTTTTTATCCATTCTTTGGTTGAAGGACATCTGAGTTGTTTCCAGTTTCTAGCTATTACAAATAAAGCTGCTATGAACATAGTTGAGGAGACATCCTTGTGGTTTGGTGAAGAAACTTCTGGGTATATGCCCAAGAGTAGTATGTCTGGGTCTTGAGGTAGAATCATTCCCAATTTTCTGAAATATTGACAGATTGATTTTTCAAAGTGGTTGTACAAGTTTGCACTTCCACCAACAATGGAAAAGTGTCCCTCTTTCTCCATATCCTCCCCAGCATGTGCTGTCATTTGAGTTTTTGATTTTAACCATTCTGACAGGTGTGAGACGGAATCTCAGAGTCCTTTTGAATTGCATTTTCCTGTTGACTAAGGATGTTGAGCATTTCTTCAAGTGTCTCTTGGCCATTAGAGATTCCTCTTCTGCGAATTCTCGGTTTAGCTCTGTACCCCTTGTTTTGGTTGGATTATTTGGTTTCTTGGTGTTTAATTTCTTGATTTTTTTATATTTTGAATATTAGCCTTCTTTGTGGGGTTGGTGAAGATCTTTTCTCAACCTGTAGGCTACCATTTTGTTCTAATGACAGTGTCCTTTACCTTACAGAAGCTTTTCAGTTTCATGAGGTCCCATTTATTGATTGTTGGTCTTAGAGCCTGAGCTGTTGGTGTTCTGTTCAGGAAGTTGTCACCTGTGCTAATGAGTTAGAGGCCTTTCCCCACTTTCTGTTCTAATTAGATTTAGTGTGTCCAGTTTTATGTTAAGGTCTTTGATATACTCGGACTTAAGTTTTGTGTAAAGTGATAAATATGGGTTTATTTGCATTTTTTTTTACATGTTGACATCCAGTTAGATCAGCACCATTTGTTGAAAATGCTTTCCTTTTTCCATAGTATGGTTTTGGCTTCTTTGTCAAAAATTAAGTCACCATAGGTGTGTGGATCTATTTCTGTGTTTTTTATTTGATTTCATTAATCAACTGGTCGGTTTCTATGTCAGTTTAAGATGAGTTTTATTTTGTTTTGAGAGAAGGTCTTATGTAGCCCAGGGTGGCCTAAACTCACCATGTAGCTGAATATGATCTTCAACTCATCCTGCAGCATGCTGAGATTACAGCTGCCACACCAGGTTTTTTCCATGCAGGGATAGAACCCAGGGCCTTGTGTGTAATAGACAAGCTCTACCAACCAAACCACACTCCCAGACTGAAAATAACTGTTCTTAAATACTCTGAATGGATTAAATTAGGAGTGCTCCAGGCAGTTACCCCTACTCAGAGTCTGCCAGACATCATGCAGGGGGTTGTGGATCACACACATATACCCCCCAAACCAAAACTAAATGTATGGACAACTCAGCTACCCCAAGCAGGATCCCCTAAACACCACAGCCGTTTATTTATTCTTGCTCCATTGGAAGACAAGTAGAATTCAGCAAAAAGTCAGTGGTTCTAACCACTTAGGACTTAGGATAAAGGGAGCTGGCTTCTGAAGTTTGTAATAAACACACACATGCACTCATGCATGAACACACACACACACACACACACACACACACACACGCAAACACTACAAGAGTCTCCAAGAACCTTAGAAAGTTTATTAGTAAACTGTTGCTTATGCCCATTAATTTATAATAAATTTGTTCTTGGCCATAAGACACACACACACATACACACACACAACATACTCATTACACATATGAAGTATGTATATAAACAGGCTAGAAGTCTAAAGGTGTGATGGCAACTTTTAAGTGTCAATTTGCCATAACCTAGAATTACTTAGGATAAGAATCTTAATGAGGAATTATATAGATCATATTGGCTTATGGGAATATTTATGTGGGTTTGTCATGATTGTAATTGAGGTAGGAAGACCTAGCCCACTGTGGGTGTTACTATTCTCTAGACAGGAAGTCCTGAACTGTTTAGGAGTGCAGAGAGTCAGCAGCAAGCAGGCAGCATGAGTGCATTTGTTTCTTTCTGCTCTTGATTGTGGATATTTGAGTTCCTGCCTTGACTTCCCATCAGTGATGAACTGGGACCTAGAATTGCAAGCTGAAATAAAATCCCTTTCTTTCCCCAAGTTGCTCTTGGTCAGGGTGTTTTTATCACAGCAATAGAAAAAAAACTAGAGCAGAAGGCATTGTGTGTATGTGTCCTCTTGGGTACTGGCATGACAGTTCCCTAGGAGATAATATGAAAACTTGTGTGACCTTGACCACGGAAAGGCAGACTTCCTGTGGTGCAGCTCCCTGCAAGGGTCCCGCTAGATGAAAACTAAATTATTCTGACTTTGCACATGTATATGATTGAGTCTTAGAGAAAGGCACAGACGAAGAACCAACCATGATGGCCATTTCACTCATGTGAACTGATGACGGCCTTGATAAAACGCACAATTAAAGGCCTTGTGAGCCCAGGAGGGCAGGTGGCAGGATGCTTACAGCTCACAGGGAGCCTGAGCACCTGATGGTGGCTTGTTATTTCAGGATGAGCTGGAAGAATCCCTAAGTGACATAGAGCGAAGTAAAAAAAGAATTTATTTATCTTAGGCCAAGGTCCATCCTGTGACTTTTACTTCACAGCCCAAAGTGGCTACCTGTGAATAGAGAAGGAAAACAGGCTTCTTTCAAAGTATACTCTCTCCAAGTGCGCGCTCTCTCTCTCCCTCTCTCTCATTTACATATTTACAATTTCTTCCTCTTTATGTAATCTGTGGGCCAGAATTTGGACATGTGGCCACAAGCTGAAATGGAGACTGGGAAATGAAGTTTTAATTCTGGGTGACCGTGTGTGCAGAGAACACTGAAAAAAATAGCAGAACTAATTAAAGGTATAGAAAGGGGTCGCTAGAACGATTGTGTGGTATCTCATCATGTTGAGTTTTGTATCACCTTGAGGGCAGCAGGCATTCTGTTCTCTGTCCACACACAAAGTTGAAGGCATTGGTGGTGTAAGATGACTATAGAGATTATCCAGGTGAACGATTTTTACACTTCATTTAAAAATTCTATATTTAAATTTTTAAAATTTTATGTGTATAAAAGTTTTGATGCAAGTAGGTATGTGATATGTATACCATGTACATTCCTGGTGCCCTTGAAGGTCAGAAGAGGCCATTGAATCCCTTGGATCTAGAGTTAGGATGGTTGTGGGCCACCATGTGGGTGTTGGGAATCTAAACCTTGTGTTCTGCAAGAACAACAAGCTCTCTAAACTGATGAGCCATGTTTCCAGCTCTAGTTAATTTTATCAATATATTTCATTGATGAGACCTCAATACTCAATATGTAAGATTTAATTATGTATAATTAAAATTAACTTCCTAAGTTGAAGGTACATTTTCTAATTTAAAAATTGTTTATATTTATTTGTAATTTTATTTCATTTATTTATTGTGTGTGTTGGGGGGAGGGCATATTTGTGTCATAGGGCCTTTGTGGAGGTCAGAGAACAACTTGCAGGAGTTGGCTTTTTCCTTCTACCATATGGGTCCCAAGGATTGAGCTCAGGTTGGCCGGCTTGGCAGCAAGTGCTTTTACCCTCTGAGCCATCTCAGCAGCCCAGCATTTTGTAACTTTTATAAGAACTAGAGGTAAGCATCAAAGATATGTCACATGCTGACACTTGGTGTATGGCATATTTAAGGGTGTGTTTTCTATTGGTTGACAAACAGCTTGAAGTTCACATTCAATCAATAATGAAGTTCATTGTTTTCAGAACCTCTTCAAAGCTGAGTTCGAAAATGACTGATCTACTCCAAAATTCTCATTATGCAGCAAGGATCTTGACTATTAAAGTGTTAGGTTGATTTAGTCAGCACCCCAGGATAGATCATGGTAGAATGAGACTAAAATCAAGGTTGGGAATTAGTATATATGGGCTGTTTGCACTATCGTGGCAGTGCCAAGTGATTATTAAATACTTTTGTATTTGTTGCCAAGGAGACCACTGGGTGCAGAGATGCTACTCAACAAATAATTATTGATGAGAAAGGTCTTAGATTAGTGACGGGGTGACAGGGAGACCATGAGGCTGGAGAGCCAACTCAGTGCTTATGTGTACTGGTCTTGCAGAGGACCTAATTTCAGTTTCCAGCATCATGTGATGGGTCACAACCACCCATAACTTTAGTTCTAGGAGACATGACAATACTGTTTAACCTTTGCAGGTACGAGGCACACATGGTGCACTTACACACATGGGGACTCGTGCACATGAGGAATAGACACTCTGATGGCCATGGAGTCCATACATGGTGAGAGAGAGTAACATTACCTAACATGTGCTCTCCATTCTCCGTGTTTACAAAGTGTTGTAAATAAATGCCCAGCATTTGCAACAACTAGAGCAGATATCACTCTTATCCATGCATTATAGATGAGCAACCTGAGAACATGGGGCAAGTGAGTTGAGGACCCAGGGGGGAATTCATGTTGTCTGGATCCAGATCCAGACCTCTGTCCTAGTCACCACAGTGCGTGTTGAGTTCTTCTTACAATTTCGCAGTCTTAGCTTGGACTGCATGACCCTGGGACCGTCCCACTGCAGACTGTGCAGTCGTGTTCTGGTCTTCATGTGTATAGGGTCATGTGTGTGACTTCTTGGTATTGTGCAGCTGGTGATGGCGCCTCTCTACTGGGAGTCCTGGAGAGAAGGTGTTTCTCTCCCTATTTCAGACACTCAGGCAGGGTAGTAAGCACTGCCCTTCCATGAACTTCTTTGTGTGACTTCAGACTATCAGGTCTTCTGACAATTTCATCTGTATTCTTTTTGTCTCTCCAGCCCTCTCAGAGCTTGGATGAATTCTTAATTCATAGTTGGACTCAAGAGTTCTCACTCAATAAGGTTGCAAGAGCAGAGCAGCAAGTGTGATTGGAGCTGAGGTTGGATCTGAGGCCAGAAGAGCCTCACTTTTATCATCAGCAAGGTATTTGGTCTTGGGTAAGTCCTCTTTCTCCTCTGGCCTTGGTTCCAAACTCCATAAAAGACAGAGTGTTCTTCCAAAAGTGATTTGATAGATGACAGCCATGGGCACCTGTCCATCAGCTTCTGGGTGGCAAGGTGGGAGGGAATAGGCTCTCTGATGAGCTGATTTGGCCTCTGTGGTAGTGGTCTGACTGAATCATCTTTAAAGACAGTGGCACCTCTCCCAGCATTCATGATTACTCTGGTTATTGAGTTTAGTGCTGTTCTGGTGTTGACCAGATCCTGATGATTGGTTCCTGGCATGGGACGTGCATCCATTTCCTTATTCACCCAATCCAACAGGTACTTACTGGGGGCTGCTGTGTGTCAGGCATTGTCAAGCAATTGGGATGGCACATTGCCCTACAGAATAGATCCAGCTCTTCCTAAAGCAGCTCACGGTCCTCTGGGGAAAAGCAGACAGAAGCACATGATACAACGCAAGGCCATGGTTGTGTCTCTGAGACCAGTGAAGTGGTAGGAGGGGTCAGTAAGGGCAGAGGTGCACGTGTGCACCTCTGAGCAGTGTGTGAGCACACATGGAGCTGCTGGGAAGACCTCTCTGAGGAGCAGATCTGAGTTTACCAGACTCAACCATCGTCTGGGGAAGGGTTGAGTTTCTAGACTCTTGGAAAGGGAACTTTATCCTTAACAGTAGATAAGTAATTATGAATAGGTCTTTGGCATAATCTGTTCTGATTCTTTTGCCTTTATGCTGCCTCCTGTGTCAAGTTCAGAGGCTTCACTGGGCCTTTCCAGCCTGCCCTTCATGTTTATCTTGTCTGTGCTTGCTGCCTCCTGCACATGTTGTCATTCTGGCCATGTTTCAGCTGTCTGTCGCTTGCTGGTCCCTCCACTCCTGCCTACTTCTTTAGCTTTCTTTCCTAACCCCATTGACCTCTCCATCCTGCGTGTTAGCATTCTGCTTAGAGCATGGGTACACTCGCTATGTTTCTCACTCATCTTCATTGGCTTTGCTTGCTCCTCCAAGACTGGCAGTGCTGAAACAGTCAATGTCTTCAAGATCTGGGTTCCCTGTGGGAATATTCCATAGTACCAAGTCCACAGCAGTTATAGCCCTTGGTCATTGACTAGCTTAAGAACTGTTTTCACCTCCAAAAAATGGACTGGAGTGTCTGGGGAGGTGACTTGGTTGGCAAAGTTCTCTGTTTTCAAATATAAGGATCTAAATTCAATTTCAGTCCCCACAATAAAAAATTGGGACACATTTGTAATCTCAGCACTGGACAGAGACAGGAGGCTCCTGGGGATCCCTGGGCCATCTTAAATTGCTGAAATCTAGGCTAATGAGAGACTTTGTCTCATAAAGATGAAGTATAGTAAGAGATCTCATCTCAGAAAGATAAACTGTGTGGTGTCTGAGGAATGATACCTGAAATTGTCCACATACATGCACATGTACTGTCATATCCTTGCATTCACATGTATAAAGTGCACATGCACCTTCATATATGTGTAGCCATGGACAAGTATTCACACACACATGTACTTGCATGTGTATAAACACATGCATATGCAACTGCAACGTGTGCATACACATGTATAAACACACATGCATGTGAATCTGGACATGTGTACCCATTGGCACACATGCATTGAGACACACTACTTACACATGAATAGATTGGAGCTAGGTAAGTGTCATGGTGAATTGTAAACAACAGCGCAGGTCCCTCCTATGAAGACACAGTGTCTGTTTCCCAGCTCTTGACTCTGGGTCGCCTCATGAGGCATTCAGAATGCATGTGACATTGTATAGATGTTGGCCTAGGAGCCTTGTAGCTGTTCGCTTTAGATTAGAAATACTTCTAAACAATGAGCCCTACAAGGCTAGCCTGGTACACGGTAAGAAGCTGCGTGACAAAGATGTTGGCCATTCCTCTTGTGATCCCAGATATGGGAGAAGACTAGTTGAGTGTACTCCAGCCAGAAGTTCCCTCAGAAGAGTCTGGCCCAATTACCCTTTTACACAACTAGAAGCTGAACAATACGGGGATAGTTTCCTGTTTGTACAGTAGCTGGGCCCTCCTTTGCGTAGTCTTTGAGTGTGCTCAGGGTGGTAAGGTCATAGACACGGGACTTGTTCTAAGCCTCATATGCAGTAAGGCTGCTCTGGAGGAGAGGCAAAGTAAAACTCTAGCAGTAACCCCCACTTCTGTGCTGCATCATGGCATGCTTCCGAGGTTTTCATGCCCACTAATTCTTCAAGTCTTATTTTTAAATGTATTTGAGTATGTGTCCACATGTGTCCATGTGTATCCACCTGTGCAAGTGAGTATGCATACATCTGGAGGACAGAAGTCAACTTCAACGGTTGCTCGTCAGGCCCCACCCCCTCGTGCTTTTTGGGTCCGGCTCTCTCATTGCCTGGAGTTCATCAAGTAGGCTTGACTGGCTAGCCAGTGAGCTCCATGGAGTGGTCTCCATTTCCAGGTGCTGGGATTACAAGTGTACTCTCATGCCTGCCTTTTAAAATGTGGAAGTTTGGGTACAAACTCAGGTCCTGTGCTTACAAACACTTTACCAGCTGAGTCACCTGGCTTGCTTAACTATAATTCTTGTGGAATTGTCTTAGGATCCAAGCTCTGTCTTCATATTAGAAAACCAAGGCTCAGAGAGCTAGCTTCAAAGGTACCTGGTGGAAGAAGATGTAGGCTTGAGCCCACCCTCACACAGAGACTCTAGGATGCAGGGTGGTCTTCCCTGGAGAGGAGAATGACCAGAAGTAGGAAGAGTTCAGCCTGAGGGCCTCGGTCCAGCTGCCTGTTCTAATGAGCCTGTGACCTGGACCTGCCCTCCAGGTAGGACGGCTGTGAAGGAGAGAGTCCTAATGAGGACTCTCAACTTTCATGGCAGCTTGGAGCTGCGGCTCTGCTGCAGGACCGAGCTGCTTCTGGAGGCTTCTAATTCGAGGTCTTAATTTTTGTAAAGCGTGAATTACAAGAAGTCAGAAGAAGGATGCAAAGAGCATTTAATAATGCACACCACAAAAGAAGTGCTGTAACTACATTAATTAGGCAAGTCTTGCGTAAAGATGCAATGTAATTATATATTTGAGACAGTTAATTAGGGAGCTACTTGGAAATTTCAGTGAATATTAAGGTAATTATACATAAATACTATAACCATTAAGACTGCACCCATAATGAAAGCAATAACTAATTACATAAATAACAGCATACTTGCGTTTTTTACATTACCAACACCTAACAATGCTCCCCCTCCCCCTTCACCGTGCAAATCACAAATCTTTCATTTTAACACAGATATTCTTGCAAATGGTTCAGAACAATGACCTTTCCTCCCTTTTCTCTCTATTTTGACACATCTGGGCCTGCTGTGGGTGCTTTAGTGAATGGACTCAAACTGGGAAGCAGAACATGAGGCCTGCCTGCTTCCACCTGTGTGGCTTTGGGTGGGAGGGATTCCCAGGTCACACAATACTCTGGCGGGTGAGGGGCAGGACTGGGCCTCTTAGGATGAGGGTGGGTACCTGGGAGAGCTGAACTGAGCACCTTCAGCAGCTGAACCACCTTAGAGAAACCACATGGCATCGTTAAGCCTCCATTTCCTCATTTTGTGAATAAAGGTCATGGTGATGATGTCTTCCCTGGGCCAGCAGGAAGTGTCACTGTGAGGAGGTCAAAGGCCAGCCTGTGGAACTAGCAGCTGAAATATGAAACCACAGACCCAGTGCTGTCGCTCTTTTCTGCTTCTCTTCATCTTCCCTTCAGATACCCAACACGCTCCCTGCCTCACCTTCCCAGTGAAGAACAGCTTTTACAAAAGGATCTGGACCCTGTTCATACTCAGGTGACTGACACATGACAGGGCTGAGAGGGTAGATGAGTGTGTTTGTATTTTAATATGGAACATAAACCCACTGCCCCACTTACAGACTGCCATGAACAGGGAGTTGAGACAGTTGGCCTCCAAGAGTGTCCCAGCCCTCTTGTCTCACTGTGGAGACATTTACTGTTCTATAGAAGAAGGGCAGAGGGAAGTAGGCAAGAATGTGGACCAGGGGTCTGAGGTGACTGAGTTAACCTCAGGGCCCTTCCACAGCCAGCTCCTCAGCCATTCTAGCAATGGTAAGATGCTAGTGTTTATTGAGCAGTTACTACATGGCAGGTGTTGTCTTAAGGATTTCTTTAGATTATTTTTTAAAGGTTTTTAAAAAGTTAGTTTCTTCAGAATTTTATACAATGTATTTTGAACATACTCACCCCTCCCCTAGCTCCTGGAATAATCCTCCTTTCCATCCTTTCCTCTTTTCCCACTTAACTTTGAGTTTTCCTCTTTTCCCCCAACTCTAGTTGATATTGCCCAACTAGTCTTGGGAGTGGAGCCTACCTTGGAGGGTGCTTGACCTACTAGGTATCATATCATTAGTTTTCTTTATTTTATTTTTTAGTTTTCTTTAGGTTCTCCCTCTCCCAGTAGCTGTCAAATGCTAATAGCTCCTGGGCTAGGGATAGGATTTAATCCCTATCTTCTTCTCTATGCTGGGATTTTGTCTGGCTGGAGATTGTGTGGGTCTTTGGCATGATGTCACAATCTCTGTGAGTTCATATGGTCAGCTGCCCTGTTGTGTCTAGAAGACATTATTTCCTTCATGTTGTCTGCCACCTTTGGCTCTTACAGACTTTCTGCCTTCTCTTCCTTGAAGATCCCAGAGACCTGGGGGGAGGGATGTAATAAATATGTCTCATTTAAGGCTGAGCACTCCGTAGTCTTTTATTCTCTGTGCACTGACTGGTTGAAAGTCTCCATGTTAATTGCCACTTAATGCAGATAGAAGCTTCTCTGATAGGGTTGAGAGATGCTCTGATCTACGGGAATAGCAGTAAGTTATTAGGAGTTACTTTAACACTATGTCCACTTAGCAGATTAATAACATTGGATTCTCCCCTAGTGGATATGGGCTATCTATCTATGGGTTCTTGGCCCCTTTAACAGTGTGAGGTGTTGGAATGGGCCTTGGATCCAATCAGAAAGTAGGTGACTACTCCTATTACAATTGTGCCTCTACTGTACCAGTGGTTGTCTCTTGTCAGGCAGGTCATTACTGTAGCTCACAGGGTTCACAGACAGGTGAGAGAAAAGATTTCTTTACCCCACCCCTCAGTGTGTACACAACCATCCAGCACTATGAAAGCTAGCCAGCAGGGATGAAACTTCCAGGTGAGGACCAGCTTGACTGTTTTCATGCTCCGTGACTCAGGTAGGTGGTATCCTCAGAAATAAGGTTGTACTGTAAAGTTCTGGAGGGTAGCCAGGAGTAGTGACAATATTCTATAATGCTAGGGAACTATGTGACCCTGTTGGCCAACAACTACCAAAGAGGTAATTCTTTCCTGGCACTGGGGCTTTTATTTGCTAGCATGAGGTGTCTAGTTGTATCATAGTCCCCCAGGTCTAAGATGACTTCTCTTTTTAATGTATGTATATGTTTCTATTTTAGGAAGCTTCTATGGTAGTTGGGTTCCATATAGCTTATTATTGGTTATTATTAGTATTAGTTAACCTGTCCCATATTCCCTCCTCTACACCCCCTCAACTTAATTCTTTCTGTTATATTATTCCCCTTTAATCCTTTGTACTGCGGTGCTCTATCTCTTCTCCACTTTATTCCCTTACCCTTCATGAATTCTGACTAAATCTTGACATTGTAGAATGTTCAGATATGGAATATACATATATGAAGATTCCAAGCATCCAGAAACAAGAGAAATCATGTGGCATTTTTCTTTCTGGGTATGGGTTACTTCATTCAGAATGACTGTTTCCAGTTTCACCCATTTACCTGCAGATTTTAGCTTTCTTAACAACTGTCTAATATTCTTTTGCATAAATGCACCTCTTTTCATTATCCATTATCAGTTGATGGACCTCTATGTTGTTTTCCATTTCCTGGCTTTTTAAACAATGACCATGAATGAGCAAGGGTCTCCACAGAAGGGTATAGAGTCTTTGGGTATATGCTCAGGAGTGGCATATCTGGGTCTCGAGGTTGATTTTTTTTTTTTTCGGGAATTTCCAGACTGATTTCCCGAGTGGTTGTACCAGGTTGCACTCTTACCATCAACAAATAAATCTTCCCTTTCCCCACATCCTTGGCAGCATCTGTTATCATTTGTTTCTTTGGTCTTGACCGTTCTGTCTGCGGTGAAATCTCAAAGTAGTTTCAATTTTAATTTCTGTGATAGGTAAAGATGTTGAATTTTTTAGTTTTAATTATTTTATGTATTTGGATGTCTTGAATGCAAAAATATTACTCAGTCATTTGCACTTTACCTTTGGAGAACTCTTAAGATCTCTGTTCCCTTTTAGAATTGGTTTGTTTGTTTTCTTGATGTTTATTTATTTTTTTTTGAGTTCTTTGTATATTCTAGATACCAACTCTTTGTCAGATGGGTAGCTGGTAAAGAATTTTTTTTACTCTGTAGGCCATCTCTTTATTTGAATAATGGTATCTTTTGTTGTATAGAAGCTTCTTGGTTTCATGATATTCCATTTATTAGTTGTTGATCTTAATGTGTGTGCTATCAGGGTCCTCTTCAGAAAGGCCTTTCTGGTGCCAATTAAAGACTACCCCACACCTTCTTCTCATCTGGTCTTATGTCAAGGTCCTTGAATTAGTTTGTCACAATGGTCTTGTAATGGAAGTTGTGTGAAGGGGCATGTGTTATTGTCATCTGGTAAGAAAACTGAGTCTCAGAACTATTAAGGGACTCACCCCAGGTCACTGGAATAGGCACAGCACAGGTATCAATATCAAGGCTGCCTGAATTCTGATTTTTTTTAATAGTCTTATTCTATAGCCAAGACTGGCCTTGGACTTAGCTTTCAGAGTACTGCCATTACAAGTGTGTGCTACCACACCTGGCCTGTGATCAGAGTTCTTCGTCACGATGAGACACTGTTTTTTCCTCAGATGTCAGGTGGTAGCCATATCAGACCTTCGTCCTGGGGCTTCTGGGCTGTGCAGAATGCTCAGGCAGCATTGTAGCTCAGAGAAGCACAGAAAGGGCCCCTTGATGTTGGTATTTACCTCACAGCTGGGCATGTGGGCCTGCAGTCCTATTGCTTGAAGGGGCAGAACATTCAGGAGTTCAATGACATCTTCAAGTATGTAGTGAGTTTGAGGCCAGACTGGGTCATATGAGAACCTATCAAAGAAACAAACAAACAAACAAAAAGAAACAAAACATTTAAACCAACAAAAGAGCTATTTTGTCCTAGGTATAAGAACATGTTTACATCATGTGTTCTCTACCAGGCAGAGTCACCTCTGTGGTCTATTTCCTGACACCTTTCCTCATTTACAGATTTCTCACTATGTGGCCTTTCTGCTAGTTTGGAGGGTGAATAGGGGTGATGAGTCTGATTCTACCTGACCCTCCAAATAACCGATGCCCTGTGCTTCTGTACACACGCGTGAAGTCTGCCTGGGGCTATCACCTCCCACCATGTTCTACCGGCCACTTGGAGTCCCCCCCAGAAAAGCATCGTCACCTCACACCTTGGCTACATTTACAATGATAGGCATCATGAGTGATGGTAATGGTGATGAATTCTCTTAAGAAATGTGAGTGGGGGCTGGCGAGATGGCTCAGTGGCAGGAGGTGATTGTCCCCCAAACAGATGGCTTGAGTTTGAACATCAAGACCCGTGGTGGAAGGAGAGAGCTGAGTTCTGTAACTTGTCCCTTGACCTCCACATGTGCACCATGGCACCCTCCTTATACAAACAAACAAACAAATAAATAAATGGTGTGTCTAGAGTGAGAGACACATCCCAGTGTGGCTCCTGGGGCCACACTAAATTAAGAAAGCACAGCCTTTCTTAGTTTGGCCTGAATCAGACACTAGCTTCTGTTCTTATTGTGTCCTAGAGTAAAACCACTGGACGGCAGGCCGGCTGTTCCACACATAGGCAGCAGTTCCACTCAGGGAAAGATATCTAGGGAAGAAGACTTACACAATGTCAGAGTGAAGTTGTGTCATTCTCCTGTATTATTCAACCTTTACTCAGAAGTATAAATAAACCTATCATTCTTGCATTTAATAGATACTGTGCTAGTCAGTTTTCCATACTGTAACAAAACCCAGAGACAACCAACTCAGAAAGAGGAAAGGCTTATTTTGGCTCACAGTTTTGAGGGTTGCAATTCATAGCTTGTTGGGCCTTTGTGGGCAGTGTGCTAAGAGGGTGAACATGGCTGTGGAAGCCATTCACCTCACAACCAAGACACCACAGGTAAAGAGATGAGAATTCCGTGATTCCCTTTGATGGTGTGCTCTAATGACATAAAATCTCCCACTAGATCCCACCTGCTAAAAGATCGCAGTTGTGCAATAGGGAACCAAGTTTATAACACGGGACTTTGGAATAAACTCAGGATCCCAGCAGACACCAGGAAGGAAGCTCAACACAGAGGAGAAAACAGCACAGAATACAGACACGAAGTAAGTGAATCTCTAAGAGCAGGTTGGACTGGGAACTGGAAAAGATTAAATTTTCCTATTTCACTGATCAGGATGAGGAAAATGAAATTAGTACTGACTAGTAATGAGATAAATTATTGCAAAAAAACTTGTTTATTACATTTGTTTATTTTATGTTGTGGAGGATAGGGAGGCCTCTGTGCTATGCCACATTTATTAGTGTCAGAGGACAATTTGTGAGTTGGCTTTCTTTTTCCACTGTGTGGATCCTGGAGATGGACCTCAGGCTATAGGGCATGACTGCAACTGTCTTTGCTCACTGAACATTCTTGCTGACCTAAACCCTTTTCCTCCTTTATTTCATGAAGGATAAAAGAGAAATTGTTGGTTTTCAAGAGAAAAACAGCTCATGCTTCATTGTGGAGATGCAGCATTAAACATCTTCATAATTAGGAAAACATATAGTTACTTATGTAAAATGTCTGGGTAATTAGCATAATGATATAAATAAAATACCAGCTTTGAAAACAATAGAAAAATGAAGATGCAAAGAGAACCTTACTAATCTCATAGGAGAGAATATAGAAGCAGCTTGGTTCCAACAAGGGCTGAAGAGAGAGGTTCCCTGCCCTGGGTGGAGGTTTATCTCAGCTCCAGGTTGTGGGATATGATGCAGGGATGAAGAGAAAGGTCTGTGTCTGGGGTGGCGGTTATCTTGGCTCCTGCTTATGGGATATACCACATTTGTATATCGAGTTCATATACTGTGCTCATATGCTATTTAAAGTAATTAGGGCCTGAAACTCTGCAGTATGCAGAATATTCCCAACTGATGTGGCGAAAACAATTGTTAGTTTTTCCAAGCTGAACCCCATTCTTGTGGATGAGATGGGACAGCTCCATGATGGCCCCAGTTCTCCCTCTTCCACAGATAACAAACCCTATACCACGCACTTACAGAAAGATTAAATGTGATAGTGTGTTCAAAGTGCTCAGCACAGTCTCCGGACAGAGAGAGAGAGAAAGAGAGAGAGAGAGAGAGAGAGAGAGAGAGAGAGAGAGAGAGAGAGAGAGAGAGAGGTTACTAAGTATTCCTTGAGCTGAATGAATGACTGGCTCTGAATGGACTTGTTGAAGGACTGTGAGAAAACACAGAAAACAGCAACATATTGGTCTTTATCCCAGTCCTTCCAAGATTAAGACTGAAATCACTTTGGCTGTGCTGGGCAACAGTTCTTTTGTTGGGCTAACTGGCTTTAATTGTCAGCTTGACACAACATAGAATCACCACAGAAGAGCTCATGTTGACCTGTAGGTGAGCCTGTAGGGGATTGTCTGTATCATGTTGATTGTTGTGGGACCACTCAGCCCATTGTGGGAGCATCATTCCCTGGGTAGAGCACTCGGTGTAGAGAGCCAGCTGAACTCTAACAAGCATGCACACAGGTATTTCTCTCTGGTCTTGAGTGGATGTGATGAGTTTGGCAGCTAGCATTCCTGCCTCGACTTCTCCTCAGTGATATACTGTAACCTGAGATTATAAACCGAATAAATCTTTCTTTCTTAAAGTTGCTTTTGTTCAGCATTTTATCACAGCAACAAAAATGAAGCTAGAACATTACTTATAAAGCTACTCATTACTTATAAAGAATAAACTATTAGCCTTGGAAAATATTTATTTCTAACCAGGTCTTGTACATGTTTTCTTTACATAAAAAGAAGAATCAGTTATTTTATTCTTATAAAAATTACTTGAACTAGGCACAATGATGCATACCTGTAATCACAGTGGCCAGGAGGTAGAGGCAGGAGGATCACTGTAATTTTGAGGTCTCCCCACTTGACATATTGTATTCCAGGATAGTCCAGGGATATAAAGGGAGAACATGCCAAGACAGAATTATCACCAATGCATTGTGTAATTTGAACATGACCTCCGTTTTATTCTCTGTGAATGCTCACTCCTTATCCCACTAATCTCTGATGCAGGTAGCATGTGACCTCTGTGATGGCCATAAAGAGAATCAGCAAAGAGAAGAATCAGGATGGATTTAGGCTTTGGGGTACTTTAGGACATTTTCTAGATGCTGAGATGACATCCCTTGGTCCCTGCCCCAGGTTTGCATAGGTGGGGCCTGCAATGTAGCATAGTTGTAGGCTGGACCAAGCCTTCAGTCTAAAACTGATATCCACAGAGGCCCCATGACTAGGGAACAGATAGAAATCTCCAGGTAGTTGTAGCTGTTTTGTTTGAACCCACATTTTGCAAACCTGAAAACCTTTTCAAGCGAAGAGGTGCAGACTATGCACAAAGTGGCCTGCTTTTCAGTATTTTTAAAATAAAATTGAAAAACCAACCATGTGCCCTTTGTAGTGAAGCCACTTGTGGATCATTGAGCTGGTGGACCATGGAGGTACAGCCAAGAGCAAATGGTAGAGGATGCAGACATTGCCCGCTGTTCTAGAGGCAGAGAACCTTGTCACAGTAAGTGTAGACCAGTGGTTCTCAACCTTCCTAACGCTGCAACCCTTTAATACAGTTCCTCATGTTGTGGTCACCTTCAACTATAAAGTTATTTGCATAGCTACTTCATAACTGTAATTTTGCTGCTGTTAATGAATCATAATATAAATATCTATGTTTTCCAATGATCTTAGGCAACCCTGTGAAAGGGTTGTTTGACCCCCAAGGGGATCACAACCCACAAATTGAGAATTGCTGATGTAGACATTGGGATGTTTGTGGAACCATTTCCAAACTGCAGATAGACCCTGACTCTGTATCGTGCCTTTCTCCCACTGGTGTTTCTTCTCTGGCTCTGGCTGACCACCGAGCACACTGAGCCTCTCTTTCTAGCCTCAGGACTGGGACCTGGATGGCTTGGGGAGGTGTGTATTTCCTCTCCAGGGGGAGACTGGAAATGCTCTTCTCAAAGTGCCAATGATGGCATCTAGAACTGAGAATGGAAGTCAGGCTTGGTCTTTGGAACCATGTCTCTCTTGGGATTCCTTCCAGCTAAGCAGAAATGATGTAAGTGCCTATCCCTCTTCTGATGTAGGAAAGAACCAACTGGAGGCACTGGCATCCTAAGAATTCCGTTTATTAATATTCACTGCTATTGCAGGCTAGAGATGCTAGCTGGGTTATTTAGGATGATTTTAAATGAGGAGATTGATAATTTTCTTTTATATGTTAAGAGATGAAGTTTTATTTCATTTTGTGGCTGAGACTCCATCCGAGTGCCATAGTGCAGTTGTGATCCAGCCACAGGGGCAGGTGAGGGATTCCGGCAAAGAGGATGGATGTTTCTGAGAGATAGGCAGGACAGGGGGAGGGAAGAGAATGCTGCCTCTGAGTGTGTAAGAAATAAGATTTCTCCAAAGCAGACATCTTGAAACTCCCCTGCCACACTGGTTCTTGCTTCTTAAAGATGACATAATGGAGTTGGAAAAGACCCAAGATAGAATAGCTGAATTCATTAAAAAATTGAGTGTTTTTTCTTAAAAAAAAAAACCAAACCTTTTATTTTTAGACTGTAAAGTGATGCTTACTATAGAAAATATTTAAAGCCAAAAGAAACACACACACACACACACACACACACACACACACATATACACACACACACTATACAATCACTCAGCAGTACCAAAGTTTAACTTCTTGTACTTCTTTTCAGTGTTTCTACTATGTACACAGTTATAGAATGAAACTCTTCATATATGTGCACAGTAGTGCATATACTTTTAAATACATGTTCATGAACATGCATATGAGGATATATACACCTTATTTGGTAAAGTTTTATAGTCTGTTGGATATTTATTTTCCTGTAACTAAATATGTTTTAAAAAGTTTTTGAGACAAGATTTTACCGTGTATCTCAGGCCTAACCTTGGATCCTCCTGTCTCAGCCTTCTGAGTCCCATGATTACAGGCCTGAGCCATCATGCCAACATTTATAATTTAGTGACTATATTGTAAGGAGATAGATTAATATAAATGAAATTTAGTAAATATCTAAGGGTTTCTGATACAGTCTCTTAATTTGGGGCATGAAAATCAACTTGGCTGTGGGCAATTAGCTTATCAACTTATGGACTAAAAACAAGGAGGAAGCCAGATGAAATAAGGAGAGACTCAGTGGACTAAAAACAAGGTTTATGGCCTGGCATTGTTTTCAGCTGCTAAGTGGGCAGAGCCCAAATTAAGCTGAAGCAGGTGGAACAAGGAGAGATCCTATTTAAGGACAAGTGGATGAGCCCGGGGGACCCTCATGCTAGAGAGCTCCAATGCCAGTGAGTCCTGCTGAAGAAAGTGCTGGTGGACTGATGGCCAGATCTCCCTGAGGAAGAAAGAAGCTGGTGAGCAGAGAAAGCCTCAGCAAGACAGCAAAAGGCCAAGAACTAAACCCTGTGGCTCAGCTTTTGCTTAGAGGAGTTTAACCTGTCCAAACAGCGGCCTGAATGGAACTGTGGCCAGCTTTAAGGACTGAGGCAGAGCGGCAGAGTTGCTGATATAAAGGAAATAAGTTGGCCTACAGACAGCTGAGGTCTCCCAGAGAGAAGAAAGTCTCAAGACTTATTTAAGGTGAAACTGCCATAGCCAATTTACCCGGATGAATCTATGTCTGATATATTCCAGAAGAAAGACTGCTAAGTGCATTAAAGGGTCTACCCCAGAGACTGTGTTCCTGATGACTGAGGACCTGCCCCAGAGACTGTATCCTTCTAAAAGGTTATGAAAATAGTTGTAATAGTTATCAGTAGGGTTAGTGGTTAGGTAATAGGGGGTGTAGTCATTCATAGGGTTAGTAGTTAAGTAAGTATATTTTTATAAGTGATTATAGTTACCAATAAATATATAGTTGAATAATTTAAAAAAGTTCAGTTACACTATCTAATAAAGCAGTTGATGGTTTTGAAAAAATGTATTTGACTGCTTCTATATTATTTATACAATTATATTTAATTAAGCAAGTGTACATTTTTTTAGTAATTAATCGTATAATGAGATTTTTCTACTGAAACTCTTAAAGGCATCTGTTCCCTTATCATCAGTCCTTACAAGCGTATCGCAGTTCTGGGCTTGAACCCTCTGCTATTCTTGCCTGGACGCAGCAGAAACATACGAAGTGAATTTAGAAATGGAGAACTTGTCAGTACGAACAGCTACATGTTGACTAGAGACATGGTAGCATCTATAATGGCATACAGAGATTTAATCACTTAAGTACAAACTGGCTAAAAAATCCTAAATATTGAAAACAGTCTTTGAGCTTTCAGAATCCACTGAGAGGAGCTCTGTAGACAACATGAAGGTGATCTGATCTGTGTGGTATGTAAACATGTATGTATGTATGTATTTATGTGCTTGTGTATATGTGTGTGCTTGTGTATATATGTGTTTGTCCATGTGTATGTGCATGCCTGTGTGTGTCCTTGTGCAAATGTGCATGTGTGTGTATTGTGTGCTGTGTGTGCTCTGCTTGTGTGTATGTATATACATGTGTGTATGTGTGAACTTGTATGACATGTATAGTGACCTCTGAAGTAAACAGGTTGCAGACCTGAGCTGCCCTGCGACCTCTGTCTGGGTGGCCATTATAGCTTGCTGGCCTGGGTGATTCTTGGAATTCAGGATTCAGCTTTCAAAGTTACATAAACTGATCTCTTAAAATCAACTTCTCTACCTCTCTCCATATATGTTAAATTATTAATAAAATAAATTACATACATATAGTTTGGACAACTATAGAGGAGTGGCAAGGACCACATGTGGCAGATCTAGAGTTGTAGAAGAAGGAAGGAATGTGTAAACTCATAACTTACAGGATGTCCTTCCAAGGACAGCAAGGTACTATGTTACATGAGCTTAAGACCTTCAGCACCAGCCTGGTGATACCCAGCCCTGCTTGCCTGCAGTGTATGTACACATACATACACACACATATATGTATATATGCACACACACATACACATACACACACACAAACATGTTGTTTCAGTCAGGGTTTCTATTGCTGTGATAAAACACCATTGTTGAGGAAGGTCTGATAGGCTGATTTCAATGCTGAGATCTGGTTACTGCTCCTTCTGAGACATTCTCTTGATTGGTTAATAAAAGTTGCTGATGGCCAATTAGCTGGGCAGAAAGAATATAGGAAGACGGGACTTCCCGAGATTAGAACAGGAGCCCCATGTTTTATACAGAGGATTAGCTATTTCCACCAGGAAACATGGAAGGAGATAGATATGTTTGAGAATACTGGAAGGAAATCACAGGCACATGGCGGTTTGGGATTAGGTGATCCAGGTTAATTTAGAGTAGCTAATTGAGAGTCTGCCCAGCTAAGGGCTAATGTTAATTGAAACATTAAAAGATCTTGGCATATTTAATTATTGGGGAAAGGACTGCAGCAGCTATAGGCCATCAGTTAGTCCAAGTAATCCAGGGCCGTAGGACTCCTGTGCTCCAGTTGAATTCTGGCAAATCTCCCGCCAAGCTGCCGGTAATTCTACCGGCCTAATATAACAACTTATATTACTTAACAGAGTTTAGATTACAGGTGGTGTAGGCCACACTTGGTCCGGGGCTCTTTCCCCAGGATAAATCAGGCCACCGGTTAAGGCGGGCCAGGCCTGTTGGCTGATATCCTGCCAGGCCGCCCACTGCTCTGCCAAGCTGTCGACCTAATCTTATAGTTTATACTTACTAATAAATACAATTGATAATTAAATTGCAGTTTCACACCATGACCAAAAGCAACTTTGGGAGGAAAGGCTTTATTTCAGCTCACAACACTTGGGTCACAGTTCATCACTGAGAGACATCAGGACAGGAATTCAAGGCAGGATCCTGGAGGCAGGAACTGGAGCACAGGCCATGGAGGAGTGTGGAAACTGGCTCATGGGCTTGTTCCTCGTGACTTTCTCAACCCACTTCCTTATATCATCTAGAAGCACCACCCACAGAGAGCTAGGTCCTTTACTGAGTCATCACTCAGGAAAATGTCCCCAGGATTACTGGCAGGTCAGTTTGTTGGGGGCATTTTCTCAATTGAGGTTTCTTCTCAAATGACTCTAGTTTGTGTTGAGTTGAGCTACAGCAAACCAGGACACATGTCATATACATGATAAACACAAAGCCTGAATATGAAATTATATGATGCTTACATATGCATATGCATGTACTGTTATGCCTTACTTCTTCTGGCATGTGGCCTGACACCTCTGAAATTTGAGTTAAAATATGTAATTCCTCCCTTTAAGTTATTCTCAAGTGTTTTGTCCAAAATGGCACAAAAGCAACTAAATACAGTATATGAAAATTTCCCAAATATTTTAATCAAAATATTTTTCTAAGAAATGTAGACACAGACATCCCCAACGGGAATGGAAATGAGATAATTCAGCCATCTCAAGGTTGCCTCTGATGGTTGACAAGCTAGTCAGGGTCTCAGCTCGTTTCTCTCTACCTTGCACAGCACACAGCTCTTGCCACACAATGGGGCAGTTGCCTAGCTTGGCAATGAAACAGTAATTCCTGTGCCTGAAACTATGAGGGTCAAATGGACTCAAGAGCCTTGGACACTGAAAATGTTTCCATATTCCTGACCTCTGTCTTTCAGAGGATAAAGTACTAACAGATTTAAGGCAGAAGTCAAGAAAGCACCTCTGAGGTCTCCAGACTGCACAAAATTCAAGTTGCATCTGGCTTTATCTTTGCTAGAGTGGAACCAGCATCAAGACAGTGGGCATCTTGTAATGTCACATCAAACCTTTGTGTTTGTCACTCAATGTCTGCCAGCATACTCCAGCTATAAACAGTGTTGCCAGGGAAACCAGTTTATCATAATTAGCCATTTGTTTCCTCTTCTCTTCCCCTCCTTCCACCTGAGCTTTCTTTGGGCAAAGGAGTATGATGGGCTGTTATCAGCTGGGATTGGTGACTAATTAGGGTCTAATATTAGTACGTAGGAGGAGTATCTGCCCTTTTCCATAACTATTCTGAAGCATGTTGTCCACACATATTAGAAAACCCAGGGATGGAACAATTGGTACAATGTGTTCCCAAGGACAGTGGTAAAGAAAACCCAAGAGATAGAAGGTTAAAATTTTGGCCTATAAAATCTTAGGAGCCTTTTTCTTGTATCAGAAAATGCTTCTTGTGTAGGGTTCCCAATCTTGTAGGATTTTCTTTATTTTTTATTTTTATTTTTTAGTAGTTTTGAAATAAAAAGCACAAATAGTCTATATGAACACTATAGAGAAGTCCCAGGTCAATCTGCAAACTTTTTCTGAGCATGTAAGATTTTGCCAGCCATGTGTGTTCTGTCCAATGACTGGATTCCACATGTATCACAGGAAAACAGCATGAAAACAATCAGAAATAAATGGGTGAGTTTGTGTTCTGGTAAAACTTGATTGATATATGCACAGAAGTGAACCAGATCTGGCCCACCAGTTGCACTGAGAGCCCATGTCCTTAGTTTAGGGAATGGGTTTGGGAATGGAGCCAGCTGATGATTACTCCTAAGTGTTAACTTGATACGAGGCCGAACCGCCAGGGAAGGCGGCCTCAAAGAGAGACTGTCTGCATTAAACTGGCCTCTGTGAGTATCTGGGGGGGGGGATGTTTTTGCTTATATTAGTCAAGGTGGGAAAGTCTGCCCACTGCAGGCGGCACCATTCCCTCGGCAGGCATGCTGGATTGATAAGCGAGGAAAAGCAAGCTGGGTGTATGCATTCATTGATTCACTGTTCAGTACTCTGGACTATAGATGTGTTTTTTTTTCTTTTTTTTTTAATAATTTATTTTTTATTTCTTCAAGTTACATCTCAATCACAATCCCCTCCCTATAGATGTGTTTTAAGAGCAGTTGCTGCAGGTTCCTGCTGCATTGACCTCCCTGTAATGATGGGCTATAACCTGAAAGTATGAACCAAAACAAACCCTTCCTCCCTTAAATGGCCTTTACAGGGTATTTTATCATAGCAACAGGAAGTGAAAGTACAAGTCCCTTAGGGTGAGCACAACACATGGGGAAGGCTGGGCTGGCCACCAGGAGCCAGTGTGCTTCTGGTTTATCAGAATCTCCATGATAAGGAAGTTTCTCATGCTGACCCTGCAGAGATAGCCTTGGGCAGGTCTTGTTTCCTTGGCATATACTAATTGTATAAAACAGAGGGTTTCTGCTTTGTGATATTTTTATATGTGTGTGTGTGCTGTACATTGTTCCTGTTCAATCTACTTAATGCTGTCTGTCTCCTTGACTCTTGCTTTCCAAATAGTCCCCCCTTATACTTTCCTTTTTTAAAATAATTTATTTTTTATTTCTTCAAGTTACATCTCAATCACAATCCCCTCCCTACTCCCCCCTCCAGTCCCACCCTTCCACTTTCCTCCCTCTCAACCCCTCATCCTCCCCCCCTTTT
This sequence comes from Lophiomys imhausi, assembly GCA_907164525.1. NCBI lineage: Eukaryota > Metazoa > Chordata > Mammalia > Rodentia > Muridae > Lophiomys > Lophiomys imhausi. Next base: position 12,607,158 of record CAJQZJ010004750.1, on the reverse strand, counting down.
TTTAGTTTAAGGTATTTCTTTTTCCCCCTAACAGCTCTCTTTTTCAGTCCAACAAATGGTTCTTTCTCTTATAACTATAAATACAATATAAAACAACAGAATAAATAGGCCACAATTATGAGAGTTATATGGCTTAGCATACATTCCCAATGTCCAGTCCATACGTATTTGGCACCTGACTTTAACATTCTACTATCTAACCATTTCCATGAGTTTAAAGTTCTATATCTAACTCAGCTTTCATACTAACTTGTCTCACAATTTAAAAAAAATCTTCTTAGATCCAGAACACCCTCTTGATTCCTAAACAACTCAAAATTTAACTATGAAACTCTAGCTATCTAGTTTTCAACTACCTCAGAGACCTGAGAGGGATAACTATATCTGATTATATAGGAAGTGCAGGGCCTGCAGCTTCCAAAACTAAGAAATGACATACCACTGGCTGCCTGGACAGTTCCCATTTTCTTTCCATACATTACAGCATCAATCTTCAGCCATTTGGCCCCATTTCTCTGACAGACATTGATTGTAGAGCAGGAATTATGAAGGACTTACCTACCCTGTCTTGGCAGAGCTAGGCTGTCGACTTACCTGCTTCCAAGTTTTGTCCTTTTTGGACAGAAGTCTGTCTACAGTTGAAGCAAGGGTTTTTTCTTGCCAAGAGAAAGGCTTACCACCAATTCAACCATCTCCCACTGGAGATTCTTCAATCCTCATCTTCTACTTGGAGTAGAATAAGGGGTGCTGTCAGGAGCTGAAATGTCTCGATATCAAAAATATCTTAATTTAAGAAAACATCTTTGAATGCCATATTCTGCAGATCTCTTGAGGTTTTTGAAGATGCCCTATCTATCTCTTATATTTAGATAAGCAAATATTGCTTGTCTCTTAGCAACTTGATTTCTGAGTATCTTAGAAAATAACTGTGATAGACTGTCATAGTAACTAACAAAATGACACACTTGAATGACTATTAGTTTCCATTTCTTAATTATCCTAAACAGTTTATAACAGTTGGTAGCAAGAGGCCAAAACTTTACATTTCATTTTTAAGCATTACTAGGTACAATACCTTTAAGAAGCGTTACCCTTAATTTTGTATCAATATACAAAGATCAATACCAATGTGGCCAAATATAATCTTAATTTTGTATCAATATACAAAGATCAATACCGATGTGGCCCAATACAATCTTAATTTTGCATTAATATACAATGATCAATACCAATTTAGCCAAATATAATATTAATTTTGTATAAATATACAAAGGTATAAGGCCATATTCAATAATCTGTCCTTTTTTCTTGATCTTTCCTATACTATGTCTATGTCCCATTTTTTTCTCGTCTGTTTACTCCTACATAGGAGAGAAAGAAGGACACAGAAAAGAAAAAGAGAGAAGTCCCTGGGTCTAACCTCCAAAACCCATTTAACATGACTCCCTGCTGATTTGGGACGTAGTAAACCTGTTTGGGGCCCAAATAAGAATGGAAAAATGGTTAAAAATGTTAATAGAATCATTTGATGTTCAGTCCTTTTGTGCTCAGCTATTTAGATGTCCTAAGAAGTTCGTAGACAGAAGCTGATCTTCAGGGCTTTACTGAAGTTCTGGCTGGGGCAGTCTATGGACGTGAACAATCTTAGTGATTTTGAATTGTTGTGGTTGTAGACTTTTGACAGCTATTGAGGAAGTCTGCAAAGCTGGATCATCTGGGCCACTCGTCTTCTTTGGTGTCTGATCTGTTTTCTGCTGAGGTTTCCATTGTCCAGTTGTCCCTGGATTCCTTGAATGGATGCTTTTAATCTCCTGAAAGATAAGAACAGAGCCCTGCCCTAATCTGAACTCTAGGACAATTACCTTTTTTTGGGAGGGAGGGTCAGGTAATATTATTCCTGGTGCAAATTTGGTTTTTTGACAATATATAAAATATTACCTTTCAATCCGATTAAAGAAGAAATTATTTACATATTTTGGAGCTAACCAAACCTTTAGTGTATATATTTTGAGATCTCAAAGGACAATTTGTTTGAATTGCAGCCTGCCTTTTGTAAGTAGCTTTTAAACTTAAATCCTTCCAAATCCTATGTGCCTGTCTCTGCATTCTAAGTTTTGGGATCAAAGACATGTGGTTCCCAACTGATGGGATTAAACATGTGCCCCACCACCCCTGGATCGAAGTTTTTCTCTATTTTCAGCTTGTTTTGTATCAGGCTGACCTTGAGCTCTGAGATCTGCCTGTTTCTGTCTCTAGTGTGTTGGGATTAAGGGTGTATTCTTCTTGAATGATGGGATTAAGGGTGTGCACCATCACCACCTTGTTCCTTGTAACTCTAGAATTTATAAGACAACTAACGCTATAGTGATCCTCCTGTCTCTGCTGGAGGTAAAGGCATCGGCTAACACCACGCCTTTTATGTGTTTTACCTTAGCTCTAAGTTTTTTCAACTCTTGGAGGTTTGTACAACCAGGTTGAACAGCTGTAACCTTTAATTTATTTACTGTGTTTTAAACCTGTTACCTGCTTTTTCATGCCAATCCATGGAAATATCCTATACCTCTACGAAAAAAAAAAAAAAAAAACAAAAACAAAACTTTTAAGCTGCTATCAAGTTTGTGTAATCTATGTGGCCACCTGCAGTCTAACATTCTAATCTGAAATTAAGGCCATTTTCCTTTCACGCCAGTAAGGCAAGTATACCTTTGGTAAATTATAGTTTGAAAATTTTATATTGTATTTTTATTATATTTTTAAGCTTATTAACTCTTTTCTTAAAAAAGTATTATTTACCTAAAGAACATAGTTTCCTCCCTCCTCCCCTCCTGGCCACTCCCTTCCTCTCTCCTTCCTTCCCTCCCTCCCTCCTTCCTTGTTCCTCTACTTGGTACTCTCCTTCTCCTCAGATGAGGTGGGCCCTCACATATCATACTCCCTCAGATCTTGCGTCATGTGAGGGCCAAGAGCTTCCACTTGTACTGGAGCTTGATAAGGCACACCATCTAGGGTGTGGTGTTCCAATAACCTGCAGCAGATTCCATGACTCACTGGTGGGTAGAATGTTTCCTAGGATAGATATGCTAGGTTCCTATCTATTTGGGTGTGTGGGTTGTAGGATAGTTATCCTGTGATGTATGGTTAATATCCATTTATAAGGGAATACATACCATGTTTATCTTTCTGGGACTGCATCAGCTCACTTAGGATGAGCTTTTCTAGTTCCATCCATTTGGTTTCGAATTGCATGATTTCCTCATTTCTGATAGCTGTGTAGTATTCCATTGTGTAAATGTACCACAGTTTTTTTATCCATTCTTCAATTGAAGGACATCTGGGTCGTTTCCAGTTTCTGGCTATTACAAATAAAGCTACTATGAACATTGTTGAGGCAATGTCCTTGTGGTTTCATTTCGAATCTTTTGGATATATGCCCAAGAGGGGTATGGCTGAGGTAGATTTATTCCCAATTTTCTAAGATATCTCCAGATTGATTTCCAAAGTGGTTGCACAAGTTTGCAGTCCCACCAGCAATGGGGGAGTGTTCCCCTTTCTCCACATCCTCGCCAGCATGTGCTATCATTTGAGATTTTGTTCTTAGCCATTCTAACAGGTGTGAGATGGAATCTCAGAGTTGTTTTAAGTTGCATTTCCCTGATAACCAAAGATGTTGAACATTTCCTCAAATGCCTCTCAGCCTTTAGAGATTCCTCTCCTGTGAATTCTCGGTTTAGCTCTGTACCCCATTTATTGATGGGGTTATTTGATTTTTTGGTGTTTAATTTCTTCAGTTCTTTATATATATTGGATATTAGCCCTTTGCCAGAGGTTGGGTTGGTGAAGATCCTTTCCCAGTCTGTAGGCTGCCATTTTGTTCTAAGGACAGTGTCCTTTGCCTTACAGAAGCTTTTCAATTTTATAAGGTCCCATTTATTAATTGTTTGTTTTAGTGTCTGAGCTATTGGTGTTCTATTCAGGAAGTTGCTACCAGTGCCAATGATTTCAAGGCTTTTCCCCCCTTTCTCTTCTATTAATGTTAGTGTGTCTGGATTTATGTTGAGGTCCTTGATCCCCTTAGACTTAAGTTTTGTACAGGGTGATAAGTATGGATCTATTTGCATTCTTCTACATTTTGACATCCAGTTAGACCAGCACCATTTATTGAAGATGCTTTCCTTTTTCCATTTTATGTTTTTGGCTTCTTTATCAAAAATTAAGTGACTGTAGGTGTGTGGGTTTATTTCTGGGTCTTCAATTCGATTCCATTGGTCAACTGGTCTGTTTCTATACCAGTACCATGCTGTTTTTATTACTATTGCCCTGTAGTACAGCTTGAAATCCGGGATGGTGATACCTCCAGATGTTCTGTTATTGACATGATTGATTTAGCTATTCTGGGTCTTTTGTTATTCCATATGAAGTTGAGAATTGTTTTTTCCAGATCTGTAAAAAATTGAGTTGGTATTTGAATAGGAATAGCATTGAATCTGTATATTGCTTTTGGTAAGATTGCCATTTTTATTATGTTGATCCTACCTATCCATGAACAAGGGAGATCTTTCCATCTTCTGATATCTTCTTCAATTTCTTTCTTCAGGGACTTGAAGTTCTTATCATACAGGTCTTTCACTTGCTTGATTAGAGTTATCCCCAGGTATTTTATATTATTTGTGGCTATTGTAAAGGGTGTTGATTCCCTTATTTCTTTCTCAGCCCATTTATCTTTTGTGTAAAGAAGGGCTACTCATTTGTTTGAATTGATTTTGTATCCGGCCACCTTGCTGAAGGAGTTTATCAGCTGTAGAAGTTCTCTGGTGGAATTTTTGGGGTCACTGATGTATACTATCATATCATCTGCAAATAGGGATACTTTGACTTCTTCCTTTCCAATTGGTATCCCCTTGATCTCTTTTAGTTGTCTTATTGCTCTAGCTAAAACTTCAAGTACTATGTTGAAAAGATATGGAAAGAGTGGGCAGCCTTGCCTTGTCCCTGATTTTAGAGGAAATGCTTTAAGTTTCTCTCCATTTAGTTTGATGTTGGCTATTGGCTTGCTGTAAATTGCCTTTATTATGTTTAAATATGGTCCTTGTATGCCTGATCTCTCTAAGACTTTTAACATGAAAGGGTGCTGTATTTTGTCAAAAGCTTTTTCAGCATCCAATGAGATGATCATGTGGTTCTTTCAGCTTGTTTATATAGTGGATTACATTGATGGATTTTCTAATGTTGAACCACCCCTGCATCCCTGGGATGTAGCCTACTTGATCATGGTGTATGAGACTTTTGATGTGATCTTGGATCCGGTTTGCAAGTATTTTATTAAGTATCTTTGCATCCATGTTCATAAGGGAAATTGGTCTGAAATTTTCTTTCTCCGTTGGATCTTTGTGAGGTTTAGGTATCAGGGTAACTATGGCCTCATAGAATGTGTTTGGCAGTATTCCTTCTGTTTCTATGTTGTGGAAGAGTTTGAAGAATATTGGTGTTAGCTCTTCTTTGAATGTCTGGTAGAATTCTGTGCTGAAACCATCTGGGCCTGGGCTTTTTTTTGGTTGGAATACTTCTAATGATTTCTTCTATTTCCTTAAGGGTTATAGGACTGTTTAATTTGTTTACCTGTTCTTGATTTAACCTTGGTAGGTAGAACCTAAGAAAATCATCCATTTCATTTAGATTTTCCATTTTTGTGGACTACAAGTTTTTGAAGTAGGACCTAACGATTCTTTGGATTTTTTTCAGAGTCTGTTGTTATTTCCCCTTTTCATTTCTGATTATGTTGATATGGGTATTTTCCCTCTGCCTTTTAGTTAGTTTAGCTAAGGGCTTGTCTATTTTGTTGATTTTCTCAAAGAACCAGCTCTTGGTTTTGTCGATTCTTTGTATTGTTCTTTTTGTTTCTAAATTGTTGATTTCAGCCCTGAGTTTGATAATTTCCTCTCGTCTGCACCTCTGGGAGTGTTTGCTTCTTTTTGTTCTAGCTCTTTCAAGTGTCCTTTTAGGTGGCTACTATAGGAACTCTCCAGTTTCTTTTTGAAGGCACTTAGTGGTATAAACATTCCTCTTAGCACTGCTCTCAATGTGTCCCATAAGTTTGGGTATGTTGTGCCTTCATTTTCGTTGAGTTCTAAGAAGACTTTAATTTCTTTTTTTATTTCTTCCCTGACCCAGAGGTCATTGAGGAGAGAGTTGTTCAGTTTCCATGTTTTTGCAGGCTCTCTGTTGTTTTTGTTATTGTTGAAACCTAGCTTTATTCCATGATGATCTTATAAGTTATAAGGAGTAATTTCAATTTTCCTTTATCTGTTGAGGCTTGCTTTGTGACCGACTATATGGTCGATTTTGGAGAAGGTTCCATGAGGTGCTGAGAAGAAAGAGTATTCTTTTGTTTTGGGGTGAAATGTTCTGTAGATATCAATTAGGTCCTTTTGATTCATGACATCTGTGTGGTTCATTACTTTTGTTTGGTTTCTGCCTCGTTGATCTGTCTAGTGGTGAGAGTGGTGTGTTGAAGTCTCCCACTATTAATGTGTGAGGTTCAATGTGGGATTTGAGCTTCAGTAGTGTTTCTTTAATGAATGTGGGTGGTCTTACATTTGGGGCATAGATGTTTAGTATTGAAATTTCATCTTAGTGGATTTTTCCTTTGATGAGTATGTAGTGTCCTTCCCCATCTCTTTTGATTAATGTTGGTTCAAAGTCCAATTTGTTGCATACTAGAATTGTTACTCCAGCTTTTTTTCTTGGGTCCATTTGCTTGGTATATCTTTTTCCAGCCCTTTACTTGGAGATAATGTCTATCTTTTGTGCTGAGTTGTGTTTCTTGTAAGCAGCAGAATGTGGGATTCTGTTTTCATATCCATTCTGCTAGCCTGTGCCTTTTTATTGAGGAATTGAGTCCATTGATGTTGAGAGATATTAATGACCAGTGATTGTTACTTCCTGCCTTCTTGATGTTGGTGGGAATAGTGTGTGAGTTAGCTTCTTTTCTTTTGGTTTTGCTGCAGGCATGCTATTTGCTTCCTGTGCTTTCTTGTGTGTAGTTAACCTCTTTGGGTTGAAATTTTCCTTCCAACATCTTCTGTAGAGCTGGATTTGTGTATAGATATTGTTTCAATTTAGCTTTGTCATGCAATATCTTGTTTTCTCCATCTATCCTGATTGACAATTTTGCAGGGACTAGTAGTCTGGCCTGGCATTTGTGGTTTTTTAGGGTCTGCAAGACATCTATCCAGGCCCTTCTGGCTTTTAGAGTCTCTAAAGAAAAGTCAGGTGTGATTCTGATAGGTTTGCCATTATATGTTACTTGACTCTTTTCCCTAGCAGCTTTTTAAATTCTTTCTTTGTTCTGTACATTTAGTGTTTTGATTATTATGTGGCGGGAAGATTTTCTTTTCTGGTCTAATCTATTTGGAGTTCTGTAAGCTTCTTGTACAGTTCTAGGCATCTCTTTTTTTAGATTTGGGAAATTCTCTTCAATGATTTTGTTGAAGATATTTTCTGGTCCATGGAGGTGGGACTCTTCTCTTTCTTCTATTCCTATTATTCTGAGATTTCATCTTTTCATTGTGTCCTTGATTTCCTGAAGGTTTTGTGTCAGGACTTTTTTAGATTTGACATTTTTTTTGACAGATGTATCAATTTCTTCAATTTTATCCTCCGAGCCTGAAATTCTTTCTTCCATTTCTTGTATTCTGTTGGTGATGCTAGTGTCTGTAGTTCTGATTCTTTTCTTAAGGTTTTCCAGTTCTATGGATGTCTCGGATTGGATTTTCTTCATTGCTTCAACTTCCCTTTTCAGGTCTTCCATTCCTTTAAGTGCTTTATTCATTTCCATCACCTCCTTTGCAGTATTTTGTTGTTGCTCTCTGAGGTATTTGATTTCCTCCCTTAGGCCTTTATTAGTAATATAAGTGTAGGATTAAGGTCATTTTCCTTTGTTTCAATATTGTTCGGCTATCCAGAGTTGTCTGTAGCATTATTGCTAGGATCTGGAGACATCCTATTGTTTTCGTTTTTTTGTTTTTTTTTTTTTACCATGTTCTTGCGCTGACCTTTTGCATTCTGATTGACCCAGGTGTTGTCTGTTTGTTTCTTTTGTCAGCTGACCTTGGTGCTCAGGAAAACTCCCTGCCCTGGGGGTTGGCTGATCCTGAGATCCTGGTGTTTACCTCCAGATGGTGGGCAGGTTCCTGTAATAGACTGACTGGCTCTGGGAGAGAAGGGTGGCTGCTGCTCTCCTCAACTGCTTGTGACCCAATT
>CAJQZJ010004750.1:12582359-12598499 GCA_907164525.1 Lophiomys imhausi | reverse complement strand
GTGTGTGTGTGTGTGTGTGTGTGTGTGTGACTAATATATACAACAATATGTGTGTATGGAGATATCCTGGCCAGTTTTATACCAATTTGGCATGAGCTAGAGTTATTTGAGCAGAAGGAAAGATAATTGAGAAAATGCTTCCCTAGGACTGGCCTGTAGGTAAGTCTGTGGGGTATTTTCTTAATTATTGATTGATGTTGGAAGGCCCGGACCATTGTGGGTCTGTTGGTCCTTAGTGCTATAAGAAAGCAGGCTGAGTATGCCATTAGGAACCTGCCAGTAAGCAGCACTCCTTCACGACTTCTGCACCACCTCCTGCCTCCAGGTTTCTGCCTTGACTTCCTGCCCTGATTTCCCTCAGAGATGGAGTATGACTCAAGAGCTGTAAGATGAATAAGACCTTTCTTCTCCAAGTTGCTTTTGGTGATGGTGTTTTATCACAGTCACCCTAAAAGACTTGAATGAGTGTCCATGTGGAAGGCAGGCGCTGATGTCTAGCTAGGCAGCTTGCCTTGGGGGAGTCCCCTGTCTCCGCTTCTGAGTGGTGGGAAGGCAGGTAAGCAAATTACTTGCATTCATGTGGATGCTGGGATCTGAACTCTGGTCCTCAAGTTTGCACAGCAAGTGTTTTATCTACCAAGCCATCTCTCCAGCCCCTGGATTCATTCTGTGCCATCTTTACCCTCTCATCTCTGGATCAGCTGCTAGGGTCTCTGGTCTGCAGGGTGAGGCACACACGGGGCTCACATCTACAGTGACTAGGCATTCCACTCTGCTGTCCCACTGCTGGAGAGAGAACTATCCTTAGTTCAGATCCCAGAATCACTGGGGAAAGAGAGAATGGTCCTGGCTCTGATCAGATGTCCACCCTCGACTGTTCTCCTGCTGCTGGGGCTAGCCATACTGTGTATAATAGTGTCTCTAGTGATGTGTATGTGCATGCATGCGCATATGCATGTGCATGCATGAGTGTGTGCATGCATGTGCATGTGTGTATGTATATGGGTGAGTATGTTTGTGCATGCCTGTGTGTGTGCATATATGTGTGCACGTGTGTATGAGTGTGTGAATGAAGTTCTCAGCAAAGCTAAGGGGAAAGGGGAAATAGGTTCCATTTGGTAGACCAAACATACCTGATACTGTGTGCATTTTCCATCTTTGCCTAGCTGTGTGGAACTGCATCCTGTTTTTGGCCAAACATTTTGTTTTTGGTATTTCTCCCATCCTCAGAATCTTTGCAGACTGCATTTTGAATTACTGTGTTGTATTCAATGATTTGGATTCAGTTCGTTATCTCCCCATTGTTAGATATTTAGTTGCTTCAATTTTCAACATGGTTTTAGTGTGGTAGGCATGCTAGCATGAGAGAACATTTTCGTGATTCCATGGAAGTATTAGGTTCACTATTGTAAATAAAAATAGGATTGGACCTATGATATCTGCCCCCTTTGCAGCTGATGTGAGTGGTATTGGGTCTCTTGCCCTTCTGGCTTCACTCAACTCTTCTACCCACTCTCACTCCATGCCAACCATGGTGATGAAAATTCATAACTGAACTGTGTGGAAGAGATGATAGGAAGACAGAAGGGGGGAGCCCCTGGAGTTGCCGGTCAGCCTGGCTCTTGCTATTCTCTTTCTAGAAACAAGCATATCGGCGGACTCTCTAGCATTGCAGAAGATGAGTTCCACACCTCCAAAGTTAGGCATCTTGGGCAGGAGCCTATTTTCAGATGGGACAGAGGAGATGGCACAGGGGTCCTCAAGATAGGGTTGCCTAGGAGAAGAGCAGGGTAAAGGGATATAGCAAGGACTGACTTCTCAGTTTGGAAATCTTTATATCTCTTGGGCATCCAAACACTCTAAGCAGGAGTCTTCCATGTTTCCTCTGGGAAAGCCATGTTGGAATGTTAGTGACCCTCAACATCTTGGTATGTCTTATGATTTAGAACTAGACATTTTCTCCTGTTGAAACCAGCTTTAAATGCCTTTTTGTAATTGTGATATTTCCCAGAGATACGGATTGGGAGGTCAGTGGGAATTTTCCAGCAGAGAACCAAGAATTCTTGAATGTGTGAACCTTGCTTTCTCGTTCTCTTTCTCTTCTTCTCCTTCTCCTCTCCTCCTCCTCTTCTTCCTTCCGAGTTGCTGGGGAACCCAGTGTTTTGTGTGTGCCAGACACATACTCTGCCACAGAACTGCTTCTCTAGTGCAGCCTCATCTCCTTTGCTGGGGGAAGCTTGGCTGGAGGACTCTTCCCTACCTGCCAGGAGCGAGTGAAGAAAGCTGAAGTCCTTGCCCTGTGCATGCTGGATGTTCTGCCTGCTTCATTTCTCCGAGGTTGTCATTTAGGGCACCCTACCAGTGCTCGCATTGTCTGTAGATGGAATGTGTTGGTGCTCTATTATCTCAGGTGATATGTTTGTGGGGAGGGCCAGAATGTTCTCAGCCATTGCTTCGCACTTTCTATTTGTGGAATACTACAGTTTTATGAGATGTTCCAGTCCCTTTTGCCCTGGCCTGGCTCCAGCTGATGTTTTGCCGTTCTTATTTGTTTTGAATGATAATAAGTGAATAATGATCCTGAATGTTGTGAGCCAGGAGGTGGGGCATTTCTCAAGCTGTGGCTGCATCGAATTTTGTTTTGGAAACTGCTGGACTCCTTTACTGCAACAGGGCTGCAAGAAGCTGCCATTGTGAAAGGGAGAGGAGGACTGAGGGAAAAAGACTCTGACCTAGTCTGAGAAGCCAGAGTCTGGGAGCCAGATGTTGACCTTGCATGCATGAGGAGGTCAAACCTCTAAGTTTGGGGGTGGCTTGACCGATCTTGAGTGTAGGGAAACTCCATTTATTTGGACTTCAGTACTCTAACTTGGTATTTTGGTCACCTTTTGAAGGTAAAAAGTGTTTGCAAGATAGATAGCTATGCAAATAGCACAACAGGAGCAGGATTTACTTCCCTGGACTCTCTGTCAGTCTGTGTGTGTACATGCATGTGCATGTGGAGGTCATAGGTTAACCACAGGTGTCATTCTGTCCGCCTTACTTTTTGAAGCAGTGTCTCTCGTTCATCTGGAGCTTGGTGATTAGACAATGCTGGCGGCCAGGGAACCCTAGGAGTCTAAACAGTCTCCCCTTCAGCCCTGAGCTTACAAGCATGTGCTGCCATGTTCAGATTTTAATGGGGTGCTGGGGACTGGACTCAGGACCCCCCGCCTGCATGGCAAATACTTTCCAGCTGAGCTATCTGCCCAGCTCCTCCTCTCTAGAAGGACCACATGCTCCCATTCTCAGGCGAGTTCTGAAGATCTCTCTGAGCACCCTTGGTTAATGGAGGCATTGCCTCTGGATGGACACAGGAGTATTGTTTCAAGCTGATAAAATCCAAGTTTCCACAGGACAAATGTGACCCTGACATCTGCCTAACTCAGATGCCCCTCTGATTAAATAAAACTCTAGGGAGGGAGACTACAGGAGCTCCAGGGGGACCAGCATCCCCCTCAATTGCCTTACTTGTAGAGTGGGGAGGGCAATGGTGCCTTCCACTCAGAATGCTGGGAGATTTGCTTGTTATGAGTCATGTGACTTGGTAACAGTGCCAAGCATGAACTAAGTGAACAGTAAAAGTGTCTTTTGGTGCTGCCTGCTGAATCTCACTGGTATTTTCTTGAACTGATAGCCGCCAGTGAGCAGAAAGAGAGCAATGGCAGTGGGGAGTGCTGTTTCTGAGCCTGATTAAACTGGAAGAGAAAGCTGACATTTATGGACTCCAGATATGTAGCAGGCATTATTCATCATTGTTTCATTATTTAGTAAATAATGAAGAACAGTGGGGACTAAATGAGTGTGTGATAATAAAGCACAATGTCTTGTCTCTATTAGAGCTTGGATCAGGTAGAGACTCTTGCCAAGCAAAGTGGGTCCTGTTTCGCCCCACACCCCTCACCAGGGCTCTGCAGTACATGATACCCACTGTGGTCCAGGCCAGGGCATGATCCACAGGATGAGGAGGGACCATCCCCATTGATGCTCCAGGGTCCTTGGGAGGAATGTGGCAGCTGTCAGCCCCCAGGCCTTCAGCAAGAACAGGCTGCATGCACCAGGTGGCGCTGGCCAGTTCTGTGGTCTTTCTGGGTCTCCTTTCCATTCTATGTAAAAATGCAGACAATGCACCCACTTGCAGGGCTGTAGAAGGGTTAGAAATGACACCTAACATAGCTCATGGTGCCTGGTGCACAACAGCACTGACTGTATTGGATGAAGTGCTAACCCATAAAGAGGCATTGCTGATGTAATTAGTGAAGTTGAGGTCAGAGTGGAGTGGCCCAGGCCCTGTCCTGCTTTGGCTCCCAGAGAGTGGCACTGTTCTGAGAGGTGACCTCGTTGGAAGAAGGATCACTAGGGGAATATCTTTATTTGTCACTAGTCCCACTTCCTAGTCTGCCAACATGTGGGGAGAGGTGTCTCCATTGTGTGCTCCCACTGCTCTGGAGCCTCATGCTACACTGCCTTCTCTGCCATGATGGGCTAGTATCACCTGAAACAGTAAGCAAAAACCAAACTAAACCAAAACAACAAAAAAACCAAAAAATCCTTCCTTCCCATAGACCGATGTATACATACACACACACATGCATACACCTGCACAATACACATACACAGACACACTTCTACATATGTATATATGCATATGTATCCATATACACACACACACTCATATATATGCATACAGGCATATGCACACATATAAGCACACCTGCATAGACACACATCATATGTACACATATGAATACATATACACAGACATACATCTACATATGTATGCACACATATGCACATGCACACATGTATAAACACATATAGGCACACAGAACACCACATAAAGATAAAAGCAGAGGTTGGAGAGGTGTATCTACAAGCCAGGAAATACCAAAGCCCACACAAAGCCCACTGGAAGCCAGGGGAGAGGCTAGGTCAGATTTTCCCTCCCAGTCCTTAGGAAGAATCAGATCTGTGCCTTCAGCTAGACCAGTAGCCACCAGGCTCAGAAGAGAGCACCTTCTTTTGCAGCAGTTTGGTTTACAGTGCTTTGCACAGTGGTCCTAGCAATGAACAAAGCCAGGAGCTGCTATAGTTTGAGTCGTAGGAATCCCCAGGTTCATGTACAAGAGGCCTGGGTCCCAAGGAGGTGATTTAGTGGTGGCATATTTAATAGACGAGGCTGTGTGTGTGAGTGTGTGTGTGTGAGTGTGTGTGTGCGAGTGTGTGTGAGTATGTGTGCGTGTGTGCGCGTGTGAGTGTGTGTGCGTGTGTGAGTGTGTGTGTGTGTGCGCGCGTGTGTGTACGTGAGTGTGTGTGAGTGTGTGTGTGTGTGTGTGAGTGTGCATGTGCATATGTGCGTGTGAGTGTGTGTGTGTGTGTGTGCATGTGCATATGTGCGTGTGAGTGTGTGTGTGCGTGCATGTGTGTGTACGTGAGTGTGTGAGTGTGTGTGTGAGTGTGTGTGTGTGAGTGTGTGAGAGTGTGTGTGTGCGTGCGTGTGCATGTGCGTGTGTGTGAGTGTGTGTGCGCGTGTGTGTGAGTGTGTGAGTGTGAGTGTGTGTGTGTGAGTGTGTGTGTGTGAGTGTGTGTGTGTGTGAGTGTGTGATTAGACCAGTGGGAGGTACCCACAAATGGGGATTGTAGGTCCCTGGCCTCTCCTCTTTCTCTCCTTTGGTTCTTGGCTTATGGGACAAGGTTCATGTGCAGCAGACATGATGTGCTGATCCCCAACAAACCTGAAACAGGCCAACCTGGATCCTTCTACTATGTGAACAAGAATAACCTCTTTATCTGACCAGGTGACTGTACCAGGATTTGCCACTGTGGCGGGGAAGCTGATAGTGCATGGTTCATTCTCAGCTTTGGCAGGCCCTCGCACACTCTTCCTGGTGATCCTCCACCTCCAGAGCTGCTTCTTAGAGAACCAGAATGGCTGACTAAGCACTGAGGCTACAGCCATGATACCCCTTTTGCCGCTAAACTCCCACCCAAGCTGAGCTCCTTCCTCCCTCCCTCCCCACACTCATCCTCAGCTTGACCTGCACAATACACATACACAGACACACTTCTACATATGTATAAATATGCCTCTTCATGCCCATTGGCTCCATGGACCACAGAATGACAATTCTCACTAACCAGGATGCCCAGCCTGGTGGAGCAGTCACTGTGGTGGGAACAGCTGCTGTGGACTGCCTTCTTAGCTGTTGGTCCTCAGAAGAGTCATGGTGTGCCTGGATCTGCCTGGAACAGGCTAGGTTCCCATGTGATTAGGGAGGAGGTGTGTGGCCCAGCAATGGATAAATGTGCAGGGCAGGAAGCAAGATGGTGGTGCTGCGATTGACGTCATGTTCTTTGGATGTAGGGGCAAAGCAGGACTGTCTCTCCCCAAGGCTAGGGGAAGTTGCGCAAACATTTTTCATTCCTCCTTTCTGCATCTTGCTGTGCTCCCTGATTCTCTTCTCCTTTGCTGGATGCTTACAGAGCCAGCCTTATGCTGAACACCCACTGAGTCCTCCCATTCATCTGATCTGGTGCCCAATGTGCGATTTAGGGGTGTCATGTGCCCTACACAGAAGCAGGGCAGTGGTGAGATGGGGGAGAGAGAAAAGGGGATCCTGGCATTTGATCTGCTCAAATGCACCTTAAGAGCAAACCCATCCCCAGCACTGAAGGTATCAGCTGGGTCCTGCCTACAGTTATGTCAAACAAAGTGTGCTAGGAAGTGCCAACTCTCCCTTTGTGCTATGACACCGAGAGCTGCCAAAAGATATTAAAAAGCTTGCACGAGCTAGGTGATGGCAGCTGTGACTATCTAAGTTATTGCCTGACAGCTGCAGTGTTGCCTAACTGCTGCTGGCCTTTATGGTCGCTTCTGCATTCATCCGCCCTTTCTCTAGCAACCACTGCACCAGCCTGCAGTGGGTAAGTGGTCTGCCCAGCCCCTGTGCCTGCAGGCGGGGAGACTCACAGCAAGCCCTCTCGTAGAGAGACACCCACACACAGACTCTGAGAGAACTCATATTTCTCTTGGCTGGTGCCCAAGCCCAGTTTTGCATTGGTCAGCTCGGACTCTGAGGAACCTTGGACAGGAGAATGGTGCAGAAGAGAGGCACGCCCAGGCGTGTGAACCAAATGCAGCTTTTTTGTGTGTGTGTGTATGTTTGTGCGTGTTGGCTCTGAGTGCGCTAAAACAATATCGCCAGCTCTGAGCCCTGCCAGTCCTACATCTGCTCCCTAAAACCTCCAGCAAATAAGAATGCGGCGGGGTTGTTTAACCAACACTTTACAATATAGACACTTCTCAGCGCTCCTCCCCCTGGGCTGCACAGACTCAGGGGTCTGGATGCTAGTGGCAAGGGTTGAGAGATAAGAGGCTAATGATCCCACTGGGCATCTGTCTCCAAAGCGCCTTTGCCGGTGTGTTGATCTGGGGCATAAAACACATTTCATTATCATGGGCTTCAGGGAAGGAGTCTGTACTGCAAGCTGGGTTTTTGTATTCTTCTGTTGAGTTTAGTCTTTTCAGCTGTCTGTTAAATAATTCACACAGCTCATGAAAGTATATTTTTGAGATGCATGTCCTACTCCTACTTCACTCTCTCTTTTCTCTGTCTCTTCTCTCCTTCCCTTTTCTCTTTTGAAAGGGTTTTGGGAGAAGTCAGAAGACTTGGCCTAGGTTGTCTAATGAAACCTGTCTTTTCCTCTAGCCTTGCCAGCGCAGGGTTGGAGGGCAGGAAGTCTTGCTGATGGCCTTCAGAAGGTTGCCAAGGTCATTCCTAAGGTTGCAGTTTGATTGTTTTCTATTAGCGCTCAGTCCTTTTCTCTGCTGTCTACATGACTGGGCACAACCATTTCCTTCTGGGAGGGGAAGCCTGTCCTTGCAATATTCCCAAGAACCTGCCAGCACCAGGCCCCAGGGCTATGTTCCTGGATGACAGGAGGGATATGCTGGAGTACAGCAGAAGGTACCCTGGCAGGGGTGGGGGTTTCCATTTGTAACATCCCAACACTGGTCAAAACAGGTAAATGTCTGCACTGGATGTTCGTATCCCTTGTGTGGGTCTGCATTTGGTGACTGTCAGTGCAAACCAAGGCTTCATTCTGTGGAAAAGCCCCACCCTTCTGACCAGGGCCCACTGGTAGGCAGCACAGTTGGAATATGGCACCTAAACTCACCGTGGTGGCAGTGTTGTGAAGGCAGCCTTTGCCAGGTGATGGCTTTTTGGTGGACTGGCCTCATTTTCTCACAACTTGTTTAGTTTTTTCCAGAGAACAAGTTGTTCTAGAGCTGTGGTTCTCAGCATTCCTAATGCTGCAACCCTTTAATATAGGTCCTCTTGTTGTGGTGATCCCCTGACCATAAAATTATTTTCATTGTACTTCATAACTGTAATTTTGCTACTGTTGTGATTCATAATGTAAATGTCCATGTTTTCTGATGGTCGTAGGCAATCCCTGTGACAGGTTGAAACCAACGTTCTAAAGCAAAGCTGTACTCTGTGGGCACGTGCCTGCTCTTGGTGGGTGAAGCATCAGGAGGTCCCCTGGAGAAGCCAAGAAGATGCCATGGTCATATGATCAGACTGAGCTTCCCAGATGCTGAGGCACAGCAAACCTCTTTTCTTTATAAGCCGTTCATCCTTGGGTGTTCTATAACAGCAGCAGAAAATGAAGAGATTGGCTCAGGCATTGTGCTGAGCACTGGCCTCCTCTTTCTGCCTACCATCCTAACCATCAGCCGCATTAAATGTCTGAACTTATCTTGCCTACTACTGATGCCCAGTGCCTAAATTAAAACAGTTGCTTATGATGTTCCACAGCAAGAGAACAATCTCTGGGGCTCTTCTCATTCTCAGCTCTTGGGGCTCTTGGGGAGTTCTGTGCCTGGGACTATGTTCCATGTGAGGCCTTATCCTTGCAAGGCAAGCCTTTGGGATGACCACCTGCCTGTAGGCTATGTGGATGAGGCAAGGATTCTTAGCCCTTGTTAAATAAACCTTACACCCACCTCAAAAATTATTGGGAATAGTTTGGACCAAATGTTTGTCCCACTCTCCTCAATTCATATGTTGAGATCCAATTTCTCATTAAGGCTGTACTTCCTCGAAGGAAGTGACCAGATAAAGAGGTGATACTAACCCACTTGGATTCAGAGCATCACAGTTCAAGAAAGACCCATCCCGAGTGTGGGGCATATCCCAAGGAAGATATAAGTTGAGTACCAGCATTCATCTCTCTCTGCTTCTTGACTGTGCATGCAGTGTGACACCTTGGCCAATCAGGAAACAGAGAGAAGATAGGAAGTGGACCAAGCAATAAGCTTCAAGACCCACACCGTCTCCCCACTAGACTACTGATCAAAGGTTCTGCAATCTTCCAAAACGGTGCCCTCAGTTGGGCATCAAGCATTCAAACCCATGAGCCTGTGGGGGGGGCATTTTACATCCAACCAGCAGAGAAGAGGAGTAGCAATGTGTTTGACCTAGACGTTTCCCTCTGTAGCACCTGCCCAGAAAGACTTTATGCTTTCTTCCTTTTAAAGATGTTATGCTTTCTTCCTTTTTTTTTCTTTTCTGAAAAGATGAATCTAGGCTGATTTGGATTCATCTGATTATCAAATGTAGAGAGAGACTTCAGTTTTTAAGTGAAATTCATATTGGAGCTTCTGCACACTGAGGTTCTCAGAGTGCACGCTCGCTGACATATGGAGGCTGAAGCTGAAGAGAACTAGGAAGGAAACATTTTGGCTCTAGAACACATGTGATGCAGACAATTTTCCAACTGAATACCGGGGGCGTGTACATGTGAGGTGGTTTAGACCTCGGGGCAGGTCCTGGGCGCTTCTGGTGGCTGCGCTGGCCAGCGGCAGGGTCTTCCCCAGCTGCCTGTCCTTTGCTCCTTCTGCTGTGCCCTGCTCTTTAGCCTGCAGACCAGCTTCCTGGCTGTCTGTGCTTTATCTGTTTCACACTCCTGCCTTCCACGTAAGGAAGAGACCATATCACACTGCCATCAAATGAGGGTACAACTTTCTAATCTCAGGCCAAGTTGTATAATACTCCCACCAAGAGCTTGTCCTCTTGGGCCCAATGTTGGGCACCATCCTTGCTCTTGGAGCTTCTGTGTGGGATTTCAGCCCTGCTGAGACATTTGGCTACTTGAATTCACTCATCTCCAAGAGTGTGTGTGACACAGACAGAGCACGCTATCACATGCCCAGAAACCCCACTAAAGGAGCAAGGACAGATGCAGCCACCACTGCCCTTAGTGGGGGAGGTCATCAAACAGAAGGCCATGAGAGCGGGCCATGGCACATGAAGCCCATTGTCCCTGCTGTGGAGGTGCTGAGCCTGTCAGTGCCTGTCCTCCAGGGCTGCTGGGCTGGAAGCGTGTGGAGTGCCCATGGTGGATGGGCACATGGCCCTGGAGGCTGCCTTGCCAACAGCGACCACCCAGCAGGGAAGTGAGAAGGCGGGGAAGAACTTCAGGCATTTTCCAGGAATTCTCCATCTATTTTGAGTAGTCAAGTGGTGACTTGGGGACTTTCCTGCAGATGACTCTCTGAGATCTTCACCCAGATGAAAGGGAGATCTGGAATGCAGCCTTTCTTCAGAATGGCCTCATGTGGAGGGCCAACTTGTGTCAGTCTCTTGTTACTTGCCCTGAATCCTACCCTTGTCAGTACTATATGCATTCAAAAATTGGAAAGGGTAGTGGGTAATTCTGGGGGATCTCATGTGGTTCGCCCCCATCCTGGAACACTGAGTGACCACCATCCCAAGCAGGTACCAAGTATATTAAAGACAAAGTCTTAATAAAGACGGCATGCCACTGGGCATCTCACGTCCGTTCAGATGGCTGAGCACATGGTTGGTGTGAACTCCATGAGGACCCAGGTGACAGGAGCCCTCTGTTCAGCTCTGTTCGGGCTGAGGAGGTGAATGAGGAATAGTGGGGTGATGAGAAACTTGTTGAAGAGGGCCTTGCAAACAATGGCCAGTGAATGCCAAAGCTGGCAGGCAGTGGTTCTTAATGTTTGAATGGAAGTGGTTGGAGCTAGCCTTCTTTCTTTCTTTTCTTCCCCCCCCCCCCATTCCCAGTCACCGTTGCCAAGAAAACAAGGAGTTAGCTGTTTTAAGCATTTACAAATGGTAATGTCCCAACAGCTGGTCTCAGTCCAACAGAGCTATTGTAAGCGTATTAAAAAGACAGGCCAGAGTTGGAGATGTACTGCCAACCTCCCTTGCAGAGTTGGGGAACATTTTACTTGGAAAAAAAGGTCTTATGTTCCTGCAGAGATCGACAGGACGGTTCTCCTGTGGAGTCAGCGCCTCGCTTGGCAGAGCAGGCGGCACGGGCAGGCGAGCCAAATGCTTCGGCGACTGGGAAGCGTGGAGTCTGTGGGCTTGCGCTGGATCCATCAGCACAGCCATGTAGCCTCCCTGCCCGTGACAGGAGGCTCACGTGCACGTGTGCAGAGATGCGGCTGTTGTGTGTGTCCGAGCCTGGGACCAGAAGCTGCTGGACCAGCCTGAGGGATGTTGGGCTCCGTTCTACCATCTCCATCTTCCCTTCCTTCACATCCACTGTGCCCACTTCTCCTTTCTACTCAGGCTAAGCAAAGGAAAATGGACGCCTAAGGAAAATGACTGTTCATCTTGTCTCCATCCTTTGATTCAGAACAGCAGGCAGAGAGAGGCATCCTAGCTCAACCCTCAGTCTGGGGTGTTCTTCAGTTTTTCATCCTAGGGTATTGTACCCCGAGCCTGCTTCTTCACTGAAGGCAATTACCAGCGGGGCCCTGCTTTATGGACGAGGCCTGGTGGAAAGTAATAGAAAATGCTTATTTTTTTGTTCTGAAGGCCATTTTTATTAGTAGTGTGGCAGGGACGTCAGCTGCCTCTCTGAATGGCAATGCAGTGTTTTGCTTTCCCCAGCAAGATAAACGGTCTTATTTGTGGATGTTTGGTGCTTGAGATGACATTTATGTGAAATAAAAGAGACCAAATTAATAATAAAAAAAATGATTAGCTAGACACAAATGAAAAATGTACATCTCCCCCCACCCTAGTTAAGTTGTTTGTATTTACATGCTATTCACAAATAATGGCAAGATGCCCAATAGTTGGATGGTAGGATTTTTTTTTCTTTTACAATCATATGGCTTGATTCTGTTCTCCAGATCTTGTCTGAAAGCAGCTATTTGAAATAAAAATGTTTGCATCCATTTCCTCGTTAATCCTTCTGCTGTAATATAACCTGCTGTAGGGAAATAGCAAAACAGATGCAACAGTGAAAATTGAAAGGGGTGGACACTCATCTCCAGCTACAAAAGCTGCTTGCCATGCAAGAGCGAAAGAAGCTTTTGGACAGAAAATATGGCAAATAATGGCACAGTCGTTGGGCTGGGAGTCTGCTATTCAGAGAACTCTGGTGGGGTATCACCCTGCTCGTAATGGCTGGAGGAGCACTCCTTGGTTTAGGGTACACCAGAGAGCACGTCTGTTGGCTCTGCCTTGAGGCTGGTCATCACTCTCTGATATTTCTACCCATCTGCTTTCTCAGTGGGCTGGAATTTTCTAGGTATAATTGATCATTTGCACAGAATCTATGGACCCCATGTTTGGGGTGGAGGGCGGGACACAGTCATCATTTGCTTAGAGGTAATACATCTTGCCTCTCTGGTAAGGACAGGCTCATGGTAGGTGCTTTGTTGCCCTTGGTTTATCTTTTATAACCAAATGCAGCATGTACTGGAGTAGAGACCAGGGTTAGGGCATGTGTGTGAGCACAGACAACTCAAGGTTAAATAAAGGTTTGGGAATATTTTTGGAGGATACCAACTCATTCATTCTACAGTTTAATTTTTCTTCTTCTAGTTGTCTCTGGGTTTGTTTGTTTTTGTTTTTTTAACTCCAGAATTCACTGGACTGTGAAGTCATGTGTAGATTCCATCTTTTTGTGTGCATTTATTGAACACCATTTGTTTACAATCTGAGTCTAATAAAGTGTCAAGAAAGGCAAACACATTGTCTGTTATACCTGGCCAGCTCATATACCTCATGGTGGAGGCTGGCTTGGCACAATTAGATACATGTCACAGAACAGAACCATGCATACAAGTGGGCGAGTGAGGTGTGGGATGAGACCATAGCTCTGGGATGGATGCTCATTGTGGCTGAGTCCTTACTCAGAGTGACCAGTTGCTCACTGATGCCATGGGAGAACATCCTTGCACAGTACCAGACCTTCAGAAAGCAGCCTGTGGAACTTGGTTGACACAGTGGGACCATGTTTTGGGCGGAGTGCAGCCATGCCTCCAGCCTATCTAGCAGCACTGGTGCAAAATGTGTATCAGAAAGCAGAGGACCCACAGCACAAGGCTCTGCCAGCTACTCGCCAAGAGTCTCTGACTATTCTCTGTGCCTCAGGTTCCCAATCTGTGTGAATCAGGTGACATCATAATGCTAGCCACATAAAGGCATTCTGAGAAAATGACACACCCTAGCAAAATGCCTGCCACGGAGTCCACACAGTGAGTGTTAATGTCCACAGCAACATGTTTTTAGTCTTTGTAGACTTTTCATTGTTTTCCTTTCTGTTCTCATCTAAGATACAAGGCCAAGTGTGTGTTAATAATTCTGCTCAGGATCACTCATGACAAAGAAGATTCTGATTGCTCCTTACAAAGGAGATCAGAGGCAGGAAGCTGGGGCCTGTGACTCCCCCCTCCCCAACGTCACATCTAGTAACTTGGCTCTTAAAAAAAAAGTTATTCTATAAAGTAATGGGTTTCATGATAGCATTTGCGTATGCATGCGTGCATGTGTGCATGCGTGGGTGTGTTCATGTGTGCTCTTATCAACTTCCTCTCATTGCCCTCTCCCTTCTCTCTGGCCACCTCTTTCTAGTCCTCATAGTCAGCCCTTCTGATTTCATGTGCAGGTTGGTTCTTTTGAATTCTGTCTCTGCTTGTTGGCTTTGAGAAGTATGTACTTTTGGCAAAGGTAAATTTGGCACAATACAGATTACAGAATAAGTCATCTCATGATGAGGTTCTATCAAGCTATTGCAACTTATTTTGAAAGTAGTTTTGTCATCAGAACCAATGGCTAGCTCCCAGTGCTGCTGAGAGCCACCATGTTAGACAGGCAGCCTGATGAGCATGGCCAGAGGGAGAGGGGAACACAGGAGATAGAATGGGGACTCTACAATTTCTTCTCAAGTTCTGTAGACCAGCAAGCTGGCAGGAGGCAGGCCAGGCTGCAGTGTAAGTGGAGATTGAGGGGGAGGGAGGTTATTACTTTTGTCAAGAAAACCCTTAGGGCAGCTTCTAAGAAAAGGAATTGGGTGATAATGTCCTCACTCCTGACTGAGATGTCAGCAGAGCGCAGAGGCTTCTGTCCCCTCACCAAAGACTGCAGATGCTCATGTCCTCTATGTGGCATTTGTATACTGTCTTCAGTACACTAGGTACTTTACCTTTATGAGCTGTTGTTTGTTTGTAGACAGGGTTTCATGTGGGCTCTGATGGCCTGGAACTTCGCTATGTTGTCAAAATGACCTTGAACCTATCATCTTCCAACCCTTGAATACTGGATTATAAGCATTCACTGCCAAGCTCGGCTTTCCACATGATTTGAATCATGTCTAAGTCGCTCGCTCATCCCACTTCATGCATAGTAGATACTACATAAACCCTTATGCTTTATTGGTCGGGGAGGGTGATCAGAACTCTGTACTCTTTGATACAAGCCATACTTCCCCTTTTTTTCCACTCAGGGTTGGTGGAATCTAATTATGCAGATTCCACAGAGACCAGGGGCAACTGGAGGGTCTCCCAAGTACTGATGGGAAGGAGGTCATTGGTTCCTCAAGGCAGAAGCTATATCTTCTTTGTCTTTGTCTTCTTCTCATTGCTACTTATGTTCTCAAGGCTGAGCTGGCTCTCAGACTATCTGGTTAAATGATCAACTATGTGAGGATTGTGCATGTGGAGGGAAACATTCCACAGACTGCCGTTATCTTGCTGGGCTTGGATGCAATGCCAGTGTGAATCTTCCACAGCCTGGAGGAAAACTCAGGAACACAGATTGTCTTGATTTTTATTTAGTTAGCTGTGTGGTGTGATGGATGGAGACATCCGGATGAGATCAGAAGGCTGACTTCCGTGTATACAGTCAGGGGCTTCCTCAGCAGGGTGAGATTTCTATACCTTAAATGTAGATGTCAGTGTATGTGGGGGCTAGCTGTATCTTCCTTTTCATTCCCAGAAAGGAAAGATACGTGAAATTCAATAACATCTGCGGAAATTCAAACATATCTTTATTTATTCATGGCCATGATTGGGGCAGAACCTCTAATTTCAACCAATAATTAGGCTTGACAATAGATGTGGAAATAAAACATTTTTGCTGAATTCACTTGTCATTCCTCCCTGCTGTAGCTGGGGTAACCCAGATGTCAGCTGTCCCCTTGTTTTTCTCTCTGAGCCCCCCTCCCTCCAGTCCCTCATACTAATGCACTAGTGAGTTATGGGGCACTTGCTCAGTTATGGGGGAGACCGGCAGGGACCTTAGACCACATGCTTCATTGTCACCTGCTCAAATGTTTCCTGAGTTCCAAAAACAGTTTCCGAAACGCATTTTTAAAGAAATTTCCATTCTGCCAAGAATCCATTTTTCTTTTTTTCCCCCGTGTACCTCAGTCATGGGCTCCATCCCTCCACTTTTTCTCTCATTCTCAGCTTACCCCCTACCCCCATTCTCAAGCATTTTCTCCTCATTCTCAAGTCCCTGCTATCCAACATGCCACTACTCAGGCAGTTTTAAGACCTTCTGAGCAAAAGGCCGACTATCTTTAGCATCTTGACTGTCATCCTTCTGGAAGGACTTGGATGGTCGCCATCATCTGCACTGATTGCCCATGTGTTTGCTTGGATGTTTTGCTATTTGGTCCTTGGGATGAAGCACGATGAGGCCGTATTTACATAAAGTCTTCAATAAGTTCTTCTTTCAGCTTTTTTGGGAGGCCTGAACAAAGGGGCAGAGAAGTATGTGTGTGTGTGTGTGTGTGTGTGTGTGTGTGTGTGTGTGTGTGTGT
>CAJQZJ010004750.1:12544828-12582349 GCA_907164525.1 Lophiomys imhausi | reverse complement strand
TGTGTGTGTGTGTGTGTGTGTGTGTGTGTGTGTGTGTGTGTGTGTGTATGTGACAGAGGGGGGAGAGAGAGAAGAGAGAGAGAGGGGGAGGGAGAGAGAAAGATGAGGGACAGACAGAGCAGATGGTGCTTTGAATATGAGGTGAGAGATGGGAACTTGAGAGTGGGGTAGTGGGTCAAGAGATTATAGCAAGGCATGCTTACTCTTTGGTGAGAAGAGAGTCAGTGGAGGGGCTGGACCTGAGGGTTGAGATATCTATGAAGTATCAGTTACATGTCACATGATGTGACAAAATGCATGGTAGCTGAAAGAAGAAAGGCAGGGTTTATTTTGATTCACCATTCCTGGGTGTACAATCCATCACACAGGGCTGTCATGACAACAGTGAGAGGTGTATGGTCACATGGCATTCGCAATCCAAAAGCAGAGAGAGATGGAGGCTGCTGCTCAGCCGTCTTTCCTCTTTTCATTCATCCTGGGACCCTAACTCACAGAACTGCACCACCACATTTAGAACGGGTCTTTACACCTCAGTTAACCTAATCTAGAAACTTCCTTGAAGAGATTCCCAGAACTTTGCTCTCTTGGGGATTCTAGACCCTGTCAAGCTGATAGTCAAGACTGAGCTTCGCGGGGGAAGGATTATGGGGTCCAGAGCACAAGACCAAGAAGTGGTTAGCACAGAGGACACAGATGTGGTGGGAGTGAAGGCAGGGGCCACAGGACTCAGGGCAGGTAAGGACACAGAAGCAGCTGGTGGATGAAGACTTCTGGACAGCTATCAGGATGTAGAGTCCCTAACTCCATTCAGGTAACTCATGACCATTGTTGCCCTATTTACCAAATCTACCCTGGCACCCACCTCCAAGCTGAATGTCCAGGCTCACATGGATGAGGCTCTTTCCCAAGCATCATCTATAGTGGTTCATGCTGGGGCTGTTGATCAAATATTTAGGAAATTTACAGTCTGGTTGTTGTTGGGTTGTTGGTACCTTGAAAGTGGTCACAGAGAATTTACACCATAGAAATTGGCAGCAGCTCTAGATCATGTTTTCTCTGCCAGAATGCTGGAAGTTGGACACCCAGCTCTTTTTTCTACTTGGCTCACAGTTTGTCTATTTGTGGCGCTGCCTTTTCCCACCCAACCTCAGGGTGTTGCAGCTCTGCTGTCCTGTGCTCAAGCCTCTTCCTCAGTCTCCAAGCCTTTGCAGCCTGGGGGCCAGGTGGCAATGTGACATGCACGGTACGGAGGTTGGCTTCTGAGAAACACAGCGGGCATTGCTGTGATGGTGGCAGGCCTGAGTGCCCATGGGTGCTCTTCTATGAGAGACTTTGTTCGGATATACTGTATTCCCGCCACCTATTGGCAAGTTAGCAAACTTTGGCTTCAATTATTTATTTCTGTGGCAGGAAAGGGATTTCTTCCCGCTCTGCCTCAGCTGTATGACACACTCAAGCAGAAGCCAGCAGGGCAGCTGCCCCTCTTGCTGAGGATCAGGGCTCCATCAGTACAGCGGCAGCCTGCAGCTCATTCACAGAGCGGCTGGTGGGGGCTTCACGGATAGATCCCGTCTTCCCAGTCCTCCAGCAGAGTGCCTGGACCTGGCTTCCCACGCGACCCTCTACCACTGCCTGTCACAGCTGCCTTTGCCCGGTCTGCCACTGGCTAGTAGCACAAGTTGGGGAATCCTGGACTAAGGACATGAAGTATAATGTAGTGACTCCCTAGTGTGATGGAGTAGACAGAGTCCTGAGTTTCGGCTCTCACAGGTCATTCCTGCAACTTTAGAAAGCTGATAAATTATTAACCTTTTGAATTTGCCTTGAAGAATCAATCACGACCATGTTTGTACAGTCTGGTCAGATCTCAGAGTATTGGCTGAAGGAACAACATGAGGCTAAAGATTAATTTCAGATAAATATTCCCCTTCTGGAATTCTGTGCCCCCCCCCACCTCAGAAGCCTCTTGTCTATACATGTTCACTTCATGCAGACCCTTCTGGGGACATTGTATGGCATGAAAATGTAGACAGTGACCCACCCAGGGAGCCAGAGTCAAAAGTGGCTGTGTGTCATTCAACTGTTACCTGTTGGCACTGGTTGGGGATGAGCCTCAGTTTATAGGCATTACCAGCTTCTGCAGTGGAGATGCATCCTCTATGGCTGACTTCAAGTTGTTACTGTGTGGCTTGAAACATGATTTGGGATTGAACATTGGCAATAGCATGAACTGGCCCTAGCAGATACCTGGAAAAGACATG
This sequence comes from Lophiomys imhausi, assembly GCA_907164525.1. NCBI lineage: Eukaryota > Metazoa > Chordata > Mammalia > Rodentia > Muridae > Lophiomys > Lophiomys imhausi. The sequence continues at coordinate 12,580,088 of CAJQZJ010004750.1, read as the reverse complement.
TTATCTACCAGAACCTGAAGAACAACGTCTGTAGGAAAGTTTCAGGAACACCTGTGGTATATTACTCTTTTATTTTAATTTGTTAATTGCTGTGACAAAATACCCCACAAAACAACTTTAGGAAAGAAAGGTTTACCTTGTCTCACAGTTTACGGGTGCTGTCCACTGTGCTGCAGAAGGCACGGCTGCAGGCGCGTGAGACCCAGATTGCATCTGCAGTAGGGAAGCAGAGCAAGATGCATGCAGACAGCAGTCACGCCACTTCTCCTCCATCCTGGGACCTCAGACCATCACACAGGGCTGCCTACATTCAAGGTCTTTCCTCCTCACATGTATCTTCTAGGGTTCTCAATCCAGTCATTTGACAATGAAGTTTAACTGCCTCACAGGGTAAATACCACCAGGCAAACATATCAGGAAGCACCCAAGGTGCAACCAAGGAACCCTGAACTCTAGAGCGAATCATTCCACGGAGTCTCAGCTCAGAGCCGGCAAGGTCTGCGGTCCTGGTAGAAAAGGAGCTGATGGAGGGAAGGTAGACATTTCGGTGGTAAATGGCACCTCTAAAGGCTTGAACTGGTAATCTAGGGGTCAGGCTCTGGGGGCGTGGCCTGGGGAATGAGCTCGTGCTGGGTCTGATAGCTAAGAAAGGCAGCCTGGAGTCTTGGTCTTCCCCTAGCATTGAGAGAGTTCTTTCTGGGTCTTTGTTCCATAACGCTTAATGCACAAAATGGAGATACTATTACCTTTTACTGATGCCAAGAGAGTCAAGTGAGAGAATGTAGGTCGAAGGGTCGAAGGTGGGCACAGTGCCTGGCTGAGTGCATGGCCACAATATTTACTGTGGGTAGTTCTTCTTTCTCCTCATGCTTTACTGCTCCAAGGGGGGCTGAGTTTTCTGTTTCTATTTTTTCTCCACAGTGAGCACAGAATGTAGCACATCTGGAGTGCCCATTTTGCTATGGTGCCTGAAGGCACACTTCTGGGTAAAGGGCAGTAAACTGGGCATTGATTATCTGTCTTCATTCATTGCCCTTCTGGGTTGTTAGGCCATGGGAAAAAGCTTGGAGAACCTCTTACCTTAAGGATGGCTGCTCCCCAGTCCTTTTCTCTTCCTACACATCACCGTGAGGGACAACATGCGAAGACATCTTTCTGTTTCTTCCACAAATTCTTATAGACTGCCTGTGGCTGGCCCTGGGCTGGTTACCAGGGGCAAGAGGAATTATCCTGTCCACGAGGTCACATCTGGGAGTGGGGAAGAGGCACTTATGAATCCACATCTGTGTGCACAGACACAGAAGGGCAGCCTTGCCACAGCTGACTTGGAAATGTCTCCATCTCAGTCTGGTGTGAGGATTTCTGAACTTGCCACTGTCTCCACCTGTCATTTACAGAAACCTCCATAAACCAATTTTGAAATCCTTAAGATGCAAACCCTTCAAGATAAACTCACCTGAAAAACATACCTTCATTTTTGTGAAGGACAACTGTGATTGTGCAGGAAAAAAAAAAGACAGTGGTGCTCTTCGGTAGTTGTAATTACCCTGCTGCAGTTCCTCTACCCCATGTTACACTGTGTGTATCTGCACGCCATGGCCTAGCGACTCCACTCTGAGGTCAGTTGCCACATGACAGATGGTGGCCCTCCAGCTTTTTGCTCCCTTGCTTTTTCCCTTTTGGTTTTGTGAGCAGCTGTTGAAAATCCCTCCAGACCCTGACATTTTCTGACTTGTACTACTTGGTACCTGTGATAACCATAGCCTAAGAAATGGCCCCTTCACACTCAGTATTTCTGCTTTTCTTTATGCAACAACTGGTGTTTCCAATTTATTACCCATTGCATTTCACTAAAAAAATGTTGGTCAGCACTGAATGCAATACAGGGTAAGCTCAGGAGTCAGGAGTATGTTCACGCATGTGCATACACATACACACATGCACACACACAAATGCACAACCCATCCACTCATCCTCATCCAAATATAATCACACATACACAAATACATAGACACATGTACATACACATACAGAACACAGATACACAATATATGTTTACACAAACGTATGTGCACACATGTACCACATACCTAACACATTTACACATACCTACACAAACTCACAGCCATAAATACCCACTCATACTATACATATGGACATACCACACATGTATACAGAGTACATTCACACATATATAAGCATGCACATGTGTACACATACACACACACACACACACACACACACACACACACACACACACTCTGATTCCATGCAGTGATAAGACAGGTAGATCAGGAGATGGCCTACAATATTTTGGGCCAAGGGATGGCAGCAGAGAAGAAACTACAAAGGCCTCTCAGCCAGATAGGTTCAAGCTTTATGGATCCAGGCAGGGAAGCTACCATTGGCTAGTTAGGAGGCAAAAAGTCAGAGCCAAGGACAAAGCTTAGGACACACGTCTTGACATCAGTTCCTATTTCAGCATATGCGTCCTCCTGGAGAGGGTCTACACAGGGTCAGGGGACGGAGGGTGTGGCTACTTCACGGCCAGGGGGACACCAGGTTGAGCACAATGGCAGAAACCTTGGGGTGCAGACTCTTACACCAGCTTTTACTTTTTGTTATTTTCTAGGCTGCAGCAACTATCATCTCCCACACGGAAGTCTGGAACCCTCTCTCTGTGTTTCAAGGAGCCACGGTGTGGTCTGTGCCTTCCCTGGTGATAGATATGCTGAGATGCCCAGGCCTCTTTGGGAAATCATATAAGTGCATATTTACAAGTCTGGATTTAAAGGACTCTCCTTATTCATAGAGTGACTTTTGGATATTTCAGATTGTGTGATTGTTCATGCTCTGTTATTCATAGGACCTCAGCATTACACAGCTGTCCATTTCTGAAGGTATGCAGTACTATGCTCTAGTCACACTTAGCTTCATTCTATTTTCTGTTTTTATATTCACCTCTTCACTCTAATTTAACTTGCACTGTGTGAGTGTGTGTGCATGTGCATGTGTGTATCTGTGTGTTTGAGACAGGTCTCTTGGTCACCTTTGCCTGCACCATACTAGCTGGTCTGAGATCTTCTGGGGATTCCCCTGCCTCTGACTTCCACCTTTCCATAGGAGTGCTGCGGTTGCATCTGTGTGCTACTGCATATGGCTTTTATGTGCTTTCTGGAGATTTGAACTCAGGTCCTCACACTTGTTTGACAAACACTTTTCCTATCAAGCCATCTCCCAACCTCTCACTTACGTCTCTTAATCTCTGTGTAAATGAATAATCTCAGTATTTCGGAATCCAATAAGTGGGTACAGGGTATGAAACTAAATAGATACCATGAGGGAGAAATAAGAGGTGCTGAGGAAATGGGTTGAGGGGGACACACAGGACATAAAAACAGAGGTAGGGAGGAGGATGAGAAGAGGAGGGAAAAGGAATAGCACAAACAATTTTGTCTAATAAAACAATAAAAAAAATGAGGTTGTATTTAAATGAGATTAGTTCACACAAGAATTAATAGGTTTGTGAACTAATGCATGAAAACTCATACACCACACTGGATTGTAAGGTGGTGCACATGGCTAGCAGGAAATCTACAAGGGGTGTCCAGCCTCTTGACACTGTGACATGATGCTGTGATGTGCTGCACTGATGGTCTTTCTCGGCACACGAGGCCCCTGGACACACACTGAACAAGCCTGGAAGTCTGGAAGGAAGAGATTCAAGTGACCTGAGCTCCTCCTCTACAAACCACAGAGGTGCCACAGGTGGGAAGGTCACCTGCTTCTTCAGATGCCCAGGAAGCAGGGTTGAGTGTGGACCACACAGGAAGCACTGGGCTGTTTCTCATGGAACATGTCACACAAGACACAGCCTTCAAGGAGCTCTCCATGAAGGGGTGGTTTCAGTTCCTGGAGACAGGCTGTGGGTCTCCCCAGGCAGGTGGCACTCAAGTGTGCTAAGGCTGGGCTGAGGTGCTTTCCGGAGTGTGGAACATGTGAGGTTGACTCTCAAGATGGAAAAGGAAGCTAGATGGAACTGTGGCCTCTTCCAGGAAGACAAGAGACTCAACTGTGAGTGAACCCAGCACACTCCTTAGTTCCATCTGTGTGCTCAAAGTTTTCTGAAAACCACTTCAGCACCTTAGCTCCTGGGCACACCTGGTTGCAACAGGGCTTGCTCCTGATACTTCTACTAGAAAGACATTTGCCCATTGAGCGAGATAGCACGTGGACCAGTGAACAGACGAGGCAGCCAGTCTTTGCCTGCCTCTTTCCAGGCTATTCTGATCTTCCAGTCCAAGACGTTGCAGAGCCCGTGGACCCTGCAGAGAAGTCCAGCTTTGTACGCCATTGAGTTGCTCATTGCCTCTGGGAAGAGGGAAGCCAGGATGGGCCAAGATGGCAGATGGCTCAGAGTGGCATGCTGCTCTCGGGCCTCTCTACCTTTGTGTCTTGTGCCATCTAAAGCTGCCAGCCGCTGTTTTTAACCTGGTTGTCCGTGAGTTTGAGGAGAGAGCTGTCTCCACTCAGGAATGCAGGGTATTTTTAGCAAAAAAATTCTGTTTGGGTTTGGGCATAGTGATTTTTCCAATGACAGCCTGGCCAAGGAGGGGTGGGCACCAAATTACTTGGGGAACCATCAGACTCAGCAGAGAAACTGGTAGAAATAACAGGAAGGTGGGGTGTAAATGAGAATTCTCTCATCCTTTGAGATTGTTTAATTTTAATTAATTGTTTTATTGTCTCCTTCCTCCACAGAAGTCTACTGCCCTTATGAAAAGGAAGTGGACCCTGAGAAGGAAGGAAGTGGGAAAAAAGTTTTTGTGAGCTTGAGGAATTGCCAAGGAGGAATCAGTGAGCTCCTGAGACCATATTCATTGTGCCTGACCATAAGAGAGCAGGCTGTGTAAAGTGACAACTAGGAGCCTTCCTCTAGATCAGAGTCTGAAGTCACTTTGCAGGCACTTATCCTGTGGTTAATTCAAAGGAAGGGCTGACAGGTAGGTGTTTGTCCACTCCTGGATTCGTCTTCCACACACAGATGGGCAGTCCATCTGTTCTGTCACTTCTCTCTCCTGCCAGACACTCCCATGTCCCTTTCACAGGTGAGGAAACTGAGACCTAGAGAGGTTGAGTCTCATGTTCAGGGTCATGCTAATTAGCTTTGGGATGGAGGGAACACAGGTGTCCTGATGCCAAAATATCTTAGTTTTCTATGTTTATATCATTGGGGACATCTATGTTGCCTACCTTTTGTTCTTATTTTAATTTGTCCATGAATAAATTTAAATAAGAATCTATGAGTCCCTTAGATGGGGGTAAGCTTGAGTGGAGTCAGGGGCTATGCTCAGAGTCTTTGAAAAATATTTTAGACTTCTGTCTTGGTCCTTAATTGTTTGGATGTAAAAAATGCCCCACCCCATGTCCCAGACAACAGGTTTGTGTTTGAGCTATTGTCCCCAACTATTGGTGTTGTCTTGGAGGCCTCTGGGAGGTGGCCTCACTGGAAGAAGAGAATTTCTGTATAGTGGGCCTAGAGAGTTATCAACTGCCCCATCTGGTCCCCATCTCTGTTACTTGGTCCTCACAGATGTGAGCATGTGGCCTCATGTTCCGGCTCCTAGCTCCCCCTGCTAGCATGCTGACCTGTGTCCTCTCAGATACCTTCCTTCCTTATCTGTTTCTTCTCAGGTGATGGCTATAGTGACAGAAAAGGAACTTGCCACAGCTTCCTTCTACCATGGATTCCCTATGCTTGAATTTTCTCCCATTTATGGAGGACTCACTACCCAGAAGGCACTGGCTGAGTTCACATGGAAGATCTTGCGAACTACTCATGAAAACCTGCAAGGATCGTGGCTGACTTACCTCTTCAGGGGAAGGGACAGGTACAGTGGAGTGGTTTGCTCATCGTCAAATGCCACCAAACGATGGAGGCAGGAAGAAAATGCAGGCCTATTTACAACAGAATCCTCTTCACTGCCTCCCAGTTAGCTTCAGGGCACTGGAAGTTTAGGTCTTCTGAATCTTGGGCATGAGGGATGGCTCTCTGGTCACTGATTTGTCCTGTTTGTGTCTCCTTGCAATGTCGGTTTTCTCGGAGCTTGGGGATAGATGGTATGAGGAGGTTGAGGAGCTGGGTCACAGATATCACTGCACCTCAGAGTTTATAACAGAACCAGGCCATGGATCATGTGAATGTTCTTTCCACACACTATGCTGCTGTGCTTCTAAGTCCTAGCGCAGACAACTTCTTTGCCTCTCCAGCATAGCAGACATCTACATCAGGCCCTGTCTGCCACCTTTACTACTCCTACCACACAAAGATGCCAACAGCCCATTTAGAGGCAGAAGATACGAATGGCCCTGGAGTGACCCTAGGAAACATGAGGGGAGCAGGACCTGAATTCCTCAGGCAGTGAGATTTAGGTTGGCAGGAGTAAGCCCCGAGGACCACGAAGCTAAGGGATGTGTCTGTAGCACTCACCTTTCTCTCCCCAACTCCTGGAACTCACATAGGTGTGGGGTGTTGCATAGACAGATAAGTGTGTGGGAGTAGGTCCACCAAGTGATTTCTTCCTAAGAAATGGCACAGAGATCTGTGTTTCTCTGGAGTCTGTATTGGACCTGTTATAAAATGCTAGAACAGATATGAGGTCTGTCTGAGAATAGATCATAGTGTGATTAAAAACATATTTTAAGGTTAAGATATTTTTAATCTACAGAAATATTTAAATATGTAAACATTTAAAAAACTATATTAAGAAGCAAACTTCCCATATATGTGGACTACTCTTGTTTCTGCAACTCCCCTCACTGCCCCTTTAAACTCTGTTCTTATCTTTGTGCCCTTTGCAGTATTGTTTGAGAGTTCTAAAAGAAGATGGGTTGAAGTGGGTGGATTCTGGGTATCTGGGGAGAGGAGGATTGGAGAGCTTTCCTAGGATGTGCTCAGGTTCCCTCTCTGATCATTTTTCCCATTGCTCCTTTGCCTTGTCCCTTCAAGACTTGCAGTAGTAGCAACCCCTCTGCCACCAGCCCTAGGTATACCCGCAGCTACCTTGTGACTTCCTGATCCCCTTATCACCCTTAAACTAGTTCTTCGGTTAACCTTCATTAGATGACCTCGGTCTAAGAGTACCTGCTGGCCTCTTGCCACCATAACACAGTCTGAAAAGTATCTGCGGCAGGTTTCCCAGGCTCACCCTGGCGCTGTCTTCCTCCCCCTTTACTTGTCCTGTGTCTAAACCAGCAGCTTTCATGCAGCATGTCAATATGCAGTATGGAGATCCCACTGCGCATGGTGGCACATGCCTTTGATCTGAGCATTAAGAAGGGCTGAGGCAGGAGGATGTCGAGATCAAGGTTAGCCTGAGCTATGTGGTAAAATCTTGCCTCAGGAGTTAAGGTTGAGGATGGAACTCAGTGTTTGAGCTCGTCTGCACATGCAAGGCCCTGGGTTCAATCCCTAATACAGGAAGAAAGAAAGGTAGGGGTGGTCATTCATTTTTATAGATGCTTGAGCTAGGGGAAAGGTGCTGTGACACTATTAGACACACACCAACTCACTGCCCTAGATCCTTGTAGCATTGCCTTCTTGTCTTCACTTGGATTCCTTCAAAGCAGAGCTTGAGGAAGACATCTGGACGCACATGGCTCACAGAGGGCCAACCTACAAGACAGAGTGTGAGTGAGGGAGACCAAGGAGAGGCGAGACTGTGACAAGACTGAGCTTCCGTAGAGTCCATTCTCTACCTGGCCCCTGGGGAGCTGCAGAGCGTGAACTTCCCCAAAGACAGCCTCTGGGGAGAGGGTGCTGGTCACTTTTCATCTTTGAGGGAGAGGCAACTGGGGGTGGTAGTTACAGTGGTTGGCGAGTGAGAGTGGCAACTAGGAAGGCTCAGGTGAGTCTGCAGTAGTGTGGCCCTGAGTGGGAAAATGGTTACCCTCTTCTGCATCTTACCAGTGAATGTGTACCTCCTTCATTTTCATCCTCCCCCTCTCTCTGCTTTCCTTCCTTCCTTCCATAAGCATTTATGGAGTCCCTGATGTGTAAGGATCAAGCAACATTTAGGAAAAGCATAGGGCTGTTCAGAGCAATAACTGACAGCCAATCAGCGTGTCTGTCCCCAGGAGTTGAGGGAAGCAGAGACCAACGAAGACTGGGCTATCTTTGAGGATTTAAAGTGAATCCACATGTCCAGAGCCCCTTGAAAAAGCATGTGGTCACCAGACTGGCACCTGGGCTGCCTCTGCCCCTCTCCTTGGATCATCCCTTCTTCTCAAGTGATACTGATTGTCTGCTCCGCAGTCCCACTTCATCCAGTTCTCTTTAGGCCGCATGAAGTTTCTGTTTCAATAAAAGCCTCCTCCGTAGGGGTGACAGTGCAGATTGCCACTCTGTTGTGCCCTAAAACAATGGAGTGAGGCAGACAGAGGCGATGTGATGCTGAGGCACAAACGCTGCTTTTCAAGTGGTGTCTGTAATCAAATCCCTCTCTCAGCACTGTTGCAGATGAAACAGTGGAAAACCAAGGGGGAGGAGGCCATGATGTTCCTTTGACCTGCTCAAGGTGTGGGAAGAGAGGGTCCTTTCCCACCTGGGGAATAAACAAGTGTGTTTGATGCAGGCCGAGTCTGCCACCATCAGTCTAGCCTGTCAGTGCCAGGAGGACCACCCATTTGGACACTAGAACCTCAGGCCAGATTGATAGGTGTGGGGACATGGAGGACAAAGGGCCTTCTTCAAGGCAGTGAGACTTTTTCCAGGGTTTCTGGCTACAGTCCTCTAAACCTGGACCCAGCATCCCCAAATCACAAAATGTCGGCTTGGAGCCGCTGCTATGGGAGAGAGGAACTTGGCACTAGGTCGTTGTCCGTGGCAGGCATCCTGAAAGGCTTCCTGTTTAACATTTTAGTTGCATTAAAAAACAAAAAAACAACAACAAAAACCTCGCCAGCATCTCAGAACCGGAGAGCCTCCAGTCTGTGCTTATGCCACACCGAGGGCGGTGCGGGAGCGTCTTGTCCCCCTGAAACACAGTCCTCTGGAGCGGCCATTTTCATCAAGATCCCTGTGCTTGCTTGGCAGAACTCGGGACTGGAAAAACAATAGGGTCTCCTGCCAGATTCCGTTCATGTCGGCAGCAGTGGCAGCAGCAGCAATCTGCTTCTCTCGGATAGATATTTGACAAGACTGGCCAGGAGATGGGTTTGGGAATCTTGTGAGGTCCTTTATGGTGAGCAGTCCACACTTTCTTTCCACCCATCTTCTCTCTCCCATCAGAACACGTGGTTAGACAGAATGAAGGGCAAAGTAGCCCACAGCCTGCCCAAAGTAGATGGGAGGGGAAGAGAACTCTGGGAGGGAACAAGAATGTGGGAGAGATGGAGTCTCTCAGTGTGGGGTCATGGTGGAGAAGTATCCACTGACCCAGCCAAGAGAGGGGTCAAGGGTCACTCCTCACCTGCTGGGGCTGGAGAGAATCCAAGGGGCCCGGTGCTGGCATGTGACACCAAAGGATGGGTGGAAAGATGTCTGCTCCCTGGGGTTGCAGGGCAGTCTGGAAAACTGGAGCCGCTGCCTACAGAGGATGACCCAAATGGAGGGGCCGGTGACCCAGACAGAGTGGGAACTGCGCTGGGGAATTTCCACAGGCTACCCACTGCATTCAGCTTGGGAGTGACCCACCTGGAATATTTTTTTAGGAGTTCTAAAAGTTCAGCATATCTGGGTAGGCCTCCAAGTGCATTTCCCAGCTCTTTGGTGATGGAGAAGGACCTGCTTACTCAGTCACATCTCAGTATTGTGGCTTTTCCTGATTGTGTTAATATGCTCTGAGCAGAAACTTCACAGAACTTGGAAAAGATTAGCAAGCGTGTGACCAGAAGTGTGAAGACAATCAGTGCCCACATTGATCTCTGTTTCATTTCTCTGGAGAACCTTGACTGACAGACACAGGACATCGAGCAGTAGTAATGAGGGTGCTCAAAGAGCAAGTTTTCTCCCGATCTTCCCCTTACTGCTGTTTCTCTGTAATTTTTCTGGAGGGTGTTGGGCTTTCCTGAGGTAGAACCTCCTGGAGTGGCCAGTGAGGGAGTGGTGGTGTAATGGCCTGTGGAAGGATTATGTTTATGCTTTTCTAGCTCAGTCCAGGACAAACCTTACTGTGGCCTCAACGAGGACAAATATCATTTCTGTCCCGAAGACATTCACACAGCTGACAGAGGTGGCCAGTGTGGCAAGAGGAGGTCATAGCAGAATGCAGCAAAGTACTTAAGAGTGTGAGAAAGTCACCTGTCAGAATGGCTAAGATCAAAAACTCAAATGACAGCACATGCTGGCAAGCTTTTGGAGAAAGGGGAATCCTCCTCCATTGCTGGTGGGAATGCAGGCTTGTATGGAAATCAGTCTGGCGATATCTTAGAAAACTTGGAATAGCTCTACCTCGAGACCCAGCCATACCACTTCTGGGTATCCACCCAAATGATTTCTCACCAAACCACAAGGTCATATCCTCATCTATGTTCATAGCAACCTTATTTTTAATAGCTAGAAACTGAAAACAACCCAGATGTCCCTCAACTGACAAATGGATTAAAAAATTGTGGTAATTTACACAATGGAATACTACTCAGCTATCAGAAACAACAAAATCATGCAATCTTCAGCCAAATGGATAGAACTAGAAAAGCTCATCCTGAGTGAGCTAACCCAGACTCAGAAAGATGCACATGGCATTTACTCACTTATAATTGGATTTTAGCCATATAGTACAGGATAACTATCCTACAACCAACACACTAAAAAGATCAGCAACATAGACTTTGTTACCTATCAATGGGACAATTTGCCCTGGGTGTGCTACTATGTAGGCCCCCAGTGCAAGAGGAAGCTCTTAGCTTTCATATGACTGTTGCACTGAGAGGGGCTGATATGACACTCCACATCGGAGGAGTGGGATGGGTGGGAGATGGAGGAGGAGGGTGGACCCGGGAGGGGTGGAAAGAGGGCACTATGATAGAGATGTAACTTGATGTAATAAATAAACATTATTTTTTAAAAAGTGTGAGGAAATACTCCCCAGGTAAGCCTTCTCAGAGGCGCCACATGTCACTAACCTGGATTATGACAGTGTGACCAGAGAGGCAAAGATGAGGCTGGGAGAAGTTTCCAGAGGTCAGACACAGCTCTGGGAAGGAACACAGTGTGTGCGTGTGTGTGTGTGTGTGTGTGTGTGTGTGTGTGTGTGTGTGTGTGCAGGAAAGCATGAGCCACATTCATGCAGTCCTGAAATCACATTTAATATCCATTTATCCAATCCAAGTGATGGGGGTTGTTTAAAGTCATAGAAGAGTCAGCAAAAAGGTTCCCATGACCTAAATTCAATCCACGAGACCCACAGAGATCAAAAGAACTGAATCTTGTCTCTAATTACACTGTGGCATGTGTGCTCACACACAAGCATATCAACATGCATACACACACACACACACACACACACACACACACACACACACTTGTGCTCCCATCCACACACACACATGCACATACTGACACACAATCTTTAAAAAAGTGAGAGCAGAGTGTACAGCCACAGGAGATGTTAGGCAGAGAGAAGTGAACTAGTCCTGCAGAGAAAAGGTAAACCGAGGAAAGCCATGGTGAGAGCTTGTCCAGAGCAGGTGTCTGGCTCTTCAGACTTAGTGTTTTCAGGCTGTGGTAGTGGAGGTTTGTCCTTGTGTCTATGAAGTAACCTGGGTAATGATGGCATGATCAAGAGTGTGACAGCCGGAAGAAGTGACAATGATGTTGGAGGGCAGGGCCTCCCTCCCACCCTTCCTCTGCCTGTCATCTGCTGATCTCTTTTCCTGCCTGTCACTCACCTGTGAGGTAGCTCTCCTGCCCTGTCCCCATAGAGGTGGCCTCAGAGGAAGCTAAGGTTATCCACGTCACCAGAACATGCATGAAGGTGGCTCAGGAAGTTGGATGGGAACAAAGCAGCTGCAAGTTAGAAACACAAGTGCCTGCAGAGGAAAGGCAGATGAAGAGCTGTGTGGTAGAAGGCTCTGACCCGCTGCAGACCTCTGAGGGGATGACACCCTGCTCGAGCGAGCATGACATGTAGGGCTTTTGTGTAGGGTTCCAGAGAAAGTACTAGAAAGGTTGCTTTGTTCCTTCTGAAAGCCTGGACAGTCCAGGACCGGTGAGGTGGTAGAGTCTAACTCAGGATGGAAGACAGGAGTTTTCAAGGCTTTGTGACCTTCGCTAAGGTCACTCTGGGCAGAGGGTGAGGAACATCAGGATGGACACTCTGGAGCATCTGTCCTGGGAGACTGGCCTTGGTATCTTGGTGGGTTAGCTGAGGACCAGTCAGCCTCAGCAGCATATGCTTAGCTGAGGAAGCTTCCAGCACAGGAGGCATGGTAGCTGTGCACTTGCAGGCTGAAGAGGAGCCTATGGAGCTCCTAGGGGAGCTGAGCTATTGCAAATGTGTGCTTCTTGACAGCCTAGGGCTGGAGGGGAGAGAGTGAGGCTCCAGTCAGCCAAAGCATGGGTCACACTGAAGGGCCACTTAGTCTCCTACCCAGGGTGAGAGAGTGTGACAGACATCAGCAGGGTACAGAAAAGAGCTTGGTCACTTGGTAGCCTGGGGTGGTCTGTCACACTGGCCTCCTTGCATGTTTTGTGGGTGGTAGAAGTCTTTTGCTCAATGCCCACTTTTTCATAAGAGGTGCTGAACAGTGCTGTATTTACCCCTATTGTGGAAGTCTGGGGGCAAGAGGCAGGTATGGAGAGGGCTGTCCTCGTCTATTCCCATAAGATTGCATTAGTATTTGTGGCTGAGATCTAATGTCCCTTGCATGGGCTTGGCAGGCCATAGTGGGGCATACTTGTCTACTAGGCTGGGCTTTTAGTAAGTTCCATGGGCAGAAATGAATTCTACTTTAGGTCGTCACTCTCATATCTAACCCTCTCTCCGTTAGACGACTGTAGTGAAGAAGATACACAGGGGCAGGGAGATGACACCTCTGTGCCTCACCCCCAACCCTGGCATGTGCACACAGGCAGGTGCTGAAGTCTTGGCTAATGGGTGCCTTTACTTATGGCTTTAAGTCTGAAGATTAATGAGGACTCAGCACAGGCAGTGTGTCATGAAGGGACAGGAGTGGGTCCAGGCTCACAGGCAGGCTGTGCCTGGGGCAGGTGGCTGTGCCTTTAGCTACCTGGGTCCTTGTTCTTCTCTGGCATTCCCTTCACCTCTATGAGCTGTTTTTCTTTCTACATACATCTGGTCTTTTCTACTGGGACCAGGTCATTTTCGGGTTTTGCTTCCCTCAGCCCACATGGCCCACACGGCATCCTCTTAATTTGGTAACAAGGCCTTTAATTACTTGAGTTGGGACCATACTCTCACCTTCTTGATTTTGTTATCAGAGGAACTCCAAGAAGGAGGTGAACTGAAGCTGGAGGCTGAGAAAGGTGATATACATTTGGCAGTGGAGGGTAGCCAAGGTCTGCAGCAACACCGGGAGCCAGAAGCAAGTGGGGAGCAGATTCGCAGCCTTCAGGAAGGCCCATCCCTGAACCTACCTTGACCCCATGCTTCTAACTCCTTGAATTGGGAGAGATACCTGTGTGTTGCCTTAGCCCTCTTGGTTTGTTGTCACTCACTGTGGCTGTCTTAGGGAAAGAACACAGAGGGTATGAAGATGAGGCAATTGAAAGATCATTGAAGACTGGTCATGGTCTGACTGAGTGACAGGAAGCAGGAGGGGCACTGGGGTGGGGGTGAAGTAGGTGCTCCAGATCCGGCACTGGCCTTTCAAAACCCGGAAACCCTAAAGGATGGCATGTCCACTGTGTACTTCAGGGTTAAACCTTGCCTACTTCACTCCCACTCCATAACGGAGTGGAGGGCCAGTGAGGTTGGAAGGCTTGATGTTAGCTTGCTCCATTCCAAAGGCACAGGGGCAAACTGGACCTGACCCATCTAGTGACCCACTCATCAAATGTGTCAAAAAGGCACTTGCTAATTACTGCATTACTAATTCAAGATTGGCACTGAACAAGGCTGTGAGATTTTTTTCTATCCTGTTTTGTTTTTATTGGCACACAAAATATCTGATTTTATTATGGCATTTTAAAAACCAAATGTGTTTTGTTGTTTCTCTCCCCTTCCCTGCTCCACCCCCTATACTCTTCCACCTTTTTATGGGACTTATTTTTCTCCCTTCTTTATGACATCAACTCTTACTGTACACCCAGGGTCAGGATGGTTTCCCCAAGTTGAAGCCCTTCTGTGATCGCTGGAAGAATCCTTGAGGCTCATTCGCCCAACTTTGTCATCACTGGTCATCTGATGGACTCCTCTCCAGGAGGAATAGGGACTTTAAAAGTGGGCTGTGGAAAGCTGATGAAGGCTGTGGACTGAAGGACCCCTTTCCTGAGGACACAGCTAGGACTCTTCTGTCCTCTAGCTCAGTGAGAGCAGGGAAGACTCTGATCTCTTTGAAGCATGACTCGCTAAAGGAGTAAGTGTCTGTACACAGCCCAGGGTGGACAGGACTGGGGCTGAGGATGGGAAACACTGAAGGAGACTCCCCTGCCTTTGTACAGCTTCTCTTCCAGTCCCCCAGGCATGAAAGGGTGAGAGTGGAGGGGCCTAGTCCAGCATGTCTTCCTGGATGGGGCTGACCTCCCGTGGGGCAGTGATAGCTGCAGACCCTCTGCCCCATCTGAAGAGTTGGGAAGTCTGGAAGTAGAACTTCTGAATGCTGGTGGGAAGCCTCAGGCCTGGGACAGCACACATTATTACTTCACTTTGAACACACAGGCAATGGAGTGGGAGGCCTTATGCAGCAGACCAGCATGGCTACTGCCCTTTCGTTTGCCAGATGATACACAGGAATGTGTAAGGTGGGTGACGTGAGCCACTTGTGAATTGTCAGCTTTCATCACGCTAGAGAGATTGCCTTCGGTGATGTTCTCAGGGGCAAGTGGATTTCCCATGACTGCTGCCTCCTTGATGCTTGCCTGAATGGGAATCACATGCAGGTGGTTGTGAGGGTGTCTGAGGTGAAGATCAGTACCCCAGGGCACCTCACCAGGACCTCACACACTGCCAGGGAACCTTGCCAAAGGCTGAGAAAAGGATTCCAAATGGGACCCTACCAGCTTTCTGCCCCTCAGGAGTTTGAGTTCTCTAGGGACATTTCCACTGGTCACCTGAGTATAAGGTCTACAGAGACACAAACTGAGGACCTGGGGCTCAATGGTAACTATCTCATCTCAGCATAGGGACTTGGGGGTTGTGAGAGGTGTGGCAGAGAAGGCAGTCAGATATCTGAGTCAGACATTGAAGACATGGAGGCTTTGGGACAGAAGGCAGGCTGCGAGCAGGTGGCTGGTTGCTGGGTGACCGGGCAGGTTATAGGGGAGGAAGATAATAGAAGGGCACTGGGGAGGTCAGCCCATGTATCACCTGTCACTGCTCACCTGTGACCGTGGTCATGTGACCCCCCTCATGCCTCATCTGTGACAGACTATAAACAAGCCAGGCTGTGTGCTGTGGTGTGCTGGACAAAGGCGTACAGTAGCAGAGCCTAGCTGAGCAGCTCCAGCGGTCCCTCTACCACCTTCTCATCTCCTCTGGCTGTATTCTACACTTGCTCATCTCTGCATGGGATGATCTTGCCTCTCCTTCCCAGCCCCTTTCTCTAGCTTAGGTTCTGAGAGGGTCAGCGCCAGCTGACCATGGGGTGAAGGCCTAACAGCAGGGAGCTTTGTGGGTGGGTGGGCTGTGGCTGACTGTGTTCAGGTTTGGGCCAGAGCTCTCCCTGGGGCCTGCTCTGTTTGCCAGGGACAGCTATGTGATGTGGCACTTCCAAGAACCCCAGGGTGGGCTACTGTCCCCTTTCAGAGGTCCCCCTCTCCCCTGCCATTTCCTCCTCCCCACCACAGCTTTCTGAGCTCCTTACACTTTGTTAGGAATCTTTATTTCCAGATTAGTCCCACGCACACAACACGGAGCGTCCCTGATTTGAGGAGAGCAAAAACAGTCATTACTAGATTGGTTCTCTGTCACTGAGTGTGGGGGAACAAACAATGCCGCACAATTTCCGCTTGTGTAGCGTCTTTCAAACCACACCATGCCCCAGCGATGCTCCAGTTGCTGTAAATAGTACAATAACCGAGACAAACATTCTAAACATCTTTGCATCGAGCTTCATTTGGTTGTGCTGTACTCAGTCACTGTGGCGGCAAGAGGAAAGAGTTGGGAATGATGCAGTCCTTGGGCCCAGGGGTGCAGCTAGAAGGAACAGATTGGGAAACTATCTGAAACAGCTTTGTTAAAGGGAGGTCAGGGAAGGGACTGTGAGGTCAGAGGAAGGCAGAGATGGTCCTATCCTGCTTTTGGAAGGGCTGCTCTTAGGAGGGGTGGCCTCGCTTGGACAAAGCTGGGGCCAGAAGGATAAAAGAACCCTCTGTCTACTGCTTGGAAGTATTCAGAGCGTCTAAGAAAGAACATAGGATTAGATTCTGGCTGACTTACCAACATAACTTGCTTTGCGTCTCAGTTTACCTCCCCTATTCTTGGTTTTCCTCCAGGAGATGGTATGAGCTGGGAAGTTCCCTTGAAAACCTGGTGTCTATTGTCTATGAGGCCCCTGAGGTGTGAGACTGTACATGTCTGGCCACTTGGTTTCCAATAGAGCCTACAGGGGAGCTGGTTCTGAGTCCTCTGGAGCAATCTCCAACTTGAAGCAGTGGGATTCTCTTGAGGATGAGCATGACCTCTGCTGAATGTAATTGGTCTGCATTTGAGTCTTCCTTTTCCTTCTTCAACAAAAGCCAGCCTCTCTGGTCTCTATCATCTTACTTTGGCCAGATTTAAAACAGCACAAAGACCCACCAAAATAAGTGGGTGGTCTATTCCTGGCATAGTGTCTGCACTCAGTAGGCTCCTAGTGTGGTGTCTATTTGCACTCAGTAGGCACACAATAATTGTTGGTGGTTATTTTATTTTCATTATCAATGAGCATGATCTCATCTACTGAGAGGAAGCCCTGCTTGGCCCTGGGGAATGCCTCTGGAAACTAACATTGCAGGGGTTGGCAGTGAGGTGGCCATATTCTGCCCTGCTGGACCCGCTTGGGCACTGGCTGCAGCCACCACTGGGATGGGTTCCTGGTGCCCTCTCTCATGTTCAAGTTGTGGGAGCTTTGTTCATCCATGCTTCCTAATTTGGGTGAAGTTCGCCATATGGAGAGCAGGGAACAGTGTTAAAAAGCTTTCACACATAGATAGTGCAGCACTTTCTCTGCTAAATGAGGACTCTCTTCCCAGTACAGATTTCACACGCCGATCTCCAGGGTGTTGGGTTCCCTAGTCAACAGGGGTGGAGTTGTTGGGGCCCTTGGAGGCATTGTCTGTGGCTGGCAGGGTCTTGTTCCGACCCCAGGAGAAATACCATCTTCTTTTTCCTCCCTAGGGTGAAGGCTTTCTAGCCCTCTCAGCTGAGACAGCCTGGCTTCCAAGTCCAGGCTGAGTGCCTGGCTGCCCCAGCCCATGGCTGCCAGGCCTGCATACCATGGTCTCAGGGGATCTCTCTGGATGCTACTCTCATTTCACGTCTGGGAGGGAGCTGTGCTGTTCTGAATTGAGCCCAAGCCCCCTGTTCCCCAACCCATGGCACATTCTCTAGAACTTTCTCTCCTAGCCAAGACATCTGCTGCAGTATCACTCCCTGCCCCCCTCTTTCTGTCCCCCTGGCCCGGCTGCCTGAGCATGCTTGGTTCAGTTAGTAAATGAATGTGTTCCTCTGTTTGTTGGAGGCAGAGCACTGTCCCTCATCTGCAGACACACCACTTGCCCTGAAGTGTTTCTTCCAGGTGGCTCGTGTTGTCTGGCTTTGGTCTTCTAAGTGCAGTGAGCTGGCGTTTGTGATCAGTTTGGTCTCAGTCCTATCTCAGCTTCCCTACCTGTCTTAGTACTAGCATAGAAAGATACTGAAGAAGCTGAGCCACCAGGGTTAAGGTCAAACCAACATAGAAATAGTGATTGTCAGCCATTTATTGAGTGTCTACTGCATGCTAGGTTCTATTCTCATTTCTTCCAAAGACCAGGCAAACATCCATGTGTCTATTCTGACTTTGAAGACAAGTGACCCCAGAGTCAGAGAGGTTAGGTGACAGGGGAAAAAGTTGTCTAACTCAGCACAGGGCCAGTACTCACAACTAGAGCTCCTGACATCAGAGGTGTGCCCTTCTGCTGTCTCAGCGCCAAGCTACTCAAAGTGTACTTCCACCTGGGTCAAGGGCAAAGACTGCACTCAAATGGAGTTATATTTGCAGGGAAGGGAACAAGGGGTTTCCCAGGCTGGTGGGGTCTGCAGAGTGCAGGCCACAGAGTGAGGGAGGGGTGAGCCACTGCATTGCAGGGTCTGTGGCTTTGTTCTGTGGAAGTCTGCCACCCACATGGGCTTGGCTCTCCTTGTGACTCCTGTGCAGCACGGCAGGCTCTGGCTTTGCCACCCCATGGGAAGAAGAGGAGCTTGAAATTGTTTTGAGATGTTTTCATTGATTTTCTTTAATGCATAGAAACATTTCTACTCACACATGTGCTTCCGTGAGAGGGAGGAAAGGAAGATTAGATGCAACTTTGGGGGACTGGGCGGAGCTCAGGGGGGAGCCTGAGTGCCTTGTCGATTGTTCTTCAATTTATCAGTATTTTCCTGGAGTTTCTGTGCAAAGCCCTCTGCTTAATCTCACGGTTGGGTCAGGCACTGCCAGAAGACATGTGGTTTCCCGGGTCCCTTGGCTTGCAGATTCATTTAAACTGGGCAGCTGGGCCCTGTTTAAGTCCATACACTTCACCGAGCCTTAGCTGTCCAGCTTTTTGCAGAGACTCTAGCCTTAGTGTTAGAGTTTTAGGACTTTCTGAAGAATGGAAGCAAGGGATAGAAGTTCAGTAATGTGGCTTCTGGTTGGGTCATTTGTGAAGCTCCACACTGAGAGCTTTGAGCACATGTCACCAGCACACAGCCTCTGGGAAGGCCTGCCACTGTTCCAGCGTGCACATGAGGTTGGGAAGAAAGCAAGAAAGCATCATGGGTCAGGTTCCTTTTAAGGGCACATGAACTTGTGTGTGTGTGTGTGTGTGTGTGTGTGTGTGTGTGTGTGTGTGTGTGCATGCTCACATACATGCAGTCAGAGACAACTCACAGGCTTTGGGTCTCTCTTCCTACCATGTGGTTCCCAGGGATTGAACTGAGGTTGTCAGGCATGGCAGTAGTCACCTTTACCCACTGGAGCATCTTTATGGCTCTGAATCCAGCTCTTAGGGAGACCTTGCTTTGACTAATGAGCATTTGAGATGAGGAAAACCAGGACTACTACATTTCTGCCCCTAGATCCTCTCCTGAGGCCTGAAGGTACCGCAGGACCCCTGTGGCATGGGCTCAGATCTTTAAAGAAGCCCTCTTGTCAACTTCCCTTGTTTGGCACCTATGATACTACTGGATTTTATTAGATAATGTGTGTATTTGTTGAATGAATATATTGAGTGACTAATGAGCCAGACAGAATCCTGTTAAAGAAGGAAAGGGTCATTTCAAGGGAGCCAGACCATAATAGAAAGGAGGAGAAGGTCAAACAGTACAAGAAATCATAAGATGTATCCGATATGTTGTGTGCACAGGCTCCTGGTCACAAAAGGAAGGATTCAACCATGACACCTTGTTGGTCCGAATGCTGCTCTTCTTCTGAAGTGAAAGTTCTGAGAGGTTGGCGCCCTGCTTACTGGAACAGAGAGCCTGGTGGAGCTTGTGTGGAACTCTGGACTTGTGCTAGGACAAGTTGTCCAGTACTTTGTTGTGTTGATACTCACTCTGGATGGAAATGTGTCCTCCTGGAGGGAGGAGGGAGATTTCAATAGGGACGGGGAGGCTTCAAAGGCTCAGGACACCAAAGAAGTTTATAAACTCATAAAGCTTAGGATGCCCAGAAACTTACAGGATTCGCACATGTCTCAGCAAGCTTATATGACAGTAAACAATGACAGGTGTGCTGGCTAATTTTATGTCCACTTGACACAAACTACAGTCATCCAAGAGGAGGGAACCTAAATTGTGAAAATAAGATCAGGCTGTAGGGCATTTTCTTGATTGGTGATTGAAGTGGGAGGGTCCAGTCCCTTGTGGGTGGTGCCATCCCTGGGCAGGTGGTCCTGGGTTCTGTAAGAAAACAGGCTGAACAAACCAAGGGGAAGAAGCCAGTAAGCAGCGCCCCTCCATGGCCTCTGCATCAGCTCCTGGCTCCAGGATCCTGCCCTGACTTCCTCTGATGATGAACAGATTTGGAAGAGTAAATGAAATAAACCCTTTCCCTCCCCAGGTTGCTTTTGGTCATGACCTTTATCACAGTGACAGAAACTTACCAAGACAGAGGCAAGGAGGCTCTTCTGTGGAGCTGCCTACAAGGTGGGCAGGGAGCTCCAGGGATGGAATTTCCAGAGTCATCACTCACGCTGGCAAGACTTTCTTGTGAGATGCTGCTGTGAGTCACCAATATTCCCAGAACTAAACCCTACCCTGCTTCTATAAGTCATTCCAGTTGGTTCACCACGCTGGACCCCACGAGAACTTTTTCTGTGGTTTGTCACCAGTGCCTTCTCTGGTATGAAAATTTGTTCACGTTTTCCCAGGACAAGTTACACAAAGTCCTGGTTGCCAATGGGCCCCGCTGAAGCAACTGCCTGTGTGTCCCTGCAGCTTCCTCTATCATCTCCTTGAGGGGCCCTCCGGACCCAGGGTCTGCTTCGTGTGTTTGATCCTTAGAAAATGTAGTTCCATGTTGGCCTGTGTGACCCCCTCCTTTTCCATCTGACATGAAAGTCACGTGGCTGAATGTCACTTTATTTGTTTTTCTTTTGTTCAGAACTAAGGACAAGCTGCCCATCTTCCTCCAAGCCCTGGATTCTGGGCGACTGTGATTGGCAGTAGCCCAGGACACAAGACAAATGTGCCTTAGGAAGCAGATCTGCCAGAAAAATTCTGCCCAGTATGAGCTCGCTTCACCCCATTCTTGGTGGCAGGAGTTTTATGTGTCTCTGGGCGACTCCATCATTTCCTCCCTCCCTGAGCCCTGACCCCAGAGGCAGTGGCGTTGGCTCGGGAGCCGTATTTTAATTTTTCTGTCAGCTCATTGCTTACATTTGGGCACTAGTTTGACATGGACAGTCCTCAGGAGGATGGCAGCCGTGGCTGAGATGAGGGTGATGACTACTGAAAAGTTTGTTTTAAAACTGCAGCATTTTGTGACCATTCCTCTGTACCCCAAGCCCCCAATCTAGGTAGACAGACAAAAACTGGCAAGACAGAAGGACACCTCTCAGTATCTTACAGCTCCTGATAGAGACAGTACCCACCCTGGGGCAGAGATTCTTCCCTTATGTTGCCCTTTGGGTGGGAGAGTTGGAAGAGGTGAGGGGAATGGTTGGGGGAAGGCAGGCCCAAGGGGGGTAGGTGGCAGGAGAAGGGGGGCATGGGCTGGCTGAATAGAGCTCAAGAGCCCTTGTGTACAACGAGATTAGCACGATGTGAGTGTTTCCATGCCAAGGTGCTAACGCAATAATACACGAGAGTTTGCCAACTTTTCAAATTGAATGTATTTGATTATTTGCTTTTAATTAGTGTGAGTTTTGGAGTATGTACAGGATTGTCAGGGATCCCCACAAAGCCTCCCACAGCCCAGGAAGCCTCCCCTTGGTAGAAATGGCCCGGGATTGTTCTTTTTTAGTGATTTAACAGCTCTGGTAAATGTTTCAGCACATTCCC
Source organism: Lophiomys imhausi (assembly GCA_907164525.1). Lineage (NCBI taxonomy): Eukaryota > Metazoa > Chordata > Mammalia > Rodentia > Muridae > Lophiomys > Lophiomys imhausi. The sequence goes on along the minus strand of CAJQZJ010004750.1, from coordinate 12,558,246 downwards.
ATTGTGCCTCCGTTTCAACCTATTGGCAAGACCAACTGAAGTGAGAAAATAAACCTCTTGTCTGATAGGAATGCTGAGGCTGCCCCTGAGATGAGTTTTCCAGCCCAACTTGAGCTTTTGGTGAATATCCTGGGTTGTTTTGCCTCTTGGGTTTGTGTTTTTCTTTCCTTTTCCTTGCTAGAGTTGGCTCTTATGATGCCCTTTCCTCATCTTCTTCCCTTCCAATGCATTTTAGGAAATGTCTATCTATACCCAGGGAAAACAAGCGGGCAGCAGAGAGGGAGAGGAAAAAATGTTTGTTTATACAACTTGGACACATCTCTCTCTCTACCGCAGATTTGGGAGCATCTGAGTTTGCTGTCCCTCTGCACATCACTGCTCAGGATAACTGTGAGGGGACAGTGAGGCCATGGAGAGGCTCGGTCCCCAAGCCAGTGAGAGATGGTCTGGCTGCTGAGCCCACTCTCTTGTATTTCATCTTGTTTTTTGACTCCGTCTTCCCTTCCTGGTTTCCTATGGGCAACTTACAGGCTAGAGTCACCTACAAAATTAAAAGTCCCTTATTTGGCCCAAGTGTCAAGCAGAAGGGTGAGGTGTAGGGGTCAGTTGGCAGCCCTGTCTCCTTACTCTTCCATTTGCAAAGGGGAAGGAGTGTGAGGCTCCCCTCTCACAGGCCTGTCACTCAGCTCATCTTGGCCTCAGGACATCAGGACCTGGATGAGACTGAAACCCACCCAGAATGGCTGGCCATCTCTCCCTTGCCCACCTCCAGCTCACCAGGGCTGTGGAGGAGCTTCCCATGCAGGGGAAGGAGGGCCCCTTATCCACATTCTGAGGACAGCCGCCTGCCTGCCCACCCATTACCTACACAATCTCTCAGTTACATTAAAAAAAAAATCTTTCCCCCCCTTAACAATAGGAGGAACAAATGGTTGACAAATAACAACAGCAGCGGCTCTCCGACAAAAGCACGCAATTATTACAATTACACTCTCCTTGATTAGGCTGCCACGCACTGCATTTCAATGTAATTGATGTTGTAGGTTGACACATCGGACACGAATATTCTCGCCTGTCCCTTCTCTCTTTTGTTTCTGGGGCTGATTTGCATTTTCTATGCTTTTAGTAATGAAGACTTAGCACTTTTCCTCCATTAGAAAAAAAAAGACAGATACAATAATCTGCAACTCGGCACTTGTTTAAGGATTCTGACCCTCGAAAATACCACTTTGCTTCACACATTAGCTGCTTACAAAGAAGGAAGCTAATGTATCATCTAATTGGGCAAACCACTGCATCTGATTTCTCTCAATCAGACTATTAGCTTCGTAATTACCCATCTGCCTCGTGTGGAAAAACGGCAAGGCGCACACCCAGCTAATAACATTCTCAAGAGCTCTCCACCACAGTGAGAGGAGGCGGCGTGGAGGGAGATGGTCTCTAACCATTTCGATGCCAAGGTGGTCGCACAATGCAGGGGCTCGGGCATGCCAACCTGTCCCTCCTGGATGCTGTTCATGAATTGTCTTAATGAGTTGCCATTTTGGGGGGTCCATTCAGGATCGCTGTGGCTGCTGCTACAGTGGTGGTGGTGGCTGTGGTGGACACTGAAGTGTGGTGCCCTGTGGGAGTGAGAAGGAGGTCTCTGCAGGACATGCTTGGGCTGGAGGAGACACATTCGGGTGTGGGTGTTCTCAAGGCAGAAAAAACATCACCAAAACAAGAGCTTCACTTCTCTTTTCCCTCTTCTGAGCTTGGGCCTGTCCTTTCTCCACACGAATGATAATGAGCACTTAGCATAGTGCTGAAGCATGGGCCGGGTGAGACCATGAGGATTGAGCATTCTGTCCGGGTGGCGGCCTTCCTAGCTTGTCATTGGTTTTCGTTTGTTTATTTGAGGCACAATTTTCTGTATTCCAGGCTAGCCAAAAACTTGCTTTGTAACTGAGGATGACCTTGAACTCCTGATCCTTTGGCCCCTACTTCCCAAGCACTGGGTTTGCAGGCATGTGCACTGAGCCTGGTTTTATGTGGTACTCGGTATGGGACCCTGGGTTTAATGCACGTTAGGCCAGAGCTCTATCGACTGAGCTGCATGTCCTACTGGATTCTTACATTGAGTTCTGAAGGTCTGTTTGTTCAGTTTGCTTCTGCAAGGCTTTTCCACTCTCTAAACACAGTTGGACCTTAGGTCCTAGAAAACTCCCCTTTCTCCAGCTCCATACCCTGGGCTGGGGGTAGGGGCTGGTTCTGACTGTGCCACCCTTGACAGGGGGATAAGCAGTGGATGGTTTGGGAGAGCAGGTGGGGCTAAGCTTTGTAGAGACCCAAAGTTCCCCCACTTTGTGTTAGCAGTTAGCCTGGCCATTATGTGCATATCCTCAAAAACAATCTTGCTCGAGCAAAGAGCTCTAATAAAAACATTAAAAACCCACTGGGCTCCTAACGCCCAATGTATTTTCTCTTTCAGTTAGTTGGGCACACTGGCTGTGGGATCCTCATGTTTACCATATATGATTGCTTCCTTTGCCCATAGCTGCTACCTACTACATAGATGAACATGGATTAGCAGAGTGTTGAAGTTTATTTCTGTATGTTTATTCTTCATAGCAAAAGTTTGATTTTGATATGGTTTGAATGATTCCATATTTAATAATAAATTATTAGGCTGGGAACATAAATTTATACATTTACTTCATTGTCTATGAAAATGTAAAAAGAAAAGTCCAACTCTGTGATGTTCTGGTGAGAGGCCCAATGGCTACTTTATGCATGGGCATGGTTTAGCTTGTGGTAGTAAATGGAAAATAATTTTGTTCTTCCCAGGACTCACCTGGTCTTGCTAAATCCTCTGTCAAACTGGCAAGGAATTCTCATGGTAGAGGCAGGAAGCAAACTCACTTGTTAACAAACCTTAGCCAAAGGCAGTCATGTTATGGTGGGTAGGTTTTCAGCATCCCCTCCTTCTTCTTTCCTTTCCACTCTTCTCTCTCCTCCCCTCCTCTCCCTTCCTTCCTTTCTTTTCTTTCTCCTCCCTTCCCCATTTCCTTCTCTTTTCCCCCCACCCTCCCCCTTCCCTTCCTTTCTGTCTTCCCTACCTAATTTTGCTCCCTGGTGTTCTTTCAGTTTTAGAGAAATGTTCTCTATGTATCCCAGAGTGCTTTGGACTGTTGATCCTCCTGTCTCTGCCTGGGACTATAGGCTTATACCACCACACCTAGCAGATCTTTTTATTTAGGACACTATTTTTATAAAGTGGTACCAAAGCAGAAGGGGCCCTTATCTGGGACAGGGGACATATGGAGGAGAGTAGGTGAGGGGGACAATGGAGAACACCTAATAATGACACATATATGTGAAGATGCTATGGTAAGACCCACTACTTGGTATGCTAACCTAAAAAAAACTAAAAACTTATAGCATGCCACTGGAAGAGTTTTGTTGACTTATGCTAGCTTGCCTCTTCCATCCTTAGGAAAACTGGGGACTGGGCAGATATAGGGAACTTTTGAACTTTTGGCAACTTGTAGAAGATGCTGATAGCTCATCTCCTGGAGTCTTGCATAAAGACCTCTAAGGAATTCTTCCAGGTCTCTGAGTAAGACAAGGCTTGTCTTCCTCAAACTATATACAGAGCCTATATCAATATCTCTCTGCACTGGCTGCTAGGAAGCTCAAAGGCGAGGCTAGCCCACTGCCTTCACAGGACAGATGGTTTATAGTTTGTGTATTAACGCCACTCAAACTTACCACTGTCTGACCCTTTATGACATCTCTCCTTTAATTCACTTCTGTTAGGTCTTCTGTTATTATTATTGTATGTGTGTTTGTGCAGTATCTAACTAGGTGGTGGGAAAATGTTCTGGTGTGAGCCAAGAGCTGAAAGACAGTTGCTTTGCCTGGGCCACTCAGGACTAATGCTACCAAGAAATCTTTCTTGTGCCAGGAACAGGCTTCCCCAGAGGTTCAAAGCTTAGCTATGGAGTCTGCTGAGATGAATGTGCTGTGAACACTTTCTCTTTTATTTCCAGGAGTAGGGCCTCATTTGTTAGACTCCATGAAAACTTTCTTACTCTTCCCTAACTGTTGGGAACGCCAAGTGGGCTGAGTCCCTGTAGCATTCTCTGGGTCATAGGTGGGGAAAAGGTGCTATCCTAACTCTAGCCAATGGGCTGAATTTATGGTCACTGTAGCCTAAGCTGGCCCTCACACCCCTAGAATGCTAAAGATGTCAGACACCACCTTAACAAGCAATTTCCTAACAATATTGCTTCTGTTTTTCATCTATCGGCTACACAGCTTCAACAATTACTCTAACAAAGATATATGATTTAATCTCCCTATATTTAGGGTTAAGGGTATAGACAAAACTTGCATGTTTCAAATGAGATTCAAAGAAGGACATGGCATTTATGTGGGTGCCTTCAGCCACACCCACAGTAGGACTCCCCACCCCCATGTCCCAGACCTACAGTCTCCTCCCCTTATTTATTTATTACATACCTATTTATCTTGAGAGAGAGAGAGTGTGTGTGTGTGTGTGTGTGTGTATGTGTGTGTGTATGCTGTGTGTATGTACACACTTGCAGATTTTTTTTTTCTGGGACAGGGTCCTTCATTGGCCTGGGACTCACCAGGTGGTCTAAGTTGTTGGGCCAGAGAGCCTCAAGCCCCTATCTCCACCCGACAGTGCTGGTCCTGTGAGAGTCTATCCAGAGTTGAGTCCAGCTTGTTATGAGCTAGCTAGTTACTGAACTCAGGTCTTCCAGCCTCACCTCTCCCATACCTTTTAAAAAATCTGTCTTCAAGAATAGCCAGTTCCTAGTGGCTGATGAGCTCGACCCCCTTTTCCTCCCCTTTCTCACCTGTCTTTCGGTACTGGTTAGTTCTCACTCTCTTCATTACTGACTGTCCAAGTGGAGATGGAATACAGGGCACCAGTGAGAGAGCTTGTGCAGTGGATGCTCAGCCTCATTAGGGCGTGGTCAGGACACACCTTATCCCATTGGTCCAGACAGTTTTGGTGAGTCTGTTGTTAGGGGCACACCTAGACTTCCTGCCTCTTTTCCTGGATGATTTCCAGGTCCTTGTGAGTGCCTGCAGAACAAGCTTCCTGATATGGCTTCTCCTGTCACCTCCTCATAGAGAGCAGAAGGACCCATCTCCTGCCTTTTTTTTTGTGGAGCCAGTCTGCCAAGCCAGCCTAGATGAAAAACTAGGTGAATTTTCAAATCCCCACTCAGGATGAGAAGAGGACCCATTTGATAGTCCTTGACCTTCGTGGAGCTGGGGAATCCCACCAGCACTACCTTTTACCTCACTTGATGTTGTAAAAGGCCCTGTGACTTGTTGTTCTTCCAGTAGATTTAATAATTCCTTAGAGAATCTGAGTCCTGTCTCCACACTAGCCACAGACTTGAGAAAACATTGCCCACCCCCATCCACCAGAGCAGGTACCATAAACAGCCAAGTAGCAGTTATGTAAAGAGTTCCTATTGGAACAATAGGAAGGTCTCTACCCGGTGACACTATGCCCACTATGACCTATCCTGGTTTCCTGGGTCTTTCCTCCTCCGAGCATCACACTAATACCCAGATAATGGGAAATACGGCCAACTTGGAATTGACGATAAGCGGATTATGCCACAGTTTATCTCTGGCCAATCTTGCTTTTCTCTCTTAGTTACCATCTTTGAGCTTACTTAATTTCTTTATTGCTTTTATAGCTGTTGCCATCTGCTGCAGAAGCTGGGGTTCCACAGGAAGTGGAGGAGTAAAACTTCTTATGTGGAAATCATTATTCTGTGGCTGACGAGCCTGGGTAAGAGAGAGATCTTGGTGGGAGTTTAGCTGAAGCTGGACAAAGCATGGGGAATTTAGGATCAGGTGTGCCTTGGAGGCATCTGTGTCTTTTCCGTGGTTTACTGAGGAGGAAATGAAGGCCTCCCTCAGGGTGGAAGCTTGCCAAATATTGAAGAGCAGGAAGCTGTGATGTTAAGAATCGAGGTCTGGGAGTGAGGTAGATCACAAACATGGACCAGAGTGAGATCCGCAGAACTCATGAAAAAGATGTCAGCTCTGGTGATGTGGCTTATTAACCCAGTTCTGGGAATACAGGCACAGGAGGGTCCCGGGACCAATCTAGACTAACTGTGGAGCTTCAGGCCAATGATAGGCCCTGTCTCTAAGGATGTGGATGACTGTTCCTTAGAATGATACCACTGATCTCTCTCTCTCTAACACACACACACACACACACACACACACACACACACACACACACAGACACATGAACACACACAAATAAATACACAAAGGTAAATTCACTTTGTGTATTTATGCAAACTTTCTCACTCTTTCTCACAAGCACATATATAAACATACACAAACAAAAACACACATATAAATGCAATCTCTCATACACACACACACACACATATAAACACACACAAACAAAAACATATGTAAATTCTCTCTGTTACACTAATATAACCCTTCTTGAATTTCTGTCTGGGAGTTATCTCACACATACATATATAAACACACACAAACAAAAACACACACATATTCTCCCTCTCTCTCACATACACACTTAAATAAAGTCTAGTATCTTTCTAATATATCATGACTCTTACCAATCTGAATGATGAATTTATCCACGTTCAGTGTGAGATGCAGTGGGTAGGACTGAAGGGTGGGGCAGAGTATGAGATGGCTCTTAGCTTTCCAGTTCCTTTGGAGTTCTGTGGTACAATATTATCACTTTATGTGCAAACTGAACAACCAGAACATAGATCTCCCCCAAAGAAAAAGCAACCACGAGGGCTGGAGAGATTGCCCAGTGGTTGAGAACATTGTATTGCACCCATGTTCAGTTCCTAGCACCCATATCAGACAGCTCACAACTGCTTGTAACTCTGTCTCCAGGGAGATCTGATACCTTTGGCCTCTGAGGGCGCCTGCACTAATATGCACACACACACACACACACACACACACACACACACACACACACGCACGTAATTATAATCAATTTTTGAAATTGATTATTTAAAAAAGAACAGGCTGGGTATGATAGTGCACATCTTTAATCCTAGCACTCAAGAGGTAGAAGTAGGTAGATATCTGTGAGTCTGAGGCCATCCTGGTCTTCACAGGAGTTCCAGGACAGCCAAGGATAATAGAGAGAACCTGTTTCAAAAAAACAAAAACAAAACAGAAAAACCGAATAAACAGCAACATAAAAAGAGCATGTCCAGGAAGAGACAGCACACATGCTTCTTCATAATCAGACACAGGGAGCTGACTTCCTAACTGTGTCATGTGGATCACCCATGTGCAGCTCTTGCATTTCTGTCCTGGAGTTGTTGGTGTGATTGATGCCTGTAGGCAGGGGGATTGTGTGTAACACTCTCTGCATCTGGGTGAGGTCTAGTTCATGTTTTACCCCCATCTGCTCCTGGTATTTTAAGTCAAAACGTTTGGCTCTGTATCCCCCAAGCCTTGTTGTAAATTGTAAACCACGTCATTATCTCTGGTAAAACCACACTGCTAAGCAGCAGCCCACAGAGCTCAGGGGTCCTCCGGAGTCATTTTCCTGTTCTCGTTGATAGATTTTACGTCTCCCTTGGCCACATGCGCATGCTAAATGGCACTAATTCGGTAAGAACACTTATAAGGGATGGTGCTTCGCACAGATCAGTACCTCGACGAGGGGCTGTTTCATAACTGTTCCTCTCCCTGAATCTGCCAGTTGCCTGTCTTATGCTGAGAAGTGGAGTGGGGGAAAGGAAGAATGTTGCAGTCAAATTAGATATAAAACCAGGAGCAGCTCCAGTCAAACACGGTTCTTTCTTCTGGGGAGAATACCTTTGAGACTCTGAAGGTGCCATTAAAGAAGGTGGGAGCTGGGGTAGCTGGGACTGAGTGGTGCTTATGGCTGAGACTCTCTCACTCTTGGCTTCATAGTAGGGTTTTGTCCAGGGCGCTGGCTTCTTATGCACTGACTTGTTTCAGGTTTAGAAATAATAGTGTTCTATTTACAAAGTGTCCTTGTTGGCCTTAGTTGTCGACTTATCAAAGGCTATTTCAGAGGAGGGGCCTCAGTTGAGGAATTGCCTGGATCGGGTTTGTCTGTGAGGGATTGTCTTGGCTCTTCATTGCTAACCACTGTGAGCAGCACCATTCTTCTGGTAGAAAGTCCTGGGCTGTATAAAAAAGCTAGTTAAGTAGGCCAGAGAGCAAGCCAGTATGCAGCATTTTTCACACCACCTGCCTCCAGTTCCTGCCCTGACTTCTCTCAACAGATTGTTACCTGGATCTGTAAGTCAATGAACCCTTTCCTCTCCCATCTTGCCTTTGGTCAGAGTTTGATTACAGTAACAATAAAAAGATCTAGAGTACCATGCTTCATTTTGGATAACTATTTTAATTTCTTCAAACTCATTCATTTTTTTTCCTTCTGCACTGTTTATACTGCTGTTAATTTTATTCACTATGCTTTTCAATCTCATAGGTTCTTTTTGAAAATTTGTTTTTCATATTGCTCTTTCCCACTTAACTTTTCACACAATTGAAGTATCATTACAATAGCTACTTTACTGTCCTTTGATAACTGTGGCATCTGTGCCAGTTACACGTTATTTTCATCTTCATTGCTAATGTTTTATCTTGTTGTCTGCTGCTTTTTTAATCACTTTTTTTTTTTTTTTTTTGCTGAGGCTGAATCTTCCTATGTAGGTAGTGAAGGATGGTTTTGAACTCATGATCCTTCTACTTCCATCTCCTGAGTGCTGAAATTACAAGAATGTGCTACTATGCCTGACTAAGCCTGGTCATTCTCATTTTATGTGAGATACTATACGTTTTACTTCATTAGGTGTGAGAGTATTTTATACTTCTATGAATATTCTACAGCTTTCTTCTGAGAAGTGGCAATTCCTATTTATTTATTTATTTATTTATTTATTTATTTATTTATTTATTTAGACAGGGTCTCATTTGTGTAGCCCTGGCTGGTCCCTTGATACATAGCCCAGGCTGGCCTTGAACTTACAAGGTCCTCCTGCCTCTGCTTCTTGGTTTAGTTGAATTCAGTCTTATTTCTGAATTCCATCTCAACTCAGGGTGTCCCTCAGGCTCAGCCCAAGTTCCTGCCCTGCACTGCACCCAGGAACGCTCAGAGGCTCATATTGAGGCAATCACATGTTCACCTGGCTTGTTTCTATATCCCAGGGATGCTGTTTGGTCCTTGGTCTCCACTGTAGGAACCATAGCTCATGCTTTTGTTCTTTGGGGTCATTTTCCTGTGAGATGGTGAGTCTGGCTTTCCAGTGCACCTGAGCTGAAAGCAATGGTCTTTGTGATAATTTAAACTTAAATTTCTCCATATGAAATAAAAGAAAGTAAATCCAAGTTCTCCTTCAGTTGACTGGGAGACTGGGGTAGGACTGGGTGGAGGTGAGCTGGGGAGATGAAGATGGGCTTTTCTTCCATTGTTAGTCTCTGAGATTTGTGTTAACAAAAAACACCATTGATGGGCAGCTCCAACAACATCCAGGTATGATCTTATGGTTCTGGAGCCTAGCAGAGAATACTCATACACTTCTCTACTGATCCTGACTATGGGACTTCAGTCTCATGTGGCATTCTTCCAGTGTGCATGTCTGTCTTTGTCCCTTTTTTCAAGGGACAGAGGCCAGCAAGTAGGTGTAGGTTCTGGGTATGCCACACTGGAGAGGGGTTTGGGTAGGAAAGATATGGAAAGAGGATTTCGACCAATGAACCTGACTGCACAGTGTGCTTACATGCTGGATGTGTTGTCTAAAGGCTATGATCTCAGTGCCCTGTCCTTTGACAGGTAAGTACATGAGGCCCTCCCCAATGCCTCCGGAGGGTGAGAATAAGCTACTGAAACTAGGTGTAAGCTGGGCATCCTTGAAATGTAGGGGCAGCACTTTCCAGTCTCTGAGAGGGCACTTCCCAGGGAGCACGGCCAGGATGCCTCTGATTAACAGGCAGAAAGCTAGAAGTAACTTTGAGAAATTACTGCCTAACAGTGAAGATTGGCATTGGTATGGTTTTTTTAAATTTGTTTTGTTTTTCTTTTATTTAGGACAAATGGCTTTCAGGTATCACATAGTTTTGTGTTTTTTTTAATCTTATGTGAAATTGCTGTCATGAATCAGGATGATACAGTCTTAAATATATGGCCCTGGGAACAGTGTGTGGTACACAGTTGATGTCTAGTAATGGTTTGCTATGCCAAATCCACAATGACTTTGCTCCTCTTCGTGTGTCTTCAGATCTTATCATTTTGTAAAGGGCAGAAGTGAGGCACAGAGAAGAAAAAGTTATTCAGCAACGTTAAAAAGCGTGTGCTGGAAAAGGTTACTTCTGCTTTGATGACACGTGGCTCAGGGGTCAAGCACATGTGAGGCCCTGGGTTCCATTTCTAGCATCGTAAACAACAACAACATTAGCAAGGCACTGGAGCTTGGCCTATTTGCAGCACTGCTTTAAGGCAAAGTGGGGTATGGCTACTGAGGGGGTGGGGTACTGAGGGTCTCCCTCTGAGAAGCTTTTCCCAGGGAAGGAGAAGACATCCTGCCTATCCGTGAGACATGGTGTGGTTAGTGAGTTTCAAGAAGACTACTCAATTTCTGGGAAAATTCCTCCTGAGTCTGATCATTCCAACCCTTGTCTCATCTGACACATATTTTTCTTTATGAAACTGGCATTATCACCTTCTGAGATTTCCAGTAGCTGGGAGAAATCATTCACAGAGGGATGCTGATAAAGTCCAGGCAGTCTGGACCAGAGGGAAGACAACAGACTTAGAATATGGTAAGCATTCAGCAGGACCAAGCTGGCTGCGTCTCAAGAGAGACAGCTTGGAAGGAGATGGGACAGGCTCGACTGTGCTTCACTGGGGACACAGAATACAACAAAACAGGAATCCAAAGTTCTTCCAGAGACCACACCCTGGTTATTGTGGTTCACACTTTCTCCTGGGTTAGGGGGCTGAAAATTGACACGAATGGAAGGCAGAGTTCCACAGCAGGCTGCTGGCTAAGAGGCCTATGCCCAGCTCTGGGTGTCCGGTAGCCCTTCCCATTTACTGAGCACAAAGCTTCCTCAAGCCTTTTCTAGTGGGAGGTGTTATCTCCAGTCCACAGACGGAGAAGCTTCATGTTCTGAGGATGCTGGGCTTCCACCTCCATGTCTCCTCCCACCTTTGGCGGGCACTAGGTACCACATGCATGGTCCAGGTCTTCTGCTTCCAAACCTGAGCCTTATCTCCCACACCGCACTGCCTCTTGGAGTCTTCAGGGGAGGATCATGCTGTTTAAACAAGCATGAGTCCAAACTTTAGAGCCTGGGTTTCAAGGGCCAGCAGCACTTCCATCCTGGAATCTGGCCACCAATGAACCTCTTCTGTCCCCTTTGGGGTCTCCATGGCAGCCAAGTGAAGCAGTAAGAGATTTCCTTGTGTTAGCATGTCTAGGCAGACCTTCACCCACACCCCTAATTTTTCTTTTCTCCCCAGCTCATTTTCTGCCTTGGATTAATGAATAATATACAAACCGTCAACACATGTATAGAATGGTTTTCTTATACTTGTGTAGTTTGAGTACAATTGTCTCCAACTCTACTTCTTGTTTACTCACTCGCTCATTCATTCACTCACTCACTCACTCACTCGCTCATTCATTCACTCACTCACTCACTCACTCATTCATTCACTCATTCACTCACTTCTCCATCCAGCCACAGACATACCTTGATTGACCTCCTACTTTGTGCCAGGTGCTTGCCTGATCAAGTAAAGAGGACCCTTAGCCAACAACTGAGGAAATAGAAGGATATAAAGATGGGATGATTTATTTTTTTATAGCACACTAAGAATGTCAAGCAGAGAAATATTTTTTTTCACAGTACAGGTCCCCAAACCAACCAAGGATGCTGTAAGTTAGGAATTCTTGAACCTACTAGCATGTGGGCTTTTTTTCTCTGAGATATTTTTATGTAATCCTGGGTATAAAACTTTATAAAGTACATAAGTCAAATGTTTGCTGATAATAAATCATAAGGAAATGTATTTTAGAACAATTATTTGGCATATATATGATTTTGGTGGTTATTTAAAATGAATGCAAATTTGCATGCTAAGATGGATATGCCACTATCTTGGCCGAACAGTTGGAACAGCACAGAGCATCATCAATGTTCTCCAGAGTTGGTTGACATTTTTGTTTTGTAATTGTCCATGGTGAGAACTTCATGTTGTGTGGATACATTAGCAAACATGGCAGAAGGATGGTTAGGGCCATCTCAGGATTGTTGAACATTCTAAGCCAAAGCCCTGAATGGTGTCTTTGGAAGCTCAAGTCAGCAGCTCAAGTCAGCAGTGTTCAAAACTGAGCACGGTAACAGTCCGACCTGAAGCCACATCTATGTGACACTCATATGCTGAGAAATGCCAGTGGGAGACGTGGCAAGTGTGTTTTCAGTAGTGGGAGATGTCCCTGTGAGAACAGGAAACTCTGTGGACTAGAAGCATAGCAGTTTGTGGATTACCCAAGTGTCAGGTCTGAGCTGAGGTCTTCCGGGTATCTTGTGTTGGCATGTGTGTGGCATGGCAGCAGACTCAGCACAATGTGCCCCATTACGTGTTTGAAGCTGCAGTCTCCAGTGAAGTTGCCAGATGCAATATGGGTGAGCCTTGGTTTCATGACGTGTTTGATTTTGAATTCGCGTTTGGTTGTTGCAAATCAGAAGCATTTCACTGCTGTAAATCTTTTTTACAACTCCCACATCTACCCAGGACTATGTCCTATACTTAAAGGAGCTGAGCCCTAGATCCCACCAGAACTCCAACTGGCTCACGATAGAGGTGGAGAGAATTAGATTCTGTCATCTTCTGACTGCTGTGTGGTCTCTGATTCTACAATGCATCTTACTCCTTAAAGACCAGCTGTTGCCCCAAGAGCAGAGTAACTTCCCCTCCCTGCCTAGGTTCACCTTACTGGCATTTACAGAGCTCTGCATGCTCAGGCCAGGAACTGGCTTGGGTCTTCTGAATGACCCAGCACCCATTCTCCCACAGCAGAGACCTCTTCCACACAGCTAGACTGCCAAGCTTCAGTTGCGACTGGCAGCACACCCCAGCACAGTCTCAGGGGGGCTTTAAGTGGGAGTTTTTCATGGCCCACTCTTTTCTCTGGGAACCTTTGTGCCCAGAGTGGCTGGAAACATGAGATTCAAATACACATACTGAGCAGCAGGCTGAGATCTGTGCCGCATTGCTGAGTTCACTCTCAATTCACCGTCAAGTGCTAGGTAAGTACTGTCAAGGCTCTCCATGTGTAAGTGTGTGTGTGTGTGTGTGTGTGTGTGTGTGTGTGTGTGTGTGTGTG
>CAJQZJ010004750.1:12514971-12544818 GCA_907164525.1 Lophiomys imhausi | reverse complement strand
GTGTGTGTGTGTGTGTGTGTGTGTGTGTGTGTGTGTGTGTGTGTGTGAGTATGTATGTTATGTGAATGTGTGTATGTGTGCATGCCTGTGTGTATGTGTGCACCTGTGTGTGTGTGTGTGTGTGTGTGTGTGTGTGTGTGTGTGTGTGTATGGGTAGTGTGTGGGCATATGAACAGATGTGTGTGTGTACTTGCTCATGAAGTTGCTCCAGGTGACAATTCAAGCTCTTTTGTGTCTGGAATCTCAAGTAGGAGCTACCCCTGAAATTTTAAGGCATGATAGTTTTCTTTGCAGAAACTTTTCTGTTCTTAGACCTTTAATAGACAGGATGAGGGCATCTGCGCTACTGTGGATGATTTCTTTTTCTTTTACAGTACTGAGGACTGAACCTGGGGCTTCAAGATGCTAGGTGACTGCTTGACCACTGAGCTTCGCGCCTCAGCTGCTCCTGGGTTTCTTTTTATTTCTATAGAGGATCTCCTTAATTTGCCTGGGCTGACCTTGAATTCATTTTGTATCCCAGGTTGGTCCTGAACTTGTGATCCTCCTGCCTCATAGTTCTAAATAGCTGGGACTACAGGCTTGCACAGCTCCCATCAAGGTAATCCTTATTTAAAAATCAAGCTAGCTGCAGCAGCTCACACCTGTAGTCCCAGCACTTGGAAAGCTGAGGCAGGAGGATCCCTGCCAGTTTGAGTTAGCCTAGACTATATAGTAAATTCCAGGCTAGCCTGGCTTATAAATTGAAACTTTGTCTCAAACAAACCAAATCAATATAACAAAACAGCTGCCTTAGTTTATTTTCTTCTCACTGTACAAAATACTCCAGCAAACACATCTGAGGGCTCAGAGTTCAAGGGTGCAGTCCACCATGATGGAGAAGTCAAGATGGCAGGAGCCTGAGGCCACCCAGAGTCAGGAACAAAGTGATGAATACACGCTTGTGCTCCGCTCTTGGGCTCCATTTTATACAACGCAGGATCTGCTGCCCCGGAATGGATCCACCACAATTAAGAATGGGTCTGCCCATGCCAACTAAAGTCATCAAGACAATTCCCCCACACTGTCCAGAGCCCCCTCTTCCAGGCAATTTCACATCCTATCACATTGACCATGAACACTGATCCTCACAATGCCTATCATAAAAATTACTAACTGGACACTCTACATTCTTTTTCTCATAGTTGATGTTTATTGTTTTTTTTAATCTTAGTGCATGTTGGCGTACATATAGAGACCAGAGGACAACTTTTGGTAGTTATTCCTCTTCCTCAAACAAGAATGCTTCTTTAGGTTAGCTTGTGAATAACTGCTTCCTGGAGTGGGTTAGTCTTTCCTAGTGTGCTGACAATGGGTCCCACACTAGGACACACTAAATACAGTCTACACACTTAGAGCTGTCTGCTGCTGACCAGACTTCAGGAAGATAATAGCAGACACAGGGAGCATGCATTTCAAATGTTTCATAACAGTTGACAGAGCTATTTTACATCTCTTGAATCTAGTAATAAAAAATGGGAACAATAATGTATCATATTTTCATTGGATGTTTTAATAAATTCACTTATATTGTGCTTTATAAAAAGCTTTTATTTTTAATGAAAATAAAGAAGAACTCTTCTAGCAAAGATAGTTTGAGAGGCTGGGCTCCTGGGCATGGAAGCAAAAAGTCTTGAGAGGCAGACACTGGGAGTTTGTATTTCTAACTGCTGAGACACAAGTTTCTTTTGAAATTAGGTCAGAACTCCAAGAGGCGGGGATCTTGTTTTACTTTTACATGTTATTTTGTTTTATTACCTGCATTGCTGGGTTCAGGGACCTGGGTGGGTCTTCATCGCAAACACAACTCTGTTCCCTCAAAGGCAGTCTTCTAGCCCCAGTGGGGTGCTCTGTACAACCCTGACATTGGTGCAAGCCAGGACACCAGGATGTGAGTCCCACTTCTTGAGACCCTTTGTAAATGCTTTAGGATCCCAGAGTTTCAAGGTTTCCTCTGATCCATCACACAGGGAATAAGACTTTTCAGTCGCCATCTCTAAGGCAATCTGCCATTTCTTTCTTTCTGTTTTTTTTTAGAGTAAAAAAAAATCTCTAGAGCCAAAGGAGCCCTATTTTTTTTTCTTGTCCTTGCTCAAAGCTTTTATAGAACATCTTGAGTTTTCAAAGGCAGTGCGTGTATTGATTTTTTTTGTCCCTGACCCCCAGGGTTCATTGCTGCTGTGTTTTGGGCTGGAGCTCTCTATAGAAATCCCAGTGGCCCCAACTTGGGAAGTCTTGGTGATTGGACAGAACTAGATGCAGTTTCCTTATATAAACCATCACAGATGTCCTTTGTCATCTGTCTTTTCGCTCTGTGAGGCTTCCCTCGCAGCATCTTTCCTGTATGCCTTGAAACTTTTCAATCAGCCTTGAGGTCAGAATTTCTGCAAAGAAATGGAACGCTACCTCTGCTTCCAGGGCAGATACTTCCGGCTCTGCAGCCCACTCACCATGCTGGTGCCCGTATAGACAAGGCTTTCTGTCTTCTTGCACCTCAGTATAGGGCAGACTCAACTTGCTGGGCCCTCTGTAACAAAACAGGACAGACTGAGTGGCTTAAGCAACAGATGTTGCTTTTCTCTAGTTGTAGAGGCTCAAAGTTCAAGGTCAAAGTGTGGGCAGCTTTGTTTCCTCTCAAGGTCTCTCTCGTCAGCTTACAGGTGGTAGTCTGCCCTCTGGTAATAATAGTTTCCCCTGGGTGTGCAAGCCTGGGGGCTTTGCCCATCACCCGCCCTTCTGGATTAGCACTCTATCTTCTGGTCTCATTCAACCTCAATCATCCCCTTAATGGACCTATGTTTAAATGTTTTCATTGGAAGTTAGGACTTCAGTGGACCTTTTAGAGGGATACAATTGTATCCCTCCCTAGATAGAGGCTGCCCACTCTTCAGCCTGTGATGCACAGGACCGTGTTCTGTGAGCAGCTACAAAGTTTATCAGAAACTGGATTTACTCTTACAGATGATCTAGGTTAGATCTACTTTTCACTCACACAACACCTATTCCCTTGCTCTTCTCTCCTCCAGAGACCTGTCCTTTCCTCCATGGCCCCATTTAGTGGGAGGGACAGGAACTAGTCACCTTTGTCCTTGTGTCTTCCTTTTCTCTTCTATACAATGGGACTTGTGATTATACCAGCCTGAATGGTGGGTTGCCAGAATTAAATGATAATCGACTTAATGGAAGAAGTAGTTAGGATATCAACTGGTATACAGAAGGAGCTCAATATGTGTTTATTATGATCAACCTTTCCCTCAAGCCCTCAACCTGTCCCTGCTAGGAGTTTTCTAATTTTCCATTATGTTTTTCAGGAACTGTAGATGAAGTAAGTTGGTGGCTGTGGCTGAGGTTGTGATGTTCATTTGAGTCTGGCTGTAGTGAAAGGCCTTTCCTTCAGCTGCGTTAGCAGCACCAGGTAGACACAGCTCCAACTCTAGACAATTCAGTTGGACTTTATGATCCAGGCAGTGTTTAGATCTATCAACGACAGTGACAACGACGCCACCTTTCCTTGTGCTGACTCAAAGTGGGGAATCCACCTCCCGCCACTTACTCCCAGGACATATTTTTCCTAGGACTCAGAGATGGAATCTCTATGAGGAAGATACTTAGAAATACATATTCAGTTGCTGATAGTGACCACCTAGAACAAGTTATTGGAGAATATATGTGCATCTGGTCCATACTCAAAAGAGCACTCGTTCATGGGCCAATCTGACTCTTAGTTCTGATTCTTCTATTGGTGGTGAGAGTCCACTGAACTTGGAACCACTAGGTTTCAAGAGATCAGTGGCCATGTTTCTGTATCTCTCACTAATTCAGCCAAAAACTAAAGATAGTGTTATATAATCTTATGAAATAGGCCCATTTTAGAGTCATTTTAAGTAAATGCAATATATCTGAAGCCTCAGCATTTTATGTGGGTCACCTGGATTCTAGGGGAATCTGAAAAAAATGAACCAAATAGGATAAGTGAATATTCCTGTCTTGACTTAGTTTTCTTTTCTGCTTTCTTGGTATTCTCATCCCTGGGGAGGATTATATAGAGAAGACCTTTTCCCCCATCTCCTGCTCCTCCTCACAGTAGGCTGACTCCCCTGCAGGCTGCTCTCTGAGCTGCATCACAGGAAGTGGGGGCTGGTACATGGGTTGGAATGCATCTGCAAGACCTTAATCTTTGTGATCTGCTTGCCTAGGATGTTGGGTCTTGTCATGGTTAATCTTGATCGGCAACTTGATTAGATCTGGAATCAGCAAAGAGCTGGCCTCTGGGCAGGTCTTTGATGTTTTTTTTTCTGGGAAGGATTAGCTCAGGAAGAAGGAGGTCTCCCAGACTGGGTGGTGTCTCTGGCCCAGACAGAAAGAGAGAAAATCTGCTCTACATACTTGCCTGTCATCTTGGATGTCAGGGCTGCCGAGGCAGGCCATCCTTCAAAGCATCACACTCCAGCTTCTTTGGACTCCAGTGTGGACTGACGACCTGCAACTTTCCCAGAATCTTTTAGGTCTTCAGCATCACATTGGCTCTGTTGAGGCACCTAGCTTCATGGCCACTCCAGTGTGTGCACCAGGAATGTTGGGCTACCCAGCCCTAATGAATCCTCCTTTATCTCTGTCCCCCTTCCACCGTTGGGCTTGGTCCCCCAAGAGTCCCACTGAATGCAGATCCTCTTGGAGGTTGCCTTTCTGTGTCCATGAGCCTTGGCTTCCTATCACTCTGACACAAAGTCCAGCCAGCTCTACTTTCCCTCTACCTCGGGTTGTTACTTCGCTTGAGTGAGCCAGGGGAACTCAGAGCTGCCCCCAGTCTCATGCAGTGAAATGAGGAAGTGGAGAGTTTCTGAGGTTCTGCCCCTCACAACTCAGCCTTCAGCCAGGGTGGCGCCAGCTGCTCCTCAGGAGAGAGGGGCGACCAGATGAACAAGGCTCTTTAGACAACCAGGGCCCACAGTGTGTGAGCCACTTAAGAGGCCTCAGAACAGCTGCAAAATATGATAAAAATCACTTGAAAAGTTCATTGATTCTGCAGCGAAACTGCGAGGGCTTCACTTTATAGTAATCGCTCCCTGGTGCTCTCCAATCTTGTACTTGAGCGCCAAGGGCGTTTAGGTCAGGCGCCATTCAGCACACAGGCCTGTGAAGACAATGGCACCCAGGCTGAAGAGACACTTTAATCATGAGCTAATTTACAAACCAAAGCAAAACAGACTCAGGTTTTTGTCTAAGATTATTAGAAGATGTTAATTCTATGCTTAAATTATTTTTCTCCTTTGCCCAGTTCATAACAAGGAAAGAAAAAATTAAAAAGGAACATCGTCCCAGACCCCTCCCCCACTTCTTATCTTCCTAATTAAATTTTGTGACTTGGCACTCATGGGTGGGTGGGTTCCGACTTTCTCTTTCTTCTTTTCTCTCTGAGGACAATGAACTTGTTATTCAAATTCTTATTGCTTCTTGGTGGCAGCTCCTGGCTCCTAGATTAAATGGCTGCCAGCCTTTCTCCTGTATTTCTCTGGGTCAGGAGAAGTGATGGGAGAGCTTAGTACAGACAGCCCTTCCTTGTCCCTGTGTGTCCCTGACCCAGAAAGTCCCAGCAGACGGCCGGCTCTGTGTGCCCCTTTTCCTACAGACCAGGACCTCTCAGTAGCAGAAGGGTCAGCCTTGCCCTTTCCTGACTTGCTGGTAAGATTGTGCTCCAAGGCTCCCAGGATCACATGGCCAGGTTTTAAAAGAACAGGAGCAAACAAAGCCTGGACTGGAGTAACTCTCAATTATCTGCATGAGTGGAAGGCTAATCCAGTATTCATTTCTCCTCGGCTTTGGAATGCCAAGCATGGTTTGCACCGGCCAGATTTACCTGGTGGTTCCTGCCTTGCTTGGGTGAATATTGTTAGCATTTTCAATATGTCAGTGGACTGTACCTCAGAAACACTTTGTTATGAGAGGGAAATCAACTTGTCTGGCAACATCTGACAAAAAAAAAAAAAAAAAAAAAAGATCCAGGACAGGGTCACCGCACCGAGTGTTCTCCCTCTGGCCCATCTTTTGACCAAGTCTCTTACTTCCTGTTCCCATCTCTTCAAAGCAGAACATGTGGCAGAATTGTTACTTGTAGCAAGGATAGGCAAATTACCAACTGATCAACTGATCAATTCATCCATCCATTCAACAAACAGTTCATAAATATCTAATATGTACCAGGCACCATGCTTGGTGGCTTGGGATATGACTTCAGGGTCTTTATGCGGCTGACACACACATGAGAAAGACAGTGATAAATGTCTTACAAGCGAGGGTGTTGTAGGCTATGGCCAGAGGGGGTGAAACTGCTTCAGGCCACCTGTGTGTGAGATACCTGGTGGAGTCTTCCTGGGGTCAAGAATGGCTTCTAAGAAAAGAGAATGTCTTATGTGTCTTGTTGCTACAGTAAAATAGGTGACAAGAGCAACTTAGGGGAGAATGAATAGCTTTGTCTTGGCTCATGGTTTGAGGGTGTGGTCTGTCACAGTGGGGAAGTCACAGCTGCAGGAAGTGAGGCAGCTGGTTGCACTATGTCCAGGGTCAGGAAGCAGAGAGATGTGAAGGCTGCCGCTCAGCATGCTCTCTCCTAAATATTTAGCCCAGGGCCCCCACCATGGGGATGGTGCCACTCATGTGTAGAGTGGGTCCTCCCCAATTAATACAGTGTAGATAACCCCTCACAGATATACCTAGAGACTCATGTCTACGGAGATTCTACATCAAGTACAATTGACTATCGAGTTGAACCATCACAGAGAATACCTTGCTATATCCTAAGAAAGCCATAGCTGTTGTTCATGGGATGCAGAGGGAATGAGAAGCAGGCTAAGAGTAGGTAGGAATCACTGCAGCTCCAGAAAGTCTGTTGTATTTGGAGGACCTTGTATTTCATTCCTGACTCCTCCAGGGACAGGGTAAGTCTAGAAGTATCCCAGTGAGAATCTGCACTAGAGGGACGTGATTGTCTGGAGGTCACAGCTGAGAGAGTAGTGATCTGAAAAGGAAGTCAGGAAAGGTCACACTGAAGGGTAAGAGCTGGGACTGCTCATGTCCCATCCTGTCCTCAGATTCTGATGTGGTGGCTCTTTCCAGCTGTGTGGTTTTTGATGCAAGATTTGGCATCTGGAGCTGTGAGGTCCAAATGAGACTGCCCCTGCTCCACATCACCTTCTGCAAAGCAGGGCCTGGAGCTGACAGGCTGCCCAGTGCCTGCTGGGAATTCCAGGCCAGGCTGATGGCTCCTCTGGTCTCTTTGACTGCCTAGTTTCTAGGCTGTGGTATGTGGTGAGCTGGTGAAGCCCCTCTGGGGATCTTCTGTCTCCACCCATGAACTCATTAGAGGTTTCCTGGATATCCCCTTCAGAGACACTGATGTCTCTTACCTGTACTCTGTACACGCCTGGAATCAGCCATCAGCATTCAGCCTTGTTGCAGAGCTCTGTTGTTCAAGTTAGCTAATAACCTATCTAGTCCTTTTCTTTCTTTTTTTTATAATTTGAGTTCTTTTTTTAATTTTTATTTATTTTTTAAAATACTTTATTATTTTTTTCTTCAAGTTACACCTCAGTCACAAACCCTTCCCTATTCCCCCTTCCTATCCCGCCCTTCCACCCTCTTCCCCCCAGCAGCTTCCCCTTTCAGTCCAGCAGATGGTTCCTTCTCTTATAACAGTAAATACTATACAAAACAACAGATATAAATATGCCACATTTATGAGAGTTAAATGGCCCAGTATACCTTCCCAATGTCCAGTTTATACATATTTGGCCCCTGACTTTAACATTCTACTATCTAACCATCTCCTTGAGTTTAAAGGTCTATATGTGACTCAACATTCATACTAACTTGCAACACACTTTTAAGAGTATCTTCTTAGATCTATAACACCCTCTTGATTCCTAAACAACTCAAAATTTAACTATGAGACTCTAGCTGTCTATTCTTCAACCACCTCGGAGACCTGAGAGGGATAAATATATCTGCTTATATAGGAAGTGCAGGGCCTGCAGCTTCCAAAACTAAGAAATGACATACCGGTGACTGCCTGGACAGTTCTCATTTTCTCTCCATACATTCCTGCATCAGTCTTCAGCCTTTGGGTCATGTTTCTCTGACAGACATTTGTTGTAGAGCAGGGATTATAAAGGACTTACCTACCCTGTCTTGGCAGAGCTAGGCTGTCGACTTCCCTGCTACCAAGTTTTGTCCTTTTTGGACAGCAGTCTGTCTGCAGCTGGAGCAAGGAGTTTTTTCATGCCAAGAGATAGGCTTGCCACTAATTCAACCATCTCACATTGGAGATTCTTCGATGCTTATCTTCTACTTGGAGTAGAATAGGGGGCGCTGTCAGGAGCCGATATGTCTTGATATCAAAAAAAAGAAAATCTTGATTTAAGATAACATCTTTGAATGCCATATTCTGCAGATCTCTTGGGGTTTTTGAAGATGCCCTATCCATCTCTTGTATTTAGACAAGCAAATGTTGCTTCTCTCTTAACAACTTGATTACTGAGTAGTTTAGAGAATATCTGTGATAGACTGTCATAGTAGCTAACAAAGTGACATGTTTGCATGACTAGGAGTTTGTTTTACTTAACTATCCTAAACAGTTTTAGACGGTTGGTATCAAGAGGCCAGAGCTTCACATTTTATTTTTAAGTATCTCTAGGTATGATACCATTAGGAAGCGTTACCTTTAATTTTGTATCAATATACAAAGATCTATTCAATTATGGTTAAATATACTCTTAATTATGTATCAATATACAAAGATCAATGCCTATGTAGCCCAATACAATCTTAATATTACGTCCATATACAAGGGTAAATACCATTGTGGCCAACTGTAATCTTAATTTTGTATTAATATACAAAGATCAATACCGATGTAATCCAATACAATCTTATTTTTGCACAATAAACAATGGTCAATACCACTTTAGCCAAATATACTACTAATTTTGTATCAATATACAAAGGTATAAGGGCATATTCAATAATCTGCCCCTTCTTCTTGGACCTTCCTGTGCTATGTCTATGTCTAATTTTTCTCAAGCCTATGCACTCCTACATAGGAGAGGAAGAAGGATACAGAAAAGGAAAAGTAGGAAGTCCCTGGGTCTAACCTCCAAAACCCATTAAACAGGACCATTTATCAGCTTGTAATCTCTTCCCCTAAATATCAGAGTTTTCAGTTATCCTTCAAATAACCAAAAAGAGGGGCGGAGAAACACACTCCCCACCCTCTGGGCATGGGATGTCGCTCTCTTAAAGTGACTTCCTGCTTTTTAATTTTTTTCCTTTATTTTTTATTTCTTCAAGTTACATCTCAATCGCAGTCCCCTCCCTATTCCCCCTCTAGTTCCACCCTCCCACCCTCAACCCCCCATCCTCTTCCCTTTTTTTTCTTTTTAGTTTATGGTATATCTTATTTCCCCCTACAGTTTCCCCTTTCAGTCCAACAAATGGCTCTTTCTCTTATAATAACAAATACGATACAGTACAACAGAGGTAATTAGGCCACAGTTATGAGGGTTATATGGCTTAACGTACATTCCCAATGACCAGTCCATATGTATTTGGTACCTGACTTTAACATTCTACTATCTAAACATCTCCATGAGTTTAAAGGTCTATATCTGACTCAAAATTCATACTAACTTGCAACACAATTTTAAAAGTATCTTCTTAGATCTATAACACTCTCGACTCCTAAACAACTCAAAATTAAATTATGAGACTCTAGCTATCTGTTCTTCAACCACCTCAGAGACCTGAGAGGGATAAATATATCTGATTTTATAGGAAGTACAGGGCCTGCAGCTTCCCAAACTAAGAAATGACATACCTGTGGCTGCCTGGACAGTTCTCATTTTCTCTCCATACATTACAGCATCGATCTTCAGTCATTTGGCCCCGTTTCTCTGACAGACATTGATTGTAGAGCAGGGGTTATGAAGGACTTACCTACCCTGTCTTGGCAGAGCTAGGCTGTCGACTTACCTGCTTCCAGGTTTTGTCCTTTTTGGACAGCATTCTGTCTACAGTTGGGGCAAGGGGCTTTTCCTACCAAGAGATAGGCTTGCGACTAATTCAATCATCTCCCACTGGAGATTCTTCGATGCTCATTTTCCACTTGGAGGAGAATAGGGGGAGCTGTCAGGAGTTGATATGTCTTTATATAAAAAAAATCTAAAGTTACGAAAACATCTTTGAATGCCATATTCTGCAGATCTCTTGAGGTTTTTGAAGAGGCCCTATCTATCTCTTATATTAGGGTAAGCAGATGTTGCTTGTCTCTTACCGGTTTATTTCTGATTAGCTTAGAAAGTAACTATAATAGGCTGTCATAGTACCTAACAGAATGACCGGCTTGCATAGCCATTAGTTTGCATTTCTTAATTATCCTAAACAGTTTATGACAATTAGTAGTAAAAGTCCGAAACATTACATTTCATTTTTTTTTCTTTACCTCCTAACCCTTCCATCCCATTTCTCTGGGGCGGGGTGTCCTTATATAACAGTCCCTCATTTCATTTGAGAGGTCGTATGAGGGCCAAGAGCCTCTTCATTCATTGGGGATCTACAAAGCAGTACCATCAGTGAAAAGTGTCTCGTTGCCCGGGAGAGAGAACTACTAAACAAAAAACCAATAAGCATACAATAGATAAAAAAGACTAAAAAATAGAAAAAAATATAACTAATATATAAAAAAATAAATAAAAAATAAAAATTAAAAATAAGAAGTCTATGTCCAAGTTCCCTTTGGTGTGTTAGTTGTAGTATTGATACCTTCTACTATATAGCTAAAATCCTACTATAAGTGAATAGATGTCATAAGTGTCCTTCTGAGTCTGGGTTAGTTCACTCAGGATGAGCTTTTCTAGTTCCATCCATTTGGCTGCAAATTGCATAATTTCATTGTTCCTGATAGCTGAATAATATTCCATTGTATAGATGTACCACAGTTTTTTGACCCATTCTTCGGTTGAGGGACATCTGGGTTGTTTCCAGTTTCTAGCTATTACAAATAAGGCTGCTATGAACATAGATGAGGAGACTTCCTTATGTCTCCGTGAGGTGTCCTTTGGGTGTATACCCAGAAGTGGTATGGCTGGGTCCTGAGGCAAAGTTATTCCTAGATTTCTAAGATATCTCCAGACAGACCTCCATAGTGGTTGCACAAGTCTGCATTCCCACCAGCAATGGAGGAGGGTTCCCCTTTCTCCACACCCTTGCCAGCATGTGCTGTCATTTGAGCTCTTTATCTTAGCCATTCTGACAGGTGTGAGATGGAATCTCAGAGTCTTCTTGAGTTGCATTTCTCTGATGATTAAGGATGTTGAGCATTTCTTCAAGTGTCTCTCAGCCATTAGGGATTCCTCCTTTGTGAATTCTCTATTTAGCTCTGTCCCCCATTTTTTGATTGGATTATTTGGTTTCTTGGCATTTAATTTCTTGAGGTCTTTGTAGATTTTGGATATTAGCCCTCTGTCAGATGTGGGGTTGGTGAAGATTTTCTCCCAGTCTGTAGGCTGCTGTTTTGTTCAAATGACAGTGTCCTTTGCCTTACAGAAGCTTTTCAGTTTCATGAGGTCCCACTTATTGATTGTTGATCTCAAGTCCTGAGCTGTTGGTGTTCTGTTCAGGAAGTTGTCACCTGTGCCAATCAGCTCGAGGGTTTCTCCCACTTTTTCTTCTAGTAGATTGAGTGTGACCGGCCTTATGTTAAGGTCTTTGATCCACTTGGACTTAAGTTTTGTACAAGGTGATAAGTATGGGTCTAACTTCATTCTTTTCCAAATGGACATGCAGTTGGACCAGCACCATTTGTTGAAGATGCTGTCCTTCTTCCATTGTGCCGTTTTGGCTTCTTTGTCAAAAATTAGGTGTCCATAAGTATGTGGGTCTATTTCTGGATCTTCAATTCAATTCCATTGATCTACTGGTCTGTTTCTATACCAATACCATGCTGTTTTTACAACTATTGCTCTGTAGTACAGCTTGAAATCTGGGATGGTAATACCTCCAGATGTTTTTTTATTGTACAGGACTGATTTAGCTATTCTGGGCTTTTTGTTGTTCCATATGAAATTGAGGCTAGCTCTTTCCAAGTCTATAAAAACTTGTGTTGGTATTTTGATAGGAATTGCATTGAATCTATATATTGCTTTTGGTAGGATGGCCATTTTTATTATGTTGATCCTACCTATCCATGAGCATGGGAGATCTTTCCATCTTCTAAAGGCCTCTTCCATTTCTTTCTTCAAGGGCTTGAAGTTCTTGTTGTACAGGTCCTTTACTTGCTTGGTTAGAGTTACCCCCAGGTATTTTATGTTGTCTGCGGCTATTGTGAAGGGGGTTGTTTCCCTTATTTCTTCCTCAGCCCATCTGTTTGTTGTATAAAGAAGGGCTTCTGATTTTTTTGAATTAATTTTGTATCCAGCCACTTTGCTGAAGGTGTTTATCAGCTGTAAGAGTTCTCTGGTGGAATTTTTGGGGTCCCTTATGTATACTATCATATCGTCTGCAAATAGGGATAATTTGACTTCTTCATTTCTGATGTTTATCCCCTTGATGTCCTTTAGTTGTCTTATTGCTCTAGCAAGAACTTTAAGTACTATATTGAAGAGATATGGTGAAAGTGGACATCCTTGTCTTGTCCCTGAGTTTAGAGGAAATGCTTCAAGTTTCTCTCCATTTATTTCGATGTTGGCCACTGGCCTGCTGTATATTGCCTTTATTATTTCTAGGTATGGCCCTTGTATGCCCGTTCTCTCCAGAACTTTTAGCATGAAGGGGTGTTGGATTTTGTCAAATGCTTTTTCTGCATCTAGCGAGATTATCATGTGGTTTTTTTCTTTCATCTTGTTTATATGGTGAATGACGTTGATAGACTTTCGTATGTTGAACCATCCCCACATCCTTGGGATGAAGCCTACTTGATCATGGTGTATGATACTTTTGATGTGTTCTTGAATTCGGATTGCTAGTATTTTATTAAGTATTTTTGCATCTATGTTCATGAGGGAGATTGGTCTGAAGTTCTCTTTCTTTGTTGGGTTTTTGTGTGGTTTAGGAATCAGGGTGATTGTGGCCTTGTAGAATGAGTTTGGCAATGTTCTTTCAGATTCTATTTTGTGAAAGAGTTTGAAAAGTATTGGTGTTAGCTCCTCTTTGAAGGTCTGGTAGAATTCCGTGCTAAAGCTATCTGGCCCTGGGCTTTTTTTGGTTGGGAGATTTTTAATGACTGTTTCTATTTCCTTATGGGTTATAGGGCTGTTTAATCTGTTTATCTGATCTTGATTTAGCTTCAGTAGGTGGAATCTATCAAGAAAATTGTCCATTTCACTTAAGTTTTCAAATTTGGTAGAGTATAGATTTTTAAAGTAGGATCCAAATATTCTCTGGATTTCCTCAATGTCTGTTGTTATTTCTCCCTTTTCATTTCTGATTTTGTTGATTTGTGTTTTCTCCCTCTGTCTTTTAGTTAATTTGGCTAAGGGTCTGTCTATTTTGTTGATTTTCTTGAAGAACCAACTCTTGGTTTCATTGATTCTTTGTATAGTTCTTTTTGTTTCTAAGTTGTTGATTTCAGCCCTAAGTTTGATGATCTCCTGCCTTCTGTTCCTCTTGGGAATGTTTGCTTCTTTTTTTTTCCAATTCACCCAGTTTAGCTGTTAATTTGCTAATATGAGCTGTCAAAATTTTCTTTTTGAAGGCACTTAGTGCTATGAACTTTCCTCATAGCACAGTTTTCATTGTGTCCCATAGGTTTGGGTATGTTGTGTCTTCATTTTCATTGGATTTTAAGAAGTCTTTGATTTCCTTCTTTATTTCTTCCCTGACCCAGTGGTCCTCTAGTAAAGAGTTGTTCAATTTCCATGTGAGTGTAGACTTTCTGTTGATTCTTTTGCTATTGAAGTCCAGCTTTATTCCATGGTGGTCTGATAAGATACAAGGGGTTATTTCAATTTTCTTGTATCTGTTGAGGCTATCTTTGTGTCCAACTATATGGTCGATTTTGGAGAAGGTTCCGTGAGGTGCTGAGAAGAAAGTGTATTCTTTTGTGCTTGGGTGAAACGTTCTGTAGATATCTGTTAGGTCCATTTGGTTCATGATCTCTGTTAGACTCATTATTTCTCTGTTTGGCTTCTGTCTTGATGATCTATCTATCCATAGTTGTGAGTGGGGTGTTGAAGACTCCCACTATTAAAGTGTTTGGATCGATGTGCGATTTAAGTTTTAGAAGCGTTTCTTTTATAAATGTAGGTGCCTTTGTATTTGGGTCATAGATGTTCAATATTGAGATGACCTCTTGGTGGATATTTCCTTTAATGAGTATGTAATGCCCTTCTCTGTCTTTTTTTATTAACTTCAATTGGAAGTCTATTTTGTTTGATGTTAGGGTGGTTACTCCAGCCTGTTTCCTGGGTCCATTTGCTTGGAAAACCTTTTCCCAGCCCTTTACTCTGAGGTAGTGTTTATCTTCAATAGTGAGGTATGTTTCTTGTATACAGCAAAAAGATGAGTCTTGTTTACAGATCCAGTCTGTAAGTCTGTGTCTTTTTATTGGCGGGTTGAGTCCATTGATGTTGATGGATATTAGTGACCACGGGTTGTTATTTCCCATTATTTTGGTTTAGCTGGCTGTCTTGTGTTTCTCTTTTGTTTAGTTGCTGTGGAGGTTTCTATTTCCTCTGTTTTCTTGGGTGTAGTTATCTTCTCTGTGTTGGAATTTTCCTTCTAGGATCTTCTGTTGGGCTGGGTTTGTGAGGAGATATTGTTTGGATTTGATTTTGTCATGGAATATCTTGTTTTCTCCTTCTATGTTGATAGAGAGTTTTGCTGGATATAGTAGTCTGGCTGGGCACCTATGTTCTCTCAGGGCTTGTAGGACATCTGTCCAGGCCCTTCTAGCTTTTAAAGTTTCTGAGGAGAAGTCAGTTGTGATTCTGATGGGTCTGCCATTGTATGTGACTTGGCCTTTTTCTCTTACAGCTTTTAATATCCTTTCTTTGTTCTCTACATTTGGGGTTTCTATTATTATGTGGTGAGAGGAGTTTCTTTTTTGATCTAATCTGTTTGGTGTTCTGTAAGCCTCTTGGATTTTTACTGGCATCTCTTTCTTTAGGTTTGGGAAGTTTTCTTCTATGATTTTGTTGAAGATATTTCCTGGACCATGGAGTCGGGAGTCTTCTCTTTCCTCTATGCCTACAATTCTTAGGTTCTGTCTTTTCATTGAGTCCTTGATTTCTTGGATGTTGTGGGTGAGAGATTTTTTAGCTTTCTCATTTTCTTTGGATGTTGTACTGATTTCTTCCATCGAATCTTCCA
Source organism: Lophiomys imhausi (assembly GCA_907164525.1). Classification (NCBI taxonomy): domain Eukaryota; kingdom Metazoa; phylum Chordata; class Mammalia; order Rodentia; family Muridae; genus Lophiomys; species Lophiomys imhausi. Next base: position 12,529,422 of record CAJQZJ010004750.1, on the reverse strand, counting down.
TGCCTGAGATCCTGTCTTCCATCTCTTGCATTCTATTTTTCATACTCACATCCGTAGTTCCTGTTCTCTTCTCTTGATTCTCCATTTCCTCTTTTAACTCTGACTGTGTTTTCTTTATTGTTTCCATTTCTATTTTCATGTCTTGAATGGTAGTGTTTGTTTTGTACATTTCCTTCTCCAGTTTGCTTGTTTTTGTCTGGAGATCTTTCATTGCTATATCCTTTTCCTGTTCAAGCTGGGTCACCTTGGCTTGGAGCTCTTTAATGATGTTATCCATTGTTTTGACTTGTAAGATTGTGGCTTCTTTGAATTCCTTCATAGTTTTAAGTTCTTCTTGAAGGGACGTTATCACTTTCCATACTGTAGAATTGTCATCATTTTCATATGTTTCATTTATGGTGAGGTGGTTCGGGCCGGACGGAATAGCGTTGCTTTCTTTTGTTGGAGACATTTCGCTCTGTTTTTCTTTTCTTTTCTTTTCTTTTTTTTTTTTTTTTGTCTCTGGCCTCTGGCCATGTGGAATTTGCTGTCTTCTGGACTTGGGTCCAAAGGGGGGCACTGTGGTGTAGGATTCGAGTTGCCTTACTCCACCCCTATAAGGTGAGTCATTCAGTCCCGCCTCCCAGGTGGGGACCTAATTAATTCAGGTGGCGGGGCTGTTTACAAGTAAGCTCTGATTCCCCACCGGAAGGGCCTGTACTAATACATAAGACCGATATAAGACTGTTTCAAATATCTAGCAGTTTTCCCGGGGTTGGTTCCTGTAGCGGGTAAGTCTGCAGTTCAGCTGCAGTAGCCTTGCTGCTCCCGCAGCTTGGAAACTGGCCAGTGATGTCACAGACTGTGATCTGTGGTCTGAAGGCACTTTGCAGGGGATCTCCAGGTCACTTCCAAGGGTCGCAACCTTTTGCTAGATAATTTAGATAATTGGATCAGATTGTCTGTGTGAGACCTGGGAGTGCCCAGCAGGGTGGGGATTATCTCTGTGTGGTTTCTGAATCTGCAGGCTGGGTATTAGGTTGGAACTTACTGGGGATTTCTTCTTTTGGGGGGATGGGTTATCCCAATTCCCGGGTCCAGAGGCTTCCTAGCGTATCTGAGATTCGGAAGTGGCATCCTGCCCAGGCATCTTCTGTGGTCCCTGTGTAGCTGGGTGAGATTTAGAAGGGGTCGTGCCATTTTTACAGTGTCCTGGAGCACTTACCGCCTTGTGACTGTTGACCCCGAAATCAAAATACGTCCTTGCCGGCCGCCGCCATCTTGGATCCCCTCTAGTCCTTTTCTTTAAAAAACAAACATTTATGTGTGTGTATGTTTGCAAGTGTGTGTGTGTGTGTGTATGAGCATATGTGTGTGTCTGTGGCACATGTATGCAGGTCCTTCAGAGGCCATGAGGGAGGGGGGTGCCAGATCCTCTGGACCTTGAGTTACAGGTTGTTGTGAGCTACCCCTTGTGGATGCTGGGAACTGAACTCCAGTACTTGGGCAGAGCAGGAAGCATGATTAATTGCTGAGTCAGCTCTTCAAGGCCTTAATCCCCTGAGAGTGCAGAGTGAACCAGCCCATGGTGCATTTTGCTATGTTAGTAACTTAGTGGGGTGGGGTTTGGAGAGGATGATTTTAGTCAAGTATTTCATTCACTGAAAAGAACAGTTCTATCAGTGAGTCATTGCTGGGCTCATGTGTCTTAGCACATCATACTCTTGGCAGATATAAGATCTGAGTGAGGCCTGAATGAGTCCCGAAATCCATCAGCAGAAAATAGTTCACCTCTCATTCAGTGAGGTTTTTGTGGCTGTGAGCATACTTCCAGAGCTTGTTTTTAAAATGGCTCTCCTTGATGTGTGGATATGCATAACTGTATTTTTATGTGGAGGTTTTATTCCTGGCATAGAATCAGCTACCCCTGCATTCAACGTTCGTGGTTTAATTCATTCCAAAATTTTTAGTATACTTTATAAGGGTGTTAGTCATCTTTGTTATAACAAAATGCAGCAGATAATCAACTCGAAAAGAACAAAGGTTTATTTTGACCTACAACGTGGAGATTTCAGTCCATGGTAGGTGTAGGTAGGCTGATCTTGTTGTTTTGGGGCAGGTAGTAACCATTATGTCAGGATGGGGAACACAGGCCTCTCACCTTAGGGACAGATGTGAAAGACTGAGAGGAAGAAAGCAACATTTCAAATAGCTTCCTCTTTGAGAACATACCTCTGTGATTAAATTGTCACCTCAAAAAGGTTCCACCCTCCCCATAGCACTGAGCTGGGGACTCCCGTAGCTGACGGGCTACTGGAGACACTCATTCAAAGCACAGCAATTGTTTGCCTCTTAATCTCAAACTGTTGTTTAAGAGTTCTAGAATGCCCTGCACTTCCTATATAATCAGATACATTTATCCTCCTCAGATCTCTGAGGTGGTTGAAGACTAGATAGCTAGTCTCATAGTTAAATTTTGAGTTGTTTAGGAATCAAGAAGGTGTTCTGGATCTAAGAAGATATTTTTAAAATTATGAGGCAAGTTAGTATGAAAGCTGAGTTAGATATAGAACTTTAAACTCATGGAGATGGTTAGATAGTAGAATGTTAAAGTCAGGTGCCAAATACATATGGACTGGACATTGGGAATTTACGCTAAGCCATATAACTCTCATAATTGTGGCCTATTTATTTCTGTTTTTTTGTATTGTATTTATTGTTATAAGAGAAAGAACCATTTGTTGAACTGAAAGGGGGAGCTGTTGGGGGGAAAAGATATACCTTAAACTTAAAAAAAAAGGGAAGAGGATGGGGGGTTAAGGGGGAAGAAGTTGGGAGGGTGGGACTGGAGGGGGGAGTAGGGAGGGGATTGCGATTGAGATGTAACTTGAAGAAATAAAAAATAAATTAAAAAAAGAAGAGTTCCAGAATGCTAGCTGAGTGTATTCCTGTTATTCCTTTAAACAAGACAGATGTCTTAGTCAGTGTTCTATTACTTTGAAGAGAGACCATGACCTCAGCAACTCTTATAAAGGAAAATGTTTAACTGGGGCTGGCTTACAGTTTCAGAGGTTTAGTCCATTATCATCATGTTTGGAAGCATGGCAGCCTGCAGGCGGACACAGTGTTGGAGAGGTAGCTCAGAGCTCTACATCTGATCAGCAGGTGGAGAGAGAAACACTGGACCTGGCCTGAGTATTTGACACACCAAAGCCCACCCCAGTGAAACACTTTCTCCAACAAGGCCACACCTCTTAGTCCCTGTCCAGTGGCACCACTCCCTAATTAATGACCAAGCCTTCAAATCTATGAACCTGTGGGGCCTTTCTGTTTAAACAAAGCACAACAGGCAAACCTCATTCATCCACATTGCTGCTTCTATCCATTCTGGCTAGGGGTGCCTCTGGTAAAAAGATGACATTGTTTGGGGCTGGAGAAATGAGTTAGTGGCTGAGACCACTGGCTGCGTTTCCATACAGCGCACATTCAGTTCCCAACACACACACAGGGGCTCACAACATCTGTAACTTCAGTTCCAGGGAATCGGATGCCCTCTCTGGTCTCTGTGGGAACCAGGAATATACATGGTGCTCAGACATAACACACAGACAAAACAGTCACATGCATAAAATAAGAATAAATCTTTAAAATACGAGATTACTTTCAGGAGCCCCTTTCCTGGCTGTGACTGGAGGAGCCACTCAGCAAAGTACAAGGTGGCAAATGCAGGAGCCTGGCTGCCCGGCTATGGGCTTTGTCTTGGTCACCTGTTGGCTTGGTGATCTGGGCAAGTCCCTAATACTGTACTGTAACAGTAAATTTTTATTTATCAAACATATATTTATGAATACTTAACAATTACCTAACATTTGTCTATAAAGTTCCTAAATTCTAAAATTGAAAGCCTAACTCTAAAACCTAATCTAAAACACCCTAATACCTATAAAACAAACACTTAACACTAACCTAGAGTTTTTCTTTTTTTTTAAATGTTTATTTATTACTTCAAGTTACATCTCCATCACAGTGCCCTCTTTCCACCCCTCCCGGTTCCACCCTCCAACTCTCTCCTCCCTCTCCCACCCATCCCACTCCTCCGATGTGGAGTGTCCCTACATATCAGCCCCTCTCAGCTCAACAGTCATATGAGAGATACTAGCTTTCTCTTGCACTGGGGGCCTACATGATAGAACCCATAGGGCAAATTATCCCATCAATAGGTAACAAAGTCTTTGTTTCTGATCTTTTAGGTGTGTTGGTTGTAGGATAGTTATCCTGTACTATATGGCTAAAATCCAGTTATAAGCGAATAGATGGCATGTGCATCTTTCTGAGTCTGGGTTAGCTCACTCAGGATGAGCTTTTCTAGTTCCATCCATTTGGCTGCAAATTGTATGATTTCCTTGTTTCTGATAGCTGAGAAGTATTCCATTGTGTAGATGTACCACAGTTTTTTTTTTATTTAAGTACTTTATTTTTTTTTCTTCAAGTTACATCTCAGTCACAAACCCTTCCCTATTCCCCCTTCCTGTCCCACCCTTCCACCCTCTTCCTCCCCAACAGCTTTCCTTTTCAATCCAACAAATGGTTCTTTCTCTTATAACAGTAAATTCTATACAAAACAGCAGAATTAAATATGCCACATTTAAGAGAGTTAATTGGCCCAGTATACCTTCCCAATGTCTGGTTCATACATATTTGGCCCCTGACTTTAACCTTCTACCTTCTAACCATCTCCATGAGTTTAAAGTTCTATAACTGACTTAGCTTTCATACTAACCTGCATCACTATTATAACCATCTTCTTAGATCTAGAACGCCCTCTTGATTCCTAAACAACTCAAAATTTAGCTATGAGACTCAAGCTGTCTATTCTTCAACCACCTCAGAGAGCTGAGAGGGATAAATATATCTGATTATATAGGAAGTGCAGGGCCTGCCACTTCCAATACTAAGAAATGACAAACTAGTGACTGCCTGGATAGTTCCCATTTTCTCTCCATACATTCCAGAATCAGTCTTCAGCCTTTTGGTCCTGTTTCTCTGACAGACATTTATTGTAGAGCAGGGATTATGAAGGACTTACCTACCCTGTTTTGGCAGAGCTAGGCTGTCGACTTCCCTGCTACCAAGTTTTGTCCTTTTTGGACAGCAGTCTGTCTGCAGTTGAAGCAAGGAGTTTTTACATGCCAAGAGATAGGCTTGCCACTAATTCAACCATCTCACACTGGAGATTCTTCGATGCTTATCTTCTACTTGGAGTAGAATAGGGGGTGCTGTCAGGAGCTGATATGTCATGATATCAAAAAAAATCTTAATTTGAGACCACATCTTTGAATGCCATATTCTGCAGATCTCTTGGGGTTTTTGAAGATGCCCTATCTATCTCTTGTATTTAGATAAGCAAATGTTGCTTGTCTCTTAACAACTTGATTACTGAGTAGCTGAGAGAATATCTGTGATAGACTGTCATAGTAGCTAACAAGGTGACATGGATGTATGACTAGGAGTTTATTTTTCTTAACTATCCTAAACAGTTTAAGACGGTTGGTATCAAGAGGCCAGAGCTTCACATTTCATACCACAATTTTTTAATCCGTTCATCAGTTGAGGCACATCTGGGTTTCCAGTTTCTAGCTATTAAAAATAAGGCTGCTGTACCCGAACTTTTAAAATTATTAACTCTTATTTATTAGTAATAATATTCATTTATAACAAATACAAACACTTTCTTAACTACTATCCCTATAAATTCCTACAACCCCTATAACCTAACCACTAACCCTATTGATAACTATTACAACTATTTTCCTAACTTTTTAGAAGGATACAGTCTCTGGGGCAGGTCCTCAGTCGTCAGGAACACAGTCTCTGTGTTAGACCCTTTAATGCACTTAGTAATCTTTTTTCTGGAATATCTCAGATGTAGATTAATTGGGGTAAATTGGCTATGGCAGTCTCACCTTAATTAAGGCTTGAGGCTTTTTTCTCTCTGGGAGACCTCAGCCATCTGTAGGCCAACTTATTTCCTTCATATCAGCAACTCTGCCGCTCTGCCTCAGTCCTTAAAGCCAGCCACAGTTCTGTTCAGGCCACAGGTAAAACCCCTCTAGGCAAAAGCTGAGCCACAGGGTTTAGTCCTTGGCCTTTTGCTGACTTGCTGAGGCTTTCTCTGCTCACCAGTTTCTTTCTGCCTCAGGGAGATCTGGCCATCAGTTCACCAGCACTTTCTCCATCAGACGATACAAACTATTTGTTGTCCTTTCTAGTGTGAGGACTCGCTAGCATTGGAGCTCTCTAGCATGGGGGGGCTCTCTTGGCTCCAGCCACTTGTCCTTAAATAGGATCTCTCCTTGTTCCACCTGTTTCAGCTTCATTTGGGCTCCACCCACTTCGCAGCTGAAAACAATGCCAGGCCAAATACCTGGGTTTTTTTTTAGTCCATTAAGTCTTTCCTGTTTTTACCTGGCTTCAACCTTGTTTTTCAGTCCATTAAGTCCTTCCTGTTTGTTTCCTGTTTTCACCTGACTTCACCCTTGTTTTTTAGTCCATTAAATCTTTCCTGTTTCCTGTTTTTAGTCCACAAGCTGATAAGCTAATTGGTCACAGCCAAGTTGATCTTCATGCCCTGAGTTAAGAGACTGTATCAGAAACCTCTCGATATTTATTAATCTAACTCCCTACAGGCTGCTATGAACATAGATGAGCCAAAGTCCTTGTGGTTTGGTGAGGAATCATTTGCGTGGATACCCAGAAGTGGTATGGCTGGGTCTTGAAGTAGGGCTATTCCAAGTTTTCTAAGATATCACCAAACTGATTTCCATAGTGTTTGTACAAGTTTGCACTCCCACCAGCAATGGAGGAGTGTTCCCCTTTCTCCGAAACCTCGCCAGCATGTGCTGTCATTTGAGTTTTTGATCTTAGCCATTCTGACAGGTGTGAGATGGAATCTCAGAGTTTTCTTGAGTTACATTTCTCTGATGATTAAGGATGTTGAACATTTCTTCAAATATCTCACTGCCATTAGAAATTCCTCCTTTGTGAATTCTCGGTTTAGATTTTCTCAAATTAATTCTCTCAGCGTGGATCTGTATGGGTGGTTGATTTCCGCCAAATCTTTCAGTCTTATAGTCTATGAGTCTTATTCATCAGATCTTAAGATCAATTTATAATCAGTCAAGACTTGTCTCTGTGGTCCTAAGCTCAAATAATTCACGATTGGAAGCCCCTCCAAACTGCTTCCAAATCCACCACTTGCTCACCGTTTCTGCATTCTGGGCACTCTCCAAAATGGCCCAACTCTGCCAAAAGGCATATTTTTGTCACTCTCTTCACCTATGTGGATCACTGACAAGGAGCCCAAAATGATGGCAAGGTCTCTCAGCAGGTGAGGCTGGAGGAATGTCCTGCGTCCATGTGAATCTTTACTTAAATCTCTTCACCTGTCACAATGAACTGGCATCACGATTTTCAGCAGAAGTTTTCGAGCTTCCAAGTCATGCCTTTGGGCAATGTGTCCCTCCATAGCTTTCCTTGCAGAGGGGTCAAGGAGCAGCAGGAAGTCAGAAGATTGCATGATCTGTTGTGAAAATTTGGAGTTCTTTTCGACAGTGTCCTTGCCGAGGTTCCTGACAGGCTTGTTTAAAGGCATGCCCTCACAACAGTGCGTCATCTGGTCCCATGATCTGCTTTTTGGTGGGATCACAAGGACATGCCATGTTGGGGCATAAATCTTTTACCTGAAAATCTAGGCTTTTGGTATTCCAAGTTCCCTCTGCTGAGAAATGCTATCCCTAACTCCACCACACTGTACCTCAGGTTACCCAGTTTCTCCTGAAGAAATGGAGAAAATAATAACACCCATTTCATAGGACTGTGTGTGGTTTAAAATAATTAAATTGTGTAAAGCGTTTGGAACTGGGACTGACATGTAATAAATGCTTAAAAACGTCACATGCTGTAGAAAATTATAATGATGTGTTTTATACCACAAGGTGCCATGCTGGACACTTATTTCTCTCAGCATTATAAATGAGCTTGCATTTTAGGACAGCCACTGAGGTAATTATGTTGGCTTCTCCTTTATTCTGTTAACACAAGGGATCACATTAGTAGCTATTCAAAGCTTCAGCCATCCTTATGGTATGAAACCACCTTGACTCATTGTTCTTCATCTGCAGCTAATTTGCTAATATTTTACATAGGACTGTACATGTATACTCATGGCCCATGTGGGCCAACAGTCTTATTTTCTTGTTGTGCTTGTCTGGTTTGGGTACCAGGATTATGTTAGCTTCATGAAACCCAGCATCTCTTCATCTTCTTCTATGTCCTGCAGTCTTTGGTTTGAACTGGATATTTTCTGACCCATGAATGTTTGGTAGAATGTCCCAAAAGGTTTATATTTATTTTTTTACAGCTATAATTTATACTTCCCCACAAAATCATCATTTTCAATCTAAATACATGTTTATTAGTATACTATTGTGTAAGGAATTCTCTTTTAAGATGGCTATAGCAAATTCCCCTTTCCAAGAACTTACCTTTCATTTTTTTCTTGATCAGACTCAGCCAGTTCATATTCTTTACTATGTCTTTTCAATGACTTAACTCTGTTGTTGATTAAAGCTTCTGAGAGACTATTACTTTTTTTTAATTAAAGTTTCTGAGAGACCAGGGAGACAGTTAAGTGGTAGAGTGCTTGCCTAGCACCCGTGAAGTTCTGGGTTTGAGTCTCACCATTGCAAGGAAACAAGTTTTGTGAGTTTCTGAGTGTATATTTATTAAGCCATTCTGTTTTGTTTAATTTGTTTTTTTATTTTCTAGATTCTTACTTAATTAGTTGCACTGTTGATAATTTTTTATGAAATATATTTGAGGCCATATGTTTTCTTAAGATTTATTTATGTGGTGGAGCATACTCATAATCCTAGAACTGGGAAGGTAAGGCAGGAGGATCTGGAATTCAAGGTCATCCTCACCTACATAGTGGATAACATAGTGGCTAGCCTGGTCTACATGAGACTCTGTCTCAGCAACTGAAAAATAAAGGAAGTGAAGAAAGGGCATGTTAGTGAGAATTTGTGTTCACCGTTTTGGGAAAGGCAATACCAGTGAACACTGCCTGGAGTAGCAATCTCTGCTCTGCTCAGGTGAGAAGTCTCTGCAGTCCTGTATCAGGAGCAGTGTCTCCAGCTCAGTCTTAGAAGGCCTCTGAGGATGAAGGGAAGCACGACATACCAGGGCAGCAGAGGGAGTCTCTGACAGACAGGCCATTGCTTTCATATACAAGATGCCAGTCAACCATGAAAATAAATAACCATGTGTCCTGTCTACAGAGTGGAGGAGAACAGCCATCATATTTAATAGATAGCAGGTCCACGAGCCTTATGAAAACAAGTACAAGTCTTTTATTTTCTTTTGATTTGTTTCCTTCAGATTTTTATTTCCATTTTGACTGTATAAGCTTGAGACTGTCTCTCTGCAGCAGATTTGATCACCTCTGGGCAGATGATCCTAGAATCTATTGATACCAGGACAGGAGCAGGAAGTGGAGACACTGGGAACTGATTAAAAAGCGTATGGGAAGAATCAATTCAAATATACCAACTGAGTTGGAATTCCATGACCAAGCAATGTTGAAACAAAATGACTGGTCAGTTTTCATCTCCAATGGAGATGTCATCCAATAGTCCCCCTTCTGGGAGTAATGCCACAAACAATTATAGAAAATTGACTTTATACCTGAATTCCCAAATGAAAGGGAAAAGTTCCAGGCACCTGAATTCTCAAATGAACACCAAAATATTCAGATGTAATGGCCCGGAACAATGCACCAGCAAATTGTGTTCTTTGAAGCAAGCTATCAACATGTGCGAAAGTGTTGGTGCAAGAGGAAACCAATGGGGCGACAGATCTGGCTGGGGTTAATCAGGAAGGTTTGCTGACTGTGAATTTTACTTGCTTTTTTATGCAAATGGACACAGATTGGGGTGAATTCCAGGTGGTGGGATCTGTTCCCTCCACCAGTGACTTTAGGCTTCCCCTTTCCCATCTCTAAGCCTCCTGAAATCCCCTGCACTGCCTGTAGATTGCTTGAAGGGAGACCATATCCTAAGCCTTTTCTGCAGCTCTCTGAGTTGGTGGATGGCACCTTTTGATGCCTTTATTTTTAAAGAAGTTTTATTAACATTTATTAATTATGCATAGTAATATAATCATGGGTTTCATAGTGGCATTTGCATGCATCTGGTTCATGCTCCATTGCCCCCTCTTAATCTACTGCTGTTGACACCTCTGCTCTTCCCAATTACTTTCCCTTCTATAGCTCCATTGGTAAAGTGCTTGCTATGCATGCAGGAGGATCTAAGCTTGGATTCACAGCACCCATAGGAGAAGATGGGCGTGGCAGTGAGCACTGTGATCCCAGTGCTCTGGAGGAGAGGCAGGAGAATACCTGGAACCCTTACTGACCTAGTCCTCTCCACACCACTCTATGGCCAACTCTTCTTTAAGAAACAGCTTTCCATGCACAGGAGATGCTCACTCATAAGGTCATGACCTTCTGATGCCATAAGCTCAGAATGTACCCTCCTCTCAGACCATTGTTCCCTTGGAAAATAAATATGTGACCAATGAAGCATTTGACCCATGGAGAGGAACCTAGATCTCCCTTGTCACCCAGTCAATGAGCAGATTCCCCCCTCTCCCTTCGTACCCCGCATTTCGGACACAGCCATGAACTTGAAGCCCTGGCCTCCGAGTGAGTCAGTGCTGTGATAAAGCCATTCCTTCTTGCAAAAGTTCAGTACTGTCATCTGAGAGCTATTCCCTAGGATCCTTGCCTAAAACACCCCCTCCTGTGTGATTTTCTCTAATCACTATCTCTTTTTTGTATCAATTTCTCCATCCCCATTAGGAGGTAGGAAGAATAATTTTTATAAAAAATTATTATATGTTAATCATACAAACAATACATTTCATGTGTTATTTTCATACAGCATATAGCATATCTTGATCATGTTCCATTCTCTCCAACCCGCTCCAATCATCCATCAATCATCTTTCTGCCCCCACACTCCTATAATAGTTCCCTTCCACTCTCTTGTCTCCCCTCAACCACAGATTGCATACAGAAAAGGAAAAGCAATATTGCCTTTCTGAGTCTGGCTTATTTCATATACGATGATCTTGATTTCTACCATTTCCCTGAAAAATGACATAATTTCATTCACTGCGGAGGAATGAAACACTATTGTAGATACATACTACATTTTCCTTGTCCAGCCTTCCATTGATGGGTTTCTAGGTTGATCCCATAACTAAACTATCTTTAATAGATGTGTGACAGTCATGAGTGAATGTATCCATAGTATACTTGCTTCGGCACATCATGTGACAGCCTTATCTGTAATTTTTTGAGGAATCACCATACTGATTTACATAGATGACAAAATAATTTACCATCCTACCAACAGTGTAAGAGGGATTCTTTTTCCGTTATCTGTACCCAACATTTTCTAGGTTTTGTTATATTGGTGACTGCCATTCAATTGATGTGAGGTAGAATCTCTTGATGTGGTTCAGAGTTTCATTTCCCTGATGGCTATGTTTTTTTTCCATGTATTGGTTGGACATTTGTAATTATTTACTTGAAAAGTATCTGTTCTCTTCATCTTCCCATGTATTTATTGATCTATCCCTTTGATGCTTGATTTTCAAGTCACTTCTTGTGCCAGGTGTTAGTGCTTTGTCAGATGAATAGTGGTAAAGACCTCCCCCATTCTGAAGGTTGCCTCCTCACTCACTGTTTTCTTTGCAGGGCAGAAACTTTTAAATTAGAAGTAGTTATATTGTTACTTCTTGCTGTTACTCCTGATAATCTGAGCCATATTTAGGAGTGATGGTCTATGCATGTACATTGAAGTTTATTTTCTGGTGTTTTTCTTTCATTTTAGGTTTTAGGTCTTACAGTTCTGTTACAGGTCTGTTCATTTTGAGGGTGAGAGATGAAGGTGTACTTCGATTCCTCTACATGGAGATAACTCATTCCCCAGCACCATTTGTAAAGACATAATTTTCCACTGTATCTTTTTGGCACCTTCTATCAAGAATCAGAAACCTATAACCCTGTGGGTTTATTTTAGGTCTTCAGTCTGTGATATATGTGTCTGTTTTTGTGCTGGTTCCATGATTCTGCTGTCACTATGACTCTATGCTGTAACTTGAAATTGGATATTAGAATATTCCAGCATTGTTATTTTTGCTTGGGATTTCTTTGGCTATTGGGGTATCTGTGCTTCCATATGAGTTTTATGACCTTTTTTTTTCTATTTCTGTGATTAACAGTATCATAAGTATTATAGGGATTATGTTTAATCTGTGGGCTACTTTTGGTAATATAGCTACTTTCACAGTATTAATTCTATCAGTCCCTTTCCATTGAGGCCTTTCCATGTCTGAGTGTTTTCTTCAGTATCTTTCTGAATGTATTAAAATTTTCATTGCAGAATTCTTTCCCATCCACGGCTAGGTTTCATTCTTAGGTATTTAATTTTATTTTATTGAATCTGTTATAAATGATATTCTCTTCATTTTTTCAATATATGAGGGGGTCTCTGAGCCTCCACAGCCCGCAGAGTAACCACTCACAAGCAGTTCAGTTAAGAACAGCCCAGTAGCCAGTGTTGGTTCAAACTTAGAAAATGTGTATATTTTCCTCAGGGCTGTTATAGCAAAAGGGTGTTGATTTTGCATCGATTAAACTATCACATGATTTTTGTCCTTGAGTCTATTTGTGTGCTATGTTATAAATGGTTCATACATGATGAACCTTCCTTGCATCCCTGGAATGAAGTCAACTTGGTTATGGTCTATTTTGTGATGTGTTGTTGAATTCAGTTTGCATGTGCTCTGTTGAAGATTTTTGCATCTATGTTTATCAATGATGCTTATCTATAGTTTTCTGTTTGGTTGTATCCTGATTTGGTTTTACTATCACAGTAATAGTAGCTTTATAGAGTGATTTTGGAAATGTTCATTCACTTTCTATTTTGTTGAACAGTTTGAAGAGGATTGGTGTTAGTTTCTTTAATGGTCTAATAAAATCTAACAGCAAATCTGGTGTGGCCCTTTGCTGGTAGACTTTTGTTGCAATCCCTTTGTTGGTATTGCATTAATTTCATTATTTGTTATATTTATGTTTAAATTTAAAAATATTTTCTTGGTTCAGTTTTGGGGATTATATGTGTCTATACATTTATCTGTTTCTTAAAGGCACTCTAATTCATTTAAGCCTAAGCTTTCAAAATAGTCCCTAATTTTATTACTTTTTTGTTGTTGTGATGAAACACCACAATCAAAGGCAACTTAAGGAAGAGAAAGTTTGTTTTGGGTTATGATTCCAGAAGGACAAGAGTCCATCATAGCAAGAAAGCATGGTGGCAAATGGTAGGCATGGGGTGGGAGCAGGAAGCCAAGAGATCACATCTTTAACTGCAAACGTGAATCAGAGAGAATGAACAGGAAATAGGGCAAGACAATAAATTCTCAAGTCCCTCTCCCAGTGACACACTACCTCTAGCAAGACTGTATCACCTAAACTTCCCCAAACAGCCCCAACAACTGGGGACCAAGTGATCAAATGCCTGAGCCTATTGGGGACAATTCTCGTGCAAACCAACACACTAATGATCCTCTGCTACTCTCTTTTCATATGATCCTAATATTTTTGTTTTCTCATTCTCTTAGATTGTTTAACTAATAGATCTGTTCAAAGAATCGACTGTTTCACTGATCCTTTGTATTGTTTTGTTCTCTGTTTTCACTATTATTTGTTTGTTTGTTAATTTTAGTGTAAGGGCATGGATAAACTATGGCATGTATATGATCAGAGGACAACTTGCTGAAGAAGGTCCTTTGTTCCTCCATGTGGGTCCTTGGGATGAAACTGAGGTCACCAAGCATAAAGGCAGGCATTTTTACCTGCTGAGCCATCTCCATGGCCTTGTGCTGTTCTTTTATACTCTATTTCATTAGGTCTATTTCTCTGATCTTTATTGCTTCTTTTCTTACAATGTTTTGCAGTTTGGCTTGTCCTTTCTCTAAGACTTTGAGTGCATCATTGGGTTATTTATTTTTATCTTTCTTTGAATTTTTTTTTTTCGCCTGTTTTTTTTTTTTTTAATAATTTATTTTTTATTTCTTCAAGTTACATCTCAATCACAATCCCCTCCCTACCCCCCCTCCAGTCCCACCCTTCCACCCTCCTCCCCCTCAGCCCCACCATCCTCTTCCCTTCTATTTTTTTTTTTTTTTTTTTTTAGTTTAAGGTATTTATTTTTCCCCCCAACAGCTCTCCCTTTCAGTCCAAATAATGGTTCTTTTTCTTATAACTATAAATACAATACAAAACAACAGAAATAAATAGGCCACGATTATAAGAGTTATATGGCTTAGCATACATTCCCAATG
>CAJQZJ010004750.1:12465964-12496213 GCA_907164525.1 Lophiomys imhausi | reverse complement strand
CACACACACACACACACACACACACACACACACACACACACACACAAATAAATAGAAACGTAAGCACCACTTTTTAAATTGCCCTCATTCAGAATTAAGAGACACTAGGCAATGGTGTAATTAAATGATGAAGGTAGCTCATCTTGTCCACATGTGATACCATCTAACACACAATGCCAACAGCCAATGCCATACACAGTCTCCTGTGCACTCTGACTGACACTAACACCCACCCTTTTCTTTCTCATCAATTACTGATCCTCAGACCAACACGTGGCACAAAAATCTGTCACTGGAGAGATGACTATAAGACAGGCCCCATAGCCCACAGTAGGCATGATGATACCTTCACCCTCTTCCTGGCTTCTGCTTCCTGCCTATTTGAGGAAGCCAGAATGGAGTTATGGGATGCCTGCTCCAGTGTGACAGTGCTCAGCATGCTGTCTGCTTTTCATTGCAAGCTGGGACCCATTTCTACCCACTGATTCTTGTTTTGATAATGACCTTCTTATGAAGAATATTTGGTCAACATTGATGTTTTGCTTTAAGAAAATTGCTAAGAGGAAAATAAAGCCCAGGTGACTTATGGGGAAAGGAACAGGACAATTACTAATCCACAAAGGCACACACATCCCCTCACCCATCCAATGAGTAGTCTTGAGAATACGGATATACACCCACGCTTGATTTCTGTCTCTGAGGATTTTCGTTGTCTGCCCCATTAACCTGTGCTGAAAATAGGGAAGGTTTCACTTAGGGTCTTTCCACAGAGAAGGCAGGAACATATGCAGCACTTGGGCTGGTGGGATTGAGTAAAGAAGAGTTGGAGGGTGTGCTTCTTAGAGGGAGGGGGATGGAACTGTACCCACCTGTAGGAACGGTGGAGACTCACCTACTCCAGGTCTTCCCTGAGGTGCAGAGGCAGCTGACAGGCCCTTCTAAGAATCTGGCCCCTTGCGTCTGTCTCCCTCCTTTAGAAGGGATTGGGAGACATCCAGGCTTCCTCTCTGAACTTGGTCTTCCAAATTGTTATCTCCCTCCCTGGCCCACATTTTTCTTCTTAAGATCTCTGACCACAGGCCTCTGACTAATTTTAGCTCGACGGCTTTTGGGTGCAGGGTAGAGGGAGCAACTGTCCCCATCAGTCTACTAGTGGGTGTTGGGTGAACGTTAGTCACTAGCTGGGTGCTCCTTGGCTGAGATCCCAGTCCTGGGCAGGGTTGTGCTTGGAGACAGCCAGTGGAAGAGACTGGGAGATGCTCTCACCCCTATCTAAAGGTGGTTTGGAGACGAGACACGAGGCTATGTTGTGCAGATGATTGTAGAATGGGACAGTGACAGGGACCTCTATTCCTGAAGAGACTGCACATGCATTTGAAGATGATACTGTCCCAGCTCTTTTTTTTTTTTTTTTTTTTTTTTTTTTTTTTTTGGTCAAAGGCATCAGGGAGGTGGTAAAAATGAAGTGCAATTTATCAAGCAGGCTGCAGAGACCATTCTAGGATATGGCAGGTGTTTCTGTTTGGGTGAAAAAATGTTTAGTTTTGAAATTACTAAACAGCATCGTCTTCTTGGTGATTTTGTCCTTTTGGTAATCTGAGCAACGCATATGTATTTGTGTCTGCAAATTACCTTGGAAATGCATATTATTTACTTGTTCTGAACAGGCTCTTAGGCTCTGTTGCCTAAATAGGAAATTTGGATCTAATAAAATGAGGCTATTATGGACTCCTAGACAAATAATAATGGAGACTAATACCCTTAAAACTTCAAAATTTTAAGAAAGATAGTCATTTTGTTAGCTATCAGGAGAAAGTACAAAACAAACCCACATATCTCATTTCTTTCTCCATTATCTCCCCGGAGTGTAGGCAAGACAACACCCCAGATGCTAGACAAAATATTTCCTTGAGTTCTGAGGGACAGTGGAAAAAAAGGAGCAGTTGATTGGATGGGTAGATCAGGGGAGCCTAGATCTTGGCATCTTGGATAAACTCACCACCATGCACTGAGGGGGATGGGTGTGATGGGCACATGGTGCTGTGACTTAGGATTGCTATGGGTCCCATTTCACGACTGTCAAACTTGGGCTTCACTTTTGACATTTAGTCACCTGTCTAGTGCCAGTATCCAACATCTGACCTTTCTATTGCTCATCTTCCCATTCTTTTTCCTTCTTGTGTGTGGACACATGTGTACATACATACACGCAGTGCACACGCACGCACATGAGGACATGGTCATAGACACATGTGAGAGCACAACTTTGACGTCATTCCTCAGGCATCTTCCGCTGTTTGTTTGGGACAGGGTTTCTTGTGGTTAACGTAAACAAGAAAATCCCTCACAGGTGTATGCAGAGATCGGTCTTCATGGAGATCTCTAGATCCTGTTGATAATATAACCATCACACCATGTAACCCCCTTTTCTTCTTTGACGTTCTTATAGCTTTGTTTTAAATTTAGCCTGCTGGCATTATCTCTGGACCTTGGTTTTGGCAGCTACACAATAAACACAGACAGCTTTTGTCTTTCCATGAAATCTTGCATATATTTTCAGTAGGTGAAGTCACACCTCAGACCTGGCTTGTCAGAACGAGCTAGGGAGGAGATCCAGCCAACCTTCTCACTCAGTCTCTTCAGCGGCTCCTGAGGGTCATGAAGATGTGAAAGCGTGATCACCCTCAGGACTAAATGGGTAATAGGCCTTTCCAGTGCTGAGTTTGGAAGTTCCAACTACTTGCTAGGTCAGTGGCCACTGCAGGCTCCCAGTGTTGGATCTGGTGGTATATTGGGAAAGAGAGTGAGGCCTGGCTTTTGCCCTCTTCTAAGTTTTCCCATTTGGATGAAAAGGCTCCATCACTCGAGGTCTCTAATCTCATGAAGCTGCTGCACCATTGGGAGACTCCTCTCCCAAACAGCATATCCCCAGTTCAGTTGGGTGGTTCGGGGTCATTTCCCTGACAGTAGTCACTAGCTCTTGGTGGTCTGGAGATCTTGCAGCAGGGGCTGCTTTTCTGAGTGCCGGGGTTGAAGGAGAGCATAGCACACTTAGCACAAAGACAAACCTCACTTTCTAGAAACTTCCTTGGTGAAGTTTCCTGGAGGAGGGTGGCTTGGCCACTTCTGCCTCCTATAAGCAGCTTCTCTTGGTGTTGTGATAGGCCAGCCTGTGTCTTCTAGAGCCCCAGGCTTCTAACTGATGATAGTGGATGGGACATCAATCCTGCCCCACACAGGTAATTTTTACCATCTTAATATTTGTTAAGCTTTTTGATTTATGCTGGAGTTAAAGTCATCTCAGGTCACAAAACTGCATATTAGATCTGCTCCATGAAACACCTGAGTGAACAGTTTAACTCATTTACTTCACAGTCTTTAAATCAGTGTAGCTGAAGAATTGTGCCTCCCCTTTATAAATCTTTCTATTTATTTTTGACTCAGGTTTATGGGAGGGCTCAGTCTGAGTCTGTTCTGCCATTTCACGCATGACCGTAGAAATCTGACACACACTGATCATCATAACAAGCAAACCCAGATCAAATAGGCCAAGTCAGCCACAGAGAATTCCATCTGGGCAGCGGGAGCTGTGTGCTTTGTAGATGACACTTCCCCTGCCACTAGAGATTACCTTGCCCTCATCTCCCCTCAGCCATTGCCTTTTGTATTCATTCCTGCTTGCCTTTTTCATGCTACCAAGTTTAGCTAACAGGAAGTAACACTTAACCAGCAAAGGCTTTATGGAGAATCATTATGACCCTTGAGAGAGGGGGCTTAGACTTACAGGAAAGAGAGGGCTTGGGACAGAGGGAAAATAGATCACGATGATCCCAGACTGTAGCTACCTCCTCTCAATTCTGTTCCTCTTCTTTCTCAGGAAAGGTTGTGTCTGAAGATGGACACAAAGATGCTGGCATCTTATCTTTCAGGATAGCAAGGAGGACCTTGCCCCTCAGGTCAGTCTCAAAGGTGTGCTGACTTTTGATACTAAACTTGATGAGAGGAATGTGGCGGTTGGCATGAGAATGGTCTCCATAGCTCATATATTTGAAAGTTTGGCTCCCAATTGTTGAAACTGATTGGGAAGGATTATGAGGAGGTGTGGCCTTGTCAGAGGGGGTGTGGCCTTGGGAGAGGGGGTGTGGCCTTGGGAGAGGTGTGGCCCTGGGGGATGATCTTGAGGTTTCAAAAGCCCATGTCAGGCCCAGTCAGCTTTCTCTGCCTTTTACTCTTGGATACGGATGTGAGCTCTCAGCTGCTGCTCCAGTGCCATGCCTGCCTGTCCTCTGCCATACCTGCCTACCTGCTGCCATACTCCCCACCATGATGGTCATGGACTCGCCCTTCAAAACTGTAAGCATAATCAACTCTTTCTTCTATAAATTACCTTGCTCATGGCATCTTATCATTGCAATAGGAAAGTAACTAAGACAAGGAACGTTGTCCAAAAAAAGTCTCACCTGTTTCTAAGGTAACCACCTT
The DNA here is from genome assembly GCA_907164525.1 of Lophiomys imhausi. Lineage (NCBI taxonomy): Eukaryota > Metazoa > Chordata > Mammalia > Rodentia > Muridae > Lophiomys > Lophiomys imhausi. The sequence goes on along the minus strand of CAJQZJ010004750.1, from coordinate 12,491,731 downwards.
TTAATGTAAGGCCAAGACACCAGGCTTGTCACATTTCCGTTTTAGGTATTTTTCAGTTTTGTCTATGGTCTAATACATAGGTTTTTTTTTTTTTTTTTTTAATTTCAAGGGTATTTGAAAAGTATAAGCATTCATTTTCAATTATGAAGTCCAAAGATCTATTTATTAAGTTGGATTTATGATGTTGATCTTCAAGTCTGTTGTATTCTTATTTATCTTTTTATCTATTGATTTCTTCTGAAATGTAAGTGAAAATCTTCTATTATGACAGTTTTCTCAGTGTTTCTTTGTTTTTTTTTAATAGACTTTACTTTATAAAACCTTTTGTTTTTTTATAAATGTGAATGTTTCACAATGGCTGTGTCTCCTTTATGGAGCAGACCTTTATCCAGTATAAAATATTCACTTTTATTTTACTTAACCTACAATTGCAGATCTGTATATATGCTTCTAATTATTTATATTTAAAATATTTTATTTGGAAATGAAAATCATAAGGGATAAAATAATACCACCCAAAATGAACAAATAGTAACATCTTTCATATGTAATTCAGATTTTCAAAACCATTTAAAATATTTATGGATTTATTGATTTAATTTTTAAGTGTGTATATGCATGTATGGCCACACTTGTGTGTGCATGTGTGGCACATGTGTGGAGGCCAGAGGAAAACTTACGGAAATCAGTGTTTTCCTTCTACCTATGGGTTTTGGGGATAGAACTCATATCGTCAGGCTTGGGAGCAAGCCACTTTGTCTGCTGAGCCATATCCTCAGCACCAAGTTTTACTTGTAAAGGACCCACATTTGGATTTACTTGCTTCAGTTAATGTGGAGTATTCTTTCAGAGTTTCACACATCCTGCACCCATTCTCTGTGTTGGACACTTGAATTATTTCTGTTTTTATTGTAAACAAGGCTTAAGTGTTTCACTGTATTTTGTAATACTCTCTCCAGTGAGTAAAGCTACAGGTGAGATTTCAAGTCACAGGACATGCAAGTTTTTTTTTAGTTATAATAGGATATAGCTCCATTTCTTTTTAGTGTCTTTATGTTGGTTTGTATAGGTGATATATGGCATTTCTATCTTTTTATATTTTGGCCAATGATATTACGTTTAAATTTTCAACTGATTTTGGTATAAAGAAAGAAAACCCAAATCTTTCTTATTTATTATTTATTTATTTATTTATTTATTTATTTATAATTTAACTGTGATATTTCTCTTAGCTGCACCTCTTAGACTGCATTTGAGAGGGCCATAACTTCTCATTGGCTGCTCTCTCATTTGCCTACTCATGCCTTTTGTCCCTTTGCTGCAGTATTGTGCTTTTTCTGTTCATTTATAGGAGCTTTTCATGTATTTTTAATATGAATTATTGTTGTCAGAGAAAAATGCTAAAAATATGAAACAAAACCAGGAAAGACTCATCTTCCCAGCACGAACAGTTACCAGTCATAATGGTGCCACATTCAGTTCAAAGTCAAGCAGAAGACACACAGACGAGTACTTTTTTATTCTAAAGTTATAGTTTGTTTCTTCGTATCTATCTATCTATCTATCTATCTATCTATCTATCTATCTACCTATCTATCTATCTATTTTTATACATATAATGTGAAGAATATAAATATTATTTTTCATTTTAACTTATGTGTATGGCTGTTTTGCCTGCATGTATATCTGAATACATGTTTTCATGCAGTGCCATGGGACCCCCTGAAACTGGAGATATAGATGGTGTGAATGGCTTTGTGGGTGCTGGGAATCAAACCTGGGTCCTTTGGAGGAGCAGTCAGGGCTCTAAACCACTGAGCCTTCTCTCCAGCCCTGGGGGCTAAGTAGTTTTAAATAAAATTTATTTCTCTGACTTCACCTAATAATTTATTTTCCTGCAATTTCCATGTCCCTGTTGTAAAATGCTCCACTGTGCAGTATTTGGAATCTGCCATTTCTCTTTGCTCTGTGGCTTTATTTGCCATCTCCCTCCAGTATCAGATGGCTGTCCTTTTTGTTGAAAGTAACTTGATAATGGATTTTTATTTTTTGTTGATAAGTCCTCTTGCTTTTTGTTCTGTTTTTGAAGTGTCTTCCATATTGGCAGACATTTGCTTTTGACTGTAAATTTATGAATAGTGTTTACACTTCCAGGAAGTAGTCTGCTTAGACTTTTATTGGAATTACATTGAATTTCTGGAGTCATCTGTGCAGGACTAATATTTTTTTAAAGCAGTACTGAGTTTTGCTGTCCATGTTCACTGTTTGTTCAGGATTTATTTCCATGCTCTTTAATAATAATAATACTATCATGTAGTATTATATGAGTTATTGGCAGGTCTTATAGTAAGTTATATTTAACTTTTCAAAGGAGCTTTGAGTTTCATGGTTCCCTCAGCATTTTATGAGGACTCTGTTCCTTCTTAATGTTCATCCATAGCCGTGGGTCTTGAATTTCATCCAAGTTGGAGTCATCAGGCCAAGATAGGACCTCCAGTGAAGGACAGCATGATAATGTCTGCCCATCAATGTGTCTACAACTTACATGTTCTGGGTAGATTCACTTCCCATCATGTGCTCCCTCCCACAAATAGAGCTGGAGAGCTTCTGGTTGCAGAGCCCCACAGAGGCCTTGGGGATGGCTTCTTTTACTTGTTTGCTTGGCAGAGGCTAATAACCTTCTTAGGTATGCCGAGGGTGTGGGCAGTAATTCTAAAGAGCAGACTTAGAGGTAGGATGTCTTCTCGGTGCAGGGGTGGGGTAGGGGAATAGGCCAGAGGCAAGTTCCACCCCTGCTTCCAGGCAAGCTCCACCCCTGCTGCCAGGCAAGCTTCACTCCTGCTACCCCATCTCAGGACTCATATGAATCAAACTAATATGGAGGTGATGTGTAGCCTCTCTTTTATCTACATAACAAAAAAAATGCTAACTGTATTACTCCAGAGAGATTAAGAGAAAGGTGACAGCCCATGAAATAGATATATGACTGTCTTCTGGAATTCTACCACATCTCTCATATCAGTTATTCACTGTTACATAATAAATCAGAATTGATCAGATGGCAGCAGCAAGGCCTATGATCTGCGAGGGCCAGGGATAGTTCTCAGTGCTTTGATTCTGCCTTGGAGTCCTTCTCAAGGATTCTAGAAATGTGGTAGACAGGGCTCAAGTCAGCTCAAGGCTAAAGTGGGAAGGGCACTTTTCTAAGTCACTCAGCTGCTCAAAGTCCTCAGAAGATCAACTCTGAGCGTAAACACTTGGTTGCCTGGTTGTCTGGCAGCCTCGATTGCTATGCGGACTTCTCCATGGGATTGTATCCCAGTTCCCAACAGAAGTGAGTCACAGGAGAGCTACCATCTCTCTACAACCCAGGTGAAGAAGGGATACTTATCACACATGCTGTATTCTGTTCACTAGAACTAAGTTGGGAAGCCAGTCTACATTACAGGAATGAGGTTATGGAAGGAGTACATGCCAACAGGTGCAAGTCGTGCACCTTCTATGATGATTACTTTTAATTCTTGACTTGGCAGTCTAGAACCACTTGGGAAGAAGAGCATCAATGAGGGATTGTCCAGGTCATGTTAGTTAGGGGGTTGTCTTGACTGTACTAAGCTGGGAGGGCACACCCATTTTGGGTGACACCATTTCTCTAGGTTGAGGTCCTGAATTGTATAATAGAGGAACCAATCAAATGAATATTTGTGCATTTATTTGTCTTGGTTGTGGATGTGACAAACTGTCTGAAGCCCTTGCCTACATCTGTGACTTCTCAGCAGTGGACTGTAATTGAGAATTGGGAAAACAAAACTAGAATATCTTAATTGTTGTTCTCTAAGTTCCTGTTTTAGATTTCCTTAGAAGATTCTAAAGAAAAAATTCAGTTGAAATCGTGTGTGTGTGTGTGTGTGTGTGTGTGTGTGTGTCTTATTTGTCTTATTTGCTGTTCTATTGCTGTGAAGAAACCATGACCATGGCAACTCCTATAAAGGAAAACATTTAATTGGGGCTGCCTTACAGTTTCAGAGGTTTAGTCCATTATCATCATGATGGGAAGCATGACACCATCATGGCAGCCAGTTGTGGTGCTAGAGAAGTAGTTGAGAGCTACATCCTGATCCAGAGTGGGGGAGGAGGAGGAGAGAGAGGAGAAAAGAGGAGAGGGAGACTGGGCTTGGCTTGGGCTTTTGAAACCTCAAAGCCCACCCCTAGTTCACACACCTCCTCCAACAAGGCCACACCTACTAATCATTCCAAACAGTCCCACTCCCTGATGACAAAGCATTCAAATATATGAGCCCATGGGGGCCATTCTTACTCAAACCACCATATTGTATGTAGGACCCTAGGAAATGCTGCTGGAAAATGTAGAGAGGTGAAAGAGTCTGTGAAGAAAATGCCTTCCCATCACTCAGTGTTCAGAACAAGGAGAGAAGGCACCCTGAGGAGTTCTGGGGAACAGTGTGAGATGCTCCCGCATGTCCCCAGTCAAAGAACAGAAGGACCGTGACATCTGTCTATCAAGTTTCCCTCTATCACCAACTGAAATTGCCAACATTATCATTCATTCTTGACCTGCCCCTTTGCTTGCCCTGCATGTGCTGAGACTGTACCTCCCCACCACCACAGATCTCTGCATCCAGGGAGGCAAATGCTGGAAGGCTTTAGTCATCGGCCCCAACAGTCTCTGATATCCCTACAAGATGGCAAGAACTGCCTGCCACCATCCCCTCTCCACCTACCACCACAATCCAGGGTATCAGACCAGGTATCCTGTTGCTTCCTAACTATCTGTTGGAAGAATGCAAGTTGCTGAGGAGGGCCTAGGAACTGAGTGTACTGAGAGAGGCTGACTTGCACAGCACCAACCACACTGTGCTCAGACAGTTGCTCTCCTATGGATCTTGACATGACACTCTCAGATTCTAGGAGAGCGAGGGCTGAGGAGAGGCCAAGGAAGGTTGTAGCTGAGATGAACATCTGAGTGAAGGGTTGAATAACAGGTAGAATTCTGTGATAGGATTTTTATGGGTCATAAGGTAATGCAGGAAGCAGTTCGGGGAGAAAAGACTGTGAGTCAGAGGGATCTGCCATTGCTGAGAGAGAGTGCGCACCCTGACTGCTTGTTCTCGCCTGTGCTTGCAGTACTTGGACAGACCCGAAGGCTTGTGTTGATAACAGTCCCAACATTCCATGTTGTCTGTGAAGTCATCACTAGGTGGTAGTCTGAACATGTAACTCTTTACCTCCTGCCTCTTCCCCAGCACACACAACACAGTGATGTCAAGTCTTTATGGCAAAGATAATCTTCCCATGATCTTTAAAAAGGCAGGTGCATAATAAGTATTTTCCGTATGTATTTACTGTTTGTAGGAAGGCCACCCTAATCCATCGTTTATTAAAACAGGACAGGATTTATTAAATTGCTTCAAGTTTATCAAATATGAACAGATCTTTACATAAATTAATTTGCTTGTTAAATATTTGTGATTTTTATTAAGACTCTGGAGGAACTTAAATATCTGAGACACCAGCTTAATTTGGCCATTTTTTTTAAGTCTGAAGGACTGATGAGGCCATGAAGTGCAGACAGGATGTGGGGCACTCAAGTCAAGTGAGTGAAGGCAGCAAGCAAGTCGCCAGTTGAAGTCTGTCAGGCAGGCAAGGATGGGCAGGGTGAGCACCTTTGATCTCTATGACTAGAAGATACTGGTAGCAGTGAGGGCCCAATAGAATCTGCCTAGTGTGTAATAATCCAAGAGTCAAGATAATGTCAGAATGAAGCCTATGGAGTCCTTTCTTCAAACTCATGGATGTTATGAGTTTTAGAGCCCATACCATTGTTCTGCCTGTTTCTGGAGACCCCAAAACCATCCAGGAGCCAACTCCAATGTAAATGTATAGGATTGTTTATTCAAGCTCAGAGCTTGGACTCTCAAGGCTCACCAACGGAGTGGTTTGAGTTGAGAGCCCTGAGCCCAAAAATCATAAAGTTTATATAGAGACTTAGACAAAGAAACAGGTTTTGTTTTGTTTTGTTTTTTATCATATGATTGGAGGACGTTCGGGTAACTAGTCATGTCCATTTCTGATTGGCTTGCTGTTGTTGCCATACCATTATCAATCATCTTGACCATCAGAAAGTTTGTTTAGGATTTTTGGACGCTTTCTTAGAGTGAGCTGTCGGATATGACAAGGGAACACCCCTGGAATGCAAGGTTGGGTATATTTTGTTATTTTCCGGAACTGGAGGCCAGCTCTGAGTCAAACCTAATACAAAATGAAATCTTTTTTCCTAAAGATAGAATCAGTCAGGCTCCACACCATATACCAGACACAGCCCCAGAGATACCATAAGAATGCAGGAAAAGTAAATCCTAGGCCCAGTGGTTAGCATGAGGGATGTTTACACCATGGACTTCTAACCTTATCTATTATTTACTATGTATGTGTGTTTACACATGTGTTTTGAAATAGGGTCTTATACTGAATGTGGAGTTCAGCTGTGTTCAGGAAATCAAAAAGGTCCTGCCTAGAGTAACTAACAGATATCTGACCCCTGCAGTAGGCTTCTGATGGTGGGAAGGGGGCAGCAGGGGTTGGATTTGGTGGGCTTGTGGACTAAGATTCCATTTCTTTATTGGCTTTCAAACTTGGCAAGCTCTGAAAAAGCAAACTTTACCAAGAAAGTAGAAGACCGAGTTGTGCTCTGGAGTAAACTGGGTGTTCTGGGTACTTCAAATGTATACAACATGTAAGAAACATGTAGCATGAGTTGGATGTGATAGCCCATGCCTAAAATAGCAGGACTTGGGAAGCTGAGTAAGGAGATTCACTATAAGCTCAGGATCAGCCTAGGGTATATAATGACTTCCAGGGCAGCCTTGTCTATTGTGTTAGACCCAAAAAGAAAACAAAACCCACTGAGGACATGAAGATGTCATCTGGGTGTGAAGATATTTAATTTTCTGTAAAATCATATCTAAAAACCAGTTCTTCAGTATAGAATTCTACTTATTGAGGATGAACATGTCAAAGATTTTGCTCTTCGTTGGGAGTAACTCTGAGATTGACTGGGGCCTCTAACACGTTAGTTGCCCCATATTTCTCTGCTTGGCCAATTGTCAAATATATTTAAATTCTCTAGAAAACTTCAGCACAGCAATGTGTCCTATGGAAATGGTGTGGTTGTTGGCACACTGAGCATGAGCTAAGGAGCAGATGATGTTTGCTCTGCCCTCCCTCCCCCAGGGTCACTCTTGTTGTAACTCCTGGAGTCTGGAAGACTCAGAAGTTCCTGCCTTGGGTCCCTTGAGCTCCAGTGGGACCTGGGATATGTACACATCCAAGGGTTAAAGCAGTTTTTAAAGTTAACTGTCTAGGGAAACAAAGGAGACAATTGGAAGAGGGGAGAGTAGAAAGGGGACTACGGGTACTGGGGGAGGAATAAGCTCTGTGCATGATACATATCAACAAAGAAGGCTTAATTCTTCTAGGAGGCCACCGTTCAATAATCACCTGTTGATTTGACCCAGATGGTGAGGGATGCCACAAGACTCTATCCTCATTTGAAAGGGGCTTACTGTGAGTATGGGAGACAATGAAATGGAGGATCACACTACAGGTAGGCACTATAGTGTGTGTACTGGCAACCCAAGGAATCATGAACTTACAGGGGACTTCACAGAAGAGGTGAGGCATGGCTGAGGTCTACACAGTCACAATTTGTTCAGAATATCCTCATGGCTTAGAACTCTGGAGGATTCCAATATGCATTGGTTCAAGGAATCTGGCAGACTCAGGATGCTGGACCTTGCAAGGCAAGGTGGGAATTGTCTGAACATGAAACCAGGGATCCTCCTGCTCTGCAGGATAGGCAGGCAGGAAGTCACAATAAGGAAGCAGCATGGTTGTGTTTGTTTTTCTGTCAGAGCTCGGGAAATGCTGTTAAAGATGGTATGAAAAAACCAGGGAATGGACTTAGCCAGCAAGAAGGGTTTGGTGTGGATCCTAGAGGTCAGTATGGTGGGCTTTAGAATGGGCTCCAGCCAGGAGTGGAGAGGTTTCTGTGAATGTCTACATGGTATGGTTTCTAGAAGAGGATCTTTGACTCCCATTCTCATGAGTGTCCCACAAAAGGTCCCTTTCCTTTACCTGCAACCCTTGTTCTCTGCAGAAGTTGAAAGAGGCTTCATACTGCATCATGCATGATGAGTTCTACTCACTGGTAAAACTAAAGCAAAGTCCATGTGGGCTTGCAGCACATGGATTCCTTGTATTCTTGACTTGCTCAGAGGGGCTCTTGGAGGCTGATGTCTGTAGAAGTAATTAATTAAATTATTTCCCAGTATTTAGATTATATTTACTTGGTCAGCAGTGTTAATCCTTAACCCGCCATTATAAATGAGGACACAGAGACACCTGATGGATTTTAACAAGCCTTAGCCTGGATTGTGCAATCTTAGCCCATCTAAACTAGCTTATAATTCTATCCCTGAATAAAGCCCCATATAATATACATATATCCCCTTAGACTCTCATTTTCCATGATATGCTGATATTCCAACCACATGGAATGATCTTCTTTCATTTATCCCATCATATGTCCTCCTTCCTGGTGCTCCTAGCTTCTCTTCTCCCAAGATCTTCTCTGTTCTGCCCCAGAAGCCCTCAAACCTTTGTCCCACCTACCTTTTTCTTTGCTCATCACAGGCCTTGGCATTTTATTAAAGCCAATTATAGACAATGATTAGAAAGCAAGGTAACATAGCATTACTTGATGTACAGCAAGTAGACTTCTGGGAGCAGGTTAATTAGCATTTAGAATGCATAACATCACCCCAGCAGGTGTCTTCCTACTTCCCTTTGATGCCTCACATTAAGGTGGGGCCTTTGTCTGGGGCTGGGGGGAGGTGCCCATTCATATCCAAATGAGCATGCTCACACATGTGGTGATGGTTCTGGTTCCACTGTTTTGGGTGGTCCTTCTAGCAGAGCCTCATAGTCATTAGAAGGGAATATGTATGGGAGTCACCTCTTGGACAAAGCCAGTGTTTAGCCTCTTTCACAGAAGGGAAATCAAGGTAGCAAGCATGATGTTGCTATTGAAGGACTATGAGAAGAACTGGCTGCTCTCAAGGGTGTCTGTAAGTTTGTTGTAAGGGGGCTGTAGGCATAAGGTTATTGTGTAATTCAAATGCTTATTTATGTACCCCTCCATATCTGGTTTCTGAGGAGCTCATGTCTCAATGGTATATAAACATTGCTCCCCAATTGTCCCCTGATATGCCAATAAAGCAGCTTATAGCCAATCGCTGAGCAAGGAAAAAAATAGGGCTGGACTTCCTGTCCTCCAGGGGAGGAGGAGTTAAGGAAGGAAGTAGGGGGATTCAATGAGAGGCAGAGGCAGGAGAGACCAGTAGAGATCAGCTGAAGCAAAAAAGCCACAAGGTGGAAGTCTCTGAGTTTTACACTGGGGAGAAGCCAGATTAGCTTAGTGGGTTAAGAATAGAGTAATGACTGCTCAGTTTTTGTGATGTGAAGCCTGTTTAACAAATAATAGTCTCAATTATTTGGATGATAGCCAGGCTAAGAGGTATACTGTGAAACTAACACAATTATATAAAGTTACGCTAACAGGGGGCTGTAGGTTTGCCTTCCTCTTTTTGGGTAGAGAAGGCTTTCTAGAGTAACTTAGATTTCATCTGTCTTGGGTGGGGTTCCCCCTTCTGGTACCTTACCTGCAAAGACTTCTCAGTCCTGGATGCACTGTCTCCACCTCACTGTAGTGTAATGGGTGTAGAAACTCAATTCAGCTTGGTACTGTGCATAGCTGCATTCAGAACTATCCTATGAGGAAGAACCAAGATGAGTGTTCCCCATTCACCAGACCCAATGTTCACACCCCACCCCACTGGTTTCAGCATGAAGGCAGCTGCTAAAATGCTACTTGTGTCTGGCACAAACTGCATTTCTTATCTTGGAGGAGGGTGGCTAACCCATTAGCAACTGACATCTGGAGTGGATGACCAGGCTGCAGAAGCCAAGACCAACAAGGGCTGGCAAAGACACCTGAGCCAGGGGCAGGGACTTGCCTGGAAGGAGGGTGGCTCATTGGAGACTCAGAGCTGAGAACAGGTACATGTTAGGTGCACAGAGGATGGATGGACCCAGAACAAACTGTCTACTTCTTAATTTTGCTGGGACCCAGCAGCTTAGAGTCCTAGGCATGCTATCAGCATTGGGCCCATCTGCTATTTCTTCCTGCATAATGGCTTGCCTGTTTGTGTTGGGTTGTAACCCATGAGTCTCCATGGTTATTGACTGGGAGAGCTCAAACTGACACATGAAAAGCGCTTTGTCTCCTGTCCTTGACATAACTAACCAACCACCTACCAGCAGTGAGCTGTGTGGTGTCAACCTCATTTGTTCAGAATCTTAATGGTGGGCCAGTCAGGCGCTGGTGGATTGAGTGCTGCGTCCCTGCATTTTATGTCAAAGTAGGTCTTTGTGTGAAGGATTCTCCAACTTCTTTCCCTCCCTACAAAGAAGATGAGTGTTTTGCTCAACTGTCATGACTTCAAAAGCTGCTAAGTAGCACTTGTTGAGCTCAATGCTATATAACAGGCTTTGCCCCGATGGAGAAATGTCCCTTCTTATGTTCTGATGCTGCTGTGTCTGCTGTCCCTCTTCCTGTGACCCCTTTCCCCTCTGGATAAATGGCCTGAACAATTCTTGAAAAAAAAATGTCTCCCTTTTAATTCTTCCTAGAACACTCATGTCCTTGAGTGTGGTGTCGTTTTCTCCCTGGGAAACCCTCTGTGATCAGTTCCTTTCTTAGTGCTGGTTCCACTCATCTAGACATGTGGGGAAGGAGACACAGCGAACCTCAGTGTGCTCATGTACATAGTGAGGTTCTGGTAAAGACAAAGGCAATGATGTTTGTTGTGATGGGGGCTCTAACAATACAAGAGGGACCATTTGTAGCCCCAGTTAGGTCCTGTAAGTACAATAATCTAGGTCAACAAGACTCGCTTCCTTTGCCACAAAGGATTGCATTTAGGGAGTTCATAAATGAAGTTGAGGTTGATGATTTTGGTTGTAGGGCCTTTCAGTTGGGTGACATTTATGACTTTAGGTTCTTTGTTTAAAGATTTGTTTTTGCTCTTTCTTCAGGTGTGCGTGTGTGTGTGTGTGTGTGTGTGTGTGTGTGTGTGTGTGTTATAGGGGTGTGTATGTGTGTGTCTGTGAGGAGTGTGTGTATGTGTATTTATGTATGTGTGGGTGTGTGTGTATGTGGGCAGGTGTCCTGGTGGAAGCAGAAAAGAATGTCAGATCCCAGATTGAGTTACGGCCTCTGTGAGCTGACTGCTGTGGGTGCTGGGAACTGAACTCAGGTCCTCTGAAAAAACATAAAGCACTCCTAACTGCTGAGCAGTCTCTCCAGCCCCTTTAGGAGTCTCAGAGTTCTGGAAGCAGGAAAAGGATGTAAAATGGAAAAGTCAAGAGACCTGAGATTTCCTTTTTGTTTAAATTGTACAAAAACAGTTTTACCTCAAGATGACATCTTACTCTGAAATGATGACTATTTTAACAGGTTCTGTGGAATTATATAAAAACAAAAACAAAAAAACAAAAAAACCTATATATTGGTCCCAGATAGGACACTGACACACCAAAGAAGGGAGAGCATCCAAGGCCAGTTTGGTGAAACAAAGTTTACTGGAGTCCCTCATAAGAGCACAGGGGATTAAAAGGCAGCCACATAACTAGGAAGTTCCTTGGGCATCTTATGGGCAGCTGTACCACTGAAGATCCCACCTCAGGGATCTATTGCTTCTTACAGAACCCCAGGGAGGGGAGTGGTCTGGAGGTGATCCCACCTCTCCTCTTGAGGGAGAGTTAATAGGCACAGTCTCATAAAGGTCTCCCGTGGGTGATTGAAGGTGCTCTGATTCAAAATGGCAAAGCCATGTTCAACCTGGAGGGGAACAGCTAGCTACACAACACTCTGACTAGCTACCCACCCAAGACTAAGTGGGAGGCAGAAGCCAAGTACCTGGATTTAAAGTGAAACTACACTAGCCATAAAAATAACTGCACAGTAAGGGGATCCAACTTGGCTACCTGAAGTCATGAAAGATGGCAGAAGGCACTCGCTAGTCCCTGGGCTCAGGTTAACCCTGTGATATTAATCTTGGGTGTCAGCTTGACTGAATTGGAACCAAGGGAGAAATATACCCCTGGGCAGCTCTGGGAGGTTATTCCAGGAAGAGTTAACTGAAGAAGGAAGGCCCTCCTCACGAGTGGGCAGCACTTCCGGAGGCAGATTTGAGGGAGAAGTCCAACTACCTTTCCTGGTTCACCTTTGCTCCTGGATGGGTGAGCGGATCTACTCCCCTATCACATTCCCTTCTATGCTTCGCTGACACCGGAAGCCAGCTTCTCCAGCCTTCTGGTGTAGACCTGAGACCAGCAGACATCCAGGAATTTTCCAGAGCTTCAGCACCAGATTAGGACCATGGACACATCCAACCTCATGGACTGAGCATCTAGCAGACTCTCAACATCTCTACGGTTCAGGCAGCCATTGCTGGGCTATGCAGCCCCTATCATGTAAAGCAGGAAGATAAATCCTGTCTCACTGATGCATTTATAACGTACATCTGTTGTATTGTTCTGGTCTCCAGAGAACCCTAATTGATTCAGGACCGGTGCACAGGGTAGCTACTAGGAGAGCTGATGTCTGCTCCCTGCCCCCACTGACTTCTCACAGCATTAGGCAGGAAACAGAGTGAGGGGCTGCACACACATATACCGCATCGAAGAACCCACAAGTGAGGTACCTTAGAGAGAAAAATGTGTTCCAAAGAGATGAATGTCCAGAAAGCCTCCTCTACTGTGGTTCAGAGGCTCAGAGAGGCACACTGATTTTATTGGTGAGTGCTGTCCTGGACCAGCACAGCCACTATGGAATATGCTAGAAAAGTAAAGTCAGAGATCTAACTCTGGTAGTAGGACTCATGAATCTGTAGCTTTACAGGCCTCTGGATGCTTGTTAAAGTTTGAGACACATTTTAGCAGGTGATGTGGTCTTAAAGGGCATGAGAACCAGCGGTGGAAAGATCCCAGTGTTTAGGAATTATCACATCAACCCTCTTACCCCAGCTACAGAAATGACTAGAGCTTGGTTACCACACACATGCAGAACAATACTGAGGTAATCTAATTTCTAATTAATTCATTTTAAAACTATTTTTAAGCATGGGGGTGTAGGTACACATGGGTGCTGGTGCCTGGCCAGTCCAGAGACTTTGTTCTCCCTGGAGTTAGACTTACATTCTGTTTTGAGTCACTGAACATGGGTGCTGGGAACCAAACCTAGGTCCTCTGAAAGAGCAGTGCACTCTTAACCACTGAGGCATCTCTCCAGCCCCTCAGTTTTTCATTAGTACATATTCATCATATATATGCAACATTTTATGTTGTTTCACACATGTGCATTCTGTATTTGGAGCATACGTACCCCTGTGTCCCTCTCTCATTCTCCTCTCTCACTGATCCCCACTGATCCCCCTCCTCTTCCCAGACACTCCTCCCTTGTTCTCATGTCTTGTTCTGCCTGTGGCCAGCCGCAGTGATGGCCGGGTCCTACAGAGGAGATAAGGAGTCGGTGAGGGAGGGGTGAGTCAGGCATGGGGGTTGGGGGAATCTTGAAGCCTGACTGACTGGCAGTCAGGGTGCTTCTTTATACTCAATAGTGAAGGATAAATGCATGTTGTTCCACAACATAGATCATACCATTTTGTCCCTGGACACATGTTTTAACTTCCTCTTAGTTGTAAGTTTAGTCATCATCAATAAACCATGACAGAACCGAGTTATCTTTTACAATCATGTTTAGGGTCATAAGTTTAGTCATTATTGATAAACCATGATAGAACAGAGTTATCTTTTACAATCATTTTCCTTCATCAACCCTGTAACCCAACTTTTAAGAGTCTTGTGGTTTCAAGGGCACTAGACAGAAAGAAAATTTCCAAGGCAGTCTGGGCCGATTGCTGGGTCCTAAGCAGTGTATTATCAACTTTTAATGTTCAGAATGTTATTGTCATTATCCCTCCCCCAAATTTTCAGGCCAAAGCTGCTGTAGTTATTCATTTTCTAGCACAACACAATGTTTACATTTTATATATTTATAGAATGTTTTATGTGTCTAATCTTGATAGCCTTTTGTTCTTTGGTCATATGACAGCACAGTGACCCTGCACAAGCTAGCTTTTCTAAAAAGGGGGTGTCTTAATACTTCGTTCTTTTATCATTTCCCCATGCCATTCTTTGTCTATCAGTATAAGCCCCTGTGTATAGATAGGAGAGATAATTCCAGTCAATCTAACTTTGTTGCTGTATCTTTTCCTGGAGGGTCATACCATATGGAGCCCCCAATCTTATATGCTACATAATCTCCTGAGCATATGGTAGGCAGAGGCTTATAATCTGATCTGCTGCCAACTCCTCCAGCCCACTGAATCTTACTTACCTTTTTAAGTTTACTTTGTTCTTATTATCTTGTTCCTGAGTAAGTGCAGAGACAGATGTTCCAATAGTAAATTGGTGTCAGAGCCTCATAAGGAGATAGCTGGTGTCTTTATGTACATGTCACAGCCTCCAGGCCACAAGGAAGACCTTCAAGTAGGGCCAGATAAAGATATCTCCCTAAAAGTGGGAGGGGTAGTATGCTTGGGACATTCCTGGGGAACCTTAGAAGCAATATTCCTGGGAGAAAGAATAAATGACTCATAAGAAATTTTCCATCAATCCAATATCCCCAAGTTGTGCAATGTTAAAAGCCCCCAAGCATGCAACATGTAGAGATCAGGACCAGAAGTGGAAGATGGAAAAATGGCGAGTGCATTGAGAGGCTCAGCTTTGATGGATCTTTGTCAAGCAGCTGTGGTGGCTTTATGACCCTAACTGTTCCCATTAGATATGGCTGTGCCATTGTTTATTTACTTTTGTGGCCCAATGATTGACTAGGATTGTTTACGTGAGCATGAACATGGGTGAGGGATATTTACAGGAATGTGGGCACCTTACCAGTGGTTATACCATGAAAGAAAATATCTCCCCCTTTCTTACCAACCATTAACTGCTTACGAATCTTCAGGGATGGTGTTAGAATGTTAATAGCCAAACCTTGTGTGGGTTCCTTTGCAGACATTCATACCTGTTGTGAGTTTATTCCTACAGTGGCCATGGCATTCCCAGAAGACTGTATCACTTTAGCTCTTACTACCACCTCCCTGAGCCTTGGAGGAGGTGACATACATGTCCAGTTTAGAAATGAGCACTCAACATTCACTTATCCTCAGCTCTTTGACAGTTAAGAGCCTCTGCACTAACTATCAGCTTCTACACGAAGGAGCATCTTTGACTAAAGCTGAGAGTAATGGTAATCTATGGACGTAGCATACATATTTAGAGGTGGTTTGATGGGCCCAACATGTCCATTTATTCAAACAGCAGCAACAGCTTTTCCATTAGAGCCTATATCCTCTGTAGTTGTAGGGATTTTTACCAGTTTTACAGAATCAGGCATGAACTTCCCACTGTGGATCAGGCCTCAACTCTAGTCAGGAAGTTGTTAGTTAGTCCGGTGACAGTCATGCCACTATTGCGCTGGTGGGTGCTTGTGCCTGCCAGACAGTAAGTAGTGTAGCACACAGCGTCCATAGCTGAGTAACACGGCTGATGTCACTTCTTTCTCACCACACTGCATAGCACCTTCTGGCACTAAGAAAGCTAGCCAGCATGGAGGAAGCTTCTAACTCAGCCCCGAGAGTGTGTGGTGTCTTCAGCAATAAGGTCTTAACATCTGGTCTGATTTACAACCAATGCAATGGCAACAGCCTACATTGCTCTTGGGGCCTCAGGGTTGACATATATTTTGAAAAACTCTAAGTAAAGAAAGGGCTCATTTTCTTCAAGGATAAATATGACCTATTAACTACGGTGAAGAATGAAAAACCCAATAACAGGAGTACTTCTGTTTTGTTAGGCTTTCATTGCTGTGAAGAGGCTCCTTGACCACGGCAACTCTTATCAAAGAAAGCGTGTAATTGGGGCTGGCCTGCAGTTTCAGAGGTTTAGTCCATTATCATCATGGCAGAAAGCATGGCAACATGTAGGCAGACATGGTGCTGGAGGAGCCCAGAGTTCTACGTCTTGATCTGCAGACAGCAAAAGGTGACTGTGTTCCATGCTGGGCAGAACTTGAGCCTATATCAGACCTCAAAGCCTATCTCCACAGTGATACACTTCCTCTAACAAGGCCACACCCAGTCCAACAAGGCCACACCTCCTAATAGTGCCACTCTCTCTCTGAGCCAAACAGTCAAGCTCCTGAGTCTATGGGGGCTATTCAAACCTATTCAAACCTATATACCTATTCAAACCACCACAACAGCATAGCAGAACTTACTAAATGCAATGAAAGCAGCAACAGAATTAAAAACATACTGTCTTGAAATCTTTTATCATTAGAAATGAGTGAAAATAGGGGCTCCAGAGATGTCTCAGAAGTTACAAGCACTTGCTTTTCTTGAGGATCAGAGTTTGATTCCCAGCACCTACGTGACAACTCCACTGTCTGTAAGTTCAGTTCCAGGGCATCCTGCTCCCTCTTCTGACCTCTACGGGCATTAGGTGTGGAAGTGATGCACAGACATACATGTGTGCAAAATGACTATATGCATCAGATAAAATAAAAACTCTTCACAAAAAGAATTAATAAAAATAAGTAGATTGTATTTCAGCTCAAACACTCAGAAATAAGAGTTAAAAGAGCCCCAGAAAAAGCAGATTGAGGTAAATGAAAAAGGTGAAAGCAGAATTTAATACATTCTCTAACAGTGAAACTTACTATGATTAGTAAATAGAGTCACAATCTAGGGTTTGGGTTCCCTATACTTCCTGCTGAAGCTTATTCTTATCTCTTCAAGGTCTCAAGGATGAGGTGGACTTCGTGAAGTCTCTTACTTATTGTGTACCTCCCATGTGGCATTGCATCTGAAATGGTGGCTACATTGATGACACAACTATTCTGGGTTGTCTTCTTTTGTGTTTGGGTGAAACGTTGTGTAGATATCTGTTAGGTCCATTTGGTCCATGACCTCTGTTAGTCTCATTATTTCTCTGTTCGGTTTCTGTCTCAATGACCTGTCCATTGTTGTGAGTGGGGTGTTGAAGTCTCCCATTACTAATGTGTGGGAATCAATGTGTGGTTTAAGCCTTAGAAGAGTTTCTTTTACAAATGTGGGTGCCCTTGTATTTGGGCCATATCTATTCAGTATTGAGAGGTCACCTTGATGAATTTTCCTTTAACAAGTATATAGTGCCCTTCCCTATCTTTTTTGATTAACTTCAGTTGAAAGTCTATTTTATTTGATATTAGGATGGCTACTCCAGCTTGCTTCCTGGGTCCATTTGGTTGGAAAACCTTTCCCAGCTCTTTACTCTGAGGTAGTGTCTATCTTTGTTAGAGAGATGCATTTCTTATATGCAGCAAAATGATGGATCTTGTTTACAGATCCATTCTGTAAGCCTGTATCTTTTTATTGGGGAGTTGAGTTCATTGATGTTGAGGGATATTAATGACCAGAGGTTGTTATTTCCTGTTAATTTGATGTGGGTGGTAGTTGTGTGCTTCTTTTGGTTTAGCTGCAGTGGAGTGTTTTTCTTACTCTGTTTTCTTGGGTGTAGTTATCTTCTCTGGGTTGGAATTTTCCTTCTAGGATCTTCTGTAGGGCTGTATTTGTGGGTAGATATTGTTTAAATTTGATTTTGTTATGGAATATCTTGTTTTCTCTGTCTATGTTGGTAGAGAGTTTTGCTGGGTATAGTAATCTGGCTGAGCACCTATGTTCTCTTAGGGCTTGTAGGATGTCTGCCCAGGCCCTTCTGGCTTTTGAAGTTTCTGAGGAGAAGTCAGGTGTAATTCTTATGGGTCTGCAATTATACATTACTTGACCTTTTTCTCTTACAGCTTTTAATATTCTTTCTTTGTTCTGTACATTTGGAGTTTCAATTATTATGTGGCAAGAGGAAGTTCTTTTCTGGTCGAATCTGTTTGCTGTTCTGTATGTATTGAAATTTTACTGGCATCTCTAGGCATCATTAGGTTTGGGAAGTTTTCTTCTATGATTTTGTTGAAGATGTTTTCTGGACCTTAGAGTCGGGCATCTTCTCTTTCCTCTATGCCTATAATTCTTAGGTTCCATCTTTTCATTGAGTCCTTGACTTCTCGGATGTTGTGGGTGAGAACATTTTTAGATTTCTTTTTTTCTTTCTTTGGTGTTGTGCTGATTCCTTCAATCAAATCTTCCACACCTGAGATTCTGTCTTCCATCTCTTGTATCCTATTGTTGATACTCATGTCTGTAGTTCCTGTTTTCTTCCCTTGATTTTCCACCTCCAGGATTGTCTCTGCTTGTGTTTTCTTTTTTTCTTCCACTTCCAATTTCAAGTCTTGAATAATTTTATTCATTTTATATGTTTCCTGCTCCATTGTGCTTGTCTTTGACTGCAAATCTTTCAGTTCTTTCAACTCTTTCATCACCTTGTCTTTTTCCTGTTCATGTTGGGCTGAGTTGGCTTGGAGGTCTCTAATGGTATTCTCCAATGCTTTCATTTGTAAAATTGAGGATTCTTTATATTCTTTCAGGGATTTAATTTCTTCTTGAAAGGACTCTATCATTTTCCTAAGTATAGATTTGTCATCATTTGCATGTATTTCAGCTGTGGTGGGATGGTTAGGGCTTGCTGTGTTAACCTCGCTGAATTTTGTTGGAGTCATATCTCCCTGATTTTTGTCAGTTTTGTTCTTTTGCTGACCTTTAACCATGTGGTTATCCTTAGCTGGTTTTTCCTTCTGTCTTCTGGACCTGGTGCCAAGGAGGGAGCTTTGGTGTATAGTCCATATAATCTTGGTGGTCTGTAGCTCAACACAGCTAGGTGGGGTCTTGAGATGGGTGCTGGGTCCCAACTGGAAAGGGGGTTGGATGGACTGCACTATTGCAGCTTGCAGAGTCTTGGGTTCTCACAGATCTTCCTAGTAATGTCAGTGGGACTCGGAGGACCACAGATTGTAGGTTAGAGCAGCATATTTCCTGCCACTGGTGTGTCTGGTCAGAGGGTCAGGTCTGTGGACATGGTCCCCCCAGGTGGCTTCTTCTAGTTGGTCCCCAGGGCACCTCTGTGCCTCTTGGCCCTAAGCAGTAAAGCCTTGTAGTCTGAATCACTCAGGGGGTGCACAAAGGCCAAGAACTTGCTGCTCCCACACTGAGGCTGTAGATGCTGAAGACAGGGTATCCTGCCGAGAAAGGGCAAGGTGCACTGGCTCTGATATGAACACCACTCCCTGTCCACTGGGCTTGGACTCAGTAGAGTTCCGCAGCCTTTTAACCTGACCACCTGCCTTTCGGCCCGCTCCGATCTTACCATTTCTGTGGCACCGCTGTTCTCCCTTGGGTGCTGGAGCGATTTCATGGAAGCTGGGTAGGTACTCAGGAAGCCAGAAGGTACCTCTATCTGGTGGTTGGGGCTGCCTGCCAAGGCCGGGCAGTGATTGGACCCATGGGACACTGCACCGGTGCAGGAAGTGTAGGCCTCTGCTCTGTCTGGGGGGCAATATTCTTCCACGTGATTGTATATCCAGTAGAGAGACCTATATGTCCAACACCTTTCTGGCTAAGCCCAGATATGCTTGTGCCTCCCAGATCACTGCTCTGCTGGATATATATATTGGTGCTGGAATGCCGGTGTGGTGGAAGCTGGGTGCTCCGAAGGCTGGTGAGTACCCCTGTGTGGGGTTTGGAGCTACTCGCTGGATATTTGAGTGGCTCATGCCCACTTCCGCAGTATCCTTGTCCTCCATGGTGGGCCCACAGCCTGGGTTCCGGGCCGGGTCCTGTGCCTTCCATTCTGTGCCGGGCCTCTTGGCTGGTAGGTCTGTTTCCCTGAATGTCTGAGAGTCTGGCCGAGGGACCCCCACTAGTCCCTGGGTTCACTGGGTATGACCCTGCAGGTTGTTGCTCAGCTGTTTATATTTCTGTGATGTTGTAGCTATTCCCTCACTCTCCCCAGCTCAAAATGTGTCCCTGCTGACTACCACCATCTTGGATCCCTCTCTGGGTTGTCTTAAGCCTTTCACTTTCCTGTGCTACTCTTCTGTTTTGCTGGAGTACAACCTCCAGTAATTTCCTGATATGCAATGTGAGAGGGACGCTTTCAGAACTGTACTATATCTGACCATAATATGCTTGTGTAACAGTACTGCGTGGTGAGTACAGCTGCCTTTGGGACTTTGGAAGACATTCTCTGCCTTATTTTCTGTCAGTGCTGTTACTCTTGTGGAATTTGATGACAATTCTAGTTTTTTGTAGGCATTTTTTTCTTCAATGAAAACTTCCAGAACCTTTTATTAATCCTCACAGATCTAGAAGTTCACATTAACAGTCACATCATCACTCATCTCACACTAGTAGTCCCTCTCTGACTCATTCCACGATAGTGTTATTATTTTAAGTATCCTTTTCCTAACAGTAATTTCCACAATAGATGGAAAAGTGTATGTCCTTCAGTGCAGAGGGATCCTACTCCTATTCTCCGAGACACTACCTGTTGAAGCTTCTGATTTTAGATTTATTTCCTCTGATATTTTATATCCTTTTATTTTAAAAATCATTTTAGATGAGTCCATTGAGTTTACCTTTCAACATTGTTTTCTCTTTCATATGGTGTGCATGTGTGTATATTTGAATGTATGTGTGCTTGTGTGTGTACATGTGTATATATATTTGTATGTTTGTGTGTGTGTATGTATATGTGTGTATGGGTGTATATTTGTATGTGTGTGTGTGTGTGTGTGTGTGTGTGTGTGTGTGTGTGTTTAGTTCCCAGAATTTCCTCCTCCTTTATTGGGAAGCAGCATCTTCTTTTAGGATTGTCTCAATGGATGTCTGTGAGTGGTGCCAGGCAGTGGAAGTCCTGCCTGCCATGTCTGGGTATCTGAGGAGGGCACAGCACCTGTGAAGCTTTCTCTTACATCAGCAGCTTGAAGCTCTGCCTCCATGCTGCCCACTAAGTGCCCTGCTGTTTTCCATCAGCTACTGCTTCTCCTCAGTTAATTCACCTGTTTATCGATATGTCCTTGATGTTCAAGGATCTGAGCTGGTAAGGGAAGTGGGGATGGGCTGGTCACCACTGAGAAGACAAGGGTGTCCTTCTCTTAGCTCCTGCATTTTCAGTCCTTTCCAGTCATCCAGTTAGCTTCTTCCTGGGAACTCTGGGTTTCCCACTGTGTCCCAGTCGCCCCTTCCAGGCGTGTACTCAAGCAGTCCTTTCTCTTTTCCAGTCCAGGCTGCAGCCTGCCCTTAGTTGTACGGTGTAATCTGCTTTCCTTCTTCAATCTTTTCCTTGTATTCTTCTGTTGTGTTTATTTATAATGTGTTATTTGCTGTCATTTCACATATTTTATACTACCTCTTGTGTGATAATAAACATTCTTTGTCATATATAGGTTTTCTAAGTTGATTTTTTTTTAAGTTAGTGTACAGAGTAACAGATTCTGCGATGACACTCTCTGCTTTGTTCTATTTGTCCCCGCTCCTACTTCCCCCCTCATTCCCACTCTCTTCTGCTGGCCTCCTTCCTCCCTTCTAAAGCCCCCTTCCTGCCTTTATTTCACATATATTCCACTATTCTTTAGCTTCACAACTTCTTAAGTTGTAGAACATTAGTACTGCCACCAAATGCCCCACCAGTTACCTTCAATATGTGAAGTCTGGTCCCTGGACTGTATCAATCGAAGTCATCCTTTAATCTTCCTCCTCACTTCCTGGCTTGGCCTGTGGGCGGGGCTTCTTGCCGCTGTTCCCCTCATTATAGAACACCCATTTCCCTGACCACACTGACCTTCTGAAGTTGTGCTCTGTATCTGAGTGTGAGTTCCATCTGATTAGGAACTACTTCAGCTTTAGTCACAGTTTTGTCCTTTCACAAAACAAACCCATATGACCACCACCGGCAGAGGATTGGTGGTACCTGAGGGTGCTTGTGAGTTAAAGCCAAATGTCTTGGTACTCTAGAGCCAGCTGGTCTGTATGCACATCCCATGCCTGGCCTTGCCTGCTATGTGACTGGCCTCAGGTGCACCATGCCTAGAATGAAGATGGTAACAGTGTTTTATGGGGTTATTGTGAGGGTTAATGGTACCTTCTGTATAATGGGGGGAGAACACTGCCTGGCATGTCATGAGTGGTCAACAGCCTTACCCTACATGCCAGCCGGACACAGTGTGCTGGCAGAGATGGAATAGCAGTCTGAGGAAACCCTTAGTCAAAGGCTCAGCTGAGGTTAGAACCCAAAGCTGGTGCGTAAGTTCGTTCTGTTGACCTCTTGACCCCTTTACTACTATCTAGTCTCCCCCTTATAGTTCCTACTTCTGTGCCCCTGAAGCCTGTCTAGGTGCTTCACCTTCTGGCTGCCTGTGTCCCTGTCCCTGTCCCTGCAGCTTTTGTCTTTGGCTTCGCTAGAATAGGGGGAAGATATGTCCTATGTCAGGCTATTCCATGAGCTGTTGTCTCTTGCTCTTTATCATGTGGACTCTTCTCTCTTCCTTGGAGCTTGAGGGGAGCTGAGAATTGCCACTGGGGCCAAAGACCATGATTGGCAGGTACCATTCTGTCCAACAGGGTGTTGAAGACCAGAGAAGATCGGCTAGTCCACCGTAGGCTTTGGATGGATAAGTGGGAGGTAAAGGGAGTGGAGAATGTCAGGCATGTGTCTTTAGACTCGAGCTGTAGTTGTAAGGGAAACTGAATCTGAGCAGCTGTTTCTGCCAGATGCACTCACCCATTGCAGAAGCAGCTTCCTTTCCTCAAGGGTGGGAGTGAGGGTCCTAATTAGCCAGGCTGGAGCTCAGGAAGACATTAAATGGCAACCCATTTTGGGTCATTCCATCTTTCCTTCAGTCCCTCACTTAACATTGTCTGGAGGATCTGCCGAATCTGACAGGAGGCAGAAGTGGCCCTGGGACCCTGTCGTGTATATGGGTGATTCACCAAAAAGGGAATCAGAAAATAAACATGTGCTTTTACCCAGTTCAGTCCAGGAGACAGGGAATGGGAGTCAGGGCGAGGAGAGACAGAGGAGAAGAGAGAGACAGAAAGACAAAGAGTAAGAGAGGTGTGTGTGTGAGAGAGAGAAGTGAGTGAGAGGGAGACAGAAAAGGGGGAAGAGAGAGAGATCTGGTGATTATCACTGGTCATCTATACAGTGGTTAGTTACTAACTTGCAAGCTGGTTTTGACGCTGTTACTGAGCAGCTCTGCGTCCTTGAATCAGTCCCTCATATTTAAAGCGGTGTAATCATTTAATTCCTGGGGGATTTTCTAAGAGTCAGTGATAGCAGATCTCTGGCCTGGTGCTAGGTGCATTTCTTCTAGGCAGTGCTTTCCTGGAGTAGACAGGGCAATCCATCTGGTGGCACTGGCTTTTACTTTATGCTCATTAAGCAACTTTCTGACAGGTCCTTTGCTTCCCTGAGGCAGTCATTTAGGACAGAGTGCTATGAATGGCCACTGTGAGGTCTGGGAACTGGATCTGCCCTGGTTCATCAGCACACCTATCAGCACTTGTGCTGGTGAACTAAACCCTGCCAACTTGACCACATGAATAACTTCTCCAAGTAAGATCTAGGTTCTTCCAGGATGCTCAGGTCTGAGGACTGTAATGGTGCATAACTCTTGCTGGGTGCTCTCTACCCAGCCAATTTGAACAAGGTGGCCTACCTGACTCTGATGTTCTTTAGAAGGGGCCAATGGTGGGAGGTGAGGTGGGCTGTTGAAACAAAGGTCCTTGGAGCAGATGCCCATGTTTGGCCTCTTACAGGCTGAGACCAAACAGGAGGTAAAGTTGGCCTGAGCTAAGGCAGATCCGTGAGTTCAGAGGAACTGGGAATGTGTGTCACCTAGGGCTATTACTTTTATGATTCCAGAGATGCCCCAGGCCAGCTTTCTTGTTTTTCACCTGTGAACCACGAGCCCTGTTGGATGTGCTCTGGCTGGGTAGGGAAGTACCTGGGTCCCATCCACCACCCTAGTGGACACAATGGAGGGTGGACCTCCCCAATGGCTCTATTATGGCTTTCTAGTGCTTTGATAAAGCCCACTATACAATAGTCGTCTCAAGTGTGCCCAGGCATGGCTTGCGCGGGCCATACACCCGGTGTATTCATCAACTTTAATAGACCCCAATGTTTGAAACAATGCTTTATTTTTTTTCTTTTAACGCCTGCACAGAAGGGTGGCATTGTATGGCAAATGGAAGTGTTACTACAATGCCTGTGAATCAGAGCCCTAAACTACGTTTCAATTACCCTTCTATTATCCAGCTGGTATTTAAGCATGTTTATTATTCAAATCAGCAGTGAATGTACTGCTGTTGTGTAAACAACTGTCAATTGCTGAAACAATGATTAGGAGGCACTGTCCCTTTCAGGTATACTTAGTGGTACTTACACCCCAGCCACTTGTATTTAAATATCATGTAAACACAATGCCTGAGTGACTACTTTCACTCCTGTTCCCGGCACGGCATGCCAATTCTATTACATTAAGAGGGAAATCTATTAAATTTTTCATTTATACACATCCGAACACTGTTCTTACCCATTGTGTCATTAAGGCTCAGATTAATGGAATAGATATGCTGAGAGATATGGGGTACATTGAAAAAGCCTGTTCAGAAATAAAAGCCAATTTCTCACCATTATTTGGGGGTGTTGGAAAGCTTTCATGCAAACAATGCAAAGAAAATTGTTTTCTGAATAAAAAGCATGACATGGAGAAAAGAAAAGTTGGCCCCCAGAAAGATCAGTCTTGAACCCTTATTAGCTCCATTACCGGTTTAGGGCTGAAAGAAGGGTGAGGGTGGTAGCTAGAAAATAGCACATTTGTAAAATGACTGTGTTTCTTTTGAAGGTTCTTTGCTGTCCCCAGGAAGGTATGTGCATATGCATGTGTATGAATGTGTGTACATGTGTGGGTGTTTATGTATGTGTGTATGTACATGCATGCATGTGTGTGTTTATGTGGAAGTATGCATGTGTGTGTGTGTGTGTGTGTGTGTGTGTGCACTTTTGTTGGGACATGGTTTGTGAGTTGCTATGCTCCCAGTGAGTTTTAGCTCTTTTGTTGAACATCAATTCTCACAAGCAACAAGCTTGATGCACTGTCCTGTTCCAGGGCTGTGTCTCTTGTCTTGGATTATCTGTCTCCTAGGAGCTTTTTGGGTTCCTACTTATAATGGGGCACTGGCTCATGTATGGACTAGTATTCAAGCACTCTCATCCCACCTCTTGTGTACAGTGGCTGTGGTGCTAGCCTTTAATTTGGCAGACTCTTTGTCTTCTTAACCTCCATGTTCTCCGCTTCTGTCTGTAAGCTGATCATGGCTCAATATTCTCCTCTAGGTGATCCCTAGTGCCAGTTGCCAGATCCTGAATTCTTACAACGCACCCTTCTGTGGCCCCAGATGCCTGAGTGCTTTTCTCTAAAACCTAGATGCACCTTTGGCTCTGTCACGTGATCTCATTTGGCAATGGTAAATGCCCTGAGATATGATTTGTTATTGATGGAAAAATCTATGTTGTTTCTTCGAGCATCTGTCCCACCTCTGCTGTCTGATGCTGGGAGATTCCTGGATGGTT
>CAJQZJ010004750.1:12415984-12458064 GCA_907164525.1 Lophiomys imhausi | reverse complement strand
CCAACCAACCAACCAACCAACCAACCAACCAACCAACCAACCAACCAACCAGCCAGCCAGCCAACCAGCCAACCAGCCAGCCAGCCAACCAGCCAACCAACCAACCAGCCAACCAACCAACAAACCAACCAACCAGCTAATCAGCCAACCAAATAAACAACTCAACCAACCAACTTGGTATAAGACCCACACAGAAAACATATTACATGTTTTATGAGTTGAATGAATTACTTTCTAGGAGGTCAATACTCCTCTGGGTCTCCTATGAACCCAAAATCTTGGTCTTGGGAGGTTCATCCCACATACTCTCCCTTTGTAACTGTTATGGGTTGAATGTGCAATGTCCCCCATTGGCTCATATACTTGAATACTTGGTCTGTGAATAGTGGTAAAGTTGGAAGTTTGTGGAGCCTTTAGCAGGTGGAGCCCTGATAGAAGAAGTGGGCTGTTGGAGGTGGCCTCCAGGTTTCATACCCAGGCCCCACTTTCAGTTCATGCTATTTTCTAAGTGTGGCTGAGATCAGCTAGCCTCCTGCTCCTGTCACCATTCCTTTCTTACTTATTATATGATGGACTCCATCCCTCTCTAGCAGTAAGCCCAGATCCTTTCTCCCTTAACTTGCCTTTGTCAGGTTGTTTTGTCATGGCAGCAGAAAAGTAATCATGACAGCACACCTTGGTGCTTTGGAGGCCTAAACTCCACTGTAAGTCCCAAGCACTTGTGAACAGCTCCTGTAAGAATTTCCTTCTTTTCAACACTTCTTTTTCTGGGTTCCTCAAATTCTATCCAATGTCTTTTTCTCCAACTCCTCCACCTTAAGAAGAACACAGTATTCTGCTAGTGAATTTTCTTCTAATATTTTGCTGCTTTTTATTTCCTTCCACACCTACCTTCATTAATCCTCAGTGTAGTTCCTTGGGGGAGGCACTTAGGAGTCTCTGGTGAATTCCAATTGCCTGTCAGCTTTCAGCTGTAGTTAGGATCTTCTAATATATGACATTCCAGCTTCTAGATCTGTCCCAAGTATGTCACAGACTCTTGAGTCTAATGGGCCATCATGAATTCTACAAACCCAGCAGCATCAGAGTACTACCCAAACAAGTTGCTCATGGCCCTTTTTGCTTTCCTGTGTAAACAAGGCTCTCAAGGTCACTGTCCCTGCTCTGAAGAACTCCATTGCTAGAGCAGGAGTTCTTAGGAAGTCAGCACCTAAGTACCACCACAAGTCAAGGGAAAGATACAGTGACCACATCTCTGCAGAACTGTTTGTTGAGGCCTTGGCTAGGATGGCATTGGTGTTTGCACTGAGCCCTAAAGCCAGACCTGTCTGACTCAGGAGTCGGGCTGTTGGTGGCTCTCCCAGATTAGTGGACACATGAGGGAGTAAAAACCTCCTGGTAACTTGGACATGTTACCAGGGGTCAGCACAGCTTGGCTTTCTCCTGGCCTCTCTTCTCTGGCTTGAACAGAGTGCATATGATTGGGTGAATTGTAGATGTGCCACAGCTAAACTCTCTTTCCTGTGTGTCACATACTAGTACAGAAGACAAAGAGACACAGAAAAATTCTAGTTAGGGACATGTACAGGCATGGGTCTCATTGACTGACTCTCTCTGGAGTGTCCTGCTGCACAAGGAAACCCACAGGGGCTAGGACTCTGAGTGCATCCTCTCTCTTCCTTGTCCCCAGCTAAGGTACACTTTTCTTGGCACCGAAGAGTCAACAGGTGTGAACAAGTATGCAGAGACCTGGCTTGCCAGGGCTGGCACTGTTCATGGCCTTCACTCACAAGAGATGGCAATTGCCACCTTCTGCAGGCTGCCCATCAAAACACATTGTTGCCTGGAACCTCTACAGGCTCCCACCAACTTGTGAACAGGCACTGTGCCATCACAGCAGATGGGCCGAAGGGGTGCGGCGTGGCCAAAGCAGATCCATCTTGGAGGTATGCATGCAAGGGAGAAGGCAAGGGTTTGGTTTCCAACTGAGAGAGTGCCAACAAAATTCTTTTCACCTTGGATTTAAGGGACAGAAGTTAAAGGAGAAGGAGCCCACTCTTCAGCTTGAAGCAGGCTTGCTGATGGTTAGCTCTTTGGGGGAGGGGAAGTCTTATGAAATCCATCAGAATTGTGTGGCTTTGATGGCTTTAAAAGGAACGTAGGGAGTTAGAAGACATCACAGGTGATACCAGGAAATAAAGGACAGGAGAGGGTTCTAGAGAGAGACTTTTACCTCGAGTGCCCTCTCTCACTCCACCCCAGTTATCCT
The DNA here is from genome assembly GCA_907164525.1 of Lophiomys imhausi. Classification (NCBI taxonomy): domain Eukaryota; kingdom Metazoa; phylum Chordata; class Mammalia; order Rodentia; family Muridae; genus Lophiomys; species Lophiomys imhausi. The sequence goes on along the minus strand of CAJQZJ010004750.1, from coordinate 12,455,795 downwards.
GACTACAGACTAACAGAGTCCCACTGCCACCATGACAGACCCCATCAGGACAGGAAGCATGGCAAGAGAAGCCTTCCCATGGGTGGTGGGCAACACAGATCCATTAGGAGTTGGCACTTTTCAAGCCTTCAAAATGGTGAGGGCAGTGTTCCTGTTGCCCAGGTACCTGTGTGGTGAACTGTGGAAGACAAGGGCTCATTACTAGCTACATATAACCACCTTGAAGGGACCACTCAGAACTGGTCAGTACATCTATGGATGTGGTTGTCAAGGTGGGAGAGGCTCTGAGGGATGAGAGTCCCAGAAACGGCTTGTAGGCCATCTGGGAAGAGTGAAGGCCAACAGAGGGCAGAGGATGCAAATGAAGTCTGTACCCAGCATTGGTGAGACCCTGGACTCAACTCTACATGCAACCAGTCAGCCAAACAAAAGTAAATTTTGAGGGCGGGAAGAAGACTCGGTGGGTAAAGTATTTGTTGTGAGGTATAATGGTCTCCATTCAAATCCCCAGAACCTATGTAAAAAAACTGTGACTAGACACAGTCATGCACATCTATAATCCCAATGCTACTGGTGAGATCAGAGCAGGAGATGGAGAAACCCTGAGTGTGTGGGCAGATAGCCTGTTGCGGTGGCAGTGAACAGCCAGAAAGAGACTCTGCCTCTAACAAGGCAGAAAGTGAGGGCCAACAACAGAGGGTGTCTTTTGACATTCACACATGTATTGTGGCATGCACATGTATACACACACACACACACACACATACACATACCACACACACACACACACACACACACACACACATAGAGAGAGTTAACAACAGAGATAGACAGAGACAGAAAGACAGAGACAGGAAAAGAGAGAGAGACAGACAGACAGACAGACACACACACACACACACACACACACACACACAAATACAGAGGTAGTGATGGGGGAGGAGTTATTTTAAAAGCTAATGGTAGCTGGGTGTTTTCAGGACCTGGATGACCTTGTCAGGCTCAGGCTTTCCTAGACAAGCAGGGAACACTGTAAGGGTTATGGTGGAGAAATACAGTCATCCATGTTCCTTGAGGAATCAGAAAAGCCACAGAAAGACCTACAATCAGGAAGTCAGGGCCCAGTACTGCCATGATGACCCATGTCTGTAAGAGCCCAGGGGCAGTGTGTAGGGAAGACAGGGAGGATGTGAAACCCTTCACTGGGATGTCCCAAGAAAGAAGTGAGACCCTGGAAGGAGAGAGAGAATGGAGAGACAGTAGCTGACAGAGTGGTTGTGCTGTTCACAGGAAAAGGGGGCTCTGCCACGGCAGTCCACTCTGTGCATGCTACTCCACATTCTCTGCTGATCCTCACCGTGCAGACTGCTCCTTTCTAGATTATGATAACTGTGAGTTTATGAGGTTGCTTATTATTCTACAAGGAAACCAAAGACCCTGTGAATGAGAGCACCCAAGCCCCCAGATGCAGCTCAGAAACTGGTTTATTTTTGCCTAAAGTTCAGTCTTCATCTTCATCCAAGGATTTCTGGAGTCCCCCGCCTCTTAAGGAGGTGCCTTTTAAGAAGCCAGCCTTCTCTTGCCCTGGAATATTCTCCCCAGTTCCACATGTTGCCCTTATCTTTGGGTTATCATGTTGAGTCATTTACAATCTCTGCCAGTCTGAAATTACATGTGGGGTTGCTCTGTTTGTGGCCTATCCAGCAATTAGCCACACGCTACTTCATCACTGCAATTACGCTGCAAAAGGGGAAAACAGCCCAGCCGTTGTCCCACGGGGAGCTAAAGAATAGTGTAATCTCAAAGCCATGTATTTGGTGGGGTTTTCAGGGTGGACCTGGAATGACACCGGCCATCTCAGGCAGGCAGACTTTCTCATGACTTCCCCCCACATTATTTTCTATCTGTTCTTTGAAGAAGATTGAATTCCAGGATTGAAAAATAGCTTTTGATTCCTGATCTATGTCTGGAAACATATCAGTGGCTGTTGGGAAGCCTGGCAAGGAGTTTTTAAGCAACATTCATACCCAGTGGGAGAGAGTGCTGTGATCAATTAGTGATGTCTGTCACAAGCAGAGACTGCGAAGGCAGGGATGGATGCTGTCTGTGTGTCTGACACTGCTCATTAGTTCCAACCTAGCCTTCAGAGATGCAAAGACATAGTGACTTGTTTAAGATAACAGAAGCTGTGAGTGTTTAGTAGGCCTGTGGGAGGACTTTAAACATTTCATGTATAACTCTCATTATACAAAGGAAGGTATATGAGACCTCCTTTAAGATAGCAGACAGAGGGGTGAGTGCTCAAATAGAGACTTGTGAAGGCCCCTGTGTTTTCTTTCTCTCCAGATGGCACAGCACATTAACAGTGGGGTCCAGAAGCTTGGTCTCCTGCTTCCCAATCTATAGATGTTCTCTCCCTTTTCCTTTCCTCTTTTTCTTCCTCTCCCTTTCCCCTTCCTTCTGTATCTCTACCCTCCCTTCTCTCTCTGAAACATAAGTCAATATACAGGGTCTGGAGAGGTGACTTAGCTGATAAAATGCTTGCCACACCAGCATGAGGTTTGATCCCCAACATTTATGTAACAACCAGGGATTTAGCTGCAGCCCCCATGAACGAGTGAGCTCCAGGCTTTAGTGAGAGATCCTGCCTCAAAAAATAGAGAGTGACTAAGGAGGACATTCTGTGTACACCTGAAGACACACACACACACACACACACACACATGCACACACACACACTCACACTTACACATACACACACACACACACACACACACACACACACACACACACACACACACAAAATATGTTTCCCAGATTTCTTGATTTTATGGCTCAAATTCAGAAGGAAATGAAGACCAGGGTTAAGAGAGAAACAATGATTTGTAGAATATTCAGGATGTGGTAGTCATGGTGATATCAGGATTCAAAATGAGTGTGCACCTGCACTACTCACTGCCTCAGAAGTCTCATACTTCAGAAGAGGGTGAGTTAGTTGGAAGCCCCGCCTCCTTCTGAGGTCTCTGCCTCCCCCACAGAGCCTGAGCTCAGGAAGATCTGTGTGAGTGAGTCCATGACTAACAGCTCCCCTGCACTCTCAGCGTCACGGCCCACTCTCACATCTAATCCCATGATCAAGTTCACACCAAGGGCACAGCTCTAAGCAGCACCCCACAGCACCCCACATCCTCCTGAGCTGACAGCCCTGCATGACTTCACCTCATAGGGATTTGTGCATTTTGCTTTCAAAAGCTGATCAGCTTAGGCCAGTAGGCTCCATCTGGAGGCTTATATCATTAATTCGTCTTTAGACACTGGTCCTGGCTGTGGGATCAGGATCCACATTCTCGTCCCTTATCAGGGAGAATCTAAAGTGACCGTGTGAGTATGTCAAGCAGGACAGAGTGGAAAGAGAAAGTTCTGACTGAGATGAAGAGGAGGTGGACTGGGGGTCTGTGCTTCCTAGCAGCCCAAGGAGGATGGGAGGTAGAGCACAGCAAGTCTTCGGGGGTATCACCTCATGTACGCTTAGAGAACTGTGCTGACCATGTGGTGGTGGTGCTTTTGTGTCCGTCTGTCTCACTTCTTGTTTGGCAGTTGTCTGTTCACACTCCACCCTACCCACTCAGTGTGTCACGTTCCATAACAGAAGGGACACTGTCACCCAGATGCCTGAATATCTCCGGACTCTCAGAAAACATTTCTTAACATTGACTTTGAGTTGAGAATTGCCCGCCCCCCAGGCTTTCTTCTTTAAAAGGATTACCCCATCCACTTGGTTCCTTTACTCAGTTTTGTACAACATAAACAGACTCTAAGGGTGGGAATGCCTATGCCATTTATCATCATCCTGAGTTTGGTGGGTTTGGTCTGAACTATGTGCATGCTGGACCCTCTGACTTAAGGATGGTTTGCATAAGGAGAGAGGCTTAGATGTGACAGGTGGAGTTCTGATGCAAACCCAGAATTTACATATGTGCAGACTCTCTGATACTCAGTTTATTCGATGGCAAATACAGATGGGATGTTATATGCACATGCCAGATATGCCATGAACATTAGCCCCTGGCATGGCACAAGCCCATGTGGATTGGCCAGAACCAAGACCTTTAAATCCAGTGCCAGTTTCCTTCACCTGTTAGGAGTCTGAGCTAGAATTTCAAGTGGGCCACTTCTCACAGCATCGAAGCCCTATGGAGCAGTGATAGTTACATAGAATTCCAAGTCAACAGTGATGTGTGTTTGTGTGAGGACTGGTGCACTGTTTCAGGCAGTTTGATCTATACTTCACAGAGTTTACCATAGTTCTCCTGGTTTGGGACATTCTTGAGATGTTCAGATCATTGCTGGTCTGAAAGTAAAGTAGGAACGCTTTGCCAGTGTGTCAGCTCCTAGAAACTCAGTTACCGTTTATCCCCCTTGAAAGGATTTAGGTATGAGGTAGAATACAGTTGGGAGAGTGCTGAAGCTGGTCCTCCTGGAGTCTTATGCACTGGCAGACCTGTGCATCAAAGGGGGACTTAACTCCCAGGGGACCTTCCTGGCAGGACACGGGGCTGTTAGCGGGGAAGGTAGGCTCTCAAGCAGGCACCTTGCGGGATGAACTCATTCCTTTGAAAAATCCCTGTTTCCAGCAGCAGGAGCCTAATGACCATAGTGTGAAGATGAATAAAACTGGCAAAAGGAGAAGGCACCTCCCTGACAAGCTTGCAGGGTGAGTCTGGACCCTGCGTTGCCTTCAGCCATGTTTGTTTGAGGATATGTTGCTGTTACGATTCTTCTGTTCTAGAACATACTGTCTTGTTCTTTGTATGGAAAAAAAAAACTGTCTCTTATTGGGCAATAATTGCATACTCTGCACTGGGTGGAACATTACACCGACTCGAGGAGAGCAAGAGAAAACATCATTGCCCCGCCCCCCCACTAAGCAATGAGAGGGAGCACGTCTGTAACTACCAACTGTGTTGTACTAGTGAAGATTTGCCTGGGAAGAGTTGGACAGTAGGGAAGAGAAAAAATTTTACAGAGGCAATAGGAGTGAAAACAGCCCTCTGGGAAGAGCAGAGTTTATGGTGTTTAATTGACTAATTAACTAACTGATTGGTGCTGTTAAGGTTTGAAGTCAGCGTCCCACAAATGCTGGGCACGTGCTTTATCACTAAGCTTTAGATTGTGCCTCGGTCGTCTCTCTGGGTTGCTCTGAGTCAGAGCATGTGCTCAGGGTGTGCAGGAAGGAGCGAGGCTGCACAATGTTAAAGATAATGGGAAGATGCTAGAACTCACCGCATGGGACTTGGTTCTGCACCTGAGATACTGTTCTGGATTCCTGCTTTTAGGCACCTTGAGTTTTACTGGAGGACATAGATGTAAAATCAGCCACAGATTCACAACTGCTTATGGGTTATGGCAAGGTTCTGGGAAGAGAATAAGGAGGGTAATTGTAGCATAAGTGTCTGGTTGAAAGAATATTCTATTATCAACTATCTTATCCATAGCACAAATCTCCCCTTCCCTCTCTTCTGTGTGTGTGTGTGTGCACATGAGCGTACATGAGGGCATGTGAGCACGCATGTGTGTCCTTGTGTGTGCTGCACATGGTGTGAAGATGTTCATGGAGGGCTGTATTACATGTATGTGTTACATACACATGCAGAGGCCAGAGGTGGATTTTGGTTGTCATTCTCCACTTTATTTTTTGAACAAGGGTTTCTCACCAATTTGGTGAGCTGTCCGGTGAGGTTCGGGGAACCTCCTGCCCCTCCTTCCCCAGCACTAGCATCATAAGGGCACAACCCCACACCTGGCTTCCCATATGGATACCTGGGATCTGAACCCAGGTCCTCATGTTTACGTGGCAAGCACCCATCTCCCCATTCACACCACACGTCTTTGCTTATGACAGAGCAGACACTGACATCGCTGCTATCAAGGTGAAGTGACCCTGAAAGTGCTCTTTGGCCCCACTGTGCAGTGCCCAGTGGCTGAAGATGTGAAAAGATGACCCAGCCTTCCTGTCAGCCTCCTCTTCTGCCTCACAGCCTTGGGCCTGCTTTTCTTTGTTCCTATCTTGAGGGAGCTGCCTTTGAAAACCCCATCTCAGTCCTAGAAAGACATCCAGCTTCTCAGCGATGGACTACACCCCAGGAGTCAGGGACCAGCATCTCCCACATTGAGCACAGAGAAAACTCATTTCAAAAATGCATAGTGACATTGTAAACAGTGGAATAAATTGGCCTGGTTTCTTTGCAGAAACACCAACACACTCTGAAAGGATGGAGGCTCCCTGTCAATTAGAGAAATTAGCGTCTCACTCTGTGGTTGGTGCCGTTGCTGCACCCCATTTGCCTGACCCGAATCACAGCAGTTTCTTTTTCATGAGCTGTTCCAGTTGGAGAGTGAATAGGATTGGGGGGGGGGGTCTTCTTTCTGTGAGGCTGGCTCCAGATTGGACCCTGCGCTTTGCCTGTGGTATCCCTACTCACTGAGACAGGAAGCAGATGCGCGCAGGGACAGGTTGCAGTAGTGTCATTTGGAGCAGGTGATGGCAGACACGGCAAAGCATAAATTAAGTATTGTTCCTGCACAACACCCGTGGCCATCTGTAGTGAAGGGTGTAGTAGAGAGGATAGTGATGCTACCATCAGGAAAGACTAGATCCATTTGATGGTTTAGTCCATTGGGGCAAAATGACTGGGTCCAAGTCCATCAGGGTGACTCTGTGGTAAGTGAGCCATCAAGCCTGACAGCCCCAGTTTGATCCCTGGGACACACATAAAAGTGAAAGGAGAGAACCAGCTCTACAAAACTGTCCTCTTATGTACACGCGCGCGCACACACACACACACACACACACACACACAAGGACTTGCACCCTTCTCACCCCCAACATTGATCATAGTAGTAATTGGCTGGAGATTGTGAAGGGCAGAAAGCGAGAATGATAGCTGGCAAGGGTGGTGGACCAGCAACATGAGCGGGGCTCTGTGAGCAGGTGAACAAACTGATGGATGGGCCCTGGAACACTGTCTATCAGCTGCATAGGGAACAGGGATCCCTGTAGGAAAGCAAAGCTTTGTGAAGGTTCCAGGGCCTAAAGCAAGTGCTGTTCTTCAGACAGCTTGCTCAGCCTTCAACGTGGGCCTTGCCACCTTCTTTTGTCCATCTACCTTCTTCTGTCCGTCCACCATCTGTTCTTTCCACCCCTTGACTTCATTGTCAGAGAAAAGTAATTTAATGTAATTTCAGAGGAATAGAAAGAATGATTATTGATGAAAGTTCAAGATCAGAGTAGCAAAACTCTGGTCCACGGAGCCACTGCTGACCCAGCACAGTCCATGACCCACAATGGCTTCTGCTGAACTGTCATTCCATCTCTGACCATTTCTTACCACAGTGTTCTAAGCATCTGGACCTGAATCAATATGTGAGGGAAGATCCACTTCCAAACCTGTCCCAGTCCCTCTTGTTTGGTCTCATTGGTCATACTGGTTCTGTAGACAGCTCAGTTCCCCTCCCACCAGGGTAGAAAGAACTAGAGAACCAGGGTCCCCATCTTCACATGAGTGTGGTGAGTGGCCTTCAACTCTAGCCATATTGCTTCTCTCTCTGGGGGTTTCTCTTTTACTAGGTTTCTGGCTTTGAGTTCTTTCCATCTTTGTGATGTATCACCTGTTGAGGGTGACAGAGAAAAGAGGCGAGGTTAAAAACTGTGGTCCTTGGGGACGAGTCTCATGGTGGAGATCTAGGGAGATAGCTCAGTGGGTAAAGGAGACGTGAAAATCTGAGTAAAATCCCCAGAATCTATGTCAAAACAAAATGAAGCCAAACAGTTGGCTTGGCAACATAAACCCATGGGTGCAATAGTGACATTTCTGTAAAGGAGGTAAGCAACCACTTTCTCATTGGTTGTTTACCACTCCACAGTATTCATAGACACTGAGAGACAACACCCCTTCCAATAACTTGCGGTCCCCACAAAGTCTCACAATGTGTTTGGAGTCATAACATTGTTAAGAACTATACAATACTACCACGGGTGGTGAAAATGTAGCTTCTATAATGACAAGTCATCCAGCATGACAGCTATTTCCTGTTGATTCCTGGGGAATGTATCATTATGATTTAGCGTGGTCTGTCCTTAGACTTTGCCATGGCCAAGGCACACCCATGTGCATCCAGCTACTGGGATGTCCTACTGGACAATCCGTACGCTGTCCCACAGCCTCACTTGTCACAGCATCTGTCACGTCTCCTGAGATGATTTTTGGTTTTGACAGTGATTCAAACTTTTCCTGATTCGATGATCCTGACAGGTTCTTAGCAGCTGCAGTTGGGGAGTGTCCTCCCACACTGCATTTGGTTTTTGTTTGTTTGTTTGTTTTGTTTCAATAAGCTGGGTTTATGGTTTTTGGGCACAGAAACCATAAAATGCCATTTTTATCACACTGCTACTAAGGGTGAATGTTATCAGCAAGATTGAGTACTAATGCTGACCTAAGCTGTACAATTTGAGTGCATGTGGAGATAACACATCCAGACATATTTTATAACCTGATTGACTTTTAAGCCTTACATATTTTATTTTTGTGGGAATGTATGTTTTCTCCTTAACTTTTCTGCTTATGCATGTCTGTGTGGTTTGTGTTTGTGTTTGTCTGATGGATGTTTGTGCAGATACATGGAGACCGGAAGTTGGCGTCAGGGTCCTCCCATATCATTCTGCACTTCCTTCGTTGGGGCAGGATTTCTTAACTGAACCCAGAGTTTGCCAGTTTGCCTAGTCTAGCCAGTCAGTCAGCTAGCCTTGGGGTCTCCTGTCTACCTCCTGAGCACCGGGTTTGCACACGAGTAACCACATCCACCACTCGGTGTAAAGCGCAGCTGCACAGTTGTGGTGAAATGATAGTGAAAAACCAGGGAAGGGCAAGTGTAAGGTACAGTGCATGAAGTGGGCGGGGTTGTATGGGAAAGACATGCAGGTCTTGGGATGGTCTGTTACCCTGGGTGATAAGGTCATGGCAGATCAACATAATGCTCTCAGCTTTACATATAACAATCATTTTAGCTTCTCGTGACTATAACAAAATGCCCATAACCATCAATTTAAAAAGAGGAAGGGTTTAGTTTGGCTTATGCTTTTGGTCTATGACTGACAGTCGTGTTGCCTCAGGGCCTGTGTCAAGCTATGCATCATGGGGAGTGGGTGGCAATGGAACCTGCCTGCCTTTGGGAGCTAGAGAGCAAAAATAAGAAAGAAAGAAAGAAAGAAAGAAAGAAAGAAAGAAAGAAAGAAAGAAAGAAAGAAAGAAAGAAAGAAAGCCTCACCTCTCTGTTCCCATTGGGAGCACACCCCAGTGACCTCCGACCTTTTCCCAGAATCCGGCTCCTCATGGTTCCACCATTTGGCACTAGCACTGTCCTGGGAACCAAGCCTCTAACCTAAGGCCTTCTAGGGAATACTTATAAGGATCCTAGCAAAGGCAATTCATATTCCTTACCATGACAACTCACATGGGACTTCAAGCTACAGTTAACTGGAGGTAAAGTCTCGTTAGAGTGGATTAACTCAATCCTGGTGGTGATGTGGAAGTTTCCATGGGCTACCAGATCCCCTATACTTGTATCTGGCTCACTTGCCCCGAGAGGTGTCTGCATGTCCACCCCAGAGCAAGGATGTTTGCTTGCAATGTCCTTATTTCCCAAAGCTCCTGAGCCCAGGCAGGTAGAACATAACCACAGTATACCATCTGGGGGACTCGGGGTTCAGCCTGGGGCTGACTGTGTTTGTTGGTCCCCTTTCCAGGGGAGGCAGGTCTCTGTGGGACAGGGCTCGGGTGTAATGTGGGACCTTTGAAGAAGTTCTTTGGCCACTGAATAACTGGAGACAAGGCAGTCTTAGGTGGTAAGGGAAGAGGTTATAGGTTGTCTGAAGGGGCAGAAATCAGCCCATACTGTCCAGAGAAGACTTCTTGGCAGAGCAAGGGATTAAAGTAGCTTGTATACTATAAATTATTTTAACTAAACAGGATTGGAAATTAAAATCCTTTAGATATGTCTAATCCCCTGCTTCCCTTTGGGGCTATGGTTGGTTGAAAAGTGTCTTCACAAGTACGGTTATGGTTTGACTGTGAAATGTCCCCTACATACTCATGTGTTTGAGCACTTGGTCCCCAACTGGTGGCACTGTTTGGGGAACTGAGGAACCTTTAACACATGGGGCCTGGCCAGTAGAAGTGGGTTGCCGAGGACAGAGCTTGAAGGTGATGTTCCTTTCTCTCCCAGCCCAGGGTCTCTGACTCCTGATCTGCTAAGTTGTGAGCAAATCCCTTCTCAGGATCCCACCAACATGGACTGAGCCAACCAGCCACAGCCACACATGCTTAGCCCCTTAGCTAGGAGCCAAATAAACCTTTTGCCCCGTAAGTTGCTTCTGTCATGTATGTGGTCACAGTAATGATATAAGTAACTAACTCAAATACCAAAGAATAATGTCTTCTCATACCTCTTAGCTCATCAGATTTGGGCAGGAAAGGGACAGGTATTTAATTTTGGTTAATTTGGTTTTCTTTTTTTTTTTTTTTGGTTTTTTCGAGACAGGGTTTCTCTGTGTAACAGCCCTGGCTGTCCTGGACTCACTTTGTAGACCAGGCTGGCCTCGAACTCACAGAGATCCGCCTGCCTCTGCCTCCCAAGTGCTGGGATTAAAGGCGTGCGCCACCACGCCCAGCAATTTGGTTTTCTTGTAGGAAGATGAGTGGGAGGAGGAAGAGCCTGTAGGAACCCCTCCCACCCATCTTCTCTGTGGGCTGAGTAACAGCCATAAAAATAGTCTCTAGGCCTCAGTTTCCTCACTTTTTTTTTCTTAAAGAAGGGAGCAATGTCACTCCTGAGACTTGATGTTCATCCCACCTTGTGTGTGTGTGCACACATGTGCGTGTATGTGTGTGAGTGTGTGCATGTGCATATATGCGTGTGTATTTTATCTGATGAAACTCTCAAATGTGCCCTGGCACCAGCAACTTCACAAAGCCTGATTGGTTTCTATTTCTAGAAGGTTCAGAACAGAGCATAGAAGGGGTGGAGCAGAACCTTAGTGAACAGGTGAGAAGGGTGTACAGTAGACACACAAGATTCTGTAGGTCATTGTGGTATATCCATTGAAATACTCATGCTTATTCAGGATTTGCTATGTAAATAAATGCCTTATTTGTTGAAGACCCATTTTAGGATTGCAGTGTCAAAGCCCTGGCGTTATCAGAAGTGATGGGAGGCACAGATGTAGACATTATGAAGCCAAATACATAGGTGACCTATAGTATCAGACTCAAGAGGGAGAAAGCACGTTTTCTGCCTCTTAGGCAATCTGTTCAGATCTTTCCTTAGGCTGTGAAATACGTTACCTTCCTAACAGGCTTTTCTCCTGTTGGTGAGAGTAGCCCATCCACTTTGGAGAGGCCCTCATTCCTACACAAAACTGCTGAAGGACTTAATTGAGATTATTTCAATATGTGAATACTTTGGTTCCTTTCTGTAATGCATCTGAGCTTGGGGTTGAAGCCTGCCTCACCACTCAGTCACTCAGTATGCACCAGCTCTCCACACCCGAGGCTTATCACAAGTAATTATCTTACCCAAATAAAGAATGAAAATGGAAAAGTTAAATAAATAGCAGGAAACCTTGATGGAATCACTGTAATGCTCATCTTGGTTAACATTAGCCCTGACTTTTGGACAGCTCGCTGTACTAATGTGCGTCCTTTGTTTAGGCATCTATCTCTGAGGATCTCACTGCTTTCCAGTGTGATGGATAGCAGCCATCTCTGTTCTCTCTTAAAACATGTTCCCAGGAAGCTCCAAGGGGTAAACGGCTATAACCCTCACTCAAGTGTTACTTATACTAGAGAAAACCCTGGAAAACGAATTCACCCGAAATGCACCGTAACTCAATAGCCGGCTCAGCATTCACCTGTCCCGGTTTTTCCTGTGAAGTGAAAGCTGTGGGCTCCAGAGCCTTTCATGGCACACTGAGCCTAAACTCTGAGCTGTAGCTTAGGTGGCAGTCAGGATGGACCAGGCTGGACTCTGGCAGAAAACAGCCCTGAATCTCAGATACTACAGCACAGTGGAAGTCTGATTCTTCTTGGAGCAAAGCTCACTGTGGGAGATGATGATTTTCTAGGAAGGTTGCCCTTCCGACCTCCAGCACCGCATCTGAATGACCTTGACATCTTAGCATCTTCATTCCAAAGTGTGTTCACACTATGGCCACAGCAAGGCGGAAGAAGCCTGGAGCTTTGGAACCAGAGATTCACTGCCTTAGCAAGAAGTGACAGGCTGTTTCTAGTCACATGACATTGGCCAGACTTGGTCACATGGTCAGAATAAGCATGAAAGGGTGGGAATGTGTACCCAGAAGCATTCTGTACTGGTGAACAAGAACTGTTAACTATGGGTGGTTGTTTCTTGTTATCACAAGTATTGGCTACAACTGTCAGTCAACCAGGATTTCCTGTGTCCTGCACACCTAAGTCATCATGCATATGTTCTCTCTCTCTCTCTCTCTCTCTCTCTCCGTCTCTCTCTCACACATACATATACATGTATGTGAATGTGTGTGTGAGTCTGTTTAATGCATAGCTTAAACATATTGTGTAGACTGTAAACGAAGTCTGGGATTCACAGTAAAGCTGAGCATGCAGCCCTCACACTCCTAGCTCATAAGTACTGAGCATCCCCTCTGTCAGCAGTCATCACCAGAATGGAATATTTGCTACTGTGAAGGAAGCTGTATTGACACACCACCAGCACGCAGTCTGTGCTTGACACTGGGGTCCCTCTGCTGTCCTGCTTCCTGTGAATTTGTACAGATGCAATACATTAGAAACCATTAAAATGGAACATACCATTTGATTCCCCTCCATCTTTGACTGTTCTTCCCTTTCTCCTCCCAACCCTTGAAAAACACTCATCTTTTTACTCTCCAGTTTCGTCTTCTTTAGAATGTTATGTAGTTAACAACATATCATGTATCCCATTCAATTTGATGCATTTCACTTATTAACATGCATTTATTGCTTCATGTGTCTTCATGGCTGCGCAGCTCCTTTTTCATTACTGAGTAATATTCTATTGTCAGGATGTACCACCATGTGTCTACTTACCTGCTGAAGGAATCATGGTTGCTTCTGAGAGTTGGCAATTATGAATAGAGCTGCTGCAAACATCCACAGGAGGGTCATGGTGCAGACTTCAATTTCCAACTCACTGAGATTTCAAGAAGTTTGGTTGCTGGATTATGTAGTAGTATGTACATGTTTAATTTTTCAAGTTTCCCCAGCCCTCCGGATTGGTGTACCATTTTTGCATTGCCACTAGGTAGTACACAACAGTTCCCATTTCTCTGACCTCTGGCTCTTACAATATTTCCTCCTGCTCTTCTATAATGATCCCTGAATCCTGGGAGGAAGGGATGACATAGATGTCTCTTTTGGGGCTGAGAACTCCCTGGCCTCTTTTTATCTGCACATAGAGCAGTTGTAGGTCTCTGTGTTAATTGTTGTCCACTGCTTAAAGAACCTCTCTGGTGAGGATTGAGAGGTGCTCTAATCTATGGTAAAACAAATTGCTAGAAGTCAGTTTAATACTGTGCTCATTTGGCACAGTAGTAGTAGTAGGTTCTCCTTTAGGGTCTACAGCCTATCTAGTCACATGTTTTGACCCGAATTACTGTGCCTGGGATGAGTTCTGTCTTTTGAAGAGGTTGGGTCCTAAATCCAATCAGAAAGTGGTTGGTTACTCCCATAACACTGTGCCACTATTGCACCAGTAGGCCTGTCCTGCCAGGGTGGCTGATATATACCCCAGGGTTCACAACTGGATAAGACTGGTGATTACCTTTCTCCTCTAGCACTGTGCACAGCAACTTCCAGCACTATGAAAGGGATGAATCTTTCAGATTGATACAAGCTTGATTTCTTCATGTCTCATGACTCAGTAAGTGGCATCTTCAGTGATAGGGTTTCAGCATCAAGTTCTGGAGGGTAACAAAAAAACAGTAGCAATAGCCTGTAGTGTTTGGAGGTCTGTGGGACCTCACTAACAACTCCAAATATTTCATTTTCTACCGTTACAGACTAATCTTGTCAAGTGCAATTTGGGAGCCAAACAAAACAAAAATATATAAAGTGAAGAAATAATCATAAAAGGAAGGCTGAGTGTCCTCTGTATGTCAAGTCTTGGGAGCATGAAAAAGTATTTTAACCTTTATCAACACCTATTCATGGAAGATTTCTGTCATTGTGTTGAAAATCTCTTCACTTGAGAAGACATAAACAATTATACCCCCTCCTATGGTCCCAATGACAAACTAAGGCATAATTCTACCAAGATTCACTCTGTGGAACCTATGAGTTTATTGGGTTTACTTCCATAGCACTGGGTAAGGGAGTTATTAACAGGAGAATGGCTCATTTTAAAGCAACCACCCTGGAAGGCATGCACCCAGCATGGATGATGGCTCCCCGCCATGGCTGTGGAGGCTGACTCCTCTCCCATAATCCTTTCTCCAATATCCTCTAGTTATTCCCAGAGATCAAGAGGCCATGAGCAGTTAGGACAGAGTTGCATACAACTTCCTGGGAACAGTTGCTGGGTACCCATGTGAGGGTCCCTTCACCCTCCCTATTTACTTTTTCCAAGAGAAACAAACTGTTAACAAACCCAGCTGAGATGATCTTTGGCAAGCAGGCCTGACTGGACTCCTGAAGAGGGTGACAGTTTGGCTCAGAGGATAGCCCTGTATAACACTATGAAATTGTAGCCCAACATGTTTCAAGGACAATATCCCTATAAAGTCTTGCTGAGGTCCTACAGATGCAAAGAAAGCAAGATTAGAATGTCGCAACTGCACAGTGGAAACCCTGAAGGACATTGGGAGGTTTCCATCTGCTGGGGATGGACATGCCATGACATTTTATAGGCTTTGGAGTTCTGTGAACTCTGGAGATCGCTTGATCTTTTTAGTGTTGCTATTCTCTACTATTCTCCAACACAAGCTTGAGAGTTGGTTTTGAATAGAAACATTTCTTCCTTTCCTTTCAATAAGTTGAATTGCTGCATTGGGTCCTATAAAGTGGGTTACTCCTAAGTATATGTTTAGAAGTCTAAAGAGTGATTTTATATCAACTCATTTCACTTAACTCTCTACAAGTAAGAGCAACAACTTATGCTTTCTGTACTACAGCTTGCTCCTCTTAACCTGGTTCCCCGACTCCCTTCCCTTCATCCGTCATGTAGGAATATGTGGGAAGGGTGATTATGAGATTTTTTTCAACATGGTAACCAGGATATGGGACAATACTTTGTGTTTCAATTTTCTTCTCTACTACCACAGGAAGCCTTTTGTTGTGGTATTAAGATGATGCCGTTAGAGGGGAATTAGGACACTTGACACCTTGTTGTTGAAGGATTCAACACAAGATTCAGCTTTCATTTCCAGATTAACTATTTTGTCTTCACCAAGTAAGCCTGTGTAGCTTTCCCAGCCTCCTTACTCTGGTCCAGAACATGTGAGGATGAGCAGGATTGGACAGCAGAGTTGGCCAAGGATGGGGAAATTTCTAGAGAATAACTAATACCTGTATTTATTTATTTTTTAATCTTTTGATGAGAAGTGGAGAGAAATCAAGTGATAACATCAACAATAAATTCCTCATGTGTCTGTTACATCACCAGTCAGGGTTTGTATTACATACAACTTAGAAAGTTAGGAATAAGGGCTGCTGAGACTTCTGCAGAGGGATCCCAGCTGTCTAGGAAGCAGAAAAATAAAAACTCCATGAGTGGATGGCACTTTGGGGCCAGCGAGATTGTGAGCGCGTAAAAGCACTTGCTGCCAAGCCTGCTGATCTGAGTTCGATCCCTGAGCCCCACACGATGGAAGGAGAGAACTGACTCTTGAAAGTTGTTCTATGTCCCCCACATATCTGTCATGGCATGAGCACATGCTGTACACACACACTAAATAAATGCATGTGATAAAATATTTTTAGAAGAAGCCTGGTATTATGAACATAAATAAATGGAGTAACCCGTCTTTGGGCCTCACCCTTGCTGTATATGAGTGCTTGCTTTCTCTTTCTTAAACTCTCATCTAACCTATAACAAACTTCTTTCTAAAACTAAGAGAAAAGAATATGAAAAAACATGCAAGGAATTACTCTCATGTGATGATAATTGCTGGGTTGCCCCAGAAGAAAGTGAAGACTGCTGGCAGGTTTAGAGGCTTGGCCTAGGGACCACTAATGAAATGGGCCAAAAAACACCAACAACTAGACTTCCATGATCAGGAAACATATTTGAAGTTAGTTTGAAGGGCAGCCATTAAGTGTCTCTCTTTACCATGAGCCACGATCGAAAGTGTGCCATGGGATGCCCCAGACACAAGACCCTTTGTCTTCTCAGTGATGTAAGGCTGGGATGTCACCCTGAGGCAGTGGAAGCTGCTCACTACTGTTCCAAATGTGTTTGTGATGAAGCTCAGGTTTAATCAGGGAGGCAGGATGGGGTTGGGACGCTTCCCAGGCACAAACAGTAGAAGCAGGAGGATTGCTCTGGGTGTCTGTCTGTGTGGAAGGATACCATGCAGATTCATCTTCAGAGGGGGCCTGGTAGTAGTGTCATCTAGATGAGAGTATCTCATCTCAGGACCCAGATGGCAGGAGTGTTCACCCTGGCTGTGCACTTTCAGGGCTTTCCTTTAGCTGCCTTCCCAAATTCTTCCATGCAGGGCGAGGAAGCCACGCAATTAGGACATGTGCAAACTCTGAGATCCTGTCTCACCACCTCCACTCTCCAGGTCACGTTCTGAGCTCAGAAATTTCTGAGTTCAGAAGTCCCTGTGTCTGTAGGTTGCCTTTGCCTCTGGGCTTGGCCAGGTCTACAAAACCACAGGGGTTGCTCTGGGTGGCTGTAGATGGAGGGTGTATTTGGAGGTTGGGACCTTGGCTGGAGTGTTGGCATTTGTGGGGGGCTTATGCTGTGTAGGATGCAGCTAAGAGAAAAGGGAAGGGAAGGGAAGGGAAGGGAAGGGAAGGGAATGGAAGGGCTCTCGTGGGACTTGTTCTCTCCACATGTCCATTTCTCTTTGCCGAGTGCTAGGGAGTTTTAGAATTGTACTTGTGTAATGGCCTTTCCACATTGACTTAGACAGATTTGGAAGATATGAGGGCAGATGATGCTGTCTTTGCTCTCTGCCATTAGCTCCAGGGCTCACTAGAGGATGTGTTCTCCATGTGTACCCTGTCCCAATGTCAGTGACACTCATTGCTGCACATGGCCCTTTAGAGGTGACAGCTCATGGGGCAGAGGACAAGGCAGCTGAGATCTGTCTGTCTGTTCCCACTGAGCCAGACTTACTCTGAACAAAGTGTAACAGAAGTCCCCAAAAGGCATTCTAAACTCAGTAGTCTTTCCTCTGTGTGCAGAAGTTTGTCACAGGTGTCAGTAATTTTGAAATATGCATATGATATTTATGGTCTCTAATTCCTCCAACTGTCAGACAGAAGTGAGATTTTTTTTAGATGGGTGATTTGCAAGAAGATCTCCCTATTTGCATATTCCTGTGTTGCACACAAATACCACATCAATATACCACACACATACACATATACACCACAAATACTATACACATTCCATGCATTCACACACATGTATACTACACACAAATATATGTACCACACATACACACCACACACATACACATACACATGCTTACCTGAACATATACACATCATAAACACCTTACATGCACCCACACATATAGACATTGTACACACACAATCATATATACTGCATCACATGCAACACTCATATAAGAACAATGCACACATACATCATATACACCACACAGATACTACACACTACTCATATAGGCACATATGTACACACATCATATACTCTGCAGAGATGCATCAACAAACATATGTGCTATACATATCACACAAGGAAATACACATACAAGCATGCATATACACAAGCATATACATACACATAAACATTCATATATGCACACACACAACTATGGACAAAACCACAAGCATACACACACACAAGCATTTATATATGCATACACACAACTATGTACACACACATACATACACACAAGCACACACACACAATACAAACACACACACACTTACTTTGGGAGCTTCTCTTCCTAGTCTTCTTACTTGGTTGGCTTTAGGCAGGCTTTTCTTCCACCTGTCTTCATCCCTTGCAGATGGGCTTTTCAAGACTTCCTGTGCTCATCTTTGCCGATAACAAGAGTTGGCAGATGTTTTTTAATTAAAGAAATTCAGGTAATGAAAAAGATGTCATGGGCAGAAAAAGAAAGGGAACCTGCCAGCCATAAACCCCTGCTCACATCCACTTAGCCCCAGCTTGTGGCATCTGCCTCTGGATTCTACAAAATGCCACTGTCAGGAGTGGAGGGAAAGGGGGAGCAGATGTAGGTATCTGGATGCTGCCAGCTCCTGATTGTCTACCATTTGGGGTGCGTGGCCAAAGTGTGAATGAGCGACATTGTGGAAAACGCAGCATCACGGGAGCCAGATGTCTGACTCCTTTCTTTGACAAGCCACCCCATGAGCTTGCTGGTGCAGAGGTCCCTCCTGATACTCTCCCTTTCTTTTTGTCCAAGGACGCCAAGAACGAGACAAAGGTTGAACTTACTTAATAATCTGAAAATCTAAAATTCAAAACAGTCCAGAATCTGCTGCTCTTTGGACATTGGTGTGACTAAAGTGGGAAATGTCACATCTGGCCTCATGTGACAGGTGATAGAAATGCAAGGACACTAAAATGCTGTGTAGAATGACCTCTGGGCTGCATGCATAAGATGAACACGGAGTGTAAATTCATTTCATGTTCAGATTTGGGCCCCAGACCTAAGACATCCTCTCATATTATGTGTGTACATAGTCCAGACTGTGGCAGCAGTTGGTGCTAGAGGCACTTCTAGTCCCAGATATTCCCCACTGGGGACACTCAGGCTGCACAAATGACAGAGCAGCACCCTCCACCTAGCACTCCGACCGACTTGTGAGCCAAACCATGCACTGCTATCTGCAGTGGGAACTCAGAGGTTTTCTCTCCTTTGCTCTTTGCATGGAGAAAACATCTACAACATGTCCCTGACTGGTCTGGTCTTCCACCCAGTCCATACCAGGGTGAGCCTTGTGCTAAGCAGCTTAGAATTCCTGTTGCTCAGAACATGTAGAGTATCCTTGACCTTGCTATTAAAATGGGAATGAACCACTGTCCTCTGAACAGTGGTTAGAATCTGTGTGTGTGTCGCATGTGGCGTGTGTGGAGATACATGTGAGCATGTGTGAACACATATGTGGAGGTCAGAGTTAGTCAGCTTTGGTTGTCATTCCTCAGGCACCACTCACCTTATTACTTATTATTTTATTTCTGGAGACAGGATCTGTCATTGAACCTGGAGCTCACCAGTTTGGTGAGTCTGGCTGGCCTGTGAGTCCCAGGGGTCTGCTTGTCTCCACAGAGCTGGGTTCTGGTGTTTAAACTCAAGTTCTTACAAACTGAGCCATTCCCACCACCCCAAAAAAAAGGATAAATTCTATATGTCTGATAAAGATATAGAGAGGTAAATGTATATAGACCTCAGTGAGGTAAAATAAATGTGTAAATGAGCAGGTTAATAAACATCATGATGGTGGGGCTGTGTGTACCATGAGATAACCTACTACCAAAAGACCTTTTAATTACAAAATCTGGACATTCCATTGGTCCAGAAAATAATCTATTACCTTACAGACTGGTGGACAAAAGCCCTTGTCTTAGCATCCTGGAATTAACTATGCAGCTGGACATCCAGACCAGCACTATCTGATGGACATGATAGAAGCATCTTCCAGATGTGATTTTCATTTTTCTCTGGAGCCCACATTAAAAAGCAAAAAAAAAAAAAGCATAGCCAGGTGAAATAAATGATTAATAATATATATTTAACCCAATATTCTAAAATTATTATTATGTAAGCATGTAGTTAACATAAAAATTATTAGTTTGCATTTCTTAATTAACATAAACAGTTTGATAGTTGCTATCAAAAGGCCTAGAACTTCACATTGCATTTTAAAGAATTACATAAGTATAATACCTCAAAATAGTTAACCTTAATTTTGTATCAATATACAAAGATCTATGCCAATGTAGTCAAATATAACCTTAATTTTGTATCACTATACAAAGATATGAGTACATTCAATAATATATCCCTTTTTCTTTATCATTCCTTTATCATGTCTATATCCCCTCTTTTTCTCATCAAGTCTTTTTCCCCCTACATAGGAGAACAAGAAGGATAGAAAAAAGAAAAAGAGAAAAATCCCTGGGTCTAATATCCTAAACCTTGTTTTACAACACCATTTAACAACTTGTAATCAAGCCCCCAAAATAGCAACAAACACCTATAACTCATCAAATGATTAAAAAAAATCATCCACCCAATCTTCTGGGGTGAGATGTTTCTCACTTAAAATGGATTCCAGCTGATTTGGGACTTAGGAAACCTGTTTGGGGACCCAAATAAGAATGGAAAATGGTGCATACATCAGTGCATCTGAGTAGTAGGTGAATGAGATTCATTACTGTGGAGTGAAGGTGAGGTCCCCTAGCTGACAGTGAAACACAGACGGTATCTGAATTTCCACGGTGAACATTGAGACCGGTCACCAGGTAAAACAGCCCATGCAGTTCCCGGGAATACCACCCTGAGATCAGCCAGCTCCTTCACTGGTCTGGAGAAGAGCTCCAGCTAGAAGAGATCTAGCCCA
This sequence comes from Lophiomys imhausi, assembly GCA_907164525.1. Classification (NCBI taxonomy): domain Eukaryota; kingdom Metazoa; phylum Chordata; class Mammalia; order Rodentia; family Muridae; genus Lophiomys; species Lophiomys imhausi. Next base: position 12,434,937 of record CAJQZJ010004750.1, on the reverse strand, counting down.
GGAGCAGATCCAGCCCACGGCCACAGCCATAGACCAGTGCCTCGCCTATCTGCCTGATATCCAGCCTGCACTTGGACATGTACACCCAAGAGGGAAAAACAGCTGTACCACAAGAGCAAAGGTAAGTGAGATTTTTTTTTTTTTCTGGAGTTTCCAACATGGTGGCACAGTGTGCACTGTAGCAGAGAGGCAGAGACCTAACCCAGTCACAGCAAAGCAATTAGGAGCCAAGACTGACTGCAAACAAAGCCCGTGACTGTGTGTTCCCTACAAATACTGGGGCAGGTGGGTCACTCACCCTAGTACCCAAGCATCTGAGGCAGTAAGGAACAGGCACACTGAGGCCCGCACCCATTGTGGATGGAGCTCCCTGCCTACACGGTCAGCCTAGTTGGGGAGCCAGAACAACTGGGTCAGTGAGAGGAGAACACAGACCCAACTGCAGCTCTACCTGCCTTTCTGAGGAGACCTGTCAGCTCCCAGGTCCTCAGAGGCTAGCTCTCTCCCCACTCCAATCCCCTCTATATTGGTCCAATTGGGTCACCAGCAGTTGAGGAGAGCAGCAGCCACCCTCCTCTCCAAGAGCCAGTCAGTCTATTACAGGAACCTGCTTGCCACCTGGAGGTAAACACCAGGATCTCAGGATCAGCCAACCCCCAGGGCAGGGAGTTTTCCTGAGCACCAAGGTCAGCTGACAAAAGAAACAAACAGACAACACCTGGGTCAATCGGATGACAAAAGGTCAGTGCAAGAACATGGTTTAAAAAAAAAGCAAAAACAATAGGATGTCTCCAGATCCTAGCAATAATGCTACAGACAACTCTGGATAACCGAACAATATTGAAACAAAGGAAAATGACCTTAATCCTACACTTATATTAATAATAGAAGACATAAGGGAGGAAATCAAATACCTCAGACAGCAACAACAAAGTACTGCAAAGGAGGTGATGGAAATGATTAAAGGGCTTAAAGGAGTGAAAGACCTGAAAAGGGAAGTTGAAGCAATGAAGAAAATCCAATCCGAGACATCCATAGAACTGAAAAACCTTAAGAAAAGAATTGGAAATACAGACACTAGCATCACCAACAGAATACAAGAAATGGAAGAAAGAATTTCAGGCTCAGAGGATAAAATTGAAGAAATTGATACATCTGCCAAAGAAAATGTCAAATCTAAAAAAGTCCTGACACAAAACCTTCAGGAAATCAAGGACACAATGAAAAGATGAAATCTCAGAATAATAGGAATAGAAGAAAGAGAAGAGTCCCACCTCCATGGACCAGAAAATATCTTCAACAAAATCATTGAAGAGAATTTCCCAAATCTAAAAAAAGAGATGCCTAGAACTGTACAAGAAGCTTACAGAACTCCAAATAGATTAGACCAGAAAAGTAAGTCTTCCCGCCACATAATAATCAAAACACTAAATGTACAGAACAAAGAAAGAATTTTAAAAGCTGCTAGGGAAAATGGCAAACCTATCAGAATCACACCTGACTTTTCTTCAGAGACTCTAAAAGCCAAAAGGGCCTGGACAAACGTCTTGAGTCCCTAAAAAACCACAAATGCCAGGCCAGACTACTATTCCCTGCAAAATTATCAATCAGCATAGATGGAGAAAACAAGATATTCCATGACAAAGGTAAATTCAAACAATATCTATACACAAATCCAGCTCTACAGAAGATGTTGGAAGGAAAACTTCAACCCAAAGAGGTTAATTACACACAAGAAAGCACAGGAAGCAAATAGCATGCCTGCAACAAAACCAACATCAAGATGGCAGGAAGTAATAATCACTGGTCATGAATATCTCTCAACATCAATGGACTCAATTCCTCAATAAAAAGGCACAGGCTAGCAGAATGGATGCGAAAACAGAATCCCACATTCTGCTGCTTACAAGAAACACACCTCAGCACAAAAGATAGATATTATCTCCAAGTAAAGGGCTGGAAAAAGATATACCAAGCAAATGGACCCAAGAAAAAAAGCTGGAGTAACAATTCTAGTATGCAACAAATTGGACTTTGAACCAACATTAATCAAAAGAGATGGGGAAGGACACTACATACTCATCAAAGGAAAAATCCACTAAGATAAAATTTCAATACTAAACATCTATGCCCCAAATGTAAGACCACCCACATTCATTAAAGAAACACTACTGAAGCTCAAATCCCACATTGAACCTCACACATTAATAGTGGGAGACTTCAACACACCACTCTCACCACTGGACAGATCAATGATACAGAAATAAAACAGAGAAATAATGAACCTCACAGATGTCATGAATCAAATGGACCTAATTGATATCTACAGAACATTTCACCCCCAAACAAAACAATACACTTTCTTCTTGGCACCTCATAGAACCTTCTCCAAAATCAACCATATAGTCGGTCAGAAAGCAAGCCTCAACAGATACAGGAAAATTGAATTTACCCCTTGTAACTTATCAGACCATCATGGAATAAAGCTAGGCTTCAACAATAACCAAAACAACAGAGAGCCTGCAAAAACATGGAAACTGAACAACTCTCTCCTCAATGACCTCTGGGTCAGGGGAGAAATAAAAAAAGAAATTAAAGTCTTCTTAGAACTCAATGAAAATGAAGGCACAACATACCCAAACTTATGGAACACATTGAAAGCAGTGCTAAGAGGAATGTTTATAGCACTAAGTGCCTTCAAAAAGAAACTGGAGAGTTCATTAACTAGCCACCTAAAAGCACACCTGAAAGAGCTAGAACAAAAAGAAGCAAACACTCCCAAGAGGAGCAGACGAGAGGAAATTATTAAACTCAGGGCTGAAATCAACAACTTAGAAACAAAAAGAACAATACAAAGAATCAACAAAACCAAGAGCTGGTTCTTTGAGAAAAACAAAAAAATAGACAAACCCTTAGCTAAACTAAATAAAAGGCAGAGGGAAAATACCCAAATCAACAAAATCAGAAATGAAAAGGGAGAAATAACAATAGACATTGAGGAAATCCAAAGAATCTTTAGGTCCTACTTCAAAAACTTATACTCTACAAAATTGGAAAATCTAAATGAAATGAATGATTTTCTTGATAGATTCCACCTACTGAGGTTAAATCAAGAACAGGTAAACAAATTAAAGAGTCCTATAACCCTTAAGGAAATAGAAGAAGTCATTAGAAGTCTTCCAACCAAAAAAAGCCCAGGCACAGATGGTTTCAGCCAGAATTCTACCAGACATTCAAAGAAGAGCTAACACCAATATTCTTCAAACTCTTCCACAACATAGAAACAGAAGGAATACTGCCAAACACATGCTATGAGGCCACAGTTACCCTGATACCTAAACCTCACAAAGACCCAACGGAGAAAGAAAATTTCAGACCAGTTTCCCTTACAAACATGGATGCAAAGATACTTAATAAAATACTTTCAAACCAGATCCAAGATCACATCAAAAGTATCGTACACCATGATCAAGTAGGCTTCATCCCAGGGATGCAGGGGTGGTTCAACATTAGAAAATCCATCAATGTAATCCACCACATAAACAAGCTGAAAGAAAAGAACCACATGACCATCTCGTTGGATGCTGAAAAACCTTTTGACAAAATACAGCACCCTTTCATGTTAAAAGTCTTAGATCAGGCATACAAGGACCATATTTAAACATAATAAAGGCAATTTACAGCAAGTCAATAGCCAACATCAAACTAAATGGAGAGAAACTTAAAGCATTTCCTCTAAAGTCAGGGACAAGGCAAGGCTGCCCACTCTCTCCATATCTCTTCAACATAGTACTTGAAGTTTTAGCTAGAGCAATAAGACAACTAAACGAGATCAAGGGGATACAAATTGGAAAGGAAGAAGTCAAAGTATCCCTATTTGCAGATGATATGATAGTATACATAAGCGACCCCCAAAATTCCACCAGAGAACTTCTACAGCTGATAAACTCCTTCAGCAAGGTGGCTGGATACAAAATCAATTCAAAAAAATAAGTAGCCCTTCTTTACACAAAAGATAAATGGGCTGAGAAAGAAATAAGGGAATCAACACCATTCACAATAGCCACAAACAATATAAAATACCTGGGGGTAACTCTAACCAAGCAAGTGAAAGACCTGTATGATAAGAACTTCAAGTCTCTGAAGAAAGAAATTGAAGAAGATATCAGAAGATAGAAAGATCTCCCTTGTTCATGGATAGGTAGGATCAAGGTAATAAAAATGGCAATCTTATCAAAAGCAATATGCAGATTCAATGCAATTCCTGTCCAAACACCAACTCAATTTTTTACAGATCTGGAAAAAAACAATTCTCAACTTCATATGGAATAACAAAAGACCCAGAATAGCTAAATCAAACATGTACAATAACAGAACATCTAGAGGTATCACCATCCCAGATTTCAAGCTGTACTACAGGGCAATAGTAATAAAAACAGCATGGTACTGGTATAGAAACAGACCAGTTGACCAATGGAATCGAATTGAAGATCCAGAAATAAACCCACACACCTACAGTCACTTAATTTTTGATAAAGATGCCAAAAACATACAATGGAAAAAGGAAAGCATCTTCAATAAATGATGCTGGTCTAACTGGATGTCAACATGTAGAAGAATGCAAATAGATCCATACTTATCACCCTGTACAAAACTTAAGTCTAAGGGGATCAAGGACCTCAACATAAATCCAGACACACTAACATTAATAGAAGAGAAAGTGGGGAAAAGCCTTGAACTCATTGGCACTGGTAGCAACTTCCTGAATAGAACACCAATAGCTCAGGCACTAAAACAAACAATTAATAAATGGGACCTCATAAAATTGAAAAGCTTCTGTAAGGCAAAGTACACTGTCCTTAGAAGAAAACGGCAGCCTACAGAGTGGGAAAGGATCTTCACCAACCCAAAATCTGACAGAGCGCTAATATCCAAAATATATAAAGAACTGAAGAAATTAAACACCAAAAAATCAAATAACCCCATCAATAAATGGGGTACAGAGTTAAACCGAGAATTCACAGAAGAGAAATCTCTAAAGGCCGAGAGGCATTTGAGGAAATGTTCAACATCTTTGGTTATAAGGGAAATGCAACTTAAAACAACTCTGAGATTCAATCTCACACCTGTCAGAATGGCTAAGATCAAAAACTCAAATGATAGCACATGCTGGCGAGGATGTGGAGAAGGGGAACACTCCCCCATTGCTGGTGGGACTACAAACTTGTGCAACCACTTTGGAAATCAATCTGGAGATATCTTAGAAAATTGGGAATAAATCTACCTCAGCCATACCCCTCTTGGGCATATATCCAAAAGATTCTAAACGAAACCACAAGGACATTGCCTCAACAATGTTCATAGTAGCTTTATTTGTAATAGCCAGAAACTGGAAACAACCCACATGTCCTTCAACTGAAGAATGGATAAAAAAACTGTGGTACATTTACACAATGGAATACTTCACAGCTATCAGAAATGAGGAAATCATGCAATTCGAAACCAAATGGGTGGAACTAGAAAACCTCATCTTAAGTGAGCTGACGCAGTCCCAGAAAGATAAACATGGTATGTATTCCCTTATAAATGGATATTAACCATACATCACAGGATAACTATCCTACAACCCACACACCCAAATAGATAGGAACCTAGCATATCTATCCTAGGAAAAATTCTGCTGCAGGTTAGTGGAACACCACACCCTAGATGGTGTGCCTTATCAAGCTCCAGTACAAGTGGAAGCTCTTGGCCCTCACATGATGCATGATCTGAGGGAGTATGATATGTGAGGGCCCACCTCATCTGAGGAGAAGGAGAGTACCAAGTAGAGGAATAAGGAGGGAGGGAGGGAGGGAAGGAGAGAGGGAAGGAAGGAGAGAGGAAGGGAGGGGCCAGGAGGGGAGGAGGGAGGAAACTATGTTCTAGAAGTAAATAATACTTTTTTAAGAAAAGAGTTAATAAGCTTAAAAAATATAATAAAAATACAATATAAAAATTTCAAACTATAATTTACCAAAGGTATACTTGCCTTACTGGCATGAAAGGAAAATGGCCTTAATTTAAGATTAGAATGTTAGACTGTAGGTGGCCACATAGATTACACAATCTTGATAGCAGCTTAAAAGTTCTTTTTTTTTTTTTAATTGTAGAGGTATAGGATATTTCCATGGTTTAGCATTAAAAAGCAGGTAACAGGTTTAAAACACAGTAAATAAATTAAAGTTTCCAGCTGTTCAACCTGTTTTTACAAACCTCCAAGTGTTGAAAAAACTTAGAGCTAAGGTAAAATACATGAAAGGCATGGTGTTAGCCCATGCCTTTACCTCCAGCAGAGACAGGAGGATCACTATAGAGTTAGTTGTCTTATAAATTCTAGAGTTACAAGGAACAGGGTGGTGATGGTGCACACCCTTAGTCCCATCATCCGAGAAGAATGCACTCTTAATCCCAATACACTAGAGACAGAAACAGGCAGATCTCAGAGCTCAAGGTCAGCCTGAAACAACATGCTCTAAATATAGAAAAACTTTGATCCAGGGGTGGAGGAGCACATCTTTAATCCCATCAGTTGGGAACCACATGTCTTTGATCCTAATACTTGGAATGCAGAGGCAGGCACATAGGATTTGGAAGGATTTAAATTTAAAAGCTACTTACAAAAGGCATGCTGCAATTCAAACAAATTGTCCTTTGAGATCTCAAAATATATATGCTAAAGGTTTGTTTAGGTCCAAAATATCAAAATAATTTCTTCTTTAATCCAGATTGAAAGGTAATTCTTTATATATTGTCAAAAAACCGAATTTGCTCCAGGGAAAATATTAACTGACCCCCCCCCCCAGAAAAAAGGTAATTGTCCCAGAGTTAGGATTAGGGCAGGGATCTGTTCTTATCTTTCAGGAGATTCAAAGCATCCATACAAGGAATCCAGTGAGAACTGGAAAATGGAAATCTCAGCAGAAAACTGTCAGACACCAAAGAAGAGGAGTGGCCCAGGTGATCCAGCCTTGCAGATTTCCTCAATAGCTGTTTCCTCAAAAGTCTACAACCACAACAACTCAAAATCGCTAAGATCGTTCAGCTCCACTGACTGCTCCAGCCAGAACTTCAGTAAAGACCTGAAGATCAGCTTCTGTCTACAAACTTCTTAGGACATCTAAATAGCTGAGCACAAAAGGACTGAACATCAAATGATTCTATTAACATTTTTAACCATTTTTCCATTCCTATTTGGGCCCCAAACTGGTTTACAACATCCCAAATCAGCAGGAAGTCATTTTAAGAGAACAACATCCCATCCCCAGAAGGTGGGGAGGGTGTTCCTCCCCTTTGGTTATTTGATAGATAACAGAAAATTTTATTATTTAGGGGAAAATACTACAAGCTGTTAAATGGGTTTTGGAGGTTAGACCCAGTGGCCTATTTATTTCTGTTGTTTTGTATTGTATTTATAGTTATAAGAGAAAGAACCATTTGTTGGACTGAAAGGGAGCGCTGTTGGGGAGAAAAAGAAATACCTTAAACTAAAAAAACAAAAAGAAGGGAAGAGGAAGGGGGGTTGAGGGGGAAGAGGGTGGAAGTGTGGGACTGGAGGGGGGAGTAGGGAGAGGATTGTGATTGAGATGTAACTTGAAGAAATAAAAAATAAATTATTAAAAAAAAGAATGGAAGATGGTTTAGCAAGTTAATAGTAACATTTGATGTTCAGTCCTCTTGTCCTCAGTTATTTAAATGTCCTGAAAAGTTTGTAGTCCAAAACTGTCATTATGTTAGGTACTAGTTTAGAGTATCACAGATGTTTTCTGTGTTAATCAGAAATCAAGTTGCTAAGAGACAAGTAACATTTGCTTATTCAAATATATGGAAATAGATAGGTAGTCTTCAAAAACCTCAAGAGATCTGTAGAATATGGCATTTAAAGTTGTTTTCTTAACGTAAGAGTTTTTGATATTGAGACATGTCAGCTCCTGACAGCACCCTCCTGCCATTCTACTCCAAGTAGATGATAAGCATCAAAGACTCTCCATTTGTAGATGGTTGCATTAGGGGCAAGCTAGCCACTGGGCAAGAAAAAAACCCTTGCTTCAACTGTAGAGAGAATGCTATCCGAAAAGGACAGAACATGGAAGCAGGTAAGTCGACAGCCTAGCTCTGCCAAGACAGTGGGAAAGACCGTGATAATTCCTGCTTTACAATTAAGGGCTGCTAGAGATATTGGGCCAAAAGGCTGAAGATAGATGCTCTAATGTATGGAGAGAAATTGGTAACTGTCCAGGCAGTCAGTTGTATGTCATTTCTTAGTTTTGGAAGCTGCTGGGTCTGTACTTCCTGCTTATTCAGATATATTTATCCTTCTCAGGTCTCTGATGTTGTTGAAGACTAGAAAGTTATAGTCTCACAGTTAAATTTTAAGTTGTTTAGGAATTAAAAGGATGTTCTAGGTCTAAGAAGATGTTTTTAAGTTTGTAATGCAAGTTAGGATGGAAAATGAGTTAGGTATAGAACTTTAAACTTACTGAGATAGATAGATAGATAGATAGATAGATAGATAGATAGATAGATAGATAGATAGATAGATAATAGAATATTATTATTAGTTGCCAATCATGCCCTTCCTGTGATTTAAGTCTGATATGGACTGGACATTAAGAATATATGTTATACCTTATAATTTTTGTAATTGTTCTTATTGTTTTGTATTGTATTTATTGTTATAAGAAAAGAGACTTTTATTGGACCAAAAGGGGGAGATGTTGGAGGGAAAAAGATATACCTTTAATAAAAAAAAAAGAGGATAGGAGGGAGAGAGGGGGGGGGGTGGGGGGGGGGGCCGGGGGGGGGGGGGGGGGGGGGCTGTGATTGAGATGTAACTTAAAGAAATAAATAAATGTTGAAAAAAATGAACATAATAAATATATGTGTTATAACATTAAAATTATCAATGTAATACTTTAGATACAATATTGGGGGTTTTGTGGTTGGTTTTTCCTGTTATGTCTTTCAAATCCAGCCTGTGTTTTGTGCCAGGTTGGGGTCTGACTTCACCTTCTCTAGAAGCTGCTCACAATGTTCTGTGGACACTGACAAACGAGATGGAGATCCTGGGTCAGAGATGAAGGACCATTATTACTCATAACACAGGCAGGCACACAAATGCTAACTTCTGTCTCTGCTCCCCTGTTCTCTGTGGTAGGCAGGGCTGCAGGACGGCCCCAGAGTTGCCCTGGCCGATATGTACTTTCCCTGTGCTGTGGAGAGTTTGCATCTCTCATGAGCCCGAAGAGGGGATTTAAGCATGGGGAGCTGATAAAGTCAAGTGGCCTCTTTAAATCTCTGTCTAAGGATCAGAGGTAGGGAAGTCAGACTTAAATCACAGGAAGAGCATGATTGTGTAAGTCTGTAATCCCAGCCCTGTGGAGGCAGAAACAGAAGAGGCCTGGGGGTCGCCAGTCAGGCAGTCTAGCCAAATTGGTGAGCTCCAGGCCAATGAGAAAACTGTCTCAAAGAGGGCATTCTTGAAGATGATGCCCAGTGCTGTTCTCTGGCCTCCACACTCATGAGTGACCCCCACTCATATATATATATATACCTGCTCGTTTCTTCCTTTTCTCTTTTGATAGTAAGAAGTTCTGCATTATGAGCTTCCATATGGCAGGGCTCCTATGACCTCCAGGAGCTGCAAGAACACATCAGTTATGTAGTCACCCAGAGCTGGAGTCTGAACAACCTAAGGAACTTGGAGGTAGAGTGCCCCACCACCAAGAACACATCAACTCATCTTTAACTGTGGCTTCTGAGACCTGAGCAGGGAGTCCAGTCTCACCTCAAGAGCCACGAGCCTAATGTTATTTAGCTAGTGATTTGTTTCTCTGTAGTACAAAATGAATGCAACTTTCAAATCTCATGAGAGTTATGTGGAAGTCCCAGACCAGGGTTTTGCATCATGGAGGAAGGGGACACAGAGCTTAGTAATTCATCCTAAGAAAGCAGGAAGTAAGCTGTCTTCATCTCTTAGAAGGAGATGTTATCTTTCCCCCACAGTTGCTCATTGGAAATCCAATCCTTGGAAACACCCCAAGAATGAAGCAGTTCAGAGGCTTGGATGAGACATCCACCAACAGGTGACTGAGCAACGAAAGTACATTGGATAGACACAGCGAGTCTGTCAGTCTTCGAGAGAAATGGAATGACGACATTTGAAGGGAACTGGTTGGAACAAGGCATTATTATGTTAAACAAAATAAACCAGATGGAGAGACAAACACCCCATGCTTTCTCTCATATGTGGAATGTAGCCTTAAATCTATGTACACACTCATATGTAGGGCATGAAACTAGAAAATGCACTGTGAGAAAGGAGGAAGCATTCTAAAGGGTCAGGGAACAGGAGAGGGTAGCAGAATACAAATGGAGGGGAAGGTCATCTGGAGCATGGACGGACTGGCAGATGGAGGGCTGGGGGAAGAGTCGGAGAGTGGAAAATGAGAAAGAAGCATAAGACCACAATGTATGAAAGTGCTACATTGACTTAGAAAACAAAGTTATGTAGCCAAGTGTCAGTTCCTTTGAGATAAATATGAATCCTCAAAGATAGAATCCTTAAACTAATGGTACACTAAACAAAATATGCAGCAGGAGGAGCCATGAGGAAGCACCTCCTGACCTTTCATTTCATAGCCCCTCTCAACTCAGATCAGCCATGCTCCAGCCAGAATATGAAGGGCCTTTGTGGCATATCAAAGGAAAAGGTGTTGAGAGGCCAGTTGGAAACTTGAGGGTTGAGCCCTGTGGCCTTCTCTTGAAATCTGAAATCTGGAAACAATTGTCTTTCACAATAAACTATGACCCACTTCATGAAGGTTTGAAAGGAGGTCAGGGTCTGCAAACACAACCAATATGGCAAAAGTAATGCTGGTTAACACCAGTTAACCAGTGTGTGCTGGGTGTGCCACTGATATGTCACACTGATCCCCATGAAATGCCAGTTAATAGGTACCAAACAAAGTGATAATTGGAAAAATTTCTGCAAGGGTTTCATCTGCATTGATGGTTTGCCTGGCATTCATGAAGTACTTGGTTTTGTTCTCATCACCAACACAGCAGACATTCTAGACAATGAAAACAACTGGTGATGAACTCTAGTTGCTAGACTGAGCAGAGTTAGCTTTACTTGTCTTTTTCTGATGTATTTGGGAGGGCTGACAGGCAAGTTCAGCTTTGGAAAACTACCTTATGCTTCTGAATGGTAGAGAAGAAAGTTTTCATCCATTAGGCCCAGAGAGGATATGGTGCATCATCCTTTTAGGATGAAAGCACTTTTAAATTCCTGGAAACAAACTGTTGGAAGTAGAGTCCAGTGGAGTCAAGATTGGACATTCAATATCATAGAATTTATCCACTGATTTACTCTCTGGCCTTTAACAGTCACGTTCAAAATGCTAGCCATTTGTGTGACGAGGAACTGAGCTGCCCAGGTCAGTGAAACGAGCAATAACCAGCATGTTTTCAGATTTCACATATTGTCTGGGAGGTGTTCACCAAGGAGAAATAAATATGCTTTCAACATCTTTAAAGATCTTCTGAAATTAACTTCTAGATTTCTTATATAATGGTTGTACATTTGGTATGTGTAATACTAGTTTTTGATGTCTGTGCACACTTCCTTTGTAGGCTGGCATGTATGACCTATTGTTACTGTGTGTACTTGGAACAAACATACCCAATAAATTGCCTGGATAGATTTCCCTATGTATTTACAGTTTGTTGTGCCACCAAGTCCTGTGTATCATTTAAAAATGTTTATTTTCATTGATTATGTATATGTATGTGTGTGAGTGTGTATATGTACACATATGTAGGTACCCTCAGAGACCAGAAGAGGGAGTCAGATACACTGGAGCTGGAGTTACAGGCAGTTGTGAGCTATTCAGTGTGGGTGCTGGGAACTGAACCCAGGTCCTCGGCAAGTGCAGGAAGTACTTAACTAGTGAGGCATCTCTCCAGCCCCCCCTGTGTATATTTTCTCATTTTTCTGTCTGCTTGATCACACACACACACACACACACACACACACACACACACTCACACATTTTACTATGATAAATAATGCATTGATTTCTACTTTAAAGTTTGATTTTTTATTTTATAAATATACAATTAGGTAAATTATCATATTCCTAGACATTTGTAATTGTCTTATTTTACCATTTCATTGCATTTTAAAATTTCTAAGATGTGGCTTATATACTGTTAACAGTTACTGGACTCTGCTTAATTTAACATCAAAATGGCAACAACCTTTTATTTGATGTTCATTTAGAATTGCCTTTTCTCTCCTTGTTTAACTTTGATACTTTTATGTACTTATGATTTAGCTGAGCCTTTTGTACAAGTATGGCTGAAATTTTTTTAACGTGATAAAATCTCTGTCTTTTACTTTGGAAGTTTAGTTCATTTATATTTACTGGAATTATTGATAGGGTTAGGTTGATTGTCTCCAAGATTTCATTCTTCCAGCTTATGATTTTAAGATTTTCTTTTATTTTTATTATTACTTTGAGTCAAATCAACTTTCTTCATTCTCTCCCTCTCTGTCTCTCTCTCTTTCTCTGTGTTTAAGAATATCTAGTCTATATTTTTATTTAGTGATAAACTTCACACTGTAACATTTACACTTGACTCAAAAGGAGTGATCCAGGAATGTGTTACATGTTTTCATGGAGTACCAACCAACTGTTTGTATCTTTGTAAGGCCTTGATGTACACCACTACAAAATGAAAGAACCACCAAATTAAACAGCCACCATTTTTCCATATTGCCATGTTTTGAATAGTCTTTGCTTTTATACTTCAGACTAGTTATCATTTTAAATCACAATAAAATCATACTGTGTTTTTCTGTTTACTCATGTTTACAGATCCTTGTCTGCTATTTACTTGCAAATTTGTCAGTTCCATTCGCTATCCTTTTTCATGCATTTTTCTTTTTGTGGCCATGTTTAATGTTCGTTTCAAGAGGAAGGATTTTAGTGGTTCTTGCACTGAGAGTTTCCTAGTAATAAATTCTGTTTTGATGGTGTGCAAAAATCCATTTTTTCTATAAATTCCTAATTTTTAGCCACCATTGTGCCTTCACTCTTGAGTGATATGTTAACTGGGTATAAAATTCTGAGTTCATGGCACATTTCTCCCAATGGGTTTTAAAATACTTGTACCTAGCCCTGAAACCCTCTTCTCTCTAAGTTTGTGACACTGGACCTGAATTCTCTAGATTACACCTCTCCCTTCCCTCCAGCTCAGCCAATAGAGGATGGCAGAGGGATGCTGCGAGGTTGGAGCAGGAACCAAGAAGCTGGAAGGAAGAACCCTTTTCTTTTGGTGTTGTCTCACAGTTCCTCATTCATCTGTCTCTCCCTCCAGCTAGCTTCTTCAAGCCACATTAGGGCATGGCTCTCTCAACAGCCCTAGCCAGCAGTGACCAGTTAGTCACATCAGCAGGCACTCTGTCCCTATGGAAATATGGCTTCTCCTTCATGGACTGGATTTCACTGCTGCATGGCCCCCACGACTGAAATTCTGATTTCCTCTCCATCCAAAGGGCAGCACTTTCTCAACTATTACTAACCTCAGTGTTAGTTTTTCCCACTTGCTGGATGGCCACCTTTTATTAGTTAATTATTTATTGCATTAAAATTTTTCTCTCTGACTTACAGGCTTGCCTTCAATTTCTTGATTGGACTCTGATTGATGAAATATTATTCTGCTGCTTTCTGTGATATTTTATTGCTGTACAAAAGTGTGTTATCAGCAAAAGACATGAATAGATACTCCACTGAAGAAGGAAGATATATAATGGACAATAAGTTTATGAGGAAATGTTTGACTTTATTAGTTATCAGTGCAAATTAAAGAGATGTCACTAAAGAGCCACTAGAATGGCTGAACTAAGACATTTAGAAGGAAGTGAAGTGATAGTTTTAACTAGCTTTGAGATGTATGCATGACACACACATACACATACTCACACACATGTATACACACTCACAACACACACGCACACACCACACTTACACACTCATATACATACACTCTCACACTTATATACATCATGCACACCACACACATACACACACACACACACACACACACACACACACAGAAGACCCCCTCAAATGAAGTAACAGCATAAAATAAATGAAAGATTGATGGATAAATGTAGGTATACATATGGGTAGATGGAGAGCTCTATTGTATAGCAAATGTTAAATTATCATTATCTAGTTTTCATATGTATTTACCATAAAGCTTTATCAATTATGCTGTGTGATTAAAACTTTCATAATGAAATGTTAGAAAAATGGCTGCCTATCAGTCTAATAATTATTCTTCAAAAAGTATCTATTTTCCCCATGATTTTAATAATTTGCGTGTATATCTGTTGGTCTATTCATGTGTTGTGTGTGTGTTTATGTGTTTGTATATATGTGTATGTTTGCATTTGTGTTTGTATGTGTATGTATATATATATATAGTATACATTTGTATGTATGAATGTGTGTGTATGTGTGTGGGCATATGTGTATGTGTGTTTGTGTGTGCATATGTATATATGTATGTGTGTACCTGTATATGTATATATGTGTGTGTTTGCATGTTTGTATGTGTGTGTGTATGTGTATGTATGTGGGGGTATGTGTGTGTTCTGTACTTTCTCAGCAACATGTTAAAATACTAATTTACCTCACACTCAGCTCAAGGCTCATAGGCTGACATATTTTACCCTAGTTATCAAAATGTGGCCTTTATTTCTTCGAATATCACTTTTCTTCACTTTTTCTGAAATTCTCACTAGATTCATGCTATTGTCTCATCTTGTCACCCTCACCTCTCAGATTGTCTGTCATGTTTCTCTGTTTTCTATCTACCCCAGTGTTGTTGCCTTCTAGCTAATGTCCCAGTTTGGTTGCTCTGGATCTTTCATCCTTGGGTCCACTTTTAAGTATACTGATTTCTCTCTCCAGCTGTGTCAAGTCTGCTGGTTAGTCTGTAATTGTGGTTTCACATGCAGAAACTCTGCTTAGTTCTTGCCTATTGCTTCTTTTGTAGCTTACCATTTCTAACATCTATTTTGTGTCTTAATCTTGGTAGTTTGAGTGGCCATTACCAGGGTTAGAGTCTGCTGTATGTCAGCTCCTGTCACTGTGGGCTGCTTCTTTATAAATCTGGATTGTCATGGGTGCTGAGTAGACACTTTCTGAGGAATTTTTCCAACTTGAGGAAAGTTTTGTGCTTCTAGAGAAGAATTTTCATTTGTTTCTGCCAAGCACGATGGAGTCCTAGACCCTGATTACTTTTCATATTAATTTCTAACCACACATCCAGAATAATGGAACCCAAGCTTGTGTGAAGGCAAAGAGGTACCACGAGAGGTGGGAGTGTGTATATGTGTGTCTCCTTTCTTTTTTCTTTTTCTGGAGCCTTGCATGAGGCAGCTCTTTCTGAGTGCAAACTGGCTGGGGCAACACTTGGGGCTCTGAGTGTTTGTGAGGCTTCAGGGAGGCTTACTACTCACTGAACCTCAAACAGACATTTGCACTGAGCCCTTGTGTGACCAGACCCAGCAGCTCTCCTGCCAACAGCTGCAGCAGCAGCTCAGGGGTTCTGTTTTGGGTCCTTGGAAACTTCCCTTACTGTCTTATAAATCTAGTTATTACTTTTCAAAGACTCTTCAGTATAATCTATTCAGTGTTTTCTAGGTGTTTCATATTGGGAGTGTCTTCAAGCAATCTGGTCATCTGTAGCACCGGAAATGAAAGCTGGCTTAGCCATTCCACACAGATTATTTTTATCATTCCTTCATAACAGCCCAAAGAGAGATATATGATTTTTGCATGAACTCTAGGCATACAGCAATTAGTTACCTGCCTCCCTGGGTCTTACGAGCTGGTGAATGCGACACCTTGGGATTCCTCCCAACATCTGACTGATTCGTAAGCCTGGGCTTTGTCCTCTTCTGTCACAAGGCGGCTGAGCTTCACTTTGGGGTGGGAGGCTACTTTGAGTGAGAGTCACTGATGTCAGTGGGTAAGAATGGAAGCAACCTCACATCCTGGCATGTGCTTCTTATTTTGCATCAAGGTGGAAGAGGTCCTGAGTCCTCTTGGAGAGAAGTATGTACCTTCGGGTTTTGCCTACTTTTCACATCCAACACTTGGACTGGCTGGGAGGACAGGTTTGATGTGTGAGATGGCTCCCATGTGCCTCCCTATTGCCTGACAAGAACAACCAATCTCTGAGATGTAGGATCCTTGTGTCTCCTTTTTTATTAATTGTTTTATTGAAGTTCTTTGCCATTATTTGCAGATACGAGAAATGATAAGTCTGTCTGATGGTGAAGCTACCTTGTATACAGCTGCCTTGGTTTGCTGGGATGAGGGTTTTCCTGGGACATGGATGTTCAGTTCTGGAAATGGGAGAAGTCTGGGCTAGCCAGAACAGTTCAGTCTGGGGTTTGGCTAGCCAGACGTCTGGTGTCCAGATTTTCCCGGAGATGAAAGGGAAGAGGTTTCTGGTGGGTGGAGGAGTACGAAGGATAGAAGACTCACTTTCAGGGACATGTGGGATGAAATAAAGCTTCCCAGGTACTTCCCAGCTGTTGCTAGTTATGTCCCCAGTGGAAGATGGAATGGCCTTAGGGACAGCATCACAGCAATAGGGGGTTGAGCTAAGATTAATGGAGCATGCCGTCCTGTGCCAGGTGCTGGGTTAAAGTTGCAGTCAGTATGGCATCACTCAGCCTGACTGTAACTCCGCAAGACAGACCACATTAAGACATCTATGAAGGAGACTGGAGCTGTGCTCAGTCCGTATCATGGCTCTGCTGGTGGCGATTTCAGCTTCAGAACTGGTGGGCCTATGCTGGTGTGTGTGTGGGAGCATTTCCAGTCAGTGCTGAGGCTGAGCTCTGGTGCTCTCCATGCAGAACTGTGGGTCAAGGAGGATGCAGGACAGGGACAGGTTCTGCTAACTGTCCTAGCCTTGCAAAACTGTTACTAAAAGGAAGAATCACATCTAACCACTGTTCCAGGGGCCTGAAAACCGCACAGAGGGGGACAGGAGAGTGTGAGGCGCTCTCAGGCGGCAGCCAGGTTGATTTTCCTCAGTTTCTCACAGTGTATGTCTGCAACTACAATGCTTTGGCGAGTGTATGCATGCACACAGGCATGTAAGTTCCTTATGGTTCTGGAGCCTTTGTCGTTTGATCTGAGGCCACGAGCATGGCTTATCATATCCCCACCTGCTCATCTCCAGAAAACCAGCTTCCCCATCACCTGTCTGTCACACTGTAAATGCTGTATCAATATTAAGCATCGTTAGGTCATTCTTGCTTGATAAGTACATCCTTAGGATCCAGTGATCAAGGCTGCTCTTAATGGCCTCTCCTAATATTTACCCAGCCAACGTCCTTCTATTCTCTGCTGTGTTTTTTTCCAACAGCCGCACTGGGAACAGGAGGCTCTTTTGTGCTGACTCGCTGCTCACCTGTACTTATTTTCTGTGTCCAGAGCTCTTATGCTTGGTAGCAGGCTCTTTGGCTTTTTCAAATATGAGTGGGTATTTGATATAATACATTATTACATGTTTCGGCATATAAATTACTAGGTCTTAGAAGCAAGAAATGAATAATTTTGCCCCAAGGTAATATAACAACTACTACAAGAGTCAGTAAAATCAATTAAGTAGATCATCTGTGGTAAGGGCAAAAGCACAGAGTCACCACCTGAATAGCATTGAGCAGCCATTGGCTCATTTAATCATGGAACAAACCAGAGGTGAGTTTGAAGCATTATCTAAGTACTGGGACAGAGAAATATAAAACATCCAGCCCTGAGAACAGAGACATTACCAAACTCCTTTCAGAGGAAGTTAATTAAAGTTGTGATTTTTGATCGTTAAATCAAGTGTTAGGAATGCTTCAGGAAGCCAGTGTATTCAGATCTGGAAACCTTGAGGGTGACCCGTACAAATTGTCTAGGAGGCAGGAAGTGAGAGAAGAAGCAGGATGAGCCAGATGTGGGAGACTGCCTTGGATTGCCAGTTAAGTAGTATGTGATGGAGACAGTGCTCTGTCATGAAAGCACTCAGGCGAGTTACTGACGTCACCAGCTTTCTCTTTTCTCGTATGTCTAAAGAAAGCTCACTGTGGTGGTAAATATTGGTTGCCAACCTAGGAGACAAATAGCTGTCTATGCCTGTGAGGAAGTTTCCAGGTCAGGCTGAGGTGGGAAGTCACGCCCTAAATGTGGCTGAGCTCCTGGGATGAATAAAATGGAGAAAGTGATTTGATTTGAGTACCAGCCTTATCTCTCTTCTGACTGCAGATGTAAACTGACAGGCTGCTTCCTTCATGTTCCACCACCATGGCATCCCTGTTATAACAGGCTGTACCCTTGAAATGGGAACCAAACACAACCCTCCTGCCTCAAATTGATTTGGGGGGGGGCATTTTCCTGCAGTGGTAAGGAACAAAACACTTGCCAATCCTTTGCTTAGGTCACTATAAACATTAAAAGAGATGTCACCTGTAAGGTGCCTGGAACACTTTAGGCAGTCATGAAAAGACAATGGCCAAAATCTCCTACTACCACACCTCTTGAGAGGGTTGAAGAATTTAAAAATGAGTTTTTAAGACTCCTTTTTATTTTATCTGTATGCCTGTGAATGGGTGCGTGAGTGGGTAAGGGGTGGTTGTGGGGGTGTGGAGTGTGGAGGGGAATGGGGGTATGGGTGTGGGAGGGGGCATGAGTAGGTGGGTGTGGGAGAGTGTGGGCCAGTGTTGTCAAGGGAAGAGGTCCAGGTGGGTGAGTGGGTGGAGGGTAGGTAAGTGGATTGTAAGGGTATAGTTGAGTGTAGGTGGGTATTTGTGTGCGGGTGTAGGTGAGTGTAGGTGG
>CAJQZJ010004750.1:12387232-12415974 GCA_907164525.1 Lophiomys imhausi | reverse complement strand
GGTATTTGGGTGTGGGTGTAGGTGAGTGTAGGTGGGTATTTGGGTGCGGGTGTAGGTGAGTGTAGGTGGGTATTTGGGTGTGTGGTTGTGGGTGGTTATGTTTTGGGGAAGTAAGTGAGTGTTCACTTCCACAATCCATGCTTGAAAGGTCACAGCTCTGGAGCCCTAATTCTGTCCTTTGTCACTGAGCTGTGTCCCAACTGAAAACAAGACTCCAGGTTTCTGTGGCCCTTGAAGGAGACTCTACTGTGGTCTTAGATTCACAGAGACAGTCATACTCTCTGCCCAGGATAGGAGACCATTTGCTATGCCTAGAGTCTTTGCCAGCAGGGACACTTTCTTTTGCCTCTGTGATTCAAAGAGAACCCCTGGGTCACTGGTGAGTGGTATCATCTAGCCTGTGAGTCCTCTGGGCGCTTGTCCACTTTTTATCTAGTAAGCCAAAGGTAGATTGGCTCTGGTCAAATGGCATGAGAGTTGAGAGACTATCTCATGGATCTGAGCATTCTAGTCCTTCCCTATGCCACCAGAGCGGGAGGGGCAGCACTCCCTACAGCGCTGACCCCACCCCTCTTCCTTGTCACCAGGAGACCCACCTAATGAGAATGGGTGGATCAAAGTGAACTTCTTTTATTAAAGCACGAAGGGAAAGATACTATAAAATAAGTCTGTCAGAAACCAAAGTTAATGTCAGCCTCTGATAATTAACACTATCAGGCTCGACAGCAGAATATGCTAAATAAATTAGTCCTCAACTGCTTGTGTCTTCCAATTATAGGTTTTTGGTTTAATAATTGCTTCCCCGAATAGACAGATTGCTTCAATATTCTGCTTCCTTTTGCCTGTAAAGATGTGGCCTTCATAAGCTAACATTAAATAGAAGCACTCGTTCATCCTGCCTCTACCTGTACAATGGAGGGCTCTTCTGAATGACATTTAAAGGGGTTTGTGGGAATTTATTTTGATTTGATTCAGCCAGGTGTGTGTGTTCTTTTTCTTTCTTTTTTTATATTTTTGACAGGATCTCAATATCTTAGGTTGGTCTAAAACTTACTATACAGCTCAGAGTGACCTTGAAATTCTTACCTTCTGTATGCATTGTCCCAAGTGCTGGCACTACAGTTGTGTACTATCATACAGTTTTATTTGGTGTTGTGGGTTGAACCCAGGGCTTTGTATGTGTTATACAAGCCTTCTACCACCTGAATTACACCTCAGCCTCTTACCTAGGGCTGTCATATATCTTCTTAGGGAAGAGGGCCAGCCTGTGAAGGGACAACAAATGTAGTTGTTGGTCTTAGGAGGGGAGGAGTCAGAGTAGGTACACTGAGAGCTGGAAGGGCCTGGAGGTGTCAGGAAAGCTCCATTTTGCAAATGTATTAGACAGTGAACTTTGGGAAACGGAGGAGGTGAGGGCAGGTTTTCATGACTCTGGGACACAGGGACAGGAAATGGTACCAGGAACATAGCATCAGCAGTGGCCCAAACTCCCTGAAGGAGCTTTATTACCAAGAGCTTCCTGCATGTTTAGAGTTGTCATGTCCCTTTAGACATTCCTCACCAGCTCATAATCACTGGCCACTCGAGGGAGGCCAGAATCTCAGTGTTGGTCCACCTGATGCTCTCCAGTGCCACAATACTTATTCTTAGGCCTAGGACACAGCAGGGCCACTGAGGCATGAGATATATACCCCGGGATATCATTTCAGGTCATCTCTAGAACCTTAGGTTAGAGAGCAGGGTGGGCATCTGACAATCTTGTTAAGATACAGATATGGATCTAGCTTGTCTGGGGCAGAGCCTGAAACTACACATTTCTGACAAACTGTCAACTGCTGTGGATCCTGGAGTCTCTGAAGAAGGGCTATGGTGGTGTCCCCATCTCCCCAGGGGCTGAGTACCTCTAACTGATCTCTAAGCCTCTTGTTGATTTCTCTTATGTGGGTAACATCCATCTCTAGGGGATATGGAAGGAAGTCAGCATGCAGCTGGGCTGTGGAACATGTTCACTAGTGGAGGTTTCCAGGTGAGGTAGGCAGCCGATGCTTCCTCAGGTTCCAGAAGCTAAGCCCTAAGGCAGGCAGATTGGAGTCAGGATTCTGTCCCTGACAGATCCCCACACTAGCAGCTCAGAAGGACTTGCTGACTGAGTATGCTAATGTGTCCCTCTCACAGGAGGGCCAGCCTCAATTTGTAAGCAATTTCCTTCCATGCCCAGGAAAGAATATCCTCCAAGGCAATACCTGATACTTTGAAACAAACCCACACAAGGGAAGCAACAGACACAGACTTTGACAGAAAGACACTCTGAACCATTCTCTCTGCTTCTCAGATTGGGGAGATGTTGTTATGTTTCAGCTAACTGAAATGAAACACATTTTTAAAGGTTTTTTTTTTTTTAATTAATGATGGAAAAAACAGTGACCACAATTTAAAAAGTAAATGAATTAATTTTTTTTAAATCAGGAAATGGTTTCATTGTTTGAGTTTAGATATAATCAAACCATTGATTTGGCCTCATTAAAAAGTGAGTCTTTATCAAAGAAACAGTAGCCTGGTGATTGAGCAGGGCACAGTGACAACACTTGGAGGAGGTTGGGGAGACACAGGCTTTATGCAACTTCAGAATGTTAGTGCTCTCATAAAAAGATAAAGATTGGGATTAGTGAGTGGCCCCCATGTATACGGGATGCCTCTCCTCTTCCTAGAGCTCCCATCTTGATAATATTGTGCTGCTTAGGAACTAATAAAACATGTCTTCCTCTCTCTGTCTCTCTCTGTGTCTCTCTGTCTCTGTGTCTTTCTATCTGTCCAAACTCCCACCCTTGTCCCAACCCCAGTGCTTAGTGCCCTGATATTTTTCCAGGCTGGCAACTGTGAGGGGAAACAATGTGGTTTGGTTAGGTACAGTGTCCTGCTCTCAAGTCTGGAACCAAACAGATAAGAACTTGTATGTTAGAATACAAAGTTTACTTAGCACCAGCCAGAGGCGTTTGATGTTGCCTGCCCAATCTGGCCCCACATCTTTGAAGTTCTATGGCACATGCTAGGGCTCTGTCAATAAGAAACAGGCCTTTCTTCCTGCTCAATGGCTCGCACATCTGCCTCCTGGGAACGCCCCTGTAAAGGCAGGACACAATGGCTCCAGGCTGTTACATCAGTAGCAAGAGGGGCAATGGTTAAGAAATGGAAAGTGTTGAAGAAAACCCCTAAGGACCAGGGATGGGAACTGTCTGGGAAAGATGGGGCTGATCAGGGATCTCTGACCAGAGATTGGCCAGCTCAAGCTCTTCCGGAGGCTGTTTACACAGGGCTGCCGAGTCACGTGAGATCTGCTCTCTTTATCTGGGGCACTGGCTGTTACTCGGTGAAAAGGCACATTGGTTTGTGGTATCACTCTGCAGTGTCATTTGAACTACTGGGCAAATGGCTTATTTGTCAAAGAATATTGCTTTTTCCCAGAACAGCACCTAGTGACTGATGGCTAAAATCTCTGGGTATCAGAAATGATATCGAGATGGTGCCCTTTGAAGGGACGGAGGTGAGAGCAGGAAAGCCTTTGTTACTGGTAGTGAAAGCATCTGAACAGCAGATTGCTTGAAGCCCTCAGATGCTGAGCACTGGGCCCCCAGCTCTAGTTTACAATGGAGTTAATCAGCGTCCTGGGTTCTCCGCTGTAGGAAGGGCATGATGGAATGTGTGCCTCGGGGTCTTAGTGTACACGTTTACCGCGTTAACCCTCAACACATCTTACTCTGTGCCCAGCATGGGACACCCACTGGGTCAGTGCGAGGGTTCAGAGTTCTCATCAGGTAAGAAGAGAGATAATGCCTGTCTTGGGTATCTACCGGAGTCCTGAGGGGCCTCCGACCATACCCGTAAGCGACCTCCCCTTGTACGTGAAGAATGGCATGTACTGGTCCAGGAGGGAGGTGCAGCAGAAGCAGGAACTTCATCCATTTATCCTCAGCTGACTCTTCATCCAAGCTCTGAGAGGGTAGCAGTCCTGAGTGTGTCCTCTCCGCTCACTCAGGGAAAGGTCAAGCACAAGAAACATGGTGCAAGACAGACAGAGGCAGGATGGATTGGGGTAGACTGAGGCAGGACAGATGGTGATGGGATGGACAGATAGATGAGACTGAGGTGGAAATGACTGGACCCTCCATTTTGAAGACTGTGTGTACTGGGTTGTGAGCACCTCCAGCTGCCTGAGGTGAGCATTTGCTGAAGAGATGAGGGCAGAACCAGGCTTTGTTTCTCAAGGCAGGGCCTGGTGACACAGACCCAGAGAACACGTCTGATGCTGAAGGCTTAGCATTCTGTCCACACTTTCATACCACCATGGGTGGGCTTTCATTGGCACCATCTGGAAAGACATGGCTTCATAGGATATACTTTAACTGTCCCTGGCCAGCTGTCTCCTTCGGGCATCATAAAAACTAGGCGGGGTGTTGAATGCCTGTAATCCTGGCACTGGGCAGATAGAGGTGGGAGGGTCAAGAGTTCATCATCATCCTCAGCTATGTATGGTGTTCAGTGCCAGCTTGGGCAACATGAAACCTTGTCTCAAAAAAGAAAAGATGGCCTTTGAATCAGGAAGATTATCCTAAATTTGAAGTGAATCTTGGCTACAGAGTAAAGACCCTGCCACCCTCAAAGAAAGAAAGAAAGAAGAAAGGAAAGAAAGAAGAAAGAAAAGAGAGAAAGGGAGTAAAATAGAAATCAAAACAGAATGCCATTTTGATGCCACATTGCCTGTGTGGGCCACGCAGGCTCTCCATCTGCCCACACAGCATTTCTGTGGGTTGAAAATGCAGCAGGAGGAGCTAGTCGTCCAAAAAAGAACTTTGATGCATCTTTTCTGGGGGGGGGGGGCGCGGCATGTTGCATTTTTGCCTTGGTGAAAATATGGACCTGGGAAGTGATAAAGCTGTGCTGAGTGGCAACAGGTATTCTGTGTGCCCCAAATACAACTATCCAGGTGCTTCTTGATATGAACCAACATCTCATGCTCATTCTCAGAACCATAGAAGAAAGAGTTTTATTCCCACTTTAATGATAAGCCTCTTGACTTATAGAGAGTTTAAGTACTCAGTTATCCTACCTGGAGAAGCCACTGTGTGGCCTCCAGTCCTCCCTATAACTCTGTTCTGTTTTGCTTTGCAAAAGGAAACACTGAGCATAAACCTGGAAGATAATTTGAACTGAAAGTGAAGAGGGACCTGCGCAGTTGAGTAGTCATGTGACTTGATTCTGATGGCTGTGAGATGCCAATAGAGTTCTGAGTGGAGGGTAGAGGCCTGCTTTGGAAAGCTGGGAAAACAGTGGAATCCTAAGAGCTTGTTCAGTAAGCAGCAGAGTGAAGGTCTGGAAGCAGGTGCCAGACCAGACACAAGGACCCACACTGCTGTTGGGGTGGAAGAATATAGGCATGGAGACAAGGCTAGAGTAAAGACCCCTGGAAGCTGAAAATATGCAGCATGGGGTGAAGCTGAGAGTATGGGAGGCAGGTGGGGGACAGTAAAAGCTGCACAAGACTGGAGCTACAGCCAAGGGACTCCTTTCATAGCAAGCCCCACCTCTCTGTGGTGAGCTCTGCAGAGCAAAGAGGGATAAATAAAAGCAAACAGTAAGTGTAGAGTGGCCCTTGGTGACTAGGCAGCACCATGAGGGGGTGGAGTTGCAGTGTGCTGTGTCCTCTGGAGGAGGAAACCCACTGTCTCAGCCCGGGGTCTCAGGGTGGTTTTCCCCGAAGCAGGGCCTGGGATGAAGAATCTCACACAACTGGTGTTTTGACGACCAGTTCTCAGGGGACACCATCAGGCAGCTGAGAAGAAGCCAGAGGACTTGATGGTGTGCAGTTCTGGTCCAATCCCAGGGGGCACTCTGGAGTCAAATTACCCTATGGAAGTTGCTATGTCTATGGTGCGGATAGCCACCTGCTTACAGGGCAAAGACCCAGACATCTCCATGTGAAGCGGCTCCAATCAGCCAGGGACAACCCTGAGGAAGCATGCATCTGCAGCAGGTGGGGAATGGACGCTCTCGTGCGCTGCTGCTTGTTCAAGTCCTAGTCCTCAGTGTCATGGGTCTTCATTCCTCCGCAGACTGCATTTTATCTTGGCCGTGTGCCTGTGCCCTAACTCTTTTCCCCTTCCTCCTGATTTCCCATGTAGCTAAACTGTCCTTTCCTATTCAGGACCTTCCTTATGTCAAAGTAAGTGCTGGCCCACAGCATTTGGCACCTGCTCAGAGAATAGCATTAGAATATATTCCTTTTAGCTAGGCACAATGGTTGTGCATACCTGTAAACCCAGCACTCAGGAGACTGAGGCAGAAGGATTGAGAGTTTGAAGTCAGTCTGAGCTACATAGAAGAGACCCTTTCTCAAATGAGTAAGGGAAACTATTGCTTTTATTGTTTTTTTTTAATGTATTTATGTTCCTAACAAACTTTGAGATCTTGAAAGGCAGAAAGCTTTTATTATTCATTTATGCACGCCCAAGAAGTGCCCTGTGTGCCTGGTACATATTCAAAATAGATGCCGAATAAGAATTTGTTGAACACAGGAATGAAGATACCATGGCTATGAGGTATAGAAAAGTAAAGGGGACCCTATTTCCTATAGAGGGTGCTACATGCCTGAAAGAATTAGGGTGACAGCTCAAGTTCTCTGCTCCCCTTTGTGTGAGACACTAGACATTCCAAGCTAAGCTGTGGTCTTCAGGTGGTTTTGAGGTACACCCATCAAAGAAAAATGAAACCCAAGCAAAAACAGTGTACGTGGACTGTTTGCTGAAGACATCTAAAATCCTTCTTGAGCACATCACCTCAGTCCTGTGTCCCACCAGCCTGGACCATATCGCCTGGTGACCATGTATATGAAGCTCCCTGTACAACTGTGCCATTTACCTGGACTAGCAAAGACACATTTGTGTCATCAGTGGGAGGAAGCTTTGGGGTGAGAGGCGCAGGGAATATTCATGATTCTACATTGCTGAGCGAGGAAGGAACAGAAACATTAAGGGACTTGGCAGAAGCCACTTAACTAATAAATGAGGCATCACTAAACTCGAGAAAAATCTATAAAGCTAAGTTGGAATGTATGTCCAATGAAGTCTCCCACTTTGAGTGAGCAGTTTAGTGTGCTTTGGATGTACCTTGGTAATAGAATCAAGACAGGGCATTTCCATCTCCCCCACCAGTCCTCTCCAGGCCCTTTGCAGTCAGTCCCTGGCTCTGACCTTAGCTTATAGGGATCCACCTTCTGTCATTGTACAGAAGTTTATTTATTTTTATTTTTTTTATTAGTTTATTTTTTTCTGGGTTTTGCATCTGTATTTTCCCTCTCAACATGCTACTTGGAGATGCAGCCCTCATGTGCATGTCTTGTGTAGGTGTACCTTTAACTATTTATTAATATCTCCAAACACCTTCTGGCCCAAACTCTCTGAGGCACATTAGAAGGATACCAAAATGAAGACATTCTCAGGCGTGGTTCCTTGGGGGCACCTACTCAGCCAATGCCAAAGGGAACAACAATCAGCAGCTGCTGCAGTGGTTACCTTGGTTCTGTAGTCTCTTCAGTCTGTTTGAGTTAGCTGAACTCCCTCGGGGCAGGTGGTGCACCATGCAGCTTCTTTTGCCTGCCTGAGCTTGCCGCCTTGGGGCAAGATGATGTATTCACGGGGCCAAGGAGCTGACCTTCATTGCACACTCACTTGAGGCCTTGATCTCTTTAACACCCATTGGCCTAGGCACAGGCCGTTCATGCATTCCTGCTTGGGGTCGGGCCTTGTTTGTCCTTGCGGCCTCAGCACACCATTTGCTGTCCCCTCACTTGGCACTGTGGTCTCTGGGCAGGCCCAGTGTCCTTTGAATTTAAGCAGCGGTGAGTGGTGATGTGAAGCAATGCTGAGCAAAAAGCCCTCTTGAGTTTTCCGGGCCTTCCTTTTTATCCACTCTCTCCAATTATGCACCAGGATGTTTTCTCAGTGGCTAACCTTACGCCCTCCTCCTGAGGTACACCTGTTAACCATGATCATGTGCACGCCTGGTGTTCCCCACAGGTGCCAGTCTTTAGGCTGATTTCATAGGCCCCCTTTTATGAGTCTGTTTTTCAGAACCCTTAAATATCCATTCAACACAACTGTGTTTCCAAAGAAAGCCAAACCTCCACCACAACCTTGCTTGTCTACACCATTGAGTACTAGTCCAGGCGGCCAATTGTGCTTTTGCTCTATCACCTTGTGGGCTTTGGTTCTTCTCCATTATGGGGCTATGATGAACAAAGTTGTTGTGAACATTTGTGCATAGATCTTTGTGTGACCTTGTTTTTGTGTTCTTGGATATGTAAATATGTAGATGAGGTGCTTACTGTCCTTGGAGTGGAAGTCCTAGGTTGCACAATGTTCGATTTTATAAGAATTGGTCAAATTGCTTTTCAGAATGATTAAAGCATTTGTGTTCTGAACAGCAGGGTGAAGGTTCGAGCTGTGGAGCTTGGTTCTAACTATGGCTCATCCAGCAGGATGAGCTGTGCCCAGGGATTCCTGATTTTATAGAAGACTAGCTCATGAAGCTTGTTACCGCAGACTCTTAGCCCTGCCCACACTGTCTGCTCAGTGGGTCCAGGGGAAACCTAGAATTTGCAGCACTGGAGTACATAGAATATTCTTCAGTAAGCTGCTATGCAGTTCAATAAACATTTTTATTTTCCAGAAAAAAAAGCCCCCAAATAGGGACATCTGGTATTCTAACAGGGAAATGGCTGCAGTTAACAAATGCCAACATCTGGCTGAGCCAGCTGTTTCTGTCTCACCATTATCTATGGATGCTCTGAATATGCAGAGACAAATGATGTGGAGTTGTGGAATACTTCCAACTCTTTCTGAAGTGACTTTGAAATGTGTGTTTATTCTTACTTTCTCCTAATATTGTGTTCCAGCAATATATGTCAAGCAAACAGAGAAAGCATGTTTCCTGATAAAGAAATTCAAGAATTACTGTGAATTGGCTTTGGATCTCTTTATGATCAACTGACTGAGGAAGGACACTGTGAGAGACACTGTGAGAGGGGAATGGGTAGTTCTCCCATGTTTTGTGTGTGCTGAGCTCGAAGAGCAGGTGTCAGGATGGAGGTGGGGCTCCTCCCACCTGGAAGCTGCCCTTATGTAAAACCCCAGTTTCTGTGAGGATGGGGGACTCCAAACATCTGAGAGATGTTGGAAGAGATCATTGATTCTCAGTGTCTTCCGAGGACAAAGGACAATGGTCAACTGTCTGGGCTCTAAAGCTTTTTTAGACAAAAGAAATACAAAGCGGATCTTGTTTTATTAGTAGCTTTCTTAGAATCAAGTGTGTCAGGTAAGAGACCAGAATCTGAGCTAGCTGCTCCGTTTACTAGTTGTGTCATCTGGGCTAGCTCTGCATGCACAAAGGCCCGGCAGCCTCAGCAGTTAGATGACAATAGTAACATCTATTTCATTTGCCCTCTTCAGTGGCTGATAGGTTTGGAGATCATCTGAGGCTAGACTCAGAGCTTAGCATGCAGTCAGTGCTGAGTGAGGGTCAGCACTGTTGTCTGGCCCGTGTTGGGCTGTGGTTGAGGACACCAGCAGATAGGGGTTGATATTCAGGCTAAGTCTGCAGGAGTTCCTTTCTCCCCTTTCACAAGTGGGTGCGAGGTGAAGTAGCTGACTATTCCTTGCTCTGCTCCCAGGATGATGAAAAGTACCCTCCCGCCCTGCACCTGGCAAACCCTGGGAGCATTTCCCATGTGAGCCAGAGTTTCTGGGGACCTGTCACTTCTTATCTGATTTCCAAACAACACAAAAGCCATTCTTGGCGAGTCTGAAGGTCTGACCATGAGTGACCTTCAGACACCTGTGTGTGAGTGTGAGAACTACTCAGAGAGCTCTCAGTGCAAATGCCTCTGGCCCTCTTCCATGGAGCCCTACCCCTTTGCTGCTACTACTGCAGTCAGTCCTCCCAAATTTTAGAAGCAGTCTTGCAGCTCCAGACCATCTTGGGACAGTTGGAGGCTTTTCCGGTTCTCTCCACCCAGACCCAGCCCAGAGCCCAATTTGAAGGTTGTAACACTTTAAAGGGGACTAGGGTTTCATCCTCTCCTGGCTTCTCAACCTTGAGGACTTATTGAATTGAGAGTGAGGAGTCCCAGGATGGGAAACTGAGGCTATTTTCTTCTCTCTTCAATTCTAGTAGATGCCAACCCAGATTCGTCCTTTGAAGGCATCTTGTCTACCTAGGGGAGTGCTCATTCCTTGGGATTCTTTCCTCTCCTCTGAAATATACTTGCTTCCTACCCACCCCCCATTGCCATTGGCAGTGACCTTGGCATGTCTGCCAACACTCAACATTGCCAGACTTTATAAACCTCATATCTCAGAAAGGGGCTGACATTACATTACAAGAGGATCTGTAAACCTCCCCAGGATGACTGATGTCTTTTTTAAACAACAGACCAAGACTTCATTTAAATTAGTAACATGGAGATTAGAGACGCTCTCCCAGCCCCTGGCTCGGCCACACTGAGAAGCTGGGAATATCAGTCACATGAAAGCTGTTAAGTTTGAGATGGAAATGAATCAGGGAGCCTGTAAAAACTGTCAGTGGGTCAGGGAAGTTTATGAACTCTTGCTGTGTCTAATCATAAATCATCAGAATAAGCTAAAACTGAGAAGAAAAATGTCCTCTTTTGTAATCTAATGCTGTCTGTTAGGGCAATAAAACTCAAATGAAATGCGCGCATTGCAATTTTTAGCTGATACTTTACATTATTAGCAAAGCGAGGCAAGAGGCTCCAAGTTAAAAGAGTGAGACAGATGAGGGGAATGCCACCATCCTTCTATGGTTCTAGCTGTGAACCCTAGGGCATTGTGGCTTTTTTCTCCTCCTCTACCTCCTTGGGCCTCAAAACCAGGAAGTAGGTGACAGGGGTGCCTGGGTCATGGGCACTAGATGGCAGGTTCTTGTGCCTGTCCTGGTGATGGCCTTGAAATGCATCACATGGCCCAGTGTCTGCTACCAGCCAGAGTCCCCACACTGCCCCTGTTCACCCAAGACCTGGCCCCCTTCAGTCTGCGGAGGGTGGAAGTGTACACCAGCCATGCTCAAGCCTCCAAGCTCTGATGTCCCATTAGGCTGGGTCTGTGCTCTGGCCCTCTCAGCCCTCTGGGTGGGACTCACTCCTGAGCTGGTCTTCCTGCACGCTCCCCTGTGCTCCTGGAAATGTTCAGCCATCAGGAACACGACCAACCCCTTCTTTCATGGTCTATGATACTTGAGACATAAGGTTATGCCTTACCTTTCTGTTCTCCTGGCCCTGCCCAAGGATGGATGAAGCCCAAGCAAACACAGGGGCTTCGTGATGAGAAGGGTGACTCATCTAGACCAACTGTTTGCTGAGCAACAGATCCACACTGTGTCCCAGAGGCCAGAGTGATTAGAGCCCATGCTCTATAAGAGAGTGTCAGTGGAGAAGAAAGTGTGTTCTGGTCCCCACCCTCATCAGCCAAGGTACTGTCATTCTCTTGCAGCTTTACCTCGATCTTCCTGAATAAAGAAAAAAAACAGAAGATGGAAACAGTGTAGGGTGAGAAGTACAGGGGTGCTGGGAAAGATACCATGAAGAGGATGAAGGGAGGATGGGGGTGAGTGGCTCAGTCCATAAAGTGATGGCTGTACAAGAGCTTGGGTTGGACACTAGTCCCTTCAGATTCACATCAGGCATGGTGGCCCATAGTTATAAGCCTGATGCCGAGAAAGTAGAGACAGGTGGATCCCTGGCCTTTCCTATCTAGTCAGCCTCGCCTAATTAAGTCCCTGGTTCCAATGAGAGACCCTGTTTTTAAAAATCAAGGTGGGGAGCTGCAGATATGACTCAGGAGTTAAGAGCACTGTCTGCTTTTCCAAAGGATCTGGGTTCAATTCCCAGCACCTACATGGTAGTTCATAGTGGTCTGGAACTCCAGTTCCAGAGGAGTTATACATGCATGTATGGTGTACACACACACACACACACACACACACACACACACACACACACACACACACACACACACACCAAGCTAACAAGAAAGAAGATGAGGACTTCTATGAAGCCAATAGTGAACCTCCATGACTGCAGACACTTCTGTTAGAGAAACTCTAGTACTTTGGCTGCGATGGGTCTGGGGTAGATGGTAAATGAGAAGTGAGTGAATGACGTAAAGTTGAGACACCGATTGGCTGCAGGGTCACATCTCCTGACCTTTGAATTATGTAGACATTGGACAAAAGCAGCAGCTCTCAACCTATGAGGTCATGGTTCCTTTTGGGAGTCAAATGACCCTTTCAGAGGTCACCTAAGACCATCAGAAAACAGATATTTACATTATGATTCATAACAGTAGGAGATTATAGTTATGAAGTAGCAATGAAAATAATTTTATGGTTGGGGTCACTACAACATGAGGAATTTTATTAAAGGGTTGTAGCATTAGGAAGGTAGAGAACTACTGTAGGGAAAAAAGACCACAAGCACATGGTGCCTTGACCTATACCTGCTAAGGAAACACCTTAGAGTGGATTTATAAGCAACAGAAGTGTATTGCTCACAGTTCTGGAAGTTGGAAAGTAGAAGAATAAGGAAATAACAAATTTGGTGTTTGTTCCTTAGAGGAGGCCCCATACCTGTATTCTTATGTCATGAAGCAATGAACCAACTCCTTCATTTTATGTGAACACCAATCTTGTCCCTGGGATGGAGTTTTCAGGACCTACCTACCTCCTTAGGTTCTACCCACTCACACACTAACACTGGGCACTGGTTTATTTTCTAGTAATCTGGGAAAGGCACTAATATTGCTGTCATAGGAAGGGTAACATCTCCCACGTGTGTTCCCACCCTGTAGCATCTCCCTGGGCTTTCAACACTAGTGGGCAAAGTACAGGAGGTAGGTAGGGCTCATCCCTCTGTGAGAGGGGTGTGATTCTTCCTTGGTACAGTGGGAAGCTTTCTGGGCAAATGTCTCTACTGCTCCTGTGTCCACCAGCACAGATGAACCTTGTGAAGACTGAACATCTGAGAGTTGGCTCCCCAAAGTGAACAGAAGTGAAGGGAGACGTGGAGGAGGCAGAATTCCCACGGATGATGACAGGATGGATGTTAAATGTGCCTGACTCATGCCCCACTCGCTCATGCCTTAGAACAGTTGTCTGCAGCAGCAGTTGGTGCTGTAGAACCTTTAAGAGGTGAGGCCTCATGGGGAGAAGGTGGGCCGCTGGGGAGGTAGTCCTAGAGGGTCACACCTCAGCTCGCTTGCAGATAAGCTCTCCCTTGTTCTTTGTTGGCCACTGAGATGCAACACACCACATCATGAGCTCCTACAGTTACACACAGGGCAGCATCCGGACGCCATGACTTCCCACCATGGCAGACTGTGTCCCATTGAGCTGTGAGACAGAATGGACACTTCTTTCCTTATGTTGTTCCTACTAGTTTTTTTTTTTTAATCACCATGACAAGAGAAGCTGCTGATACCCAGATCTACCAGGAACCACCAGGAAGTATCTGTGTGGGAAACCTTCCTATAGTGGGAGGTCACTGTGAAGTTCAGGGCCTCCAGCAACTCCTTTCCTTTGTGAACAATGAGTTTCAAGAGAAAGTGTATTTGAGTGATTAATGGGCTCAAGGAGGCCTGGGCCTCCTGAATCACACCCACCCACACTTGCTTAAATCTAGAGTCGGGGCTTTTTTTTTTGAGGCTTCAAATGAATCACAGGAGAAAATCCCAAGAAAGTTGCCCTATAATGAGTGTGTCCCCACTTTCTACCAACTTCCACATGTTCATTTTAGTTTGCTCACTGAGAAGACCAGTCATTGGTCAGTGAATGCCCCCGTTCTCTTAACTTTACAAATATGGAAACAGAATCTCTGCTTTAAAATTACTTATCAGTCATGTAACTGCCTAAGCCAAGCTCTGTACTCTCAGATAGTCGTGTTTACTACCCAGTTTACTACCTGTTAGTCTTCAGGATTCCACATGTGAGTCACAGAGGACCAAAGAATTATTGTAAACAAAGGTGGGAACTGGCCTTGCTGCCCAGAGGCTCAGGTCCACCTTGAGGTACAAAATGGACATAAATACAGAATTTACATCCTTGTGTTTTTGTCTTATATTTATGATGAGGTGTGTGTGTGTGTGTGTGTCTGTGTCTGTGTGTGTGTTTGTGTCTCTGTGTGCGTGTATGTGTTAGACCAGTGAAGTGGAGAGGATCCATATATATTTGTGTGAGGAATGAAAGAAACTTCCAGTGCTGCTCGACTTGACCATTTACCATACACGGCATCCACCATTGTATTTCCTGGGGATCAAGGAGAGAAGCTAAGGCAGTCCCTCCAGGGGTGTAGATAGCATAAGAGCCATCTGTGCAGCTGTGGGCAGAAAGGCCCTGAAGGAAGGTAGCATCCCTTCCCACCAGATGACACTTCCGCCATGACCCCAGCTGACATCACTGAGCGATGTCGCAGGGCCTTCCTCTGATGGCAGCTGATCAACCATTTAACTATTTTACTGTTAGAGCTATGCAAGGAAGAGGCATGAGAAGCTAAGCATGTCATCTGGGTACTAAGATAACCCTGTCTGCCTATAGTCTGTAATGACAGCTGCAATCCCCCAGGAAGGTCAGGGCAATGCCTGACATAGGCAAGTCCCTGCTGCCTTTGCACATGAGATGCTGAAGGCACTGGGTCCATTCCCCATAAGCCTCAGTTCAGCTTCCCCAGAGCCAACAAATAGCAACGTCTTTATATCCATGTTTTCTTCATGTTCCTCACATGCCTGCTGGGCCACATCTCCCTCTACCAGGGCATCATCCACTTTCCTCTGCCAACCAAGAAGGTCCTGAAATCATCACCTCTGCCTGGGGGCAGGAGTTACCTGTATTTTTACTATCACCAGAGATAGCTCCCTGCTGCCAACTGGGTAGAAGATCACCTCCAAATTCTGACCTATGTCACCGGTGCCACTCAGGACCCTCAGGCTAAGTGTAGGCAGAGAGAGAAGTTGGGCTATGCTGGAGATAGGATTGAGGGCTCACTTGAACCAACGGAGAATATCAGACTAGGATTCCCTCAGAGAATCCCTGTGTTGGGGAAACAGGACAGGACCGGGGTGCATGCCCTTAGGCATGGTGGTATTCTTCGACTTAGACAGTCTCCATAGGGCCCGAGAGCATTTGCAGCATCCCATGCAGAGCACTGGGGTCTTAACCCCCCTTCTCAACAGGAGGCCTGAATGGTGCCTTTTAATACCCACCACATGACTGATTTCCGTGGCTTAAAATAATCAAACACGAACTCGAAGTCAATAGACTTGCTGTTCAGAATCCTGGATGATGTCTGAGTCCCTGAGGTGAAGGGAACAGTAATGGGGGATGCAGAACTTAAGAGAAAGTTATGAGATGTAAGCTATTATTTTTTTTTTTGTCTAAGGTTTGGTTGAAATTCAGGAAGAAATCAAAACCAAATCAAAAGCGTGGAGACTCCGAGATGAGCACTCGTAGGACACTTGTATCCACTTTTATTTTGATTGCACATATGTATATGTGGTGATTAGAAGCTTTTACTTAGCATTTCAAATTTCAGTTTAAAACCTGAACTGATAGAAAAAAACACAAGGTGTGTGTATTAATTCGATACTCATATGATCATCCCACTTATGCATTGTGCAACCAGATTAATGCTTTAATCTTCTCAATTATCTTTCAATTCTTTTTGGTGAAAAGATCCATAGTCAGTCCACAGTCACCACGAATGGTCACCCCATGGTGTGATAGACAGTGTAACCAAAACTCATAGCCCTGCCTGACCGCAGTCTAATACTATTGACATTCTCATTCATTCATTCATTCACTTACTTCTGAGGCAGGGTCTTATATGACCAAGACTGGCATTGAACACTCTATATAGCACAAGACAGCCTTGAGCTTGTGACCCTCCTGTGTCCACTCCCCAGTGTTGGCATCATAGCCATGTGTTACCATGAGTGCACAACTGTGGGTTTATGTAATACTGGGGCTGAACTCAGGGCTTCTTTGTGCATGCTTGCCTGGGTGGCACTGTCCTAAGTGAGCCACCTCCTAAGCCCCAACTTTCCCTTTCTATTGAAATCTCAATTATCTATTTTTTTTTATTAAATAAAGTCAGAGGTTGAGATGGCACCAGGTCTACATTTCCATGTGGCAGCAGTGGGGTGAGCTGGGTGGCATGGCCCCTTCTGGGTAGTCCCAACTCTTGAGCTGGCTGAGTCCCATCTCTCCCTATTGCACCTTGTACGTGTTGCTGGCTGAGGCTCTGCAGGGACTCGGTTCACCCCAACGGTA
This sequence comes from Lophiomys imhausi, assembly GCA_907164525.1. NCBI lineage: Eukaryota > Metazoa > Chordata > Mammalia > Rodentia > Muridae > Lophiomys > Lophiomys imhausi. The sequence continues at coordinate 12,399,588 of CAJQZJ010004750.1, read as the reverse complement.
TCAGCAGTTTCATGTCTTGTGATAATCATTTTGTACTCACTAAGTAGGTCTTTGATTTTTGTCAACTGTGAGTGACATGGGATTTCATGTTAGTTAACTGGTTTGAAATATTAGTTAAGCATGTCCATTGTGCTGGGCTTCTAGGGTCAGCAGTGGACCACTACTGAGTGAGTGGAACACACTCCCTGCCTGCATCCTAGAGAAGAGGCAAACTCAACTAGTGAACAGATAGTTTCAAATAGTAGAAGAAAATCTGAACAAAGTTTGGGGGTTTGAATAAGAATGGCCCCCATAGGCTCATAGATTTGAATGTTTGGTTACCAGGGAGTGGCACTATTTGAAAGGATTAGAAAGTGTAGTCTTGTTGAAGGAAGTGTGTCACTGGAGGTGGGCTTTGAGGTTTTCAAAAGCCCAAGCCAGGCCTAGTGGTGCACTGTCTCTCCCTGCTGCCTGGGGATCCAGACGTAGAACACTCACCTAGCTCTCCAGCACTGTGTTTGCCTGTGTACCACCAGGCTCCCTACCACAGAGAATCAACTAAACCTCTGAAACTGTAAGCAAACCGCAATTAAATGCTTTCCTGTATAAGAGCTACTGTGATTATGGTGTCTCGCCAAAGCAGTAGAACACTGACTAAGACACAAGGTCGTAGGAAATGATGCACAAAGGACCAACAGAGCCAATGATTACAGAGAAAGGAAAAGCTGGCTGTGGAGGTGCACACCTGTCATTGCAGCACTAGGGACGCAGAGACTGGCAACTGCCTGGGGCTCTCTGGCCAGCCTACTCCAGGCCGGTGAGAGACCCTGCCTGAAGAAGAAGGTGGATGGCACCCGAGATTTGGCCTCTGAGGTTGTCCTCTGGCTTCTACATGTACATGCACACATGTGCACCCTTACATGCCTGCACATATATCAACACACACACATGCACAAGAATTGATAAAGGTGTGAGCCTGGATTAGGAGCAGGAGGGAATGATAACAGGAAGTCAGGTGAGGCTGTGCACTTGATAAGAAACCAACCAGGCAGCAATCCAGGCCCAAGCACCACAGAGGCACTGGATAGGTACTGGGGGTGAGGTGGACTTGGCTTACGGTCCCTCAAACAGGAGGGAGGCATTATGGTAGCACAATGAGGAAGAAGATGATGGTGCTGGAGAGGCAGGCGAGTCCCCCTCAGAAGAGTTATAGAGATCAGGCTGTGGGAATTAGAATTTGATGATAAGAAAGGTTGTTAGTCACCAGAAGGGTTTCAGCTAGGGAGACAGTGGTCATGAGATAGTGGTGGCAAGTCTCGGGATACTGTGACAATGCTGTGCTGGCTTTTTTGGTTGTAGGTGGGCTCCTCTGTGAAGTGTCTTGTGAAGTGTCCATTATGGTTCCTCAGCCTCCATTGGTGTTGGTGACATCTGCAGGTCTTGGTGGCCTCATATCTTACGGAGTTACACCAGCAGCTGGGGTGCAGTTCCTGTATGGTCAGTGGCTGATGAGTCTCCATGAGCTGTGTGAGCGCAGGACCACCCCAATAGCATATGTGGCATCAGGCACCGGTTTGAAAGGGACTCAACACAGTCTGGGCCCTTTCTGAGGGCGATGCCTTTGTGACATGGCAGCTGCTCAAACTGAGTTCAAGACCGTGGGCCTCAGAGAAGGAGATGCTTGGTTGTCTGCCTGTGTGGGAACTGCTGGTAGCTTCCTGCTTTCCCTCTATGGACACAACGTCTCCTTGTTCTAGCCTGATATTGAGATAGGACAGTAGGTGCTGTGTGCTTGGTTCCGTTCTTTATGTGTCTCTGTCCCACATTCCTTTGCCTCCTCTACTGTGCTCAGACTCTGGGGGAAACAGAGCTGTCCTGCCCTTGCTTTGGTCCTTTGCTGTGGAAGGAAACAGGCCACAGCCCTCTAGTCAGCCATCCTGATCAGAACTTTCACCAATATTTGACCTTAGCCATTGAAAAATTGGTATTCAAACAGAGATAGATCGCATGTCTGACCTTAAAACCTTAACACAAAAGGGATCAAGTGTCTCCTTTATAGGTTTATGCTGTTTACAAATTGAAACGTCAGTGTTTTGGAGACACAGACAAAATTGAAATTAATTTCATCTTTACTTTTCAAGTTGTGATTACTAGAAAATTTCACATCACCACAAGGCTCTCATTTCACCTCTGCGTGCCAGCGTTGCTCTTGAGAGTCAAGGCACAGAGCTCCCTAGCCAGACCTCCCCCCCTTTTTTAAAAATTTTGAGATATGGTCTTACTGAATTGCCCAGACTGGCCTTGAACTCATTACATAGCCTAGGGACACCCTGAACTTGCTATGACATTATCTCAGCCCTCTAAGCAGCTAGGATTGAAGCTTGTACCACCAGACCAGTGCAATTTTTGCACTGGTAATTTAGAATTGACTGTTTTTTTTTCTTTTTTTTTAAATTTATTTATCTATTGCTTCAAGTTACATCTCCGTCATAGTGTCCTCTTTCCATCCTTCCCAGTCCGCCCTCCCACCCTCTACCCCCTAAACCTTCCATCCTACTCCTCTGGAGTGTAGTGTCCCTACATAACATTCCCCGCCCCAGTTCAGCAGTCATATGAGGGCTAAGAGCCTCCTCATACACTGGAGGTCTACAAGGCAGTACCACCAGGGAAAAGTGTCTCAATGACAGGGAGAGAAAACAAACAAAAAAAGTCTATGTCCATGTTCCCTTTGGTGCATTGGTTGTAGTATAGATATCCTGTACTATATAGCTAAAATCCGACTATAAGTGAATAGATGCCATGTACATCTTTCTGAGCCTGGGTTAGCTCACTCAGGATGAGCTTTTCTAGTTCCATCCATTTGGCTGCAAATTGCATAATTTCATTGTTCCTGATATCTGAGTAGTGTACCATAGTTTTTTAATCCATTCTTCAGTTGAGGGACATCTGAGTTGTTTCTAGTTTCTAGCTATTACAAATAAGGCTGCTATGAACATAGATGAGGAAACTTCCTTATGATTCAGTGAGGAGTCATTTGGATGTATATCCAGAAGTGGTATGGCTGGGTCCAGAGGTAGAGCTATTCCAAGTTTTCTAAGATATCGCCAGACTCACCTCCACAGTGGTTGCACAAGCCTGAACTCCCACCAGCAGTGGAGGAGGGTTCTCCTTTCTCCACAGGGTTTCTCTGTGCAACAAGCCCTGAACTCACTTTTTAGACAGGCTGACCTGGAACTCCCAGAGATCCGTCTCCCTCTGCCTCCCGAGTGCTGGGATTAAAGGCATGCTCCACCACACCAGGCATAGAATTGACTGTTAATCAAGATCCTTGTAACAATAGGATAATCTGCTAATTGCTTCCTGCAATGCAGTTAGATAACATTTCCTTAACACTAGTGTTGGATGTTGTGCTAAGTACAAGCTTTGTGTGCAGACATGTATATGTGATTCTCAAAGCAGTATATTAAGGCATGGTGTTGTTTCCAGATGGGATGCACTATTCCTAGTAGGAACTAATAGCAGAGAAAGTGTCAATACGAGAGGACAAGGAAAGTAGGAAGGATAGTGAAGCAAAACCCATCCTGTTCAGAATTATAGGTTACACTTTTGTGGGTTTTGTATTTCCTCAGGACTAAGGATTGAAACTAAGTCCTCGAAGCATGTAAATGCTATGCCACCAAGCTCTCTCCCTAGCCCCTCTTTTATTTTTTTTGTTTTTTGTTTTTTATTTTGAGACATGGTCTTGCTAAGCTGCCCAGGCTGGCCTCCAACTCACTCCATAGCCTAGACAGACCTTGAACTTGCCATCACACTGTCTCCGAATTCCAAGCAGCCGTACCATGAAGCTTTGCCAGCATTGAAGCTTGTACCATGAGGCCAGGCCAGAATCTGAAGCTGGATTTGTTGTTGTTGAAGGAAAAGTATATAAAGTAGCCCTCTTGGATCTCAGGGCTTGGAGTGATGCTCTAGAAACATGAAACGGAAGCAGCAAGAGCCATTGTAGAGTGATGTTTTTATTTTCCATTTGAAGCTGTGGAAGGAAAAATTTCCTGTTTACTAAAATAAAGTTGGACTCTGTTCTGTGGTTGCAATGGCACCCACAAACAGCCAATCCGGCCCCTTCCTCTGTGCTGACTTTGAAGGTATCGCTCCAGTATTATCTGAGATGTACACAGTGACACCAGACCCAGACTCAAGTTCATGGGTCAAAAAACTTCTTTTCCTTTCCTGCTGAACTTCCACCTCTATCCATTGTAGGCCAGGGCGACTGACCCACATCGGGTTAATGACAGCGACTTCCTCTTGCGCTCCAGTCCCAGCAGAGTCCAGGGGAGGGGAAAAGGTGAAGAAACAGCCTGTGTCCATTTCTCCTCATTGTTGTGTTGAGAGAACATTGCAACAGTGTTTCCTCTGCAGAGGGCGAGCAGGAGAGAGGAGCAGACAGGGACACAGGTGTCCCCTTCCTGCTCACGGATGGCCGGACACAGGCCATTTATTTTCTTACTCTCTCTTCAGCTGCTTTCAGAAGCCATTGCCTTTGCCATGGAACTCAGCTCATTCCCCACGCAGCTACCACTAGGTCTTGGCCGACTCCTTGGAGTCTGAGCCAACACTATCACCTGGGGAATCAGCGAAACCAGAGGAGAGCTGAGCGCTGAGATTGACATGAACTGCATGGGATCCCCAATACACAGGTGGGCGTTTTTTAATTCGCCAAAACGGAATTGGAAGTTGTGGGTGCAGCCCAGTGGCAAGCACTTGTCTCTCTTGGGTTCTGGGTCTGATCCCTAGCACCTGAGAAAAGGCGGTAACCTGTGATCACAGGTGTGTACCACCACGCCCAGCTCCCTGTCCATTTTGTCTTTTGCAAGTTGAACCTTGGGCCGAGAGAAGACGGCTCAGTTGCAGTTCTGTAGTTAAACATCGAGATACAGGTCACGTGAAACAATTAGAACATTACTCATTACGTATTTAAAACATGTTCACATCCTGTCCATCAGCTGAGGTGGCTGTGGGGACAGCGTCATGGGGGTGAGATGGGCAGAATCCTAGGAGGAGTGCAGGCCAGGGTCAGGACCGATGTTCATCTGAACAAGAGAACGGATGCTCTGTGCTGGCCTCTGTGTTCTCTTTTGTGTATAGGTGTGTAAATTCCTTCCTTATGCTTTAGTCTCTTGTCCTTTGGTGATTTTTCCGCATTGTTCCTTCTGCTCATATGCTTAGAATTACTCATCACCCATATTGTCTTCGATTTAAAATATAAAGCATATCAAAATTGGCATTCCCCCCTCCAAAAAAAAAAAAAAAACCCAAAAAAACCCAAAAAAGGGATACAGGGCAGTGCTCAGACACAGGGTGAGGGTGTTCACAACTGTGGGGCAGGGGTGGAGCCAGGCCATGAGCCACATCTCAGAGTCTTTCAGAACATCAGGGGAAGGTGGTTGTAAGAGGGAAGTGGAGGGGGGCGGATCACTTGCCTGGAATAGGTAGCATGGGCTGTCCAAATTAGAGATTGGAATTGTGGGACTTTGAATGAAATATGTCCCCAGTAGCCTTGGGCATTTGAACACTTAGTCCTTAGTTGGTGGCACTGTTTAGGGGAGGTTTAGGAGGTATGGCCTTACTGGAAGAAATGTGTCACCTCAGCTTCCTCCAGTTCACTCTTGCTGCCTCACATCTGTGGTTTGAAGATGTGAGTTCTCATCTTTCTGTTCCTGCCACCTGCTGCCTTCCATCATGGAGTCTTACTGGAGCTGTGAGCCAATATGGACTCTCTCTTCCTTAGCTGCCTTTGGGATTTTATCACAGCAACAGAAAAGTCACTAGTGCAGAAGAGAAAAATCAGCCTGCTGACCTGCCTGCCACAGCTTCTCCTGGGCTGACAGAGCTTCCTGCTTCTTCCAGCCTTCCAGTGTGGACTAAGGACCAAGCCTCCCCAGGAATCCTCCTGACTCAGCACCAGATTTATATGAGGCACCTGGCTTCTTTGGGAACAGGGCTACTGGGTCCCAGCCTCTTCAGCATGACTCCATGACGTAAGCCATTCTGGTAGCAAGCCCTTTAATACCCACACAGTACTTCAGGGGCCACCAGTGTGTTGCAGCTGAGTCTGCTTAGTGCACAGAAACCCTGAGTACTGTCTGAAGGGCTAGTCTGCTGTCAGTTAGGAAGGCTACTCACAGAAAAGTACAAGAGATGAGAAGTGGGGACCAGGGTCAGGCATAAGACACCTAGGGTGCAGGGCCAGAGGGACTGTGGCCTGACTCTGAGAGTGAGTGGCTTTTAATGAAGTTTACATACACATGCACGTGCACATGACCTCACACATACCCTCCAACATACATGAATTCACTTTTAGAAACAACCTCCTTAGGAAAATAACCATGTGAGGAGACTCATCCTTATCCTTCACTGCTACAGATACCCTCATACACACACAACTCTGTGTGCCCCCTAGAAATCTTAAGAGAAGGAATTGAGGATGCCCCACACCCCAGCAGCACACAGATGGTGTACCAGCTACTTTTCTAGTTGCTGTATATACCTAGCAGAAGAACCTTAAGTGTGAATGTGTGTGTGTGGGTGGGGGGTGTATTTTGGCTCACATTTCAGAGAATATATTCAACTGTGGTAGTGAAGGGTGGGTAGCTGGAGCAGGCTAGTCAGTGTCAGCCAGGAGCTTGTAGGAGCTGGAAACATTGTTGTGGCATACAGAAAACAGGGAAATGGGGGGGAGGGGAGTGGGGATGGTGGTGGTGTTCCCAGAGGCAGATACCACCTCCAAGACCCAAGCAGGGAAATGGGGGGGGGGTTCCAGGGGCCGTTACCACCTCCAAGACCCAAGCAGGGAAATGGGGGGGGGTTTCCAGGGGCCGTTACCACCTCCAAGACCCAACCCAGCAACCCAAATAGGTCTCAGTTCTCAAGCTTTACATAATCTCCCAAGATAGCACCTACCAATGGGGACCAAGTGGCAGACACACTCTTGGTCTGCCACTTGTAGTGCAGTGTTTTCCTCAGGGTTGCTGGTGGGAACTGATCTCCTTAGAGGGTATTCAATCTCTGTGTATTAGTTTCTTTTCTCATCTTTCTCATGACTGTGATCAAACACCTAATAAAAAGTAGCTGATGGGAGGAAGGGATGATCTTGACTTCTGGTTAGAGAGAGCAGTAGGCTCTATCACTATATGGAAGGCATGGTGGTGTTTCTGGCAGTGGAAGCTGTGGCTGGGACTCCTCACATCTCAGAAGACCAGGATGTAGAGAACGAATTGTAGTGGTGGCAGCAATCTTTCTCCTTTCTCCCTTTTGATTCTCTGCTACAGGGACCCCAGCCTGTGGGATGGTGTTGCTTACACTCAGGCAGGTTTTCTTCACTCCCTTAAATCTCTCTGGAAAAACCCTCACAGAAACACTCATAAATATACTAGGTGTTCTTTTTAAATAAAACATTTACTTGTTTGTTCATTTTATGTGTATGTACATATGTGCAAGTGTAGTTTTGCACACCATGTGTGTGCAGTACCCAAGAGGACCAGAAGAAGCCATTGGATCCCCTAGAACTGGAGTTACATGATGTGGATGCTGGGAACCAAACCAGGATCCTCTGCAAGAGCAGCAAGTGCTCTGAACCACTGAGTTATTTGTTGTTCTGGTCCCTACCTAGGTTCTTCTTAATCCAATCAAAGTGACAATTGACATTCAGTTTGTTAACAACGAAGGCTTCTCTGTGCAAAGCCACTCAGCCCATCTATACACAGGCCTGTTTTTTTTCTCTCTGTCATTTTTTAAATGTTTACTTATTACTTCAATTTACATCTCCATCACAGCCCCTTCCTCCACTCCTCCCAGGCCTGCCCACCTCTCCCCCTTCTCCCACCTATCCTACTCCTCCAGTGTGGGGTGCCCTACGTACGTATCAGCCCCCTTCTGATTAGCAGCCATATGAGGGCTAAGAGCTTCCTCTTGCACTGGGGGCCTACATGGCAGCTCCACTAGGGCAAAGTGTCCCACTAACAAGTAACAAAGTCTATGTTCCCTTTCCTTTCAGTCACACAGGCCTGTTTTAAACTCACCTCCCCAGGGTACTGAACAGTAACCAAGTTCTGATTCAAGCCAAGCTGCTGGTTGTCTGGAGAGGCTTGGAGAAAGTGAATTTCTGTCCTTGTGGGGCACAGTTTTCTAAGCTGTAAAATGCATGCATTGGACTTAGCGATCTTCAACTTTCCCACCCAACTATACCAATCTAAGGAAAATGGAAAAATTAGAAGAAAAAAAAAAAACAGAACTGAGAGGGAAAAATAATCTGGGAATATATTATTTTGACCCTTCAAGGATGACTGTCTTTTGCAGTTAAGATCTAGTGATGTTTCAGACGATTGTGGGTCCCTGAACATCCAATAATCAATGCATGACACTCTCTGTGCCCTGTGTGGGGTTTGACAGTGGGTAGACAGCTGGGCTATGAGGGTATCCTGTTGCTGTTTTACACATTTGCTGTCTCTGGTTGAGTTTGTTTTAAACAGCTCTGCTCTATTTAGGGAGCTGCTGATCAATAAGGCAGATAATATTTTCATCATATTTAAGAGACTAACGCTGTGAAGGCTGCCTGTCAGGGGCCTGTTTTCTTAGCAGCTTTGCAATTTCCTGTGGTCTCCCACGCAGACTCTGATTACAGGGCCCAAGCACCAGAAGATCTGTTGCCAGTCATTTGTTAATGCTGGGAAAAAAATGTTACTTCTGGTAGAATGAGACAGAAGGGAGAGAGACAGAGAGACAGAGAGATAGAGAAAGAGAGAGGAGAGAGAGAGAATATGAATAATGGCAAGATTTTCCTTTTTTCATATTTCCAAACAGTGGGAAAATTTAAGGAAAACAATGGAATGCTTGCCTTAAATTTTGTGTCTCTGGCTGCAGTGATGAGAGAATTTCTTGAAGGCAAAAATCTGTCTTTTGTCTTATTGTTGTCATCTTCCATCACAGAGAAATCTGCTCGGGCTGGCGGCTCCATGTTATTTTTTTTCTCCTCAAATCTGTCACTTGTCCTGATAGTGAAGTGTCTTGATTCAAACATGGGTTTGAAGAATGTGAATAAAATGCTGTGATTTGGGATGCTCCTTTGGTCATTCTATCTGTGGCATTTCTACTCTGGGCTGTGGTGAAGGGGGTGGGGACAAGGCAGAAGGAATTTTTTTGCATACCTCTGTGCTACGTCAGGGAACCTTCCATTCTTCCTTTTGTCTTTTCTTCTCTACAAAGCCTTAAGTAACAAGACAGGGGTCCACTTGACAACATGGCAAGGCAAAAGCTTTCCCCAGCCTGTACTCACTTTGAGCACGCTGGGATCATTCCTAAGTTCTGCCTCCTTCCCCAGTCCCAGTCATCAAGATGTTCACCAGCATTCTGAGTTGAAATTCTTAGGTCTTAAGTATGACAGCAGTAGTATGTATCTCCACAAAAAGATTACTTCCCAAATGGAATAGTCCCCAATGCCACATGTGGCGCATATGAGCCACTCTGTAATGTTTGGAGAGCAGATGAATGAATGAAGTTAGAGTTTTTGTTTGGACATTTTCTTTTTTAAGATTTATTGTGGGATAGCAACTCAGAGTTGAGTAGTGTCCCTAGTTATTAGCAGTATAATGAAGTGTATTGTGGCCCTCTGTAGCCTTTTTCTATCGCTGTATTTTTTTAACGTGTATGAGTGTTTTGTATGTATGTGCACCACATGCATGTATGTGCACCACATGTATGTATGTGTGCCACATGCATGGTTGATCCCATGGAGGCCAGAAAAGGGCATCACTTCCTGAGTTACAGATGGTTGTAAGCTGCCATGTGGGGCTCAGGAACCAAACCCGACCTTCTGTAAGAGCAGAGAGTTCTCTTAACTGCTGGACTATCTCTCCAGTCCCCATAGCACTTCAAAATATGATTTTAATGTTTAATTTTTTTTCTTAGACTGAATCTTCCTCTGTATCCCAGGCTGACCTTGAACTCTCTATCCTCAGACATTTATGTTTGAAGTGCACTGATTATAGTTTTGAGCCACCATACCTGGTATGGTTTGGATCTTAAATGTCCCCCATAGGCTATGAGTTGAAGGCTTTGTCTCCAGTTTATAGAATTAGAAGGAAGTGATGGGACCTTCAGGAGGTAGGAACAAGTGAAGGTAGTTTGGTCACAGGGGCCTTCCCTTTACAGGAGACAATGGGGTTCTGGCCTCTTCCTGTCTCTTTTTCTTCTTCGTGGCCACAGTAAGACAGAATTAGGTGGAATTATTCTCCCACATACTTCCGACCATGATTCTGTGCTTCACCATATTTTCGGTAGAAGCAGAGCCAGCTGACTGTAGACTAGGAGCTCTGAAACCATGACCCCAGGTAATCTTCCCTTCTTTTAAGTTGTTTATTTCATATATCTTGTCAGAGTGCTGGATGGAGGCATTATATGGCACCAAATGTCAGTCAGCTTTGTACAAAAGCCTAATGATTATGGCTACCCCAAGCTGGGGAGGATAATATGGCATGGTGTTGCCTGTGCAGCACCCAGGTGAAGCTGTACTTTCCAAGATGGAAGGAAGGGACAACAGTGCAAGGACAAGACATCTGAAGACGATGATCCCAACATGGGCCGGATTTAGGGTTCTCAGAAGCAAGTGATCCATTCCAAAGCAAAGTGTCTTTAATTTCTTTCTTTCTTCCCTGTGTGTGTGCACGCGCGTGCGTGTGTGTGTGTGTGTGTGTGTGTGTGTGTGTGTGTGTGTGTGTGTGTGTACACATGTATGTGGCTGTGTAGGCATGTGTGTGCATGTGTATGTAGAAGCCAGAAGCTAACTTTTGGTGTCAGGTGTTGTAGGAGCTGTTCATCATGGTTTTGTTTTTTCATTTGTGGCAGGACCTTCTTCTGGTCCAGAGCTCACCAATTAGCCTAAGCTGGGTGGCCAGTCAGCCCAAGGATCTTCCTTGTGTCCCTCTCAGGAGGTCTGAGATTGCAAGCATGCACCTCCACATTCAGGTATTGTATTTATTTTTTTTAATTTGGGTTTTTGGGATAAAACTTTGATTCTTATGCCTGAAAAGCAACATGTCAACCAATTGAGATGCAACATCTGCAGCCCTCTTGTCTTTTTCTCTCTGATCCTTTTATTTATTTATTTTTTGAGACACATGCATCTCAGGCCGGCCTTGAACTTACTGTGTAGCTGAGGATGACCCTGAACTTCTGATTCTCCTGCCTGTACCTCCTAAGTGCTAGGATTACAAACGTGCACCAACACACTTGATTTATACATGTTTTCTTTTTGTAAAACAAAGTTGTAATTCAATCTCAATGAATGAAATCTGAGACAATAGCTCCTATTTGCTTTTATTTTACTTGAATATGTTTATGTGTCATTAAAGAAAAATCTTCAAGACACACGAGCAGATGTCAGATAGTCAAGGCCGAGAAGACAGCCACACATTCCAGGGCCTTGCTTTGTAAACCCCAGAAACTGATGTGGTCTGAGGGTAGGAGCTTCTGCACCAGGCAGGCTAGGACTGGATCCTGGGGTGGATCACATGATTTCTAAAGTCAGGCAGCCTTTCAAGTGGGGGCAGAAAGTGGCTGGAAGAAAGAGGGAGCAGAAAGTCTGCTGACTGCAAGGATGGCTCCAGAGTGGCTGGTTAGGGTCCTTAAGAAGGAAACTGAGATGGAGGAAAGGACAGGACAGGCTCTGGGACACTGGGACTGTAGCAGCTTCACTCAGAACCTGACATGGCTCTCAGAGGGTGAGATCCTTTCTCTGGAAAAAAGTGTTTGATGACCAAGTGTTCTCAGAACTCCACCCTCCATGGCAGAGCATCTTCTGTGCAGATTGATTTTTTTTTTGGTTGAATCAAGTGACCACGTATGTTTAATTACATATGTGATTCATAGGGGCATAGATCTAAAGAATAATTCCAACCCTCCAAATAAAACTTAGGGTCTCTGTTTCATCCTTCCTCCCTCTCTCTCTCCCTCCCTCCTTCCCTCCTTTTCTCCCTCCCCCTCTCTCTCTTCCTCCCTCTCTCCCTCCCTCCCTCCCCCCCCTCCCCCCCTCTCTCTCTCCCCCCCCCCTCCCCCCCTCCCCCCCTCCCTCCCCCCTCTCTCTCCCTCCCTCCCTCTCTTCCTCCCTCCCTGTCTTTCTACATAAACTCTCTAAATGCAATGAGAGAATGATGCTCTGCAGTCTTCTTGGAGCCCCCCCTGGGTCTCAGAAGAGACCATCATGGACATGACTTTGCACTCATCTTCTCCCGTCAGTTGTGACCTGAGGTTCAGATTAAGAATAGAGTCTTCCTTTCATGCCAAGCCTTTCTCTTGGCATGAAAAAAACCCCTTGCACCAACTGCAGA
>CAJQZJ010004750.1:12305934-12358702 GCA_907164525.1 Lophiomys imhausi | reverse complement strand
TCTGCAGTTGGTGCAAGGGGTTTTTTCATGTCAAGAGAAAGGCTTGCTGCTTTCTTATAGAACTCAGGACCACCTGCCTAGGGATAGCACCATCCACAAGGAGCTGGGCCCTCCCCCAACAATCACTAATTAAGAAAATGCCCTATAGGCTTGCTTGCAGTTCAATCTTTCAGGGACATTTTCTTAATTGAGGTTCCTCTCAGATGACTTTAGGTTGTGTCAGGTTGACATAAAACTATCCAGCACAATAGGTATCAATTGCCAACAGCTTCTTATGTAGGACTGGAACTTCATGAGCACCTCCACCACCCCAGACCTGCTGGGAGTTTGACTGGCTTCATGTTGTGCATGTCTTGTGCATGTGGTTACAGCCTCTGTGAGTTCATGTGTGCTATGGCCCTGACATGACAGGCAAATACTAGTTCTCTGTTTCTTTTAAACAGGCTAGGTCTGACAACGAGCTACAAGGCCATCATGCCCTGGCTTCCTGTAAAGCTGTGGTAGGAGGAGCATTATGCTTAGGTTGGTGGTCTTTCTGTGAGTGTGTGTGTGTGTGTGTGTGTGTGTGTGTGTGTGTGTACATGTGCATGCAGTGCATTCATCCAAGGCCAGAGGAAGACGCTGGGTGTCTGTCTCAATTAATCTGTGCCTCATTCCCCTTTGACAAGGCTGTGAGTTCTTGGGGTAGGACTAAGGTTCTCATGCTTGTGCAGCAAGTGGGCTTGCCTACAGCCATCCCTCCAGCTTGCTCTCTGGCCCCCACTGCTCTAAGCCTCCTCTTTCAGAACCCAGTTTCCTGGTTCCCTGGCCTTCCCCACCTTCTCCCTTCAAACAACCTGGCCTGTAAGGGGAGGACCTAGACAAGGTCCAGCCCCCCCTGAGGTGGGACTTGTCAGTGGTTGGTAGCATATTCCCTGTGTTTGTCTTACAGTTTAAGCCTCAGGATAGACTGGGCAAGTTTCTGTCCCCACCTGGTTCACAGGGAGCCCTGACCTCACACCAGCATATGAATTCACTCATTTTGCCTGTGACTCTCTGCTCTTAGGGATATGTGTCCTCAGGGTGAAGGCACAGCCTCCGAATGAAGCAGAACAGACAACAGGTCTCCTGTCATCACAAGCAAAGTGTCCACAGGAAGTACTTACAGGCCTAACTCCATGTTGGTGGCACATGGGGCCTCTTGATGTCCTGCTCATCACAGCTCCCCACCCCATAGTCCATTGTCCTCCCAGCGACATCACAGCACATAGCGCACAAGTCAGCAGTCTTGATTCTGAACACCAGAGGAAATACCCTTAGAGTTGGCTACACATGTGCCTTTGGGAATCACCTCCCCCAGGTCATCAGCAAGCACTTAAGCCAGTGGGGGGTCTTGTTGTAGAAGGGACAGGGCGGGGCCATCGCCTCTGGACCTCCCAAAGCAGGCCTTGCTTCTTTCTCTTGGCCCTGCCGTGTTTTCTCATCCTTCCCCAGGCTTCATGTCACTGAAGCCGCCTTCTAAGCCCACAGACCACTAAGGCCTCCCTCACTGTTCAGATTGATTTGGCTTCTAGGAAGTGGTTGTGGTCTACAAAGCCACCACATGAGCCTGGGAGCAAATGGCTTCAGTCGTGCAAGGCCAGACAGCAGTCGGGCCTCAGAGAGGAGGTTAATAATAGGGCCTGTCCTTCAGGCAGTCTGGGAAAGCCTTTGGAATTTCCTGTCTTCAGATACGCCTCCATCGATCTGTTCAGAAGTGTTTGACTCTCCAGCAGGCCCCTTCCCTATGGCAACCTGGCTCTAGAAGGAAGGCAATTGCTGCTTTGGTTTTGAAAGCTCACCCGTGACTGTTTGAGGGTTTGAAGCCAAAACATATTGAGCAAATGAAAACCTCTCAGTCCCCAGGAATCACTCTTCATTTTCAAACACATCAGTCAGTCTGTCAACAGCACAGACTGTGGGTCTGTTGTGGACAATGTACTGGGGGAAATACGCTGGACCCAGTACTAATAGTTTCATTCATCTGTGCTTTTTCTAGACATCTAATTCAATTGAGTGAACTGAGTCAGATCAGGAAGACCCACTGAGTCTGACTAGGTACTAAACTAGTTCTCGAGGGATGACAGATATAGAAAGAGGGGTAACCACATATAGAAAGTCACAGTCTCCTAAGTTCTTGGGACACAGTCACATGCATAAACAGACAAGCTTAGGCACACTGTGACAAATGCAGTGAGAAGGGATGAACCCAGGCCCTCCGGGCATTCAGAAAAGAGGGAATTACTGGCTGTAGTTCTTTATTCAAAACTCAGAATTGAGTATACTGAGTAGTCAAAAAGTGTGTTTTGAAAACTGTTCAAATGAGTGAGCCTAGATCTGTGCCTGGGAAGAGGAGTAGATGCGACGGCCAAGGCCATGGGAACTTGAAGGTTGGCAGGTGGCGGTTCCCGAGGCCAGTGGAGGCCATGCAGTTCATATGATCATCACTGCGACCAAATGACAGAGACACCAATGAAAACCAACACAATGGAGGAAAGATTCGCTTGGCCCCTGGTTTTAGAGGCTCTTGTCTGTCATGGCAGGAGGATAAGGTAGAGGAGGGAAATGAATATCATGATGGCACCATGTGGTGGGGAGTGGGTGAGGGAGGTCTGCATGGGCGAGATTTTCCCTTCTCCTTTTGTTTTACACACTCCAGCCAATGAGGTGATGCAGTTCACATACAGAAGGTCCTCCAATCCTTAACTAACCTCTCTGCAAATGCCCTCACAGACACACCAGAGAGTACTTCACTAATCTCCTGGAAGTCCTCACTTCAACCAAGTTGACAACCAAAATTAGCCATTGCAGGGCCTGGAAAGATGACTTAGCAGTTAAGAGCATCTGGCTTTTCTTCCAGAGGACCTAGGTTTGAGTCTCAACACCAACACGTGGCTCATAAGCATCTGTAACTTCAGTCCAGGGGATTTAACACCCTTTTCTTGCCTTCTTGAGCACTGTACACACGTGGTACACATACACGGATGCAGCCTAAACGTCCATACACAAAAATAACAAAAAAGTGTTCAAAAAAATTGTCCATCATAGGCAGCAAGCTGTTTTGTTTATTCATGAGTAATTTTCCATTACTACATCCATCCATATGTCCATCAACACATCCCCCTCTCCTTCTCTCCATCCATTCAAGATGTCATAGTTGGCAATGAAAGACAAATCCAAGGGCACTGGTCGGCAATGTGGAAGCAGTGAGTAGAAGCTTGATAATATCTGGGAGCTGAGAAGTAGTCATGGGAGGTGACTGGCCCCAGAATAGGGTATGGCAATTCACCAAGGACTCTGCCTCTGATGAGAAAGGAAATCAAAGCCGAACCAAAACCACAGGTCAAGAGTCAGAGACAGGACAGGGAAATTAGGTTAATAGACACAGATATCTGAGATGTGGCCACTGAACCTTCATTACCAAGTAACCAGATGGGCACATAGGTCCTGCTGTAGCATTCAGGAATGAGTGTAGGCCTCTCTGACACAGAGAGCATGGTGTGATCAGCACTGTATCACGTGAGGGAAAGAACCAAGAGAAACATCTGAAATGTTCTTTGTCTTGACAGAGCTGATAACCCAGTGGAAGGAACTAGGATTAATGGAGAAGAAACAAGAAGGCTGGGAGAGGGCATGATGGATTAAAAACAAACAAACAAACAAAAAACCCACATACAAAGCTGGGCATGACTGCTCATCCCTGTGACCCAGAGAGCAGGCAAGAGGATCACTGCAGGTTGCTGGCCTCAGCCTAGCTCCAGGCTCAGTGAGAGACTGTCTCAATAAAACAAGGTGCAGGGCAATGGAACAGGGCACCTCACCTCTGGATGAACACGGACATATACACCTGTACAGCTCTCTCTCTCTCTCTCTCTCTCTCTCTCTCTCTCTCTCTCTCTCTCCTTTCCTCCATCCCTGCACCATCTCTCTCACACATATACAAAGAAAGAAAGAAAAGAATGAAACCAAGTACCAGAATATTCATTTAGGATGCAAATGAGTCCTGAAAACTGAAGAAAGTGAGTTGAGGTCTGAACATATCTCATAAACATTGAAGAGGCCAAAGGTATCCAAGGAAATCTCTCTGGAGGAGACAGGTTTTGCAGTATCCCTTCAAGTGGCTAGCCACAGACAGCAGAGGCAGGAGTTATGGTTTGGATAGGAAATATCTCCCACAGGCTCATGAATTTCAGCACCCAGCTAGTGGTGGTGTTTTGGAAGGTCGAGGTCGAGGAAGCTTTAAGAGCTGGAGGATGCAGATCACTTGGTTGGGCCTTGAGCCCTACTTCCTGTCCTCTCTGCCTCCAACTCCACCTTGCAGCCCACCTGCTGCAAGTGTCAAGCAGATCCCACTCTCTTACTTTCTTTGCTTCGTTCCTGATCACCCATCTCTGTGGGGCCTGATGCTGACAGCACATGTCCTAGATTTCCATGATCTTCTTTCTGTTCCTAAGCATCCTGGTCTGTGTTGGGTGTGTAATAGGATTGCAAAGGTTGTACAACTGTTGTACAGGAGAGGATCGTCTACAGTGCTGGGGGTGGGGAAGTCCTGGGTTGAAGTGCTGAAGTACTTCATGTCTGGCCAGAGCCCATTTCTGCCTGGTTGGTTCACAGACAACTGCTTCACAAGGCAGAGAGGACAAGGGAGTGTCATGATTCTGTCCTCAGGACCTTAGCACCTACCAAAATGTCACTGTCACATTAGAGGTGAGGTCTGAACATATGGATTTTTATTTACATTTATTTATTTCTTCAAGTTACATCTCAATCATAGTCCCTTCCCTCTTCCCCCTCCCAGTCCCACCTCCTATCCTCTTCCCCCTCACCCTCCTATCTGCTTTTTTTAAAATTTAAGGTACAAAATAAAACAGCTCCCCATTTTAGTCCAATAAAAGCCTTTTACTTATAACAATAAATGCAATACAAAACAATAAGAATAAATAGACCAAAATTATAAGGTAAAACATATATTCCCAATGTCCAGTCCAAACATATTTGATAACTGATATTAATATTCTATTATCTATCTATCTCCATGAGTTTAAAGTTCTATACCTAACTCAGTTTCCATCCTAACTTGCATTACCAACTTAAAAACATCTTCTTAGACCTAGAACATCCTTTTAATTCCTAAATAACTTAAAATATAACTGTGAGACTCTGTCTAGTCTTCAACCACATCAGAGACCTGAGAAGTATAAATATATCTGAATAAACAGGAAGTGCAGAGCCAGCAGTTTCCAAAACTAAGAAATGACAGACAAGTGGCTGCCTGGACAGTCTCCAATTTCCTCTATAACGTTGGAGCATCAATCTTCACCCTTTTGGCCCAGTATTTTTTTTTTAATTTATTTTTTATTTCTTCAAGTTACATCTCAATCACAATCCCCTCCCTATTCCCCCTCCAGTCCCACCCTCCACCCTCTTCTCCCTCAACCGTCCATCCTCTACTCTTTTTTTTTTTAAAGTTTAAGGTATATCATCCCCCCCCCAATAGCTCCCCCTTTCAGTCCAACAAATGGTTCTTTCTCTTATAACAATAAATACAACACAAAACAACAGAAATAAATAGGCCACAATTATGAGAGGCCTTTCCTCTCTACATAGGAGAGAAGGAAGGACAGAGAAAAGAAAAAGAGAGAAATCCCTGAGTGTAATCTCCAAAATCTATTTAACAAGACCATTTAGCAACTTGTAGCCAATCCTCCTAAATAACAACAAACATCTATAATCCATCAAATGACCAAAGGTGGGGGAATCACCCACCCCACCTTCTGGGAAATTACCTCCTGCTGATTTGGGACTTAGGAAACCTGTTTGGGGACCCAGATAAGAATGGAAAAATGGTTAAGCAAGTTAATAGTAACATTTGATTGAACATATGAAGTTTAGGGGGACATAAACATCCATTGTTAAGCAAAAAGTTATTTTTATCCTGTAAGTAATGCATTCATATGTTTAAAGTGTAAAAAAGCAAATACAAATTACAGGTGTCTTAGGCGCTTGCTCTCCTGCTGTCTGTCTGCGGAGTGACAGCCCTGGTGTTTTGTATCTCTTTAGGCTTACTTTCCACTTCAGTGTGTGTTTGCTCTCTGCAGTTTTCTCTCCTACTGCATCTATCAGTGATGGGATGATGCTGTTGTTTGGGTGTAGTTTGTGGTTTGCTGTCCTGGAGGCACAGTGCTCAATGAGGTGTTGGTTAGGAACATGACTGTTAAGATCTGAGGTCACTGGAACACTGCCCTCAAGGTACTAAGGGCATTTTCTGGGGACTTGGTGTTAGCTGTCTCAACTGTGACTTGTCAGAGCATGTCCAGACCTGGACAGTTCCCTGGCTTCTGATCTTCTCATGTGATCGCTCCATCTTACACATTCTCCCACCTATTGTGATGTCGTTCTCCAGGGGCAATTGTCAGCACTAAAATGATGTTGGTGGCATGCCACCAAACCTCCAGAACTCTGAGCTAAATAGACCTTTTATATTTATGAAGCCTCCTGAGCTCAGGTATTCAGCTATTGCAATGGCAAACTGGCTGTTAGGTGTGCTGCACACACTGATTTACTATGTTCTCTTTTCTACTTAAAAATCTGTCTGGAAGCTCATTCTGTGCATTACAAATAGATTCGCCCTGTTATTAAGCTAGGGATTGCATTTCTGAGTGTAGATATGCACTCTTGGTGATGCTTCTACTGATGGGCTTTTTTGTTTAGGATATTTCTCTTTTTGTGGTTATAAATAATCAGAATGAATATATCTGGAATAAAAAATTTCCTTGGAGATGTGCATGAGCATTTTGCACACACTAATTATAATGATGGGGTCATAATGTATATTTAATATCTTAACAGGTAAATCATATTTAGATGGCTTCTCAATTTAGTCTCCCATAAGTAATCTTGTAGTATATCCATTTCTTCACACCCCTAGACTAATAAAAGCCAATTGTCATAGTTACCAATATTTTAGAAATATATACATTTTAAAAACTGCTAAGTTTTGTTAAACTGATGAGTATAAAAATCAGTTCACATGGTTTCTCTTTTATTTAAAAATTCATTTGGAAAATTACTGGCCTATTTTTCATATTGAATTCTTTTTGGTGGAGGTTTATTTATCTTATTTTATATATGTGAGTGTTTGCCTGTATTTATGTCTGTGCACCACGTGCATGCTTGGTGCCCGAGGAGGCCAGAAGAGGGCATCGGATCCCCTGGAACTGGAGTTACAGGCATTTGAGATGCAGTAAAGATGGTGGGGACTAAACCCAGGTCCTCTGCAAGAGCAGCAAGTGTTCTTAACCAGGAGCCGTGCCTTTAATGGTCAGAGGCTAGTGTCTAACCTCTCATATGAAATTCTATTTTTAAAATTATCATGCAGTGGGATTGACTGTTTTTTTCCTGACCTCTCATATAAAATTCGATTTTTAAAATTAGCACACAACAGGATTGACTGTTTTCCAGCTGCTGTACAGTCTGGATACAACACTGAGTAGACGCTGTACTTTGCGGAAGAGGCTGTGTTACTTCTCCCCTATCCCTAGAACACAGACGAGCTTCTGTCGTTCTGTGCGCACAGCAGCAGCACTTGGGAATGCAGGATCTTTGCTGCTTGCCTGTTTGTCTTAAGTGGCCCTAATAGACGGCATCTCACAATGCTTTTACCCTGTACTTCCTTGGTAGTGAGAGATGTTGACCTTCTTTATTTATGGACCCAGGTCTTCCTTGGTGAGTCTCCTGTGTAGTTGTCATCCCCTCCACCCTCCATTTGTGCTGTGTTTGAATATTCTCCACAGGTTATGGGTAAAGTCTTGAGTTGGAATTATGATTCAACTCAGCAAAGCTGGGGTCCTGGTGCTCTCTGCATGAATGTCCCATGTCACACAGATCCTAGGAACTCCTTCGGGTGACTGTTTACTGTTTCTGGACCCTCCTGGAGAGGCTGTGTCAGATGCATAACTTTCTGTTCTCTAGGACTCACTCACTTCCTGAAACTCTCCAAGAGGGAATGCATCAGTTCAGAAGAGAGCACTCAGGACATTCCACGAAATACCGACCGTTTCAGTCTCCTTTCGCAGAAAGACATTTCTTCCTAGGACTGTCATTACTCAGCTGTCATTCCCAAAGGATATTTTGGATGGAAATCAAATTCCGGGCCAACCATTCTTTTCTTCCATCCCTAGAAAGCTGCTCCGTTCTTCCTGGCTGTGATTCTGGAGAGGAGGAGATACAAAGTGACTCAGCTGGTTTCTCTTTAGGTGAGGTTCTATGTTCCCACTTCAGTGACTACATGATGATGCACATTTCTTTGGTTTAATAGAATTCTCTAAGCATTTTCAAACTTTATGTTTTTGTCTTTTTTCCAAAATTGGAATTTATATTAAAGTCAGGGGCCAAATATGTATAAACTGGACATTGGGAAGGTATACTGGGCCATTTAACTCTCATAAATGTGGCATATTTATATAAAAAAAAAGATGGCAGTACTTTCTTCATTCTTACCAGGGCTCACACAACAGCAGAGTTCAACCTTCTGTTGCCTTCCACAGGTCCTGAGGCTGTTTCTTCCCTTTCTCTTTTCCAGCCCTTTAAAGTCCCCACAGTTCACATTAGAACACTTTTATTTATCTGCCTTCAGGTTTATTGACCTCTCA
Organism: Lophiomys imhausi; assembly: GCA_907164525.1. Classification (NCBI taxonomy): domain Eukaryota; kingdom Metazoa; phylum Chordata; class Mammalia; order Rodentia; family Muridae; genus Lophiomys; species Lophiomys imhausi. The sequence continues at coordinate 12,350,033 of CAJQZJ010004750.1, read as the reverse complement.
TGCCCTTAATTTTATTTATGTTTTTTTTAGTTCTAAAATTCCTAATTTAAAAAAATATTTTATTTTGTGACTTGTTCATTCATTTTTTAAAGATCATTCTAAGACTATTTTGCTCTGTCAAACATTTGAACAAGTGTTTCAAAGTCTTTATCAGACAATTCCAATGTCCTTATCATTTCCTCCTTGTGGATATATATTGTTCTTTATTGGGGAAAGTCTAATAACATTGCTTCGGATAGGCTGATTTCAATGCTGAGATCTGGTTATCGCCCCTTCTGAGGCATTCTCTTGATTGCTCAATAAAAGTCACTGATAGCCAATTAGCTGGGCAGAAAGAGTATAGGAAGGTGGGACTTCCTGAGATTAAAACAGGAACCCTGCATTTTAAACAGAGGAATCACTCTTTCTGCCAGGAGACATGGAAGCAGATAAATGTGTTTGGGAATGCTGGAAGGTAATAACAGGAACATGGTGGTTTGGGATTAGGTGGTTCAGGTTAACTTAGATTAGCTAATTGAGAGGCTGCCCCAGCTAAGGGTTAAGCATTGAAATATTAAAAGGTCTTGGTGTGTCTAATTATTGGGGAAAGGACTACAGCAGCTTATAGGCTGTTGTCAGTCCAAGCAATCCAGGGCCGTCGGCCTTCCGTCAAACCACCGGCGAATCTCCCACCAAAACACTGGCAATTCTACTGGCCTAATGTAACAACTTATATTAGTTTAAAGAGTTTAGGTTATAGGTGGTGTAGGCCACCCTTGGTCCAGGGCTTTTTCCTCAGGGCAAGTCAGGCTGCCAGTTAAGGTGGGCTAGGCCACTGGCCGATATCCCGCCAGGCTGCTGGCTTCTCCGTGGGCCTAATCTTACAGTTTATACTTTTTAATAAATACAATTGATAATTAAATTGCAGTTTCAGTTCTTTCCACAGAAGTTAAGAGTTTTATGATTCTTCGTCTACTGACTAATTTTGGAGTACATTCTCAATATTTTTTAAATCAAATTTTAAGACCCTGGACCCTATTCAAATCCTATAGAATTGTTGCTGTTTGCTATAGTGGAAAATGATCAGGTACAGTGACGGGATTCAACCTGCTTTCTGCAGGCCGACTGCAGTATCGGTTCCATTCTGTCTTGCGATGTTGTTGGCTATATCCCAACATGTATGCTACCAAGTAATTATTCTGGGACCTGGGTAGAGCTCTATTGTTAGTTCATTTCTCAGACTTCCATATATAAGTATTCAAGTTATCTGAAATCATGCATGGATTACATGTGAGCCAAAGGTTTATGGAATTGCTGTCCTAGGATTCGCTCCCTGTATGCTATCCTGTGGATGTATCAGCTTTCCTTAGACTCTTCCATGAAGAATTTTCCATGTGCAATGTTCATATGTCTAAGGCCAATCAAAGGAAATAAAATAAACCACAAAGAAAGGGAAACAAATGGACTTTGACCTCACTTTTGTGGAATCCACACACCCCACATCCCTAAAAGTTCCCTTTCCAGATTTATGACATTGGAGGTTTTTGTGAACCATTTAGTTTTACCAGGGCCACCTATGTCACCAGTGCATGGAGGGAGGAGGGACCATCAATGGGTACATAACTGAAGGCAATTATTTCACTTGACCTTGAATCTATCAATAGCAAAAGTTCACCAGTAAAGCTTAGGAATCCTGAGCCCTTCCTCCGCTCATGCCTGACTGTTGACCTATCCATTCTCATGCATGCCCAAATACAGGAATCAGCAATCCTGACTGCAATGACTCTGCCTTTCCCAGAGTGGCATTTCATAGCCCCAAAGTATATCTTTCTGCTTTTACATCCTTTCTGCCCCCTCTTCCTCACTGTTATCTGAGCCTTATGGGAGGTGGTATAAATGTCTTGTTTAGGATAGAACAATCATCACTCATTTACTCTCCCCTTATTGTACATCCTTGAGTCTCTGAATTCACCACCATTCACAGGGAAAAGGAGCTTCTCTGACCAAGGATGAAAGTAGCATTTATCTATGAGTATAAACATAAATGTTTAGAAGGCAGGGTGATGCTATGTCAATTTAGTTAAATAAAAATATTCAGTTCCCTCTAAGACCAACAATCAATAAATGGGACCTCGTGAAACTGAAGAGCTTCTGTAAGGCAAAAGACACTGTCATTCGAACAAAACGGCAACCTACAGATTGGTAAAAAATTTTCACCAACCCCACATCTGATAGAGGGCTAATATCCAAAATTTACAAAGAACTCAAGAAATTAAATGCCAAGAAACCAAATAATCTGTAGAAATAATTAATTAGATTATTAAACAATATTTATATTATTGTTAATTTATTGGCAGCATTAATCTTTTTTTATTTCTTCAACTTACATCTCAATCACAATCTCCTCCCTACTCCCCCCTCCAGTCCCACCCTCCCACCCTCTTCCCCCTCAATCCCCTCATCCTCTTCCCTTTTTTTAAAATTTAAGGTATATCTTTTTCCCCCCAACAGCTCCCCCTTTCAGTTCAACAAATGGTTCTTTCTCTTATAACAATAATTACAATACAAAACAACAGAAATAAATACGCCACAATTATGAGAGTTATATGGCTTAGCATGCACTCCCAATGTCCAGTCCATATGTATTTGGCACCTGACTTTAACATTCTACTCTCTAATCATCTCCTTGAGTTTAAAGTTCTATACCTAACTCAGCTTTTGTACTAACTTGCATCACAATTTTAAAAACATCATCTTAGATCCAGAACACCCTCTTGATTCCTAAACAACTCAAAATTTAACTATGAGACTCTAGCTATCTATTCTTCAACCACCTCAGAGACCTGAGAGGGATAAATGTATCTGATTATATAGGAAGTGCAGTGCCTGCAGCTTCCAAAACTAAGAAATGACATACCAGTGACTGCCTGGACAGTTCCCATTTTCTCTCCATACATTACAGCATCAATCTTCAGCCGTTTGGCCCCGTTTCTCTGACAGACATTGATTGTAGAGCAGGAATTATGAAGGATTTGCCTACCCTGTCTTGGCAGAGCTAGGCTGTCGACTTACCTGCTTCCAAGTTTTGTACTTTTTGGACAGCATTCTGTCTACAGTTGAAGCAAGGGGTTTTTCGTGACAAGGGATAGGCTTGCCACTAATTCAGTCATCTCCCACTGGAGATTCTTTGATGTTCATCTTCTACTTGGAGTAGAATAGGGTGTGCTGTCAGGAGCTGACATGTCTTGATATCAAAAAATCTAAAGTTAAGAAAACACCTTTGAATACCATATTCTGCAGATCTCTTGAGGTTTATGAAGACGCCCTATCTATCTCTTATATTTAGATAAGCAAATGTTGCTTGTCTCTTAACAACTTGATTTCTGATTAGCTTAGAAAATAACTAAATAGACTATCATAGTACCTAACAAAATGACAAGCTTGCATGACTATTAGTTCGCATTTCTTAATTACCCTAAACAGTTTATGACAATTGGTAGCAAAAGGCTGAAACTTCACATTTCATTTTTTTTAAGCCCCCTAACCCTTCCATCCCACTCCTCTGGAGTGGAGTGTCCCTACATAACAGTCCCTCACCCCAGTTCAGAGGTCATATGAGGGCCAAGAGCCTCCTCATACACTCGGGGCCTACAAGGCTGTATCACCAGTGAAAAGTGTCTCATTGCCAGGGAGAGAAACCTAAAAAGCAAACAAACAAATAAACAAACAAACAAACAAACAAAAAGTCTATGTCCATGTTCCCTTTGGTGTGTTGATTGTAGTATCGATATCCTGTACTATATAGCTAAAATCCTACTATAAGTGAATAAATGCCATGTGCATCCTTCTGAGTCTGGGTTAGCTCACTCAGGATGAGCTTCTCTAGTTCCATCCATTTGGCTTCAAAATGCATAATTTCATTGTTTCTGATAGCTGAGTAATATTCCATTGTGTAGATATACCACAGTTTTTAAATTCATTCTTCAGTTGAGGGACATCTGGGTTGTTCCTTCCTTGCTTTCTGTTTTTTTCTGGGACCATTGGCCATTCTGATGTTCTTAGCTGTCTGCTCCTGTTGTCTTCTGGGCTTGGATCCAAAGGGGGCGCTTTGGTGTAGCAGTCGAATTGCCTGACTCCACCCCTGTAAGGTGAGTCATTCAGCACTGCCTCCCAGGTGGAAACCTCACTGATCCAGGGGGTGGAGCTATATATACTTAAGCTCTGGTTCCCCGCTGGAAGGGCCCATACTAGCAAAAAAGTCTGATAATAATAATAAAGACCTCACAGTTTGCTCAGGGTTGGACCCTGTGGTGGGTAAATCCGCCTTCACCCCCTGTAGCCTTGCCACTCTCACAGCCCCACCTATGTGTGTATGGAGCTGACTTTGGATACTGGCAAATGGCATCACTGTCGTCCAAGTTCCTGTACACCGCAGTGGAATGTAATCTGCAGCCAGAAGGGTATCCTGTAGCTCAATTCAGCTGCAGGATTTTTTCCCCCAATGACTGTAAATCCAATAGGGAGCCCTGTCCAGCACCCCTCTGGGGGCGCACAGATATGTCTGGGCTTTTCAAATGCAGCTGTGGACCAGCTAGACAATGGGCTGATGCCTGTGGAGCCCTCAGCTACTGCAGCGCCCTGCCGCTGCACGCCCCCAGTCGCACGCCGCTAAGAGTGTATTGCACTCCCATGGGTCCGCAACCTTTCGCTGAAGAGCCAGGACGCCTGCGTGGGATCTGGGGGGCCCAGTAGGTTGATGAGTAACCCTGTGTGGGGTCCGAATCTGCCTGCTGGGTATTAGAGTGGATCTTACCCAGCATCTCTCCTGGTGGGGGTTCCTGATTCCCGGATTCAGTGGCTTCCCTGTGTGTCTGAGAGTGGGAGAGAGAGTCCTGCCCAGGGACTTTTAATGGTCCCTGGGTAGCTGAGTAAAACTCAGTTGAGTCCAGTCACTCAGATTTTTTTGTACAGCGTCTTATAACTTTTGTGGCTTTGTGGCTGTTTTCCCCAAGATTAAAATGCGTCCGTGTGGGCGACCGCCATCTTGGATCCTTGGCAGCATTAATCTTTAACCGGCCATTATAAATAAATACACACAAACACTGGATGGATTTTAACAAGCCTTGACCTAAATTGTGCAATCCTAGCCCATATAAGCTAGCTCATAATTCCATTGCCCAAATATGACCCCATATATACATACATCCCTTTGGACTCCTATTCTCCACACTATGTCGATGTTACAGGCCACATGGAATGATCTTCTTTAATCCACCCCATGGCATGTGTCCCTCCTCCTTCCTGCTCTTGGCTCCTTTCCCAAGATGCTTTCTGTACCTGAAGCCCGTACACCTTAGTCCTGCCTACCTCTGTCTTTGCCTAATCTCCAGGCCTCAGCATTTATTTAACCAATCAGAGACAATGTAAGTAACAGACAACAAGCAGGACCAATTAATATTTAGAATGCTTAACACCATCCCATCAATAATCCAATCAAAAAATGGGGAACAGAGCTAAACAGAGAATTCACAAAGGAGGAATCCCTAATGGCTGAGAGACACTTGAAGAAATGCTCAGCATACTTAGTCATCAGAGAAATGCAACTCAAGATGACTCTGAGATTCCATCTCACACCTGTCAGAATGGCTAAGATCAAAAACTCAAATGACAGCACATGCTGGCAAGGTTGTGAAGAAAGGGAACACTCCTCCTTTACTGGTGGGAGTGCAAGCTTGTACAACCACTATGGAAATCAGTCTGGCAAAATCTTAGAAAACTTGGAATAGCCCTACCTCAAGACCCAGCCATACCACTTCTGGGTATGCATCCAAATGATTCCTCACCAAACCACAAGGAAGTTTCCTCATCTATGTTCATAGCAGCCTTATTTGTAACAGCTAGAAACTGGAAACAACCCAGATGTCCCTCAAACAAGGAATGGATAAAAATACAGTGGTACATCTACACAATGGAATTCTACTCAGCCATCAGAAACAACAAAATCATGCAATTTGCAGCCAAATGGATGGAACTAGAGAAGCTCAGCCTGAGTGAGCTAACCCAGTCTCAGAAAGATGCACCTGTTTACTTATAATCAGATTTTACCATATAGTACAGGATAACTATATTACAACCAATGCACCAAAGGGAACAGGAACATAGACTTTGTTATCTGTCAATGAGACATTTGCCCTGGTGGTACTGCCTTGTAGGCCCCCAGTGTATGAGGAGGCTCTTGGCCCTCATATGACTGCTGAACTGGGGTGGGGGACTGATATGTAGGGACACTCCACTCCAGAGGTGTGGGATGGAAGGGATGTGGGTAGAGGATGGGAGGGCAGGACTGGGAGGGGTGGAAAGAGGGCACTGTGATGAAGATGTAACCTGGAGTAATAAATAAACATAAAAAACTGCTTAGCTAAAAAATAAAAGAAATAAAAATAAAAATATTCAGTTCCCTTTTGGGGCACGTGAGCCCTCCTGCCATGAGTTTTGACTGTCTTTATGTTACCATAATATGGTTTTCCTCCTGTGGAGTAGATCTGAAATTCAGGGAGCAGCTGGTTACCTCCATAATAGTAGTGCCATTATTGAACAGTGGACACTACTTGTTGGCAGGTTATTTTTTTTTGTAGATTATAGGTTGCACAGCTACATTTTCTCTCCCAAGCCACCTGCACAGCACCTTCTGAGGCTATGCAAGCTATCTAGTAGAGATGAAGCTTCCAGCTCAGTGCCATCTTCATTTTTCTATAGAGTGAATCCAACATACATGGTGTTTTCATCAACAGGGTCTTATCAAATTCTGTGAACAAGCAAGAGTGCCAAGAGCTTGAATTGTTTTGGAGGTTTCTAGGAAGCACTGTGACCAGTACTCATAAAGACATATCCCACTACTGGCACTAGAGGCTTTGTTTGATAATCTATAGCTTCCAGGAGCAGCTTTTTCTAGCCCTGGAGATTAGCTCCCTTCAAAATCTTTTTAAAAAATAAATTATATATTTAAAATTGATTTTTGCACATGGGTTTCTTTCACATGTAAAATATGTTTCCAGCAACCACGCTGGGCAGTTCTCAACAACCTGGAACTCCAGTTCTAACCTCTGTGAGCACACACCCCTTCCCCACCCCCACACACCCCCATACTCACATAGATAATAAATAAATAAAATTTTAAAATAAGTAGAACTCTGGTTGCTCAGGAAATAATGGTTGCTCAGGAAATAAGGCTAACAATTGACCTAATTTTATGGCAATATAATAGGTTTCCACATGGATTTTCCTATACCCTCACATTACCTTATATCTCCTATACCTCATTTTCTTCTTAAAACTTTCCACCTCCAACCTTATCCCCTCTAATTTCATGTTATCTACATTCTACATTCTATCCCTCCCTTCTCTAATGGTGTGACTTCTACAATTACTCCAAATTGAACACACAAAGTTAGAGATTTGAAAGTTGGATACACATATGAGGGAAACATATATTTGTTTTTCTGTTCCTGTTCACAATACATATTGTTCAGGTTCTACTCATTTACCTGCAGGTTTCATAATTTCATTTTTCTTTACAGCAGAACAAAATTCTACTGGGTATATGAACTTCATTTTTATCATATATTCATCAGTTCATAGATATTTATATTAATTCCATTTCCTAGCTACTAAGAAAATAAACAGCAATTAACATGAATGAGAATGTATCTCTGTCGTAGAATACAGAGTTGTTTGACACTATGTTTAGGAATGGAATTGCTGGGTCACATGGTAGTTCTGTCTCTAGTTTTATGTGAAATATCCACACTGATTTCCATAGAGAATGTACTAGTTTGCACTCACACTAGCAGTGAATAAGGGTTCCTCTTACACCACATGCTCGTCAGGATTTGTTATAATATCATGCCATTCTACTCAGTTGGAAAATCAAAGTAGTTTTGATTTGCATCTCCCTGATGACCATTGATGTTGAACACTATTTATAGCAGAGGTACTTAACTTGTGAGTCAGATATCCTGCATACAGGATATTTATATTATAATTCATAACAGTAGCAAAATTACAGGTATGAAATAGCAATAAAATAATTTTATGGTTGGGGGTCACTACAGCATGCAGGACTGAATTAAAGGGCCACAGCCTTAGGAAGACTGAGAAACCAAAACCGATTTAATACTGTTGGTTAGTCATTCATATTTTCTCTTTTAAGAATTCAGCCTATTTTTTGAGTGGGTTGTTTTCTTGATGTTTTGATGTTTGAGCTCTCTGTGTATTCTATATATCAATCCTCTGTTGGATGTATAGCTAACAAAGACTTTCTCCCATTTTGTGGCTGCTTCTTCACTCAGTTCATTCCTTTCTTTGCTATACCCAAGCCTTTTAGTTTCACAAGGTTCCATCTGTCAATTGTTTGCCTTACTTCTCAGCAACCAAAGTTCTATTTATTTTAAAATTTGATTTATTTGTGTATGTGTGTGTGAGAGAGAGAGGCAGAGACAGAGAGAAGAGAGAGGTGGAGAGAGAGGAGAGATAGAAAGAGACAGAGAGAGAGGAGAAAGAGAGAAATGGAAAGAGAGAGAGGAGAGAAAGAGAGACAGGAAAGAGAAAGAGAGAGGAGAGAGAGACAGACACAGAGAGAGGGAGAGAGAGAGAAAGGTGGGTGTCTACAGAGACCAGAAGAGGGTCTTGGTGGGTTCCACATGGTTGAGAGCTGCCCAAGAAAGGTGCTGGGATCCAAACTTGGGTCCTCTGGAAGAGTAACAAAGACTCCTAACTACTGAGGCACCTCTCTTGTCTCTGGAGCTCTATGTAGCGAATTCTTGCCTTCATGTCATAGTGTCCTCCTTAATTTCTCTTTTAGAAGCTTCAGGGTTTTTAAGTTTTACATTGATGTTTTTGATACATTTGAGGTTGTATATTTTGCAGGGTGAGAGATAAATATCTACTTTCATTCTTCTGTATGAGAACATTTTTTTGTTGAAGGTGCTGTCTTTCTTCTATGTATATTTTTGGCATCTGTCAAAAACCAGGTGCCTATAGTTATATGGACTTTTTTCTGCTCTATTGGTTTATGGTCTGTTTTTGTGCTTCTACTATGCTGTTTTTATTTCTATAGCTCTGTAGTAGAACTTGAGATTGGGTCTGACAAATATTCTATAGTTTCATTGATATTTTGAGAGATATAATTTCTGTTTTATTTTATGCTTGATTATAGGTAAATGGGAATTTTATGCTTACCTTATAGTCTGAATTTTACTAAACTTAATGGTTTTAGCATTTTATCAACTAAATCTTTATATTTTGGGGTAGATGATCATATATTGCATTACTAATGACTGTAGTTATTTCTTTCATTCTCATATTCCTTTCTTTCCTATATTTACCATTTATTGTGTGAACTGAAATATTAATATATGTTAAATGAAGTTAAGAGAGAAAAGATTGTTGTTCTGGTTCAATATTATTGAAAATTCTTCTAATGTCTCATCATTAAACATAATGCTTAATACAGATTTTTAGTGGACAGTCAGATTGTTTTTTATTATTTAGTTAAATAGTTATATTTTAAAACATTTTTTATTATTTTCTAATGTTGAGCCATCCTTGCATTCTTAGGATAATCCATACTATGCCATAATCATTTTCTTTTATGTAAACAAGACTAAGTTAGTTAATGATTTATTTAGCTCCATGATGATAATTATAAGTGAGAATAGCATTTATTTTTTATAATACTTTACACCAAAATTTTCATTACCATAAGAAATAAATATCTTCAGTTTCTTATAACCACATATGTAAGTACGTTAACTATATTCAAGTAAATGCATTTATATTTATAATTTTATTTCTTTTTTTAATTGGCCATAAGTGACTTTTATTAACCAATCAAGAAAATGCCTCAGAAGGGGCAGTAACCAGATTTCAGCATTGAAATCGGCCTATCAGAAGCAATGTTATTAGAACTTCCCTCAGCATCTCCCCCTTTAAGTCTAACAAAAGGCTCCTTTTCTTACAAAAATACAACTATAAATACAATACAGTAACAATAAATACAATAAAACAATTATGAAAACTAAAAGGTGTGACATACATTCTCAATGTCCAGTCCATATGTATGTGACTAGACAACTGGGAAATATATTCTATTACATATCTCTCTTGATGAGTTCAAGAATCTATACCTAAGTCAACTTCCATCCTAGCTTACATTATTAACTAAATCATCTTAAACTTAAAACATCCTTTTAATTCCTAGATGACTTAAAATTTACTGTGAGGCTATAACTATGTAGTCTTCAATCACATCAGAAACCTGAGAAGGATAAATATATCTGAATAGATAGGAAGTGCAGAGCAAGCAACTTCCAAAACTATGAAATGGCAGACAACTGGCTGCCTAGACAGTCCCCAGTTTCTATAACATTGGACAATCATGTTCATCCTTCTGGCCAAGCATGTCTCACAGACTAAGTTGTGGAGCAGGAAATAAGATTTGTCCATTCTGTCTTTGCAGAATCAGGTCCTCAATTTTCCTGCACTGAATCTTTGGTCCATCTTTGGACTGTATGTAGTCTGTTGAGAGAGAAGGAGCATTTCTGCCCAGTAAGAATTATCTCCTGATGGAGATTTTTTGATGCTCATCGTCTTTTTTCAAATCCAATGGGAACTGTCAGGGGCTGACAGTCTCATGTCAAATAATTTTTAAAATAATGAAAATATCTTTAAATGTCATATTCTACAAATCTCTTGAGGTTTTTGAAGACTATCTATTCATCTCCATTGAGTAAGCAAATGTTGCTTGTCTCTAACAACTTAATATCTGATTAACTTAGAAAACATCTGAGATTAACTAACTTAATTATCCTAATAAAATCACAAGTTTGAATGATTATCAGCTTTTATTTCTTAATTATCCTAAACAGTTTGTGATAGTTGCTGTCAAAAGGACTAGAACTTCACATTGCAATTTTAAGAATTACATAGGTACAATATCTAATGAAAGTATAGCCTTAATTTTGTATCAATATACAAAGATCTATAGGAATAGATTTAATAGTCTACCCTTTTGCCCTATCATTCTCATATGTCTAAAACCTTAATTTTGTATTAATAACAAGGATCTATAGGAGTAGATTCACTAATCTATCCTTGTATCTTGTCAATTCTATATTATATATCCATATTCCCCCTCTTTTTTCTTTTCAAGTCTTTCTCCCTATATAAGAGAGAAAGAAGGATAAAGAATAAGAGAGAAATCCCTGAGTCTAACTTCCTATATCTTGCTTAACAAGACTGTATAACAATTTTAACTATTCTCCCTAAACAACATCTATAACCCACCAAATGATCAAAGAATCATCCACCCCACTTTTTAGGAATGAGATGTTGCTCTCTTAAAACTGCTTCTTGCTGAATTGGGACACAGAAAATCTGTTTGGGGGTCCCAAAAATGGAAAAATGGTTAAGCAAGTTAATTATAACATTTGTTGTCCAGTCTCTAGGTGCTCAGCAAATTGAATGTCCTGAGCAGTTTGTAGTCCAAAGCTGGACTTTGGGTGGGTAGGAAAGTTCAGGTCTTTATTGAAGTCCTGGCTGGAACAGCCTTTGAGGCTGGGCCATCTCAGCAAGCTGTTTGAAGTTGTTCTGGATGCAGATTTTGGAGGAAACAGCTATTGAGGCAGTCTATGAGGCTGGATCATTTGAGCTACTTGTCTTCTTTGGTGTCTGAAAATATATAATTTCTCACAACTAACATATAATTCTGCAATTACCAAAATGCTTTGGATGTTCAGGATGCACAAATCAATTAAGGAATATTTTTCTGTTCTTTGTTTGAACAGAAGAAAGACATTTGAAAGTCTCCATTCATGCCATATAAAAGGATGACATGTAGTAGCATTACATATATATGCTATATATGTTCTATTTTAAATTGAAAATACAGCATAAGACTGTATGGAGTTTAAGTATTCTCTTCTACAGTTGACATAAATTTATTAATTGATTGAAACAGGTTTATTCTGTGTTGTTCTGGCCTTTTGTAGATTAGGTTGGCCTCAAATTAAAAAGGAACCTATCTCTGTCTTTGTCTCTCACGTTTTGGGATCAAAGTTATTCATTTATATATTTTTTCTTTTCTTTTCTCCTTTCTTTGGAGATTTAATTTCTATGTGGATATATCTATCCTTAGGGATCAAAGTTATTCATTTATATATTTTTTCTTTTCTTTGGAGATTTAATTTCTATGTGGATATATCTATCCTTAGGGATCAAAGGTATGCATTTATATATTCTTTCTTTTCTTTTCTCCTTTCTTTGGAGATTTAATTTCTATGTGGATATATCTATCCTTATTGACACAGGGTTTCTTGTTGAGGAAAGGTCTAATATTGTTTCTGATACATTGAATTCAATGCTGAGATCTGGTTACCACCTCTTCTGAGGCATTCTCTTGATTGGTTAATAAAAGTCACTTATGGCCAATTAGCTGGGCAGAAAGAGTACAGGAAGGCGGGACTTCCTGAGATCAGAACAGGAACTCTGGACACACACAGAGGCTCTCTCTTTCTGCCGGGAGACACAGAAGGTGACAGACATCTGGAGAATGCTGGAAGATACTTGCAGGCACATGGTGGTTTGGGATTAGGTCATCCGAATTAACTTAGAGTAGCTAATTGAGAGTCTGCCCAGCTAAGGGCTGAGCGTTAAAACATTAAAAGGTCTTGGTGTGTTTAATTATTGGGGAAAAGACTGCGGCAGCTTATAGGCCCTCAGTCCAAGCAGTCCCAGGCCACTGGACTTCCAGACTCCCAGACTCTCCTTGAGCCCAGGTGAACCTCCTGCCAAGCTGCCGGTAATTCTACCAGCCTAATATCACAATTTATATTAATTAACAGGGTTTAGGCTACAGGTGGTGTAGGCCACCCTTGGTCCCGGGGCTCTTTCTCCAGGATAAGTTAGGCAACCGGTTAAGGCACTTGGTCCAGGCTGCCTGCTCCTCTGCCAAGCCCTGGCTACTCTGCTGGCCTAGTTTATACTTACTAATAACTACATTAATTAATTAATTTGCAGTTTTCATTTTCTCTTTGTAGTTTGGGCTGTCTTGATTTGCTCTGTAGAGCTCTGTAGATTAGAATGGCCTTGAACACACAAGGAACCTGCTTTTTTCCTTGTCTCCCAAGTTTTGGGATCAAGGTATGAATTTAAATAATTGAATTACTCTTATTAAACAATAACATTAATTAAACCATTTTGTATTAGTTTGAGTTCCAATTCTCCCATGGAAACCCCATTCTTAAGGAGATTGGTGTAGAATAGCATGATGTGCTATTTTATGTTAGCTTTTCTTAACTGTTGGCTGTGGGAGGCATGCGGTTTGCATGTTCTTCCACAAGGTAACTCTGGGTCCTTACATCAAGTAACAGAATCTCTCTCTCTCTCTCTTTCTCTCTCTCTCTCTCTCTCTCTCTCTCTCTCTCTCTCTCTCTCTCTTTCTCAACAGGATTTCTCTGGGTATCCTTGTCCTGAACTCACTTTGTAGGCCAGGCTAGCCTTAAATTCACAGAGGTCAGCCTGCCTCTGCTTTCCAAGTGCTGGGATTAAAGGTGTGCATCACCTCACCCAACGATTTAACATATCTCTTTTAGGGCCAAAATGCCTTTTGAAACCAGTTCTCCTGTAGGAGCCCCACACCTAAGGAGACTGGGTTGTGACTCTTTTCTCTTTACATAAATTTAAGATCATGTGTATTTATCCATTAAATCAATAAAGAGATTATTATTACTAAGCAAAAACTTAACATCAAGGAGAAAAATGTGTCATTTTTGAATTCTAGACTGTCTTTAGTAAGCAGCCTTATCTTATCAGCTGGGTTCCCACCCTGCCTTCATTGTTTAAACCAGGCTGGTCTAGCATTTAGAGATCTGCCTGTTTCTTCCTCTAGTGTTATGGGACTAAGGGCACGTGCTAGTACCACCCTGCTAAAATATTTCACTTAAATCCCAGATATTAGTAATTCTGTAACCAAGAGAGCAACTTTGAACTGTAGTGACAATTCAAAATCTTCCCCAAATCTTCAAAAATATCTTATATTTTAGCAATACCAAACCAGAAAAATATCCTTTCTACCTCCTGATATAGGAAAATCAAAGACATCTAAACAAAAATCAAGCAAAGAAAACAAGAACATCCCAAAAGATTTAGTCTAACTGTGCCATCCCATGTTGTAATTAGAGCTCTGTTCATTATTCCCTGGAATATAGCTTTGATTGCATTGTATTGGGGGGCCAATACCAGAAATTGATGAGAAACATCTAGTAGCCAGGGAGCTCTGAGCTATAGCTGCCATCAATTTTGTTTTATCTCTGGGGAAGAGACTCCCTCCTTCCCCCATTGTCATTGTTGGTAACTTAGAATTCCATCTGTAAATTCTGAACTTTGTTAAGCCTATCTTAGTTAGGTCTTTCTCAAAAAGATACACAGAACCACAATTGTCAGGGTTAAAATCATTTGCATGCTAAATGAAACAAACTCAATTGGAATCCAAATGTATTGTGGCATTATGAATTCCTCCATTTTTAATCTAGGCAATTAATTCTGCTCTCAAGATCTGTTTAGAAGGCTGCCAGTTTTTTAGTATGTAAGGAGAGCTAAGCTTTCCTTTGCTGCAAGACAATAGCTTTTGTTAAGAGAGCCGCTCCTTTGAAATATATTTGGGTTCGGCTCCCTGCTCTTTGGCTAGGAAACTACCTTTTACTGGGGTCTTCTCAGGCTGTAAGCATGGATTCTAATTGCCATAGTTAGGTGCTATATGTAGAAAATGGCTAATTAAATTATTTAACCAGTATTTATGTTATATTTAATTGGTTCTGCAGCTGTTAATCTTTAACCCGCCATTATAAATGACTACACACAGACACCGGATGGATTTTAACAAGCCTAGGCCTGAATTATACAATCATAGCCCATCTAAACTAGCTCATAATTCTATTACCCAAATATGACCCCATATATACATATGTCCCTTTGGATTGCTATTCTCTACACTATGCTGATGTTCCAGGCCACGTGGAAAGATCTTCTTTTCTCTAACCCATGGTGTGTGTTCTCCTTGCCTGCTCCTGGCTGGAATGCCTATATTTGTAATTTTCTTTTTTTAAAACTTTATTTTTTTATTTCTTCAAGTTACATCTCAGTCACAACCCCTTCCCTATTCCCCCTTCCTGTCCTACCCTTCCACCCTCCTCCTCCCCACAGCTTCCCCTTTCAGTCCAACGAACGGTTCCTTCTCTTATAACAGTAAATACTGTACAAAACAACAGAAATAAATATGCCACATTTATGAGAGTTAAATGGCCCAGTATACATTCCCAATGTCTAGTTCATACATATTTGGCCCCTGACTTTAACATTCTACCATCTAGCCATCTCCATGAGTTTAAAGTTCTATAACTGACTCAGCTTTCATACTAACTTGCATCACTATTAAAAACATCTTCTTAGATCTAGAACGCCCTCTTGATTCCTAAAAAACTCAAAATTTAACTATGGGACTCTAGCTGTATATTCTTCAACCACCTCAGAGACCTGAGAGGGATAAATATATCTGCCTATATAGGAAGTGCAGGGCCTGCAGCTTCCAATACTAAGAAATGACATACCAGTGACTGCCTGGACAGTTCCCATTTTCTCTACATACATTCCAGCATCAGTCTTCAGGCTTTTGGTCCTGTTTCTCTGACAGACATTTATTGTAGAGCAGGGATTATGAAGGACTTACCTACCCTGTCTTGGCAGAGCTAGGCTGTCGACTTCCCTGCTACCAAGTTTTGTCCTTTTTGGACAGCAGTCTGTCTGCAGTTGAAGCAAGGAGTTTTTTCATGCCAAGAGAAAGGCTTGCCACTAATTCAACCATCTCACACTGGAGATTCTTTGATGCTTATCTTCTACTTGGAGTAGAATAGGGGGTGCTGTCAGGAGCTGATATGTCTCGATATCAAAAAAAACCTTAATTTAAGACAACATCTTTGAATGCCATGTTCTGCAGATCTCCTGGGGTTTTTGAAGATGCCCTATTTATCTCTTATATTTAGATAAGCAAATGTTACTTGTCTCTTAACAACTTGATTTCTGAGTAGCTTAGAGAATATCTATGATAGACTGTCATAGTAGCTAACAAAGTGACACGCTTGCATGACTAGGAGTTTGTTTTTCTTAACTATCCTAAGCAGTTTAAGACGGTTGGGATCAAGAGGCCAGAGCTTCACATTTCAATTTTAAGTATCTCTAGGTACACTACCATTAGGAAGTGTTACCTTTAATTTTGTATCAATATACAAAGATCTATTCAAATGTGGCTAAATATACTCTTAATTTTGTATCAATACACAAAGATCAATGCCTATGTAGCCCAATACAATCTTAATATTATGTCAATATACAAGGGTCAATACCATTGTGGCCAACTATAATCTTAATTTTGTATCAGTATACAAAGATCAATACCGATGTAGTCCAATACAATCTTAATTTTTGTACAATAAACAATGGTCAATACCACTTTAGCCAAATATAGTACTAATTTTGTATCAATATACAAAGGTATAAGGGCATATTCTATAATCTGTCCATTCTTCTTGGTCCTTCCCGTACTATGTCTATGTCTCATTTTTCTCAAGTCCATGCACTCCTACGTAGGAGAGAAAGAAGGATACAGAAAAGGAAAAGAAGGAAGTCCCTGGGTCTAACCTCCAAAACCCATTTAACAAGACCATTTAACAGCTTGTAATCTCTTCCCCTAAATAACAGAGTTTTCAGTTATCCTTCAAATAACCAAAAGGGGGGGCGGAGAAACACCCTCCCACCCTTTGGGCATGGACGTCGCTCCCTTAAAATGACTTCCTGCTGATTTGGGTCGTAGTAAACCTGTTTGGGGCCCGAACCAGAATGGAAAAATGGTTAAAAATGTTAGTACAATCCTTTTATGTTCAGTCCTTCTGTGCTCAGCTGTTTAGATATCCTAAGGAGTTTGTAGGCAGAAGCTGACCTTCCAGGCTTTACTGAAGTTCTGGCTGGAGCAGTGTGTAGAACTGAACGGTCTTAGCGATTTTGAGTTGTTGTGGTTGTAGACTTTTGATGGAAACAGCTATTGAGGGAGTCTGTAAGGCTGGATCATCTGGGTCACTCGTCTTCTTTGGTGTCTGATTCTGTTTTCTGCTGAGGTTTCTGTTGTCCAGTTGTCCCTGGGTTCCTTGAATGGATGCTTTGAATCTCCTGGAAAGATAAGAACAGAGCCCTGTCCTAATCCTAACTCTGGGACAATTACCCTCTTTTTTTTGAGGGGGGGGAGCGGGTGTTAGGTAATATTTCTCCTGAAGAAATTTGGTTTTTTGACAATATATAAAGTATTATCTTTCAATCTTGGTTAAAGAAGAAATTATTTTGCTATTTTGGAGCTAAACCAGCTTTAGTATATATATTTTGAGATCTCAAAGGACAATTTGTTTGTATTGAGTAGGCCTTTTGTAAGTAGCTTTTAAACTTAGGTCCTTCCAAATCCTATGTGTGTGTCTCTGCATTCTAATTATTGGGATCAAAGACCTGTGGTTCCCATCTGAAGGGATTAAAGATGTGTTCCACCACTCCTGGATAGAAGTATTTCTCTATTTAGAGTTTCTTTGTTTCAGGCTGACCTTGAGTTCTGATATCTGCCTGTTCCTGTCTCTAGTGTGTTGGAATTAAGGGTGTACTCTTCTTGAATGATGGGATTAAGGGTGTGCACCCTCACCACCCTGTTCTGTGTAACTCTAGAATTTATAAGACCACTAACTCTATAGTGCTCCTCCTGTCTCTGCTGAAGTTAAAGGCATGGGTTAACACCACATTTTTCATGTATTTTACCTTAGCTCTAAGTTTTTTCGACTCTTGGAGGTTTATAAAACCAGGTTGAACGGCTGTAACCTTTATTTTATTTACAGTGTTTTAACATTGTTACCTGCTTTTTTTAAATTAATGAATTTATTTGTTTGTTGCTTCAGGTTACATCCCTATCATATTGTCCTCTTTTCCCGCTTCTCAGCCTCACCCTCCCATCCTCTACTCCCTAACCCTTCTGTCTTGTTCCTCGGGGGTGGAGTGTCCCTGCATAACAGTCCCTCACTACAGTTCAGGAGTCATATGAGGGCCAAGAGCCTCTTCATACACCTGGGGCCTACAAGGCAGTACCGCCAGTGAAAGGTGTCTCCTTGCTATGGGGGGGAAACTAAAAAAAGACCAACAAACACACAAACCCACAAAAACAAAGAACAACAACAAAAAAGAGAGGAAAAAGAAAAAGGAAAAGAAAAAAAGTCTATGTCCATGTTCCTTTTGGTGTGTTGGTTGTAGTACAGATATCTTGTATGATATAGTTAAAATCCTACTATAAGTGAATAGATGCCATGTGCATCCTTTTGAGTCTGGGTTAGCTCACTCAGGATGAGCTTCTCTAGTTCCATCCATTTGGTTGCAAATTGCATGATTTCATTGTTTCTGATAGCTGAGTAATATTCCATTGTATAGATGTACCACAGTTTTTTAATCTATTCTTCAGTTGAGGGACATCTTGGTTGTTTCCAATTTCTAGCTATTACAAATAAGGCTGCTATGAAGACAGATGAGGAGACTTCCCTATGACTCCGTGAGGAGTCCTTTGGGTGTATACCCAGAAGTGGTATGGCTGAGTCCTGAGGCAAAGTTATTCCAAGATTTCTAAGATATCGCCAGACAGACCTCCATAGTGGTTGCACAAGCCTGCACTCCCACCAGCAATGGAGTAGGGTTCCCCTTTCTCCACACCCTCGCCAGCATGTGCTGTCATTTGAGCTCTTTATCTTAGGCATTCTGACAGGTGTGAGATGGAATCTCAGGGTTGTCTTGAGTTGCATTTCTCTGATGATTGAGGATGTTGAGCATTTCTTCAGGTGTCTCTCGGCCATTAGGGATTCCTCCTTTGTGAATTCTCTATTTAGCTCCGTCTCCCATTTTTTGATTGGATTAGTTGGTTTCTTGGCATTTAGTTTCTTGAGTTGTTTGTACATTTTAGATAATAGCCCTCTATCAGATGTGGGGTTGGTGAAGATTTTCTCCCAGTCTGATGGTTGCCGTTTTGTTCGAATGACAGTGTCTTTTGCCTTACAGAAGCTTTTCAGTTTCATGAGGTCCCATTTATTGATTGTTGATCTCAAGTCCTGAGCTGTTGGTGTTCTGTTCAGGAAGTTGTAGCCTGTGCCAATTAGTTCAAGGGTTTCTCCCACTTTTTCTTCTAGTATATTTAGTGTGGCCGGCCTTATGTTAAGGTCTTTGATCCACTTGGATTTAAGTTTTGTACAAGGTGATAGGTATGGGTCTAATTTCATTCTTTTGCAAGTGGACATCCAGTTGGACCAGCACCATTTGTTAAAGATGCTGTCCTTCTTCCAATGTGCCATTTTGGCTTCTTTGTCAAAGATTAGTTGGCCATAGGTGTGTGGGTCCATGTTTGGGTTTTCAATTCGATTCCATTGATCCACTGGTCTGTTTCTATACCAGTACCATGCTGTTTTTATTACTATTGCTCTGTAGTACAGCTTGAAATCTTGGATGGTGATACCTCCAGATGCTTTTTATTGTACAGGATTGATTTAGCTATTCTGGGTTTTTTGTTGTTCCCTATGAAGTTGAGAATACCTCTTACCAGGTCTATAAAGAATTGTGTTGGTATTTTGATAGGAATTGCATTGAATCTATATATTGCTTTTGGTAGGATAGCCATGTTTATTATGTTGATCCTACCTATCCATGAGCATGGGAGATCTTTCCATCTTCTAAAGGCCTCTTCCATTTCTTTCTTCTCGGCTTGAAGTTCTGGTTGTATAGGTCCTTTACTTGCTTAGTTAGAGTTACCCCCAGGTATTTTATATTGTTTGTGGCTATTATGAAGGGGGTTGTTTCCCTTATTTCTTTCTCGGTACATTTGTTTGTTGTATAAAGAAGAGCATCTGATTTTTTTTTTAGTTAATTTTGTATCCAGCCACCTTGCTGAAGTTGTTTATCAGCTGTAAGAGTTCTTTGGTGGAGTTTTTGGGGTCGCTTATGTATACTAACATATCATCTGCAAATAGGGATAATTTCACTTCTTCGTTTCCAATATTTATCCCTTTGATCTCCTTTAGTTGTCTTATTGCTCTAGCAAGGACTTCAAGTACTATATTGAAGAGATATAGTGAGAGTGGGCATCCTTGTCTTGTCCCTGAGTTTAGAGGAAATGCTTCAAGCTTCTCTCCATTTAATTTGATATTGGCCACTGGCTTGCTGTATATTGCCTTTATTATTTCTAGGTATGGTCCTTGTATGCCCGTTCTCTCCAGAACTTTTAGCATGAAGGGGTGTTGGATTGTGTCAAATGCTTTTTCTGCATCTAGCGAGATTATCATGTGGTTTTTTTTTTCTTTCATCTTGTTTATATGGTGAATTACATTGATAGACTTTCGTTTATTGAACCATCCCTGCATTCCTGGGATGAAGCCTACTTGATCATGATGTATGATACTTTTGATGAGTTCTTGAATTCGGTTTGCTAGTATTTTATTATTTTTGCATCTATGTTCATGAGGGAGATTGGTCTGAAGTTCTCTTTCTTTGTTGGGTCTTTGTGTGGTTTAGGAATCAGAGTGACAGTGGCCTCATAGAATGAGTTTGGCAGTGTTCTTTCTGAGTCTATGTTGTGGAAGAGTTTGAAGAGTAATGGTGTTTTTTCCTCTTTGAAGGTCCGGTACAATTCCGTGCTAAAGCCATCTGGCCCTGGGCTTTTTTTGGTTGGGAGATTATTAATGGCTGTTTCTATTTCCTTAGGGGTTATTGGGCTCTTTAAACTGTTAATCTGATTTTGATTTAGTTTTGGTAGGTGGAATCTATCGAGGAAATTGTCCATTTCGCTTAGGTTTTCAAATTTGGGGGAATATAGATTTTTAAAGTAGAGCCCTAATATTTTCTGGATCTCCTCAATGTCTGTTGTTATTTCTCACTTTTCATTTCTGATTTTGTTGATTTGGGTTCTTTCCCTTTGCCTTTTAGTTAATTTGGCTAGGGGTCTGTCTATTTTGTTGATTTTCTCGAGGAACCAACTCTTGGTTTTATTGATTCTTTGTATAGTTCGTTTTAATTCTAAGTTGTTGATTTCAGCCCTAAGTTTGATGATTTCCTGCCTTCTCCTCCTCTTGGGAGTGTTTGCTTCTTTTTTTTCCAATTCACCCAGCTTAGCTGTTAATTCATTAATATGAGCTGTCACAATTTTCTTTTTGAAAGCACTTAGTGCTATTAACTTTCCTCGTAGCACAGCTTTCATTGTATCCCATCGGTTTGGGTATGTTGTGCCTTCATTGTCGTTGGATTTTAAGAAGTCTTTGATTTCCTTCTTTATTTCTTCCCTGAGCCAGTGGTCATCCAGTAAGGAGCTGTTCAATTTCCATGTGTGTGTAGGCTTTCTGTTGATTCTTTTGCTGTTGAAGACCAGCTTTATTCCGTGGTGGTCTGATAAGACACAAGGTGTTATTTCAAATTTCTTGTATCTATTGAGACTATCTTTCTGTCCAACTATGTGGTCGATTTTGGAGAAGGTTCCGTGGGGTGCTGAGAAAAAGGTGTATTCCTTTGTGTTTGGGTGAAATGTTCTGTAGATATCTGTTAGGTCCATTTGTTTCATGATCTCTGTTAGACTCAATATTTCTCTGTTTGGCCTCAGTCTTGATGATCTGTCCATTGTTGTGAGTGGGGTGTTGAAATCTCCCACTACTAATGTGTTGTGATCGATGTGCGAATTAAGATTTAAAAGTGTTTCTTTTACAAAAGTAGGTGCCTTTGTATTTGGGGCATAGATGTTCAGTATTGAGATTTCCTCTTGATGAATATTCCCTTTAATGAGTATATAATGCCCTTCTTTGTCTTTTTTCATTAACTTCAGTTGGAAGTCTGTTTTGTTTGATATTAGGATGGCTACTCCAGCTTGCTTCCTGGGTCCATTTGCTTGGAAAACCTTTTCCCAGCCCTTTACTCTGAGGTAGTGTCTATCTTTGGTAGTGAGATGTGTTTCTTGTATGCAGCAAAAGGAAGGGTCTTGCTTGCGGATCCACTCTGTAAACCTGAGCCTTTTTATTGGGGAGTTGAGTCCGTTGATGTTGATGGATATTAGTGACCTGGGGATGTTGTTTCCCATTAGTTTGGTATAGGTGATGGTCCTGTGCCTGTTTTGGTTTAGTTGCTGAGGGGTTTTCTATTCCCTTTGTTTTTTTTTTTTTTTTTTGGTTTTTCGAGACAGGGTCTCTCTGTGTATCCTTGGCTGTCCTGGACTCACTTTGTAGACCAGGCTGGCCTCGAACTCACAGTGATCCGCCTGCCTCTGCCTCCCAAGTGCTGGGATTAAAGGCGTGCGCCACCACCGCCCGGCTATTCCCTTTGTTTTGTTGGGTGAAGTTTTCTTCTCTGGGTTGGAATTTTCCTTCTAGGATTTTCTGTAGGGCTGGGTTTGTGGATAGATATTGTTTACATTTGATTTTGTCATGGAATATCTTGTTTTCTCCATCTATGTTGATAGAGAGTTTTGCTGGGTATAGTAGTCTGGCTGGGCACCTATGATCTCTCAGAACTTGTAGGATATCTTTCCAGGCCCTTCTAGCTTTTAAAGTTTCTGAGGAGAAGTCAGGTGTAATTCTGATGAGTCTGCCATTGTATGTGACTTGACCTTTTTCTCTTACAGCTTTTAATATTCTTTCTTTGTACTGTACATTTGGTGCTTCAATTATTATGTGGCGAGAGGAGTTTCTTTTCTGATCTAATCTGTTCGGTGTTCTGTAAGCCTCTTGGATTTTTATTGGCATCTCTTTTTTCAGGTTTGGGAAGTTTTCTTCTATGACTTTGTTGAAGATATTTCCTGGACCTTGGAGTCAGGAGTCTTCTCTTTCCTCTATGCCTATGATTCTTAGGTTCCATCTTTTCATTGAGTCCTTGATTTCTTGGATGTTGTGGGTGAGAGATTTTTTAGCCTTCTCATTTTCTTTGGATGTTGTACTGATTTCTACCATCGAATCTTCCATGCCTGAGATCCTGTCTTCCATCTCTTGCATCCTATTTTTGATACTCACATCCGTAGTTCCTGTTCTCTTCCCTTGGTTCTCCACTTCCTCTTTTAACTCTGACTGTGTTTTCTTTATTGTTTCTATTTATATATTCATGTCTTGTATGGTATTGTTTGTTCTGTACACTTCCTTCTCCAGTGTGCTTGTTTTTGTCTGGAAATCTTTCATTGCTTTGTCCTTTTACTGTTCAAGCTGGGTCATCTTGGCTTGGAGCTCTTTAATGGTGTTGTTCTTTGTTTTGACTTGTAAAATTGTGGCTTCTTTGAATTCCTTCATAGATTGAAGTTCTTCTTGAAGGGACTCTATCACTTTCCATAATGCAAAATTGTCATCGTTTTCATGTGTTTCTGTTGGTGTGAGGTCATCCGAATTGGATGAGCTAGGATAATTCTGCGTTGTTGGAGTTATATTTCCTTGATTTCTATTTTTTCTTGGGCCTTTGGCCATATGGATGTGTTTAGCTGTCTGTTCTCATCGTTTTCTGTGCTTGGATCCACAGGGGATGCTTTGGTGTAGGACTCGAATTGCTTGGCTATCTGTCGTTGTGTACAGAGGGATCTCAGGGTCACTGTGGTTCTAATAGCCTGAAGCACTGTGAGCTGGTGCAGCCTATTCCCAGGTAGTTAGTAATGGTCCGGGATTGTTTCACTGCTCCCAATTCAGACTTCTCTATGTTGCACACTGAGTGATCAGCCTGTAATGGTTCTGATGTTATGGACCTGTTTGCCCAGGCAGATTCTGTGGGCTTTGGTTGTCATCATGGAGACTGACAGGGCCCGGCTCCACACCTAATATATCTGGGCTTTCCAGAATACAGCTATGGTCCCCTGGCTTCTGGTTTCCCACTAGGCTCCTCCGCCGCAGGTGTGGCCCCTCAGCCGCGCCCGCCTGTGCTGGCTTCCCACCCCAGCTCCTCAGCTGCAGTTGCATGGAGCCTCAATCCAGCCCGCCTGCGCAGGCTTCCTGCCCTTGCTGTTCTTCCGCGGGTGCGCAGAGCTTCAGCCCCACCTGCCTGTGCCAGCTTCCCTCCCTGGCTGCTCTGCCATGGGTGTGTGGAGCTTCAGCCCCACCTGCCTGTGCCTGCTTCCCACCCTGGCTGCTTTGCTGTGGGCTTGGCACTTCTGCCCTGCCCGCCTGCTTCCTGCTCGCTCAGGTCCTCTGCGGCTCGAGCGGCTGTGGACCACCTGCCATGCGCCCTGTTTCTGCCTTGCTAAGACTTCAACTAGCCCGCAAAGTTTCCTAAATAGCTATAAGGTCCTCCTGAAGTGTGGGGAGCCTAGTAGGCTAGTGAGTGATCGCCATGTGGGCTCTGATTCTGCCTGCTGTGTATTGGGGTCGATCTTACCAGGTGCCTCTCCAAATGGGAGTTCCCGAGTCACGGATTTAGTGGTTTCCGTGTCTGAGAGAGATGGGAGGAGAGCCTTGCCCTGGGACTTTTAACAGTTCCTTGGGAGCTGTGAGTGTTCCTGGAGGGTCTAGCCCCCTCCAGTTTTTGCACAGTGTCCAATAACTCTGTGCTTTTTATGGCTCTTTTCTCCCACGTTCAAAATGTGTCAGTGCGGGTTGCCGCCATCTTGGCCCCCCCATATTTGTAATTTTCATAGTTAATATTTGTTAGCAAATTTTAGTTCACACCCCCAACACACACACAGAAATGAGCAGAAGTACAGAAATTTGTACCATTCCCCTTGCCCCTTCCACGCAGAGTCTCCCCATTATTAGTATCCCCACCTGAGTGGCACAGTTGCAACAGGAAATGAATCTACACTGACAATTCATTATCACTTCAAGTTCATAACTTACATTAGACATCTGTTTCAGCATTGCACATTCTATGGGTTTGGACAAACGTAATAACAACATATAACCTATAGCATAGGTCAGACATGGTGTTTTCACTGCCCTAAAAACCCTGCTTCCATTTATGCATCTTCCCCCTTTACCTTTCTATTCCCTTGGCAATTTGAGACCTTTTACTGTTTCTGCTGTTCATCTTGGATAGTCATGTAGTTGGAATCTGCCTTGGTTACTTTTCTGTTACTATTATAAAACTCCATGACCAAGGAAACTTATAAAGAAAAGTGCTTCACAGAGCAAATGGTTCCAAAGTGTTAGAGCCCAGCAAAAGCAGAAGAAACAGCTGAGAGATCACATCTTGATCATAAGCAGGAGGCAGAGAATACACTGGGAATGGCAGAATCTTTTGAAACCCCAACCCTCCCCCCCACCGCTAACACACTTTTCCAACAAGACCACATCTCTTAATCCTTCCCAAACAGTTCTACCAACTGGGTACCAAGTATACAAGCATATAAACTTATGGGGGCCATTCTCATTCAAACTACCACAGAATCATGCAATAAATATTATTTTCATATTGACTTTATTTTTTTCTAAATGCATATTCTATTCCTCAATATGCATTTAAGTGTCTTTCCTTATCATTGAGACAGAGTCTTGTTGTGTAGCACAGGATGGCCTCCGACAATCCTCTTGTCTTTGCTGTCTAAGTTCTAGTTTTACATGTACCCCCATGCCTCTCTCTACTCCCATGCTTGGACAATCTGAGTAACTTGTTGTGAATATCCATGTGTAGGTTTCTACATAGACATAAAGAAGTTTTCAACTTCTTTAGATTCGTACCAAGGAACATAATTACTAGATCATATGGTAAGAATATATTAGACTTTGGCAAAACCTGCCAAGGCTTGAGTTTCCACCAGCAATGGAGCTAGCTGCCACCATTTGGTATTGCCATCTTCTGGACTTGGGCCCTCATAGTATGTATGCAGTGGTATCTCATTATGTTTTTTCTCGGTTTCTCTGATAATACACAGCATTGAGCATCTTTTCACATGTTCATTTTCCTTCTATACAATTTCTTTGGTAAGATAGCTCTTAAGTGCTTTGGCTATTTTTAAATTGGGTTGTTTGTTTTCTTATTGTGATGTTTGAAGAGTCATTTGCAGATTTCAGAAAGTGTCTTTATGATTTTTTTCTGTTCTGTGAATTAAAATTTTTTTGACATGTAATTTTCTCTCTTCTGTTTTATAAAAATGTGTGGAAACCCTGTCTAGAAAAACCAAGAAAGTGTGTATATGTGTGTGTACACATACACATTAATACATACGTTCCTATAAAAATATATATTATGAATGTGTATATATATGTGTGTGAAATATACCTCTTTATTTCACAATGTATGTTGGATCATTTTATGTCAATAGAAAAATATTTGTCTTCAAGGTTTAATGTGACCTTATTATATTCAATTGTATTAATGAGCTTCAATTTAGTTCTGAACTGTGGGCTATTTCAACTTGCATAAAACACATAAATGCTTACACATAGCATTTTTATATTTACAAAACAAACTCTTAAAAATACAGTTTCTCAAAGGACATAAACACTTACAATTTAGGTAGATTTTGTCAAATTGCCCTTTGTAGAAGTTGTAAAAATTTACCCTTCTGGAGGAATTTTGTGATCTTTTTACTCTTACCTTCTCCCTACAGTTACCTACAATTTTTATTTTTGACAACTGAATCAGTAAAACACAAAGGGACTTGAGTATATAATTTCAAGTTACACCGTCATTCAAAAAGATATTGCTGTGAGCCAAAATGATGAGTTTTGCAGAAGCTTCTGTGGCAGAGGTGACAGCGCACTTTTCCTGGTGCTAAGAAGAGAATCATTGGGCATAGCTTGCAAGAAAGCAATGTGAGGGAATGGTAGGCTCTGCCTAGCCACTTGCTTTTCTGTCTTTTTTTAAATCCTGAACAAGGTAAATACCACATTGAAGACACTTTCCATATGCTGGAGATAACTCAACTGTGGACAGAAAGAGACAGAGTGTTCAGAGTGCCATGGACAAAGGCTTTGGATCTTTCCATCTATTTTAAGAGCTCTGAGTACCTTGGTACATTTTAGGCATGAAGGAGCTGGCCAGAAAATATAAGTCATTACAGGTGAAAGATTCTTTGGTATATACAGCATAAAACTCCTGCTGCACAGAGTGACAACCCGGTGACTTTCGGGTGTTTTGTAAGAATGAGATGAGTGACTAGATCAGCAAGGCAGTTCTCAATCCCTCTCCATTCCTACCACTTCCTGCTGTCCTTAGTGTTGTCTCCTGTCATCACTTGTTCAGGGTAGGGTCTGAACCTGCTCTGAGATGTGTGTCCATGAATTTGGAAGACTATTAAGAGACAGGAGGGGAGGGAGACACAGGTTCGTGGCAACAGCTCCGTTTTCTTCAGGGCTTCCATGCAAAGCCTCTGATATAATTTGTTAGCCCACCCAACCCTGCAGCTCAGAAATTGGGTTTCTATTTGATCAGTTCGGTCAGGCCACTGAAGCTTCCTGTGTCAACAGTGGCACCGACTTATCGGCATCAACCCTGGCGGGGGGGGGGGGGGAGAGAGAGAGAGAGAGAGAGAGAGAGAGAGAGAGAGAGAACAGCCCACTGCTCAGCCTCTGCCAAGTAGTCAGGCCACACATCTCGGTGTCAGTCTGGGTCTGAGAATGGCTGAGAGCAGTGTGAGAGGCAGCTCACTCATTCTTTGGAAATGGTGGCCTTGGTAGCCTGTGAGAAAGAGAGCCAGTTTAAGTAGAGTTTTGAAAAAACACTCTTGGTTTACTACACTTGTATTTAGTTTACCTTTTCTGCAAACACGGAATATTTTAGTATTGTGTTTTATGTATGTGAGTATTTGAGTGTACCATGTGTATGGGAATGACTCCTGAAGTCAGAAGAGGGTGTTGGGTCTCCTGGCATTGGAGTTACAGGTAATTGTAAAGCCAACTGGCATGGGGGCGAGGACTCCAACTAGGGTCCTCTGGAAGAGCAGCAAGTGCTCTTCACCCCTGAGCCATCTTTCCAGTGCCACACAACCCATAAGTTTTATTTATGTGGCAAACATTAAAAGGAGGAAATGCCTTGAAGAGGTTTTATGGATACACTCTGGTGGCTTTGGAGAGGTCTGTTGTGCTGTGGGGATCTAGAGTATGGGCCAGTATAGTGAGTTGAAACCAAAAAACAAAACAAAACAAAAATCACAGTAATTATAAAACTGAGGAAGCTTTATACTCCTCTGCCTACAGATGGGCTTAGATTGTTCAGGAGATGATGCACAAACCAGTCTAGACTTGAAAGCAAGACAGGGAAGATGACAGAAAGCTGGCACCAAGAGGACTGTGGCCCATGAGAAAGAATGACTAGTGATGTCTCTGGAGATTCCCAATCCTTAAAATTCCATGGACTCTGTTCTGTGTCGTTTGTTGGGCAGCCCACTGCTGGGGCTGCTTTGAGGGAGCTGTGGGCCCCAGCGGGTTGAGTTAGAAGAATTGGGTTCCATACTCAGATCACCTGGGAGATAGAGATGCCCAGTACTGCAGGGGGAAGATACAGACCCTCCCACTGTCCATAGTGGGGGCAGAGGAGCCGTCCATGAACTGTTCCGGGATTCCTGAGTGACTGTGGGGAGGTACTGGGTGGGGGACCTCAGCATAGGCAACGAGTTAGTTCATGAGATTATTAACCCTCCCTAAATTCTCTGTTCACACATCCTAAATATCATCTTGATAACTTTTTTACAATAGCCACATACCTAAAGAAATACCCTACTTATTAAGCAGTCCCTCTCAAGCAGCCATTTAGAGACATGTGCTCATAAATTAAAAGAAAAGGTGGTACTCCATTTCCTTCTTACATAACCCACATCCTCATGGGCACACCCAGAATTGTGGACCCATTGAGCAGTGAGCACCTTTTCTTACCTTAGAGCCAAACTGGATCCCACTGTCCTCATTCCCCGATTCACACTGATTTTTATCCAAGGCTTGGTTTTAATAACAGCACTGTAGAGGAATTTTAATTTAGAACATGGCTGCTGTGGCAAGGGATCACATCTGAAGATCTAGGCCCATGTGATCTGGTTGAAATGCAGACATGCCTCATATCTTTAATCCCTCTGGCTGAAATACCAACATGCCCTTAGTATACACCTTTAATCCAAACAATGAAGAGAAAGTTAGTTTGTAGATGGAAGCACTGGTGCTTGAAAGTGACATCTAATTGAGAGGCAGGCAAAGTGACAAATCAGAGAAAGATTTGACAGAATGATCCAGAGATAGGAAATGCTCCACTCTCACCAGAAGGGAGGAAAAAGAGGACTCAGGAGAGCAGAGGGAGAAAGTCAAGAGGTAATTTTACCCCACAGTTTTACAGAGACAGGTTGAAGAGAGAACAAGCTAGACACAGGTGAAGACAGAACAAACCAGAGAATGAAAAAGAGATGATTAGAACAGTTTGCTGGAGTTGATTTGGGGCTGGCCAGAGCAGTTCAGTCAGAGGCAGAGAGAGAAACCAATTTGAACCAGTCAGTTTGGAGAAGAGTTTGAGCCAGAACAACTGAGTTGAACCAGCCAGCCAGAGTTCAGAAAGAGCTAGAAAGGGTAAGCTTATTTAGTAGTAAGTCTCAGAGGCTGAAAACATTCTAGGCCTAGATAAGAATGTACGGACACTAGATGCTTCCAGGACTAGGCCCAGATTAGCAGAAGGAGGCAGTCAGCCTCCGAGGCAACAATCACCTCAGGCGAATAAAAGATGCTTTTACATAGCACTGTCAACAACTTGGCTCTACAAAGATGTGATGTATGAGAAGGAACACAGAGTCATTGTGACCTGCATGAAGCCTGGCTTGAGTGGGGCAGTGTCTCTGTGGTTCCCTGGAAAGTAAACCTCCTGAATTACCCAGCTGTTGCAGCTGGGTGATCAGTGTGCAAGGACTCCCTCCCATTTGTAATGGGACAATAGGCATGCTCCATTGCAGATATTTTATAACTGCAGGAGCTGACCACAGCTGGTACATCATCTCCTCAGGCCTGACTGTTCATGAGCAATATCATCCTCTAGGCAGTGACCAGTGAGCCCAGTGTCAAGTTTACAGGTACACAACCCTGAGACTAGAGAGTCTCACCCTCCCTCTTCAGCAGTTGTGACTCCCTCCTCCGGGAGGAACTACCACTGGGTTTATAAGTGCTGGCAGGCCACCACCATTTCTCTCAAGACCAAGGAGGGCAGGTACAGTCCTTTGCTCCCAGCCCACACTCCAAGGGCTCTCTGTGTCATGTTACCCCATGGTAATCACTTTCTATCTTATCCATTGCATCCTTGCTGCCATCACTCCCTGCCCTGTGGAGTAACCCTACAGAAACTTGAACCATTCATTGTGCCTTCTCTCAACTGAGTTCAGAGGTTACAAGTATCATAATAGATACCTTGGGACCACCAGAAGAGTGTGACCTGTGGTCTCAGCTGGGCCTCGGGTTCCAGGCAAAGCCTGCCTAGTCCATTAAACTTCCCTTCTCCCAAAGAAACCCTTCACTGTTTCTACACTCTTTCCTCGAAAGCTTATCAGGTACTTGCCTCCACCTCCGGCACCTGGCTCACCACAGATGTGCTGGTTGTGATTACATCTGTAATTCTGGCATTGCCATGGTGAGATGGTGCAGACACAGGAGAATCAGTTGGAAGATTATAGGCCTGTTAGCCTGAAGCAGAGCAGAAACAAGAGAAAACTTGTTTCAACAGGGTGGAAGGATTCAGGAAGGACTGCTGAAAGTTGTTCTCTGACCTCTACATACAAACTGTGGAGCATATGTATGTGTGTTGTGCATGCACACACAAATGCACACAAACAAATTAAATTTTTTTTCCTATGGGACTGCCATATCTTTCATACAACAAATAGTACCTCTCCCGTTCTTATCAGTTGACTGATTTCCCTAGAGAAGCAGCCACAGTCACAACTTCCTTGGCCCTTCTCATCCTTGCCTCTCTTCAGCTTCCATGTGCCACCCTGCCCTACGATGCTCTCTGACACAGCAGCCTCATGCTCTCTCAGGAGGACAATGCCCTGTGTATTTCATGGCCAGCTGGCAAGCAACATTTACTTCTAAGCATCTTCTCAGAACCCTATTGGCCTGGCAGGAAGAAGTGGCCACCGCAATGTCTTAATGCTCTTTCCTCTAGGCTCGGAATCTGTGATCATTTGCTTTCCATGGCTCTGTTTTCCCCCAAAGACTTTAACAATACAAGAGAATGGACATAGCTAATCTGTACACGTTGAGCGTCCCTAATCCCAAATTCAAGACTGTGAAGTGCTCCAAATGCTGGAACTTTCTCAGAACCAGCAGGATAATCAGAGTGAAAAATTCCACACATGATGTCATGGAGTAGGTCTCAGTCAGCAATACAGATGCACTAAAAATGCCACAGAAAATTACCTTCCGTTTCTGTATGGAAGATTTATAAGAAACAAATGCATTTTGTATTTAGATTTGGGCCCTGTTCTCAAGATATTCCCTGTATATGTGAATATTTTAAAAGCTGAAAAAAAGTTTGAAGTCCAAAATACTGTAGGTTCCAATCATTGCAGATGAGGTATGCTCAACGTGCACCTTCCACCTACCCCCCTACACTCCTAGTGCTGAGTACCTGGCACATCTCTGTACCCTGTGCTCAGTGAGTGAGTGAGCAAACTGCTCAGGCTACCCATGACGATGGGTGTGGAGGAGACTCACTGGGACACTCTCTTAGCAGACACGTGATCCCAAACAGTGTCCTCTAGACCTCTCAGATGTCAGGGCCATTGTACGATGAGACCTCTCTCCTCCTCACGGCCACTCTGAGTACATATTGAATCCTCTTTTCCAAATGTGGATGCTGCGCTTTGGAGAGAGGTAAGTTTGCCCTGGTCCTACAGCTGTTGGTCCTAGGGCAGGGCATATTGTACTCTACAGCTCAGGTTGGTCCCTTTTGTGTTCAGCCAGTCATTCCTAATGTCGCTCATCTGTCACTCCCTCACTAGCCTCTGCCTCCTTAGCTGTCAGACTTTAAACACAATGTCAAGGAACAAGCCAGAAGAAAACACTAGGTCAAGCCTCCAGACCCTGTAAATCACACCTGCTGTGGGTCACAGTGACCAGGGCAGCGATTCCATGCAAGAAGGATCACCTGCCCATTGATTTTCTGCTTAATTGAACTTCCATCCCTCTTCTACCTGTGATGTGAACAGAGCAGGCAGCAGAGACATCAGAAAGCCTTTTAGTACCATGCACAGAACCGGGCTGCCCTATCTCTTTTTCCTAACATGCCTACCCAGGCATGGCTGAGCAGCCTCTTCTTAGTTGACACCATCTGCTCACCTCTCACCTTTCCACATTACCTCTCAAGCCCCCATCCAGGTCTCTGCCAATAGGTCTCTTGCCAGCTGAAGCTGACTTGAAAGTGAAGGATGGAGTAAGGTGGTTTAGACCAGCTTATCCGTCCCTTCAAGGAAACTTGGTTGGGTGACTCCTGCCTCCTGAGCCCATCAACTTATCTTCTCCTCTCCTCCTCCCTGTTCTGTTTAGTGTGACCTTGGTCACTGATGACAAGGCTTCTTTTCCTGCCAAACCAATCAATAGGCTAAACAGACAGAAGATGATTATTTAGAATATGGGCAGCCAAACTCAAACACAGATAGGTTATCAGTCCAGCCCAGAGCAGACTTCTGAGCAAACATTTCATTAGCAAATTTTTCATGGCAACTTGCATGTTAAAGAGAGAGAGGGAGGGAGAGAGAGAGAGAGAGAGAGAGAGAGAGAGAGAGAGAGAGAGAGAAACAGTAGATGGGTGAGAAATGGCTGACTGTAACTCTGAAACTAGAGGTCTTATATTTTGGTTGTGAGCCTAGCCTTTAATGGCTGAGCCATCTCTCCAGCCCAAAGCTGGAGGTCTTAAGTGGGATTC
The DNA here is from genome assembly GCA_907164525.1 of Lophiomys imhausi. Lineage (NCBI taxonomy): Eukaryota > Metazoa > Chordata > Mammalia > Rodentia > Muridae > Lophiomys > Lophiomys imhausi. The sequence goes on along the minus strand of CAJQZJ010004750.1, from coordinate 12,317,108 downwards.
GTTCTTGGAGGATGAGCCAGGAGAAGACCCCCAAGAAGGGACACCTGGCCTCTTACATTTCTGATACCAAGAACACTTTCCCTCACTGTTTGGCCTGTGCAATCCAACTACAGCATCTTGGGGAAGCTGAGCAGGCTAAGCACCCAGGTGTAGCCCCACCAAGCAGCCAGTGCCTAGTGTGGGAAGATGGGCTCCCTCTTATGATGAGGCTTAGGTAGACAGGGGAAATAGACTCCAAAAAGCCCCCCACCCCAGAGGAACAGGGTGAAAAGGGAAGTCTTTTGAAGGGAGCCATTGCATTGCAGTCTCACTAAATGGATGTCTTCATAGCCTCTTTAAATATATCACATCATGTAGGACCAGGTCTAAAACTGGCACACACTGGAACCTGTGACCATCAATGACGGTTTCTGATTGTTGAATATGCTGAATATCAGATTCTTTCATAATAACCTAACAACAAAATGGTTTGGTTCACAGACTCTTGAACAGCTACTAGGGAAGCTAGTGAGGGAGACCTGGGACCCACCAGCCAAAGATGGGGAACTCTCTGCTCCTTGATCCTGCTTCTCTGGTGACTCTCCTTATCCTTTAAAAACCTGTCGAGCTGTGGAATTAATGATATTCTTTTTTCAATCAAATGCCTGGGGAAGGAAGAAGTGGATTGCATCATTGACTCCCTTTGAGCCCCACACCTTCCTGCTGGGGCTTGGGCAGGACCTTCTGGAACTCTCCACATGTGTTTGGATTGTGACACATGTCTTTAAGGCCTCAGCTCACAGAACTTCTCAGGGAAGCGTCTAGATTTTCCCTGAGCTACTTCATATTTGTTGCTTTTTATCCTTCCTCTTTAAAAGCAAGGCATGGACCTAAAGGCCTTGTCTATGATAGGAATGCAAAATGCTCTTTATCAGTTATGTGTACACACATACATATGTATGTATGTACATATATGTATATGCTTATATACATGCACTGTAATTATTTGTGTGTGTATATATATACACATACATACATACATATGCACAAGTATGTGTGTGTGTGTGTGTGTGTGTGTGTGTGTGTGTGTGTGTGTGTTTGAGGACAGGAGTTGTCGGGGCCCATACCCAGGACTCTTGGGGGAGGGGATGAGGTGGAGCTGAATCAAGACCCAGATTCTGGGAGTCTGGTAAGAGGCAAAAGCAGGCTCATTTATTTCCAAAAGAGGTCTCTCAGGTCAGCTGCACATGGAAGCCCAGCTACACATGTGCTATTTAACAGCAGGCCTTGTTTCTGCTAAATGGCAGACCTGATTCCTCCTACAGACAGGCTCTCTCTAAGTTGCCCAAGATGGTGAGAAACTTATTATGCAACCTCAAACTCATGAGTCTCCTGCCTCAGACTCCCAAGTAGCTGGACTTACAGACATTGTGCTACCCTACCCAGTTACTATTTGCTCTTATTGTGAACTATTATTCCTCTAGAGTAGCTATGATAATTATTTAATTTTAATTTATGCTAAGCATCAGCATAAATTAGCACTCATGCTAATTTTATATTCCTGATTTATAAACACTGATGCTAATTAAAAAAATTTTTGTGTGTAATTTGCTGACAATGTCTGATAGATGGATCAATGATGACAATCCTAACAGCTCTCCTCTGTCCACTACAGTTGTATCTGTGGGTCTTCCAAATCACCTTCTGTAACTGGACTTTTGGCTTCTTTATTGGGTTCTTTTTTCTATCACCTTTCTCCACCCCAATCCCTTCCAACACCCCCCCCCCAACACTAGGTAGGAGAGAAAGAAGGATGGGGGGAAAGTGGGTCTAGATCTCATTAGACTACTTCCTGCTGTTTAGGGGTATTGAGGTCCTTTGGGCATGTTTAATCTTCTTCATCAGGATATCTCCAGCCAGCAGCCAGCAATCCAGAAAACACTGACAAAAAGCAACAGGAGCAGGAGCAGCAGCGGCAGGAGCAAGGGGAGCAGTAGCCGCTGCCTCTCTTGGGACTCTGGAATTATATATCTTCCATCTTCATCTGGCAAAACCACACTCCTGCCAGAGCACAGGACAAATTATAGTTAGCTGCTGTGGACAATCTGAAGCAGCCCCATATCCCACGTGTGGGATTAAAACAAAAACATATTCCCAACACAACTGAATTTTTGAAGAAACCAAAATTCTCACTACAACCTTCTTTAGTCCTCTCAAGAATGCTATGAAGGGGTGACTGTTAGTGCTCCCATCTTGAAGGTGAAGCAACTGGCACTGTAGCTGCCTGCATTGTAGCCCTATCCATACCTGTGTACTGGAGGAAGGGCCAAACAAGTCAGATTTCCTCAGGAGGACCCCCAGGAAGACGCCAGCAAATTACACAATAATTGTGCATTCTGGTACACGTAGTCCACAATTTCAGAACACATGTGCACTTTTAGTCTTCTTTAGTTGCTTTCAAGTTCACATTGCCTCAGTGTAAGAATAAACTCACAGGTGGGAGAGATGGCTAAGCAGGTGACGGTACGTCAACATGTTGCCCAGCCATGTTGATCTGAGTTTGGTCTCCAGAACCTATGAGAAGGTGAAGGGATAGAATCAACTACACAAGTTGTCCTCTCCCAATCACACACACACACAGAAAATGAATAAATACACTTTAAAATAATCAATATGCATTGACATGTTCTCCTTTGTTCTCTCCTTATTTGGGTTTTCCAGCTACAGTGCTGAGAGAGTTTCCTGTCTTCAGGGTCATAGGATCAGGATCTACCATCTCCTGGTTATACACTCTGAGGGGCAGTGGCCCTTTGGGCTTTGGTTTTGGCTGGAACTCTGACTTTCACTCATACTGGAAAAAAAAAAAAACTGAATTACAATTGTGGCTTCATTTATTTTCATGCCTAGTTTCCTTAGGCTGATGATAACATAGTCTGATAAAATTATAGTCTGCAGTTTTAAAAGTTTTGTTGTCATTTTTGGTCAAATTTAAATTACAGAAGAGTGACCAGAACCTCTATGTACCTTCTTTTACAGAAAAATAATATCCCAGTCAGTGTCTCAATGTCACACAGCAGAGGCCATGTCTTTATTGCCAACTGACTTCCAAAGTGAGGAAGAATATAGTTACAGATGGGCAAACTGAGGCACATCTGGTTCCAGACCACAGGCTTCCTGTCTGCCTCTTGGCTAATGACTTTCTTCATGAGCCCAAGTTGACTCTACGGTTAAACCTCTGAAAGCTACAACTATTTCGCTCCCTCTCATGTTACTCAGAATCACATTTCTGTCCCTGTCAGACCTCTTGCCCTGTTCCCGTTTAGCCAGAGAAAGGAAAACCCACTTTTGATCATCCTGGGGAAGTCTGATGCACAATCCTTTCTTCAAGACAGATGTTTGAAAATGCTAGGACTGTGGCCACTCAACTTTGTCAAATAGCTTTTCAAATGATAACAAAAGGGAACATATAGCTCAGAAAGCAATAAACCATATTCAGGTCCAGTGTAGCCTCCTGGAGAAGGAACTGACCTTGAATCTCCACCTTTTTACTAAAATGAAATAAAAATCCAAATCCAGCCTTAAGTACGGAAAGTATGTATTATTTTCATCCAAGCATCAGCTCAACAGCGGGTGAGCCATGGGGCCGTCCCAGAGCTCTGCAGATTGGATGCTGTCCCCTTACCCAGATGTTCGTGGGAAGGGCTCTAGATGACACGAGGGGGATTAAAGGTTTATGTGTAATATTTCTGATGACTGTGGGCCTTGCAAATGTGTCTCTGTCTTTGCTGCCTCCTCTGACCTTCCTCATTTCTATTTCCTTAAATAGCAGCCCCATTCCTCCAAAGTGCGAGCTAGAGAAGATCCAGACATGCAGTAACTGGAAGAACAAAGTTCTTAGAAGTTGAGATGTCTCCATGGTGGCTTTGATCTGTTTCATGGAAAGGTGTTGTTTTTTTGTTCAGAGAGAGTAACAGACAAGCCCCTTAAACGGTCACTTTTCATGGGACAAAATCGCCAACTGTCCAAGTCTCCCAGTTTTGTTGAGCTGTGTGATTTGCCTTCCAAGACCCCAGTGGGTGTTGAAATCTAGGTGAGTCCAATCAGTTGCTCTAACAGTCACTGTGAGGGGTCCCCTGAGTGCAGGTGTCATGCTGAGATGTGGAATCCTGACCTTGAACGTCCCATTATTTGAAGTGCCTTTCTTACCCACTGCCCCCTTACCTGTGGGGCAGCTCTGAAGCTAGATCGTGTGAGTTGGCCAAGCGTTATGTGCCAGAGAAGCCACACTTCACATGCTAGTGGCAGAGAGAATTCTAAAACTAGGTCACCTCGTGGTTGGTTACAAGTTGTATTTATAACTGAGAAGAAAGGGTCTCTAAGATCATATGCTTTTTCTGGTCGAAAACCCCCACTTCAGAGGGATTGCTCTGAAACATTCCTCAAAATAATTCCTTGAGTTATTACACTCAAGATTAAAAAAAAAATGCCAGCATTTCTATGGAAACTGAGGTTTTGATACAAAATAATACAGCTGGTCAAAACCTTGATATCCAAGTTTTGCATTGAACCTGGGTATGTGTTTCTAGGGTGTGGCAGCGTCGGTGGTGGTTTTAGGGAAACTAGACATGACCCTCACCCCAGCCTCTGAACAAGTGGTTCTCAACCTTCCCAATGCTGTGCTCCTTTAATACTTGTGGTGACCCTCAACCATGAAACTATTTTCATTGCTACTTCATAAGCGCAGTTTTTCTATGATTACAGATTGTAATGTCAACATCTGACATGCTACCCCTGTAAAAGGGTCATTCAACCTCCAGAGGTCACAGTCCACAGGGTGAGAACCACTGCTCTGGACCCTTTAATTCACTGCTTTGTTTTTAAGTCTGTTTATAGAATCCAACCTTTTGTTTTGTTTTAAGGTTTGGAGACTTGGGCCTGGTAAGATGGTTGAGTGGTTAAGAGTACATACTACTCTTCCAGACGACTCTAGTTAGATTTCCAGCACCCATGTTGGGTGGCTCACAACTGCCTGCAACTCCAGTTCCAGGGGATCGAATGCCTCTGACTTCTGTGGGCAAGTGTGTTCACACACACAAACCTACACACAAAAAGAGACACATACACATGATTAAAAACATATCTTAATTTCTCTTTGAAATTTATAAAGTACAAATGCTGACTTCCTTTGTGTAAAGTATTAACCTAACCCTTGGTGATGTTTACTCCTCCTCAAAGCCTCCTGACTCTGGGTCCTTTAATCTAGTGAAGCGAAGGGGTTCAGAGTGGTATGTTCAAGGACACAGAGTGATATGTGGCCCTTTCCTACTGCCCCCTGTTGTTCCTCAGCCATCTGCACCTCCAAGTGAGTGGTGACAGGAGCCCCGCCACCCATTGGATGACTAGAGAAGTACCTTGCTTACTCACAGTATGAATGTCCCAGACAAAAAGGAAGTGGAAGAAACAGACCTTCTAAAGAGGATGGAAAGAATAAAAGGGGGCTGTGGCTAGGGCATTTTGCTGGTGTCCTGATGACAGTAGCAGCAACACAGAGAATATTGTCACAGTGAGCAATCTTGGGATCCCAGGCAAGGGCCCTTAGTGTTAAGCTTCAATTCGTTTTTACAGATGCAAACACCAAGGAGCAGATTGAGGAGAAGGAAAAGCTGTATGGCCAAGGTGAGGCCAAGTGGACCCGATTCCGGTCCCAAGGTCAGTTTTGGCAGCAGTGTCCTTGCAGGCTCAGCAGAACTGGAGAGAGCACAGCAGAAAGAAGGAGCCTTTTTCTGAGTTTGCCTTATAATGTTTGTTTGCTGCAGCATATGGTCAGATAAGACACTGGAAGAGAGGTTCCTTCCCACCATTTACAAGGGTCACTTCCTCATAGGCAGGCTTTCTGGGGACAGGTCATCACTTGCTTCTTTGGGGTGAGTGAAGAATCAAAGCCTCATTCGCCACCAGGGTCATGAAGACACAGTACATGTCTGCTGACCATTAGAGAAGCCAGGAGAAGCTTCACAGGCTGAAGTCAGGGAAGAGATGAAGACCATGGGTGGAAATGAAAGTATTCAACCATAAATTAGCACAAACCTAGGGTCATCTTGCATTCAGCCCTGGCAATAAGGGAATTCACAATGTAGATGAAGCATGTGAGGGAGTAATCAGAGGAAGAGTGAGGCATTAAATAACCAGGTACAGCTGGGGAGATTACAGAACAAAGTACAGAGAGCATATGAGAGATAAGGGAGGTAAAAGTTAGAAAATGAAAAAGAAACTGGGCCAAAGGTTCAGATAAATAATGGGGAAATTTTCAAGTGTGTGAGGACCATGGGTCATGAAGGAGACAGTCAGGTGTTAAGATGAGGGGAAGGTAATTTGTTGAAAAAAAGAGGTAGAAGAGACTAAAAATTTACAATTTTTATGTGTGTGCTGGAACTCTCAGGAAGATGGGGTGGAGTGGGTGATGACAAATGTCAGAAACGGACACACTTCCCTAAGGCAAGTCAAAGATATATGGAAGGCTAACCAGACCAAAAGACAGTGCTGACCCTAGAGACTTGAAAATTAAGATGAAAATAGCAGAAAACAAAATATCAGAGAATGTAGTTCAAAGGCAGAACATAGCAAACAAGTGAACTGTAACAAATTTAGGACAGGAGAATTTGAAATACAGAAAGCCAGAAAGCCTGACTGGGGTGAGTGTGGGTGGATAAAAGCCAAGATGGGAGATTAGTACTGTCTCCAGGGGTCATGGCCTTTGTCCTCCTTCTTGGCTCCTTTCCTTCCTTCCTATTTTCCTTTCATAGTTTATCTATGAGGAGACTGCCCATGTGTAGGTGCTTTGCTACTTTGGGAGGTATACAGAGGAATGGAAATTCAAACTTATTTGAAGGTGGAACAATTAAATCCTCCTGTGTAACAAGGAAGTGAGTAGTAGTCATCCTTAACAGAATGGTCAAGAATAATCCTTCTAGAATGTCCTGTTTTATTTTGATTCCTGTAATTTTAAAAAGGCTGTATAGAAGCTGTGTGTCAGTGGCCCAGGTTAGTTAGCTGTTCTGGGAGCCCTTCCTATCATGCATGCCAAGTAAGGTAACTTTTGGCAAGGGTTAATGGGACAGTTTCTGGGTGGGGCTGGGGATGACAGTGTTCATGGTTCTGAAGGTCTGCCATGAGTGTACACTATGAGAACTCAGTGGAGTGGGGACCAGCTCTTTACCACAGAACAAGAGATACCATGTGCGTAGACACTGAAGACAACTGAGGTGGCAGAGGAAGGACAAGTGTGGCAACTAAGAATGGCAGCCAGATATGGCATGGTGGCTGGAGAGAGGATGGTGATTCACCACAGTGACAAATTAGGTGAAGAGGCTGGGGACAGGCAATCTAGAGGTGGGACAGATCCTCTCTGGTCACAGGCAGTTCACTTGAGGAGGGAGAACCCAGTACAGGAGCAGATAAAGTTTTAATATCTTTCTCACCAGGCTATGGAGCAATAAAAGAAATCAAACATTTTCTGGATTGCACATATTGGAGGAGCGGTTGAGATCTCTGATAGGGAACTGAGGAATGTTTGATGAAGGGAAATGGAGAAATGGCACCAGGAGTTTCTTTCTTCTCATCTACTATTCTCTCTTGTCACTTTTGTCACTGACTTAAATACATCCTGTGGTTCTGTTTTCAGCCCTATACATTTGAGAGTATACATCCATAGTTCAAGCTGCTCATTTGCTTGATATCCTTTGTGTTTGTGTGTGTATGTATGTGTGTAGTGTGTGTATGTGGTGAATGGTGTGTGTGTGTGTATGTGTGTGGTGTATGGTGAATGGTGTGTGTGTGTGTGTGGTGTATGTGGTGTATGACAGTGTGTGTGTGTATGTGTGTGGTGTATGGTGAATGGTATATGTGTGTGGTGTATGTGGTGTATGATAGTGTGTGTATGTGGGTGTGTGGTGTCTGTATGTGGTGTATGCAGTGTATGGTGAGTGTGTGTGTGCATGTATGTGTGTGTATGTGATATATGTGGTGTATGGTGTGTGTGTGTGTGTGTGTGTATGTGGTGTATGGTGTGTGTGTGTGTGTGTGTGTGAGTGTGTGTGGTGTGTGCCATATGGTTGGTGACTGTATGTGTGCACATGTGTGGATGTAAGATCTGTGGGAGACAGAGACTGATATCATATGTCTTCCTCTATTGCTCTCAATCTTATTTGTTTGGTAAGGCCTCACACTGGAACACTGAACTTGGAGCTTACTAATTTGGCAGGACTGGCTGGCCAGCAAGCCTCAGGAACCTGCCTGTCTCTGCTTCCTCAGTGAGGGATTACAGGTGCCTGCCACCGTGCTTGGCTTTTCATATGGATGCTAGGGATCCAAACCCAGGTCTCAGTGTTTGTGCTACAAGCCCTTTACTGACTGAGATACGTCCCCAGCCCCTCAGCTGTATTTTTATGGAGAGAAACACTGGATCCAGAGTGAACTTGAGGGAGCAGTTTATATTATCTGAAACCAACCTCTGTGGTTTGATAGGCTAAGTTAGGAGCTAGGTGTCCCTTGTTGTCTGACAATCCTTGCTTCAGAACCCTTCCCAGTGAAGAAAACAGAGATCCAAGAAAGCAGCTATTCATGTTTTCTTATTCCATCTTCAGTAACTACTGGGTTCCAAGGAATCTTCTCTCAGAAAGAAATGCATGGCCACAAGCTTCACTGCACTATCACTGACCAAAAAGAAAGTTGCTGTGACCTTTGAACTCAAATAAAAACCAAATGGCTTTGTTCTTTTCAGGATTTTTCTATTAGCTTTTCACTGATCTTTGACCTAAGCATTCAAGTTTCAATTGAGATTCTCCAGCTCTCTTAACATTTATTCCACAAATTATAAATACATGTACATACCAGAGGTGTGCATACTCTTGTAAGTGTGTATTGCTTCCAAAGTTAGCCAAGAAAGAACGCCTTTGGATCCATCAAGTTTTAAAGACATACAATGATAGGAAAAGGAGAAGTCGTTGATACATACTCCTCAGCCTGGCTAGCCCCTCCATCCTGAGTTCCCACCTGATGACACATCCTCTGATTCAACCTTTACCTTATTTCTTTAAGGTCAGGCTGTAAAGGAATCCAGACACTAGGAAAATTTTTCTTGGAAAAATCTTCAGTTTGCCCTCCAAAGGGTATGTGTCTTGACTTTCAGAACAAGCTATCCCTGTTGTGGAGTTCCTTGGTGTTTTCTAAGCCTTCTGAGGTCACAAGTTCATTATTAGCTTTGGGGTCCTACATGCACGTGACTACAATGAGCCCCTGCAGCCACCTTCTCTTCAGGAAGTAAATTCATTATGAAATGAGTGTGTGAGTATGGGGTGGGGGTTCAGGTAGTTAACTCACTTGGAGTGATAGGGAAGCATAATGAGAGGGACTGAATAAACTGTAATTATCCACAGAGAATTTGGAAAATATCAGCTTCCATGCCCAGAAGTGGAAGGGAGTTCATGTAGTCTCCCCCCACCCCACAAGTTCTTCCTGCTGCAATGGAATGTGTTTCCAGCATGGATGGAGCCCCCAATTTTCCACTTAGAAGAACAAGATCTACTTGGAAGAATAGTAGTATTAGGCTGGAGAGATGATTCACTGATTAGGATCACTGTGTGTTCTTGTTTGATTCCCAGCACACATGTGGTGGCTCACAACTATTTGCTACTCAGTACCAGGGTATTGGACACGCATATGGTACATATGGTTACATGCAGGCACTCACACAAACAATAAAATAAATGTAGAAAGAACAAGAAAGAAGGAAACAAACAAAGAAAGAAACAAAGAAGAAAGAAAAGTAAATAGCAATCATTGTTTGCAAAGCTAATTTACTTACTGGGCCCTTGCTATGTGGAGTGCTAGCTGGCTGACACAGCTGAACAGTGTTAGACACTGAGGATCTTCCTGTCCCTGCTTCCCCAGTGCTGGGATTACAGGCATGTGCTATCCTGCTTGTCTTCATAGTTCCTTGGCAAGCACCTTAACAACTGAGCCGTCTCAGCCCCTGGCTTCTGACTCCTGACCCCTGACCCCTGATCTTTATAAAGAGAGCCATACCTAAAACTATGAGGCTTGAGAACTGCAAGCTGCAGAGCAAGCAACTCCCTTCTCCCAGTGCACACAGTAGGGCAGGGGATGCTGCAGTTGGCTTTATTTGAGGATTGGTGAAAACTGCTTCTGTTATGACTTTGGGGCATAGCTACCATCCACAGATCAGTCCAGGCTTTGAGTCCCGTAGCTAGACTGTCAAAGACTACCCCAGAGCAATGAGGTGCCTTCCACATTTGAATCCTGAGAACAGAGGTCCCCTGTCTCTCTGGTTGTCTGTGTAAGCTTGAAACAGCATCTGTCTGTAAGGAAACAGCTTAAGTGGGTGAGACTGAAATCTTTGACTTTTGGTTAATTTAATTCTTGCTTCCAGATCTGAGCACTTCAGTTGCCCTCCCTTTCTTTTACTTTAGCAAATGGGGGGCTCTTTCCCAGTCAGGCTGCCTTGTTGAACTTACAAATAAGCTGACTACCACACCCTTCCTGAAGCCTTGGACTCTAAGATCATTCTGTAACTTTCTTCTAAAACTTGGTAGCTCTACAAGAAAAGGAGACTAACAAGCCTGATTCCTTTGTTCAGTTCCTGGTTGAACGATAAGTATATGGGCAAGCCATGAGCACTCTGAAAAAAAGAAATTTCACAGTTGTCCTCCTTGGGTCTGTCCCCATCTCTCTGCTCAAAACCTTACAGACACAGAAAGAGGGACCCTTTTCCCTAGGAACCTGATCACGAGCCTCTCCCTGCAGCACAAAGAGACATTGCTTCTGAGAGCTTGGGTGGACAGGTAAACAGCTGTTGTTGGGCACCTGTATGAAGAAGCAGTGGCTGGAACTCTGATAGCAGGAAGCTTAAGGAGACAGATTAAGTGCTTTGCTTCAGGAGCTGGCTGCTTGCTAGACTCCCTTACTTCTTTAATGGTGTTGTTCCTTGTTTTGACTTGTAGAATTGTGGCTTCTTTGAATTCCTTCATAGATTTAAGTTCTTCTTGAAGGGACTCTATCACTTTCCATAATGCAGAATTGTCAACGTTTTCATGTGTTTCTGTTGGTGTGAGGTCACCCGAATTGGATGAGTGAAGGGGCTGATAGGTTAATATAAGTTAGATTTAGTGAATACCTAA
>CAJQZJ010004750.1:12275424-12285934 GCA_907164525.1 Lophiomys imhausi | reverse complement strand
ACTGAGATGTAACTTGAAGAAAAAAAAATAAAGTATTTAAAAAAAAACAGATGGAAATGATTGTTAGATTAATCCTATGTACTGCTCACCTGGCTGAATCCTTGGCCAGTGAGCTGGTTGTTGGCTAGTTGGACAGCATTTGGGCTCTGGAGTCTCCTTTCTTACAACTTGTCACCAGGCTTCTTCATTGGCTCATTCTCCACCAACCAGTGGAAAAGAAAAGGCAAGGATGTCTTCTTTTTCTGGTGAGACCCAATGTGAGCCAGATCAAGCACCATCCTGGGTGAGAGCTGGTGTTGGTGGGAGTGTATACCATCTTGGGCTATATACAACTATCCACTCAGTCGCTTCCCAGCTCGCTCCAACAAGCAGGACCCTGGGCTCAGGAAGACAAGCACATGTCTGTGGCTGCACCCCACTGTGGCAGCTAACACAGCTTCAGCTTTTGCAGTCACATTTTGGAAGTGAGTGAGTGACTTTAGCTCCTTGTTGGTTCCAGATGAGAAAGAACTCCTGAGTTGGAAACCAAGGTCAGTGCCTTTCAAAGGCAGGCTCCTGGGCGCCTTGCCCTCCTTAGATTCCTGGCCACTCACCCATCCACCTAAGCAAAGGGCACTCAGAGAGTTTGAAAATGCCCCAAGGGAATGCTGTTAAGTCATTTCATGTGGAAGGTCAAGAGGGAGGGTAGAAACTTCTCATTATGGTTCTCTGTCTCTTCCTCTCTCTCTGTCTCCTCTATTATTTCTTGAACACTTTCTTTGTAAGGCCCTATGATGAGTATGTAAATGTATTACACCAGTTAATAGTCTGCTTATGTCTCTGAAAGAAGTCCTATTTATTTCCTATTACAGAGAAGTGTAAATAACCCACAGAGGTCTCCTTGCCACTAAATGGAAAAGGTGAGTCCTAAATGCCATTTGTTTTCTCTCTAGTGTGTAAACTCTTCTAAGTCACCATCTTTGCCTACTCTATTCTGAGACTCTAAGATGCTCATACCCACATTCAAATGACAGGCATTAGGTCACATTGTGTCTAATATCATGCACATGTAGTTTTCACATAAGACCATACATTCACAAGCACCATGAGTTAAATGCTACTCTCTTCTGGATTTTTATAGAGAAAAATGAAACATTGGTGGGTGGATGGATGGATGGATGGACGGATGCATAGATGGATAGAAAGATGGGAGGCGATATAATATAGGGTCTCAAGAGGGTTCTAGTCTAGATGGAATAATATATATGACATAGATCTATGAAAACCTTTTAAAAAGCTGTAGTAGAAAACCCATACTGAAACCACAATAAGAAGAAAATCCCATTATTGTTGACAAATGAATGACAGAGGTTCATTACTGTTTTCCAGTATTCCAGAGGCATACACATCTTCAGGTTCACATAGCATATTGGCCTTGTGGTCACCTGTGTTCTCAATTGTGATTTTCTATCTCCCTCTTTCTCTGTGAGAAGGAGCACAGGAGCCTTGGTCTCACCTAGAGTCCATCTTATATGCCCTTGGGTCAGAGGCAGGCATAGAAGATTCTGAGTTAGCACTGGTTTATGATGATTGATGGTGGCTTCTAGATTATTCTCAGCAGTTTTGTAGCCCACAGCTTCCTCAATTTTTATTTAATTAGCTTCCTCTTTTCTTCAGCTTCTCCCAGAGTGAGCAAGGTTTTCTGCTACTAAGAAATGTTTGGCCAGGTCCCACCCTTTTGGGGAAGCCTTGGTGGGAGAAGCCATAAATTATCTTACTGACTTCCTGTTTCTCCCCACTTCCTCCTTCCTGAGCTCAAAGTCATCCAGCAGTCTCTTGGCTTTGCCTTACCTAGGACAGTCCTCAGACTCAGGGGGTGGCCTCTGTGGTACCCTTATCCCTTGGTTGAGTTTTGCAAGCATGAGTGAACTTCCTGGCCACTCCCTCTCTCCTTGAACTCTCTCTGTCTGCACGGCGTGGGAACAGAGGGAGATGTTCCGAGCATGCTCAGAGTTAACCTGTCTTTGCAGGTCTCGGCTAAGGGTAGACTAACTTAGTTATTTCTGTTTCTAAAGCTTTCTGGAAACTGGGTGAAGTTACTTTGTTATAATACTATCCTTTTAACTATCATCTCACTGTCCCTCTCTCTTGTTAAAGGGATAGATGTGTTACATGAAATCTGTTCACTCAAAAATCAGCTTCAGGCCAACTGAAAAACAATGAGAGTTCTATGGCAACCTCTGCCTCCCTCTCCTAAACAATCCCTCCCACACACCTAATGAACGATTCAGGTGCAACCACTGCTGCCCCCTGTCTGTCTCCAGGTATCTTTATGGGGAAACAAATCTTCCTTAAGTTGGGAATTTCCCCAGACTATGGACAATTTTCCCTCTAATTAATGTTCTCCTTTCTTCCAAGTTGAGACAGGAGGAAAGAAAGGGATAGCTAGAGAAAAGGCAAGGACCTTGCCTCGTCGTCACCTTGAAGGTCAGTAATTCTTGATGGAAAAAGTCACAGTGGGTGTTGGCTTCCTATTCCTCCTCTCCCTGGTGCCTGAAGACCCAGAATGGCGTGTGCACTCACCTGATGCTCCTAACCCCCTCCCTTTTGGACTTTAGAGAGAGATCTGGGCCCAGTCCTGCACTAGTGGTTGGACACTTGGCTGACACAGAGGAATGACCAAGGTCTATGTGTCCTTCAGGGATCCTGTCTCTGGCTGGGATATGGCTCAGTGGTGGAACACTTGACCAGACATGAGTGAGGCCTTGTAAGGTTCCTCCATGTTTGCTCCTCTTCATTCCTTTGCATCCTTCCTCAGCCCCAGGGTGGCTCTAGGAATCTCTGGACTCACACTTGCTGGCTGTAAGAATAAGCTCAGAAGATGACATGGTCTTAGATTAAGTCATCTTTACACACTCCCCAACCCCTGCCACCCCATCCCCCTCTCTGTGGTTTATTAGAAGATCTGGGTTCTCCCACAAGGCTATCACATGGGTTCCAATTCAATTTTATTTTCTTAAACTCAGGATATTACTCACCAGACATAGTCACCTGTGGGTGGTGTGCTGGGGACAGAATAATCTCCATGTTGCACAAAGGAATAAGAGAACAAAATGAAAGCAACATGACAAGGAAATTTCTTTTTCCAAAAAAGATTTACTAGAACCTAAACTGGGCTAGTTGTGAGCATACTTGGTGGGCGAAGTTGTCTGTATTTTATCCCTAAGGCTGGTGGTGACTGTGTTTCATCTCATTGGAGGAAGCTTGATTGCATAATCTGATACAATTGGATACTTGGTACAAAGGGGAAGGGGGAGACTTAGGGGAATATGGTCTCTTCTTAGACTAACTACTTTGATAGGAAAAAAAAACAAAACAAAACAAAAAAAAAACTAAACCAAAAATGAAAATCCATTTCTGACAGGTGGAAGGTGGAAGGCCAGCACCTAGATCCTCAGCCCTTGATTTCCTTACTTGTGAGTTGTGTGGACCCTTGAGAGCTGTTGTAGAGAAGCTAGGCCCTGCTGGATCTCCAGCTCTGTGCCAGGGCCTGAAAGAGCACTTGCAGACATGAATGGCTCACTTTGCTGTGAACAAATTATGGAGAATAACTTTTGAAGGATATGAGTGACATGTCCTCCAGAACCAAATATCTGTGAGTCACGGGACTGGAACCCCAAGAGCTCCTGCCACCAACACTGACGAAGGGCAACAGCCTGCCCTCAGGAGAAGGGCATGAGCTTTTTACTTTACTTTACTTTTCTTTTCTTTCTTTCTTTCTTTCTTCCTTCCTTCCTTCCTTCCTTCCTTCCTTCCTTCCTTCCTTTCTTTCTTTCTTTTCTTTTCTTTTCTTTTTTTTTTTTGAATCAAACAAAGGGTGAATTTCATGCACAGTCAGAGGAGAGGGGAGAGGGCATTAGATATGCTGGGGAACCTAATATCTACAGGCCCATAAAACTCTTTTGTAGTTTGAACACTTCAAGATTCTTCCTACGCCAATTTAAGTGCTCACATGTGTTATCAGCTAACAGTGAGAAGCTCCCTGGGAGCAATGGATGTGGTAGAAGAAAGAACTTACCAGTGTGTACACTATGCAACTTGTGGCCTGTCGTTTATCATTGCAGGAATCTCTCTCTCTCCGCCCCCCCCAAAAAAAACAAAAACAAAATAAAACAAACAAACAAAAAACCCTTTTGCTTTCCTATCTGAAACACACCCTCTTGGGAGACCTTGCGGTTCTGTAAAGAGCTCTCTAATCCTACATTATGCATTTGTGCAATGGGACTCCTCCTTTAGTAAGCTGGTAAGTACCCTTTAAGCAGATTTTATAAATACTTCAGGTAGAGTTTTCTACTGGATTTTATCTTTGTAAGACTTCTGCTTTTTGGGTAGCCACTTTGCTAGTGAAGTACACATCTATATTCCTCTTTTAGTGAAACTGGACAGAGAAGTATCTGTCTCCAAAGTGCTATTTAACAGTATGGTTGACCCAAGAGTCTACATCCAATTACTGCATGTTCTAATGATGCATGGAGGGAAATCTAAGAGCAAAATGGCCCCAGGGAAAGTGTTTTCTTCTAGTTTTGGGCTTGGAGAGTGATAAAGGAAGCAGTGGCTGGGTTCTGGGAAAGGACTGTTCCCAGCTAGTTGGGAGGAAGTAAGCTTATCGGGACACAGTCTTTATCAGAAGGAATCTTCCGCAGGCTGCAGGGTTTGACCTTCTGGCTGCAGAGCTTCCCCAAGGGGCAGGAAGCCTCAGGGTCAAGTGAGGCATTAGCAGAAGGCCTACTTTACCTTTCCCCCAGGCTTTCTGTTTTCCTTCCCGGGCTGGTACTGGCACTTGCCAGAGCCTCTCTGCCCTGTGGACTTGCAAGGACTTTGAGTTCTGCTAAGGAAGGCAAATATGGATAAAATCTTCCGGATTCCGAGGCCAAATGGTGCTAACTACATCTGGCCCATCTCCAGCCTTTCTTCTTTCTTTTTTTTTTCATGTTATCTGCTAGGGCTTGTATCTGCCATGTTCCCCCAAAGGGTGGTTTGTTAAATGCCACATGTTCCTCAGGTTGGCACCACTAGGAGACAGCACACCCTTCAAACGATAGAGCCCTGGGAGGTTTCAGGCTGAGAGTGAGTTAGTAAGGTATCCGCAGATGTGGAGGTCAGGATGGACTTTGTAGGAGGACCACTTTCTTCCATGGGAAAATGGTACAGAAGAAAAGGCATGGCCAACAACTATGCTTGGATAAGGTATAAGAATAAACAGTAGGACGCAGGAGTTTTATAAAAGGCCTAACCAGCACCCACTGACTCCCAAATCTGGTACCCCTCGCATCCCCACAGACCCTTGAAGGGGATTGTAGGATACCTATCTTTTCTCTGCTTGTTTTTGAGTTTGATCATCCTGCTGAGGTGAGCAATTTGCTGCATCCAGTGCTCCCTGTCCCAAGGCGCCAATTTACCACAGGCCCAAAATCAACAGTGTCAACTAACCTTGGATCTAAACATCCAAAACTGAGCCAAAATACACCTTTTTCTTCTAAGTTAATTATCTTAGGTGCTCACTACAATGATGGAGAGCTAGGCGGAACATTTCCCAACACTCTAGTCAAACAGGCAGAGAGACACTGGATGTCCCTCCCTGTTACCTGCTCTTCCCGTCCTCCTCCTGTATTCTAGCGTGAAGTCATGTTGATGGACAAGGATGAATTCAACCCACCACACACTCGGCCTGTGTCTTGTCCTCTATGTGTAGTAGTCCTCCTATGGCCCCTTGCATAAGCCCCCTGAGGGTGGGCTTGCTTTTAGGGTTTATTCTTAGCACATAAGCCCCAGAATTCAGTGACTGATAAGAAACAGAATGGCTGTTATCAAGTCCCTCTTCCAGAGAAGGGAAGAATGGAAAACCACCCTGAGTTGACACTGGACCAGAAAACCAGAATCCTCAGGATGCTGAGACTCAGGTTCCATCAGCTCCCACCTCCACTCTTTTTCTTTGAAGGGTCCCTCTTCCCTGCTCTCTTCCAAAGAGAAGAGCACTGAGCAGAACTCTTCGATGGGGATATACAGCCTTGCAGCCCACGTCCTGTTGGCAAACTGATGTTATTACCTTATGGTTCAAACAGTAATGTATATACTTTAAAAGAAATTAGTTTGCTTCTCATCTGCCTGTTACCAGTTACTTGAACAGGAAAAAGATCTGTGTGGAGTCTGAGTCTGCAATTTCTTTCTCTGGCCTCTGGGTCCTGCCTTGCTCAGGCCCTCCATTCAACGCCCTCTGCCTTGAGGCAGTTGGGAACAATAGCTTGGCCAGGACACCATCCACAATCTGGTTTTTCCCAGCAGCCTCTTTGCAATAAGCATGAGTGTCCCCTTTGTCTAACATGAATGCTTTACAGGAGGTGCTGGGAGAGGCACAAGCAACTGCTGTCAATCTTATTCCTTGCTCACCTCTGGCCTTGGCCTACCTCCTGCTGACTGTGCCTGAGAGCCCAGGACTCCAATGTAGCCCTGCAAGACTCCAAGTCATTGGACTGATCTCAGGGTATAGAGAGAGGCACAGACAGACGCATAGCATCCTTTTCAGCAAGCTGTGTTTTTTTCCCTTCTGTTTTCAGATAGACCAGCTTTGGTCTGAGCTTCTCTCTCTCCCGTCTAACCTGCAAGGAACAGAAGAGACGGCAATTTCTGAACTTCACTCAGCATCTCTCTTCATCCTACAGACTCCGTGCGCACATGGGTGGTGTCCTGGGGTTCAGCTGGTGACAGTCTGGCATGCATCTTACCACTATATGACAAGAGTCCCCCCTGTTCTGGACTGGCCTCTTCTGGTCCATCCCCTCGTTCTCTTCCAGCCAGCCTCATTGGAGGGTCAGGTTCATAAAACACCTCAGCTTTGATATGAATTTTTCTATCATTTCCATAATTTTGGGTCATGTGTAGACCTGAACAAAAATAATTTAATTTGTTTAGAAAGGAGCAAGAATAAAGAGAACAGGAATGAGGAGACATAGAATTCTGTGCCATCTTAGTTGACACTCGGATGTTCATGCACTATTTATTGAGCATCTCCTATATTCGAGGCACTGAGGATGCAGAAAAACAGAAAAAGGTGAATTTTGTGTACTAGCAAACTCCCAAACTTACAAACAGTGTGATAATGGCTGCAGAGAGGCACACGTGTAAGGACTTCAGAACTGAGGCACTGGAAGGTCCCAGAAGGATGAAACCCCACTCAGGGAATGCACGTTCCATGAGTTCTGCCTGGTGTGTTCCTGCTGGGTTCCTAATTCTGTTGGAAAGTTAGTAGCTTAGTATACATGCAAAAAAATGTTTGTTGGATGAACAATAGTGACCCTGCTAAGAATCACATAGGATGAGTAAGAAGCATTGCGATGAAGGGGTCACCTGTTCTCGTGGACCCAGAGAGCAGCAGTGGAGTGGACGCATCCTGGGGATGTCAGCGAAGGATTGTTATTTCTTCATGGTGCCAGGATTAAAGTAGGATTTGAAGATTCCAGAAGTTGTGAGAAATACATTTCTGTTGTTCACATACTGCTCAGTCTGCGATCATCTGTTACCGCAGACAGAACAACCTAAGACACAAACACCATGTCTGGGTCTTGCCTGAGGGCTGAGACCGAGTCTAACATGAACTGTCACCCACTGGGATTGTGTCTGTGTTGATCAAAGCAGAATATTACCAAGTCAAGAGTGAAATGTTTCCTTGCACCTCACAGTCCTCATTTCTCTGTGTTCTAGTAGTTTCTCCCATAAATCAGATTAATGTGCTTAATTCTGGTGTTCTTGATTTCTTAACTTTTGGCACAAAGTATTTTAATAATAACCTCAGTCACCCCTTCCTCAGCACTGCTGTCCACTTCTAATATTGTCACATGTTCTCTCTTGTTTGCTCTGCTGATACAGTTCATAAATTTTAACAGTGTGCTTAAAGCTTTACGTCTTGATCCATTCTCAGGAAACACTATTTCTTGGTTCCACTTTTCCCCACTAACAGCTAACATCTCTCCACTCCCCCCCCCCCACGTGCTAACTCTCTCTGACCCCTCTGTGTATCCATCCCAGTAATACCATTTCTTTGGTTTGTTACATGCACATGGTGATGGATAGCTGTATTTCAATTTTCTAGGGCTTATTAAAAGTTTGAGCCAGACAGTCAGAAACCAAATAGAATTTGTCTATTTTAGAGTGCATATTAAACCGTTATTTTCTCATGTAACTTGGAGTTTCTGGCTACCTTTCATTTTCACTGTTGACCAAAAGCAAAACAAAACAAAACCAAAACAAACAAAAAACCAAACACACACATAAATCCCCCCCAAAACAAATGACTTTTTCATTTTCCATAGGAGACAGTTGCCTTGTTGCCTTGTTGTCCTGTATGTGGCTCTGTGTGAAAACATTGTCTGTATCTTGGATAGGGCAGAACTCTGTGTGGTGTGGAGGCCAGGTCTCCCCACCTCGGAGGATAAAGAGGGAAGACAGGGCAGGCTTTCTAGTGAAGCATGAACATGTGACAGAACTTGAGGGTGAATCTTTATGTGTGAGTATCCATGTGCCGTATATGTGTGTGCAGTGTGGGTGTACAGTGTGTGTATGTGCAGTGTGAGTGTGTGCAGTGTGAGTGTGTGCACTGTATGCATGGGCAGTGTATGCATGTGCAGTGTGTGTGAAGTATGTATGTGCAGTGTGTGTGCGCAGTGTGTGTGTGCAGTGTATGCATGTGTAGTGTTATGTATGCACCGACATGCATGTGCACCTTTGTGTGAAGTTGGGGAGGGAAGAGGTTGTCTTCAGATGTATTCCTCAATCACTCTCTACTATTCTTGATTTTTGAGGCAGGGTCTCTCATTGAACCAAGAGCCTGTGATCTCAGCTAGGCTGTCTGGCCAGAGTGTTCAGTCTGGGGGATCTGCCTGCTATTCCTTCTCTGCCTCTCAATCCAGGGGTCACAGGCATGCCCGGCTGCTTGGGTTTTATGTGGATGCTGGTGCCTGGACTGTCTCCTCATGCTTGTGCAGCCAGCACTTTGTACTCTGAGCCATCTCCCCAGGGTTTAGGGTCTTGATGGAATGATGTAAACGAACAGTGTGGGGTTTGGGAGTCCTACAGAACAATGGCACTGCAGAAAGGGTGTCCCTGTGATGGCACCTGCAAGCTTCAGCTGGATCTGACATCCCCTGACTCTTCCCTTTACTCTGAGCACAGATCTCACAACTCTTCACCTTCTCCAGGCAGTCCGACATTCTCCCAGCTCCCAATAGGACCATGCTGTATTAGTCAAGGTTGATGTTTATCGTTTACAGCCAAGATCTTTGGGTGACACAGATGCTGGTGTCAAGAGTGGCCGTGAAGAAGAAGCATGTATGTGAGAGGAAAGACCCTGGCTTAGTTATCTGACGTAAGGAGCCCTGCAGACCAGGCTAATCCTGACGCCCTCAGATGCAAACCTGGCCTCATGGGATGTCATGGTGGAAATTAAACAGGGAAAGGTATATATATGGGTCCTAGCACAGAGGAGAAGTGCCTGTTTTGTTACATGCAAGACTTACTATGATTCATGTTATGCTATTGTCTTGCAAGCAACAAAACCTGAGTTCAGTCCCCAGAACCAACATAAGAAGCTAGGCATGGCAGCATGTGCCCATATGGGCATATGGTTGTTCATAGTTATTTTCCCGTCCTCCTCCTGGGGTGTATAGAAGAGGCAAGCCTTCCACTATTGTGATGTTGGCGTAAATTCCTGCATTTTCTTTCTTTCTTTTTTTTATATCTATGTCACAACGAATCTCACCATTTAACACTTAAAATTGTCATTCTTTACTTTTTATTCATTTTTGGCCAGAATTCTCCTCTTTCTGAACATCTACTTGATTAGTCTATTTTCATCTTTGGAATATATCACTGAATAAAGTGGAATTTTGTTATAATTTCCCCAATAGTTAAGGAGAAAACACAAATTTTAATATAATCAATATTTACTTCTTATTTGGTTGCACTATATAAATTTTTCTATATGTATTTAAATTTTGCATTGTATTATTCATTAACTTTTTGCATATTGTTTCTCCAATATCTAGGAGGCTCACATTATCCCCCTGTGGCTGCCTTGACACCCTTGGGCCTCTGTTTTTTGTTCATGAGGACCAGTGACTAAATCACTCTTATTTATTCTTGTTCATGGCCGTACCCTGTTTCTTCTTTTACCAGCTCCTAGCTAATGGGATTGTCAGCATTTATCTTGTATGGCTGAACATTCCCAATTCTGATGCTGCAGAAACACTACAGACTGCCCTTTCCCCTCATTAAACTTCCTTTGCCTCTTATTGTTTTACATTCTACTAAATGTTACCAGTTGGATTGTTTCTACATGATTGGACCAACAATGTGGGCATCTGGTTTGTTGCTAAGGTTCTGGACTTGGTTTCTCTTGACTATGTAGGTAAATCCAGTTAATATTTCTATCATTTTACTTTGACTATGTAGGTAAATCCAGTTAATATTTCTATCGTTT
>CAJQZJ010004750.1:12257672-12273317 GCA_907164525.1 Lophiomys imhausi | reverse complement strand
ATAGATAGATAGATAGATAGATAGATAGATAGATAGATAGATAGATAGACAGACAAACAGATGATAGAAAGGAGAGATCTGTAAATGAGCCTTTCTCAGGAGAATGTCTCTTAGCTCAGCTCCCCCTTCACCTCTACACTGACCAGACATAAAATGGCATTGGCCACATTCAGAGTCTTTTCCCTTAGAGCACTTACTGATCATTGCAAATCATAAACATAACATGCTTTGCATGCCACATACACTTCTTCTTTCCTACAGGGCACTTGTTTTCTGAGTCTAACATCTTGCTCTGAATCTCCACCCCTAAGTTTTTCTTCCTGTCTGACAAAACTGTTCTAACTGGACCCAAAGTATACTTTGGAAGATGCGCATCTATCATTCTCAGAGAGTGGTGGTAATCTACTGGTACTGACCAGGGACTTCATATAGAACTGCCTTAGTGTTGAGCATAACTCTTGATT
This sequence comes from Lophiomys imhausi, assembly GCA_907164525.1. Classification (NCBI taxonomy): domain Eukaryota; kingdom Metazoa; phylum Chordata; class Mammalia; order Rodentia; family Muridae; genus Lophiomys; species Lophiomys imhausi. The sequence goes on along the minus strand of CAJQZJ010004750.1, from coordinate 12,272,853 downwards.
TGTTATCCATGTGACCTTTGACAAATTACTTAATCTCATGTGCCTTCATCAAAAAAGTATATGTGTTAGTTGTGAGCATGGTAGATGAGATGGCACATGTATGTTTCTAAACACAGAGCTTGAACCACAGCACACCTAATGTCAATGCTAGCAGTTTTTTTTTTTTTTCCTCGTGGAAACATAATCAGTTGGATTTGAAATATTTTCCTTACTGGTCTTCCTCCACCATGTGGATTCCAGGGATCAAATTCAATCTCCACGGTTGGTAGCAAGCATTTTTACTTGTAGGCTATCCCACCCTGGATGATGGCTGAATCTTTCTAGTGCACTTCCATTGTTGGGTTCCAGGCCTGTTGTGACCAATTCAGAAAGCACACACACCACCGAGATGATTCCTCTTAGAATATGGTGTTGCCTTAACGATCTCTGTGCATTTCTGAAAACAGGAGAACCAGGGAGCTGGAGAGATGGTTCAATGATTTAGAACACTTGCTGCTCTTGCAGAGGACCTGGGTTCAATTCCCAGCACCCACATGGTGACTCACAACCATCTGTAACTCCAGTTTCAGGGGATTCAGTGTTCTTTTGTGGCCTCTGTGAGCACTAGACACGCACAGAGCACATACATACACACAGACAAAACACTCACACACTAAAGAAAAAAGAGATGACTGACAGCTTAAATGTCTGTAATCACACCTTTAGGTTCTTCTGATCTCTTTTGCTTCTTGTTTCCCTCTGTATCTATTGATTTGTGGTTGTCCATTGCTATTAAGAGTGACATTCTTAGCAGCTTTACTTCTGATTAGCTTAGAAAATAACTATAATAGGCTGTCATAGTACCTAACAGAATGACCGGCTTGCATAACCATTAGTTTGCATTTCTTAATTATCCTAAACAGTTTATGACAATTATTAGTAAAAGGCCAAAACATCACACTTCATTTTTTTTCTTTACCTCCTAACCATTCCATCCAATTTCTCTGGGGTGGGGTGTCCTTATATAACAGTCCCTCATCTCAGTTGAGAGGTCGTATGAGGACCAAGCGCCTCCTCATTCATTGGGGGTCTACGAAGCAGTACCACCAGTGAAAAGTGTCTCGTTGCCCGGGAGAGAGAACTACTAAACAAACAAACCAATAAGCAGACAATTAGATAAAAAAGACTAAAAAATAGAAAAAAAAAACTAAAGGAAAAAAAAAAAAGAAACCTTCAAAAAAAAAGAGTGACATTCAATTGATTCCTATATGGCTCCCATAGGTTTCTTCTGCCACTTGCCCTTGTCTGTCCCACATCATATTCTGGGTTTCCCTTCAGGTGTACTGTGAACACTGGAAGTCTAGGATTTTTTTTTTCTTTCTCAGAAATCTGAATCCATGCTCTGACTGATGCCAAAACAAGGAGGGCCCTATTCTCAGGCATCAGCTTCCACCCTGGGAACTCCAGGCCCTTCTAGGCAGATTGGCTTGATTTCTTTGGAGAGTATTTCCTGTGCTTCACCATTCAGCCTGGAGATAAAGGTGTCCTGCTGGTGGGGGTGCAGGGGCCCACAGTGCAGCCATTCACAGGCGCTCGCCCATCAGACTTCTCAGGTGGGAGCATCAGCTAGCAGGCTAACCTTTGGGGAGTGGTGCCCAGAGGAACCTATCAAACTCAATAAGTGCCCAGAATACATGAGAAGGAACCCTGTAGTCAGATGAATCATTCAGATCGTGGCCACGGAGGCCTGGAAAGGTCTAAGCTACAAGGCAAGACTGAGGAAGGCTGGCCAGATGGCATAGGCATGCACAGTTGGAAGGAAGTTGCAAAATGACACGTAGACCTTGCAAAATACCTATGGGTGTTTTAAAAGCAATAACTTTCTAGTGCAAGTGGGAGGGGGGGAGTCAGAAGCAAGGTTGAGCAGCCAGCAGCCCTTTTGCTTGCAGAGTTATCTCATTAGCCTGTAGTGAGCCTTTAGATGAAATGCCATCTCTCTTTACTGAGATGAGAGAGGAGTTCTGGGCCCCAGAAGGCATTCTGCACATGTCAGAAGGGTTGGGAGTGCTGAGGTCTAAGGTCTCCTATGCAAATGTGTGCAGGCTCAGGTGATCTAACCTTGTGCTTAGGTCTCTAGGAACTGGGAGAATTCTAGATGACTCTCATGATTTAGGTTCTTCCTGCTTTGAAATTCACACAGTGCCAAAATCAAAGCCCATTTTCCCAAGAGGAGCAGTCTGGGTCCCGCGTCTCCTTGAATTGGTCCAAACCAGCCTGGATCTCATCAATAGATCAGAAAGTTGTCCATGATTTGTGCTCCTCATGACTGACATTTGCAATAAAGAGAAATATTCTAAGTCCAGGAAAAACTTTTGAGACTTAAAATTGGCCACTGTTCTCTAGTGAGGCCCTCTCCTCCCCTGTCAGTCAGACACAGGCAGGACACCCACGGTTTCCGAACACCCTCCCTCCCCCAGGTAATCTGATATAAATGAGCAAACTTAGGTGAGAAGGAACAAATAAGGAACAGAGACCTTTGCTTTCTCCCAGTGTTTTACTACTATAGGTAATACAAGTTCAACCCTCTGTAAAATATCAGATATTATAGTCTAATGGGCTTGGGAAATGCTACTTTACTTATTTTCCTCTACGGAATGTCCAAAACACATTAGTTTATCAAAGACTCTGAAAATTTCTCTAGCACACTTACTTGTATTTAGAGAGGAGCTTCCCAAATGTGCATGCTCACTCTCTGAGTGTGTATGTGTGTATATGTATGTGTTTATATGTGTGTGATATTATATACACATAGTCCCTAGCACCCCATGGATGGCATATAGAGGAGACCATGCACTCCAGTGGCACTGGTCTGGTTTTCAGCATCCACTTGTATGTTGCTGAAGACCAACACTGGCTTCTATGGGCCAGGATCCCTGGGCTTCCTGCTTGTTTTACAAGGAGCTTTTCTGATGTTCCTAAAGACAGCTTGCTGCAGATCTCCAGTCTCCTGAGAGCTCCAGGTTTGTGGTCATCTGCCAATCAATGACAATTCTGCTCTGCACCTCACCTTGCTTGTTGTTTTGTGGCTTGGACATGTTCTGTAAGTGCCCTACCACCTAGCTGTACCCTCAGCCTCCCCTACCTCCCTAGGACAGACCATCCATTACAATGTTTGCAGGTATCCTGTGAATGGGGTCTGCCGTGTTCTTGAGCAGGGTCTTACTGAGAAATGCTGTAACACAATTTGACAGGTCAGAGACTCTCACCCTCTGCAATATGATGCAGGCTGTGAAATCACACACTCCCCTTCTTTATGTATCCTTGTCTTATAACACGCAGTGCTCGTATAGCCCTTAGCACATTTTAGAGGTGTGACTGCCATCAGAATGTACCTTTCCTCTAGTAGATGAGCAATTACTGTGGAGTGCCATCTATGTCTTTATCATCATTTTCCCCTTTGGGTTTTACACAACGGATGGCTGATAGATACTAATTACATGTTTTGACAGCATGTAATATTTCTATAAATAAGGACTTGGGGGCGCTTCTTCATTGTCTGTTTAACTTATGGCTAAACTGAGGCATAGAAGAAGTAAGAGATCCATGTACCAAGATGATGGCGGAGATGAAATTAACACACACACACACACACACACACACACACACACACACACACACACATACACCATAGACTCAGATCAGAGAGCTGGAGAAATGTTGTTATATTTGCAAATGTCCTCCTTGTGCTTGCTGCAGGCTGGAGGGAATTGAGGGGACATGGGACACTGCCCAGTTAGGCATATGAAGTTGGAGCAGGGTAGGATTCAGAAACTGGTGTGCCCACACCAGTGCTGTCTCTAGTGTTGATGACATTAACATGAGAAAGACATCACCATGCCCTTGAGACACTCACAGCCTTGGGGTAATCTCTGAAAAACAGTACTGTCATTTATGGGATAGAATGGTGGATAAAGGTTGGCCAGCAAACAAGGAAGAAAAACAATATTTTAGACAAAGGGGAGAGGATGTGTGTAAGTAATGAGACTTTAAATGTTTATCATCATTATCATCGTGTGTATATGCATGTATGACATGTATGCATACCAAGGCATATACAGGTCAGGGGACAATTTGGGGGAGTCAGTTCTCACCTTCTGCTTTGTTGAAGCAGGCTGTCTTGTTTCTGTCACACTATACAATCCTGGTTAGCTAGCCTGGGAACATCTGGGAAAGCCTCCTGCCTTGCATCTCACCATGGAGGGTGCTGGGGTTATAGACACACTCTGCTACATCCAATTTGTGTCTGGGAGTTCTTGGATCATACTTGCACGGCAGGCCCTTTTGCTTGCAGAGTTATCTCATTAGCCTGTAGTGAGCCTTTAGAAAGCTTTCCACACTTGCATGCTTAAAGATGGCTGAAGGACTGAGCTTCTCTGAGAGGGGAGGTGGGTGGTGATAGCCCTAGAAGAAATTAAGAATAATCAAGCAAAGAAGTGTATCTTGTCCTCTAAGTCATGGAAACTGCAAGGAGCTTAAAAGCAGGATAAATATGGTAAAATATTCCCTTTGAAGGAAGAAAATAAGAACACTTTGCACTGTGTTTTCTGGCAGCTGATGCATAACAAAGACACTCAATCTTCAAACAAGCGAGTATATTTTGGAGAGAGGTGTTCTCAGGGCTGTTCTTTGTATCTGGATACAGAGTCTGGGGAAAATATTCTGCTGCTTGTGCACCACCTTCACTATCAGAAAACCATTTACCTATGTTCATGACCCTCTGCATAGACTCCTAAGCTCAGCCTATCAACTGGTGTTTGGTGCTGCAGAGGCTCACTGCGCCTCTCCACCTCACCAGCCCCTCTTTAGTGTGGGTCTGTGGCAGGCAGGACTCCCCATTGCCAATCCCCTACTCCAATTCTACCTCCTCCCGTTGCCTCTTAAGCTCCATGGGCAGCCCAGAGCCAGCGACCTTCAGCAAGCTGAGCAAATTATTTTCTGCTAATGAGCTTAATTACCCAGCTCTCTATTTAACATGCACTTACAATTTCCTTGTAAAGGCCTTTGGAAACCCTTTGTTACAGGGGCAGGTACTCCTGAAAAAGGTAGGACTGCCCAGGCCCATACAAACCAGCAGCCAGGCCCACAGAGGGGAGAGTCCAGTGTTCCACACCCCGCCTCTGCACAGCTGGGCAAGATAAAATATGATCTTTCCTCTTACAAAAACACCGAGCCTTGTGATGGTGAGACACTTTGACTTCTTCTGTCCTAGCCTGTATCCTTCTTGGTCACATGGTGTCCTCTTCAAAGTTCCCATGTTATAGGAGACACAGTATCCCCTAGAGGATCTTCCAAACCTGGAGCGTTACTGCGACAGAAGGCTGACTAACTGGGGAGGACACTGATCAGTGGGAAGGAAAATACTGAGGATTCAGAACTAGAAGGCTATTCTGTCTTTAGCATAAGGTGAGGACAGTCTTCCAGGGACCACGTTTGCTCATGTAGGTGGATGACTGCAGAGATCAGAGAGGAGCCACTTTCATAGGGCTCTGAAGTACAATTGGCACCTCCTTATGTTTGAGTCCATCTTCCCTCATCCTAATATTTCTAAGTATATGGATTATCCTATAAGTGATTACTCTTGAAATGGATATAGATCTCCTGTCAAGAACAAAATCTGCAAACATGGAAATGTTGACTTGTTACTGACCAAGACAATCCACATATCCTAGTTTTCTTTCTGTTGCCATGACAAAATTTCAGAGAGTAACTCAGAAAAGAGCTTACTTAGCTCACAATTCTAGATTACAGTCCATGATATTGGGGAAGTCAAGGCAAAAGGAATTTTAGCAGCCAATCTCACTAACAGTCAAGAACAGAGAAAAGAATCTGGCATGCTTACTACTCAGCTCACCTTCTCCACTCACTCCTATACAACCCAGGGCCTAAACCTAAGGAATGGTGCACCTCACACTGGGCAGTGTCTTTCCACATCAATCACATAGTCAAGATAATCCTCCATAGACCTGCCCACTGCCCTGTCTGACCTAGCTATTCCCTCATTGAGACTCTCTTCCCAGATGACTCATGTTAAGTTGACAATTAAAACTAATCATCATACCAGGTAAGCGTCACAATTATTAAGGGTCATGTCTAACTTGGAAGACCAAGCTACAGGTGGTTCCATCCAGTCTGTCTGGAGAAGGACAATTTCTGGGTCAGCCCAGGGTATTTTTGAACTCAGGTCTCCAATTGGCCAGAGCTGCCATCTGTGACCAGTCTTAGGCAGAGAACCACAGAAATAGGTTGAAAAATAAAAATCTATAGCTGTCTTTCCAAGCATTTTGATGAGAAATGTCTTAGTCAATATACTATTGCTGTGAAGAGACACTATGACCATGGCAATTCTTATAAAAAATATTTAATTGGGGCTGGCTTACAATTCAGAGGTTTAATCCATTGTCATCACGACAGGAAGCATGGGGAAGTGTGGGTAAGCATGGGTAAGCGTGGGGAAGTGTGGGGGAAGCATGGGGAAGCGTGGGGAAGCATGGGGAAGCATGGGGAAGCATGGCGGCAGGTGGGCAGACATGGTGCTAGAGCAGTAGATTAAGAGCTCTACATCTGGCCTGGCATGGTGGTGCATGCCTTTAATCCCAGCACTCAGGAGGTAGAGGCAGGAGGATCTCTGTGAGTTCAAGGTCAGCCTGGTCTACAGAGTGAGTTCCAGGACAGCCAGGGCTACACACCTGTCTCAAAACACACATACACACACAAAAGAATTCCACATCTGGATCCGCAGGTAGAAAGAAGAGAGACACTTGCCTTGGCTTGAGCATTTGAAACCTCAAAGCCCACCCCAGTGACACACTTCCTCCAAGAAGGCCACATCTCCTAATAGTGCCACTCCCTGATGACCAAGCATTCAAATCTATGAGCCTGTGGATGCCATTCCTATTCAAACCACCACAAGAAATGAAAAAACAAACCATTCAAGAAAGAGCTCACTGGACTTAGTAAGCAGTGAGAACAGAAGTCTGAGTCCAAAGGCTTCACTTTGATGCTCTCTTCCCCCTCACTGCTTGCTCATGACTTGGTTATGAAGTATCACCATCAAAAAGGCTCATGTGCTAAAGCGGGTGGTGCCATTTTACGAGGTTGTACTGGCTGGTTTTGTGTGTCAATGTGACACAAGCTAGAATCATCTGAGAGGAAGGAGCCTCAGTTGAAGAAATGTCACCATGAGACCCAGCTGTAAGGCATTTTCTCAAATAGTGATCAGTAGAGGAGGGCCCAGCTTATAGTGTGTGGTGCCATCCCTGGGCTGGTGGTTCTGGGCTCTATAAGACAGCAGGCTGAGCAAGCCAGTGAGCAGCACCCCTCCATGGCCTGTGCATCAGCTCCCGCCTCCAGGTTCCTGCCCTGTTTGAGTTCCTGTCCTGGCTTTCTTTAATAATGAACAGTGATCTGGAACTGTAAGTCAAGTAAACCTTTTCCTCCCCTACTTGCTTTTTGATCATGGTGTTTTGTCCCAGCAACAGAAATCTTAACTAAGACAGAAGTTAAAGAAGATGGGACCTGGTTGGAGGTCACTGGGGGAAAGTTTGTTGGTTATCTTGTTCCTGGCTACTTCCTGTGTCATTCTCTAGTTTCTGTCCTTTATGAGGTGATTAACCTCCTTCTCCGTAACATCCTGATGTCAAATCAGCATGCTCAGCCTCACCATTGGTCCAGAATCAGCAGAACCAAGGATTGTGGGCTAGGATATCTGAGATCATGAGCTTAAATAAACCATTCCTACTTCAGGCTGATTTGTCACATACTTGTTTTGTTGCAGTGATGAGAAAGCCAACTCTCCGTATCTCTCCTTGTTCTCTCTCTCTCTCTCTCTCTCTCTCTCTCTCTCTCACTCTCTCTCTCTCCTTCTCTCTCCTTCCTGTGTCTTTGCTTATTCTGACAGTTCATTTGTCTGCCCACATCTCTTTCTTTGTCTTTGCACCTAAAGAGTTACAAATCTATAGAAAAGTGGAGACACACAGGTGACTGAGATGCACCACACTGCAGGGAGGAGAGGTGAGCTTAGGTTTTACTAAGAGAGTGGTGTGAGCCTTTGATGTTCAAGGGAAGAATTATGAGGGAAGGGCCATCTTATCCAAATACTGGAAATAACTATTGCTCAGGCTGGAACAAAGCCAGCAGCAAGGAGCGGGTGTTGCTCAAAGTCAGGCGAAATCACCACTTTCCTTCCACTACATTGAATGGTCTACATGGTCAGAGGCCACCAAGGAGCTGATTCTAGGAACAGAGCCAAAATCCAGTCAATTAAGGGGAGCTGGGAGTGTTTAAGAAACGGTAACCCCCCCATCCATCATTAGAACTGGAGCACACTGCTGAGGATAGACCAGTGGCTCGTCGTAAATTTTTCTTGACATTGAAATAAGTTGGCTTAAGAGATTTTTTTTTAACAGTTCAACAGGTTCTGGATTAGAATTCTAACATGCACCCTGCAGCTTGATTACAGGTAGAAAGAAGGGAGTCACTCGTGTTTATAACTGTTTACTGCTGCCAGGCGCATCAACACGGAAGAAAAATGTCAGCGTGTTTGTTACAGCTGCAGAAGTCAGAGACAGCTTCACAGAAGTGATGACTACTCAGCTAGACCTGTACAGGGCCAAGGAGCAGAGAGAAGGTGATGTGCGCAGAAGGGGAACTTTAAGCTCAGGTGTCACAAACAGATGTTAAAACATGACTATGCTCTCTGAGCCCTTCTCCACCATGGCCTCTTCATACCAAGAACTACTTAGTCACCACGACCACATATCACTACACCTCAGAATCTTTGCCAACCCTGTCCTGGCAGTGTCCAGGATAATGTTTTGATCAAGCTGGGAAAGGACAACGGGCGGTATTCATAGTGTTTCCATGCTGTGAAACTATGAATACTTCGTTGAAGAAAGGCGGACCTGAGAGAGACCATGATGGATTGGATGTTTTCATTCACTACCCCTCCCCAGTGAGACAAGCTCTTCACCCCACCCCATGTTTTTGTCTACTCTCTTTCCTTCAGGTCTTCTGCACATGCCACCTAGACCAAAATGTGGATGGCTCTGGGGTCAACATGAAGTCTAGGCAGAAAGAGTTATTTCCATGGAGTCTATTCTAACTCACCAGGAAGCCACCTGAAGTTCTGGGGAAAGGAAAGAAGTCAAAAAGCAGCTGATTCAGGTCACATGACTACCACCTTTCTGCCAGGATGAAGTGTGATATAGTGACAGGTCTTGCCACATTTCAAATCTCTATTAGGATGTGACATACCCACTCGTGCCCAAGTCCTTGTGTGGAGGCTGATGTCTGGTGATCTCTGGGGTTAGCACTTGGCTCCACTTCTCTCCTCACTATCCACCCCAAAGCTGTTATGTTAGAGTTCAACTGTAGGTCCCCACCATCCCATTGCAGCAGACCCTACTCCAGCCTCCGAGTCTCACCTCGTATCTGAATCACTGTGGTTCTTCTCCCTCAAGTAGATAGATACGGTTGGACTTTTGTTTGTTGCAAGTTAATAAATTGATGACAGATACTGTCAATGCAATAAACAATACCACAATAAATTGATGACAGATACTGTCAATGCAATAAACAATACCACAAGAAGTCTCCCAAGGGACCCAGAGCTGGTAGCCAACTCAGGACATTGGTGGAGGAAATGTCCATGCTGTTTCTGGCATGGGAGAGAGGAACAGTCATCGATGTGGGTAGAAACACGGCCATTCCATGCACCCCTGTTCCAGCAGGTGCTGACATTGATTGACAGCGAGCATGTCAGGCATGGTGGCTCCTCTCATTCTTCCTGTAGCCCACAGTTACAAATTCTCTCTCTCGCTTACAAATAAGGATTACAAACAAATACTGGGCCTCAGAAAAGTCATTTAACTTTCCACAATCCTGCATGATGGATTCCCATCTTAGCTGCTTCCAGTGTTACACTCGGCTTTCTAGGCAAGCTCGGGTCCCTGTTGTAGTTGAAGTTGAAAGTTGGTTTTCATTACTTTCAAATGCTTTTGTCCTCAGTTAAAACTGAAAGCTAACATCTTACCAAAGGACTAATAAATCTCATTTCCAATAAGTAACTGCCAACAGTAAAACATTCAAATTTTTCCAAACATTTTCCAACAATTGTTGCTCATTACTTCAGTGCAAGATGTGGACTGCTACAGTCTGTCCGCAGCAACGAGGCAAACACTGGGCACCAGCCCAGCAACACATTCTTTGACAGCAGCATGAAATATTTTACAACAGTTTCCAGGAAGTTCTCACTGGATGTCCCAATTATGATTAAGTCTTCTTGAGGCATCTGTTGAAGGAGCCCCAACACACACCCTCCTGGCACCTTCTGAGCATTGTGACAGCAAGCAGATCCCAAGGACAAGGGAAGCTATGGTGGCCAATCTTGGTTGGGAGCCTGATTAAACTTGAGATCCACAGAGAGACACACCTATGAGAGGAGTTACAAGGATATTTTCTAGGAGAATTAATTGAAGTGAGGAAGACCCTCCCCCAGCTTCCTGTGGTGGTCCAGTTATGATGATGTCACAAGTGAAAGCAGGGCTGGTTTTGCCTGCTGCCTGCCTTCACTCCTTGCTGGTGAGCCCATTTACCCTATTGTTATTGTTGTCACCATCCTTCATTGATTTCAGACCCCAGGCTTTTCTGCTTTCCAGTGTGAACTGAAGACCAGGGGCCTCCCAGGAACCCTCCAGGCCATCGGCACCAGCTGGGAGCTGCTGAGGCATCCAGTCCTGTGAATTGAGCAGCTACTGGGTTCCCAACCTTACTGCTGTGAAGATAACCATACCTGTACTGACTTCCAGCTATTATCCTATAAGCCAATTTAATAAATCCTTTGTGATACGTATTCATTCTAGCAACTCTTTTCTCATCTTTAGGACATCCCTTTCTCAAAGGCTGATGTGAAGATGACCGAACCCCTGGTAGCTTACTTTAGAAATGGAGTCCCTAATACAGCAGTGTTGGGAGGTGGAGCCTAAGTGAGGTGTCTAGGTCACGAGGGAATGAGCAGTTGGTTGATACTCCAGTGCAGGAGGAGCTGCGCATTGGAGCTCTTGCTCTCTGGTCCCCTCTCTATCCTTCTACTGTGGAATAATGAGCAAGAAAGCCCTCAACACATGTGGTCTCTTGACCTTGAACATCACAGCCTCCAAAGCTTTGAGTCAAAGAAGGTTCTGTTCCATATAAACATCCCAGCCTGTGGTGCTGTGTTACAGTAGTGTGAATGGGCCCAGCGGAAGGGACTCCTGACTCTGGGAACTTCTCCTTGGAGTGTGCCTCCCTCTTTCTTTTTTTCTGTACACACTGAGCCAACACAGAAACCCATAGCTGTTTCCTGTCTCTTTGGGTGCTCTGTTAGTTTGCTTCCAATGATAGAGCATAGCTAAGAAACCACTTGGTGGACAGAGCCACTTGTCACAGCAGTTGATCATTTGGGTTCCACACCACTCCACATCCGAGGGCTCTGGCTCACATCCTTTGTCCTATTTTCAGTGGGATCATTTCTTCCCTCTCTCTGAAGAATTCTTCACCCATTCTGAATACTGATCCTTGTTCAATGAGTGTTGGCAATTTTCTTTTCCCAGGTCATATCCTTTCCCTTTATTATGCAATATGTCATTTTGATGACTTAAACTCATTCCCACGATTATCTCCAAATCTGTTACTCCAATAACAAAAATTGTCTATCTTTTAGATTTCTATTTACATTTTGCTTAATATTTTAGTGCGTGCGTGTGTCTGTGTGTGTGTGTGTGTGTGTGTGTGCGTGTGGCATGTCTTGGCACAGGTGCCATAGTGTATGTGTGGACATTCAGAAGATAATGCCGTGGAGTCAGTTTTCTAGAACGTTTACACCAGTTCCAGGTTGAACATGGGTTATCGGACTCAGGAAGCCAGTGACTGTCCTGCCAAGCTGCCTTGCCAGCTTTGCCTACACTCTTTGTGATAGTTTTACTCATAAATGTTCTTTTGGGTATAATTTTCAAAAGTTAGACATCCCTGCCATCATAATGAAGTGTCTGTGTCTAGATTCTATGACTACATTCCTTAGAGATGGAGTTTCTTCCTCTTGATGGTAGTGTGGACCCAGAGAAGCTAAGAATGGATCAGATTCCAGACTTTCCTAGGTTTTAAGTGAGTGGAGCACTTCCACTCTTCTCTTGTTCAACTGAGACCTTAGCATCACACTGCCTAAGAATCTGAGGATAGTAAGGCCCTTTCTAGTCTGTTTCTTAGACATGATCCACTGTTACATCCACTGTCTGTCTGTCTGTCTATGTCTCTATCTCTCTGCCTACTTATATCTATCTGCATACTATGCAGGCTGTTAGGTGGTCATGCATGTGTGCATATTGTTAACTGATTTTTTTCCACTTGTGTCTTGTAAGAAGCCACAATGAACTAACATGGGCTTTGGATCACATGGGAGCTGGCTTGTAAGGGGTGACCTGGGCCAGGAACACGGAAGACTGCACCACCATTTAAATAGACTGGGGTGTGATCTGCTGTATTCAAGCCCAGTGGCCTAACAAGTTACTTCCTGCTCTCAGCAGGGACCCTGGGCAAGTGAGATGCTTTTGATCTTAGGTTCTGCAGTCAGCAGCAGGTGAACAAGCAGCTGGAGACTTGCCCTGGCTCTTCCATATTTCGGCCTGGAAACGGTACATACCACTTCCAACTGTATCTTATTGGCCAGAGTCTGCCACGAGCTCCCCAGAACTGCACAGGGGCTGGCAGTATGAAAGGACAAATGGCCACTTAGTTCTTAAGTATCCTAAGAGGCCAGCCTGAGACTAAGGCACCACCCACAAAACCTGTGTAATTGGGAATTAACTGTGGCCAACGCTGGCATGTCAAGTGCCACTTAAAACTTACAGGTCAGAGTGGTCCACATGTGAATGAGTAGCCAGCTCTTTATGTCTGTGGGCTCCCCATTCGTGGACTTAGCCACAGACCAAAATATTTTTTAAACGTTTTTGCTTCTGTGCTATTTAATATGCACAGATGTTTTCTTGTTATGATTGCTTACCCCAAACACTGTAGCAGATCAGCTAACTACAGAATGTTAGATATTGCAGGGATCTAGATGAGGTAATGTGGATGGAAGAAAGTACACACATTCTGTACATTTTATAATATATAAATATACATTTATAATATAATGTGTAATATAATATGATTATAAATGTACATATATTTATGATATTTAATATAAACAAATACAATATAAAATATGCCATAAATATGCATTTATAGTATAATATAATTGTGAATATACATTTATAATGTAATGTATAATGATGCCCATTGATTTGGGCATCAGGACATGCTGGTGCCCATGCCGCTTATGCACCCCAACAAAGGGCAGCACCAACAGGAAAACGTGCCTTCTCGGTTGGGACTGGAAGGAAGTCAGGGTGACTGCCAAAGGTAAGGGAGAGCTGTGTTTCCCAGCAAGCCCTGCTTTGACTGAGGACTCCCATGTATGGCTGGGGGGATATACGCTGGGAAGTATAGCAGAACATAACAGTTATGAGGATTCCAGGATGTTCAGGGTATGTGAGGGAGGCCCTAGGAATGGTCTGTGACAGGACCACACTGAATAGGGGCTTTATCAGGGTGTCTTCACATGAGAATGGGATGGTCCTGGCCAGAAGCCCACAGGCATTTTCTAGGGGACCACAACATGTGAAAGAGAATTAAAGCAGGATACCCAGTCCCTCGTGTCCCCAAGAATTCTGCAAGAATTGTCATTAAGTTAGCATTTGGGGTAGAAAAGGGGAGAAAAAGTAAAACCAAACTCTGGCAGTTTTCAGCAAAGAAGGTCACGTGGAGGAAGGAGACGTTGGCGTGGCAGGAAATGTGGAGGGGACAGCAACTGCTTTCCCACCTCAGGCCGTAAGATGTCCAAGAGGTTCCCTGACCTTCAGACAACTCCAGGCTCTGGAAAGTGGAGACTGGGAAGGAGTCACCAGGGGTAATAGAATCCTGTTGGCCCCTTGCAGAGCAGGAGCTAGCCTTGGGGGGGGAGGCAATGGAGAGAAGAGAGAGCTGGGGATGAAAGCCATGGTAAGCAGAACAGGGAAGGGGGAAAAAGCAGGGGACCAAGAGAAAACCATTCAGGGAGGCTAGGAGGGAGTTATTCATGGGGCCAGAGGATTGGAGAGTCCTGGGGATACACATCAATGGAAAATGGAGGGCAGGCAATAAGCAGCCGGAGACTGGGTTGTGCTATTAATAAAGCAGCCACTGTGTTCTTTGTGTCCTTTCTAAGAGTCAGGCTCAGCTCGAGGCACATTGCATATCAGTCTCACTGAGCTTGGGGTACTAAAGCAGGAGGGATAACAAGTGGTAAACACAAGCTAGAACACAAGCTAGCATGGATGGGCCCACTGTGTTCTGGGTCCTGCCATTCAGGCTTTACACAGAACCCCCTCAGGCCTTTAGATACAAGAAACAGCTCTCACCCCAAAAGAAGTAAGAGATGGAGGCGGATGATCAGGGCTTGGGATACTCCAGATTCTATCTTCCACCATGGTATAGGTTTGTGAAGTTTTTATAGTAATAGAAGAAGGCCAGTCATAAATCAACACATTTTCAAATATATTGATGAAAATATAAGGTAGGTGGGCTGTGGCAAGCTGGCGACATTTCTGCTTTGGGTCTTAAATGCCATCTGATGACATTCTCAGCCCTTGGTAGAAATCAGGATCCAGTCACATATTCCAAAAGGATTTAACTAGTAGTTGCTATAGGTCAAGGACAGACAGAGAAGATGCCCATGCAAGGGCCTGCGACAGCGCATGGAGATGTGTACATGGGCCGCATGGGCCCTGACCCTCCAGCCTTCCGTCCTCTACCCGATAACTGCAGTGCACGCTGTAGAACATCCCACACAGCTGTGTCTTCTTTCGGTTGGGGAACTTCGGTTGCCAGGCCACACCCTGGTCCATCTGCTGCTGTCTGTCACCTTCCCGAGCTTTACTATCTGCATGTGTAACTTGAGGAAGAGGAAATGAGGTGAGGGCTGATGTCGCCCAGAGCCTAACACACCCTGCACCTATCACACCCCACGCCTAGCACACCCCAGGCCTAGCACACCCAGCGCCTAGCACACCCAGCGCCTAGCACACCCCAG
>CAJQZJ010004750.1:12222188-12249655 GCA_907164525.1 Lophiomys imhausi | reverse complement strand
GGGGCACCCTGTTGAAGATGATGCAGAGATGGTCATTGTACATGCAGAGCGCCAGAAGCCACCCTGCTGAAGATGATGCAGAGATGGTCATTGTACATACAGAGTGCCAGGAGCCGCCCTGTTGAAGATGAGAGGTGAAACAGGCAGGCACCATGCCAGTCTGGAGAAGCAGGGGAGGCAGAGCGAGCTCGTGTCTTTATGACTGCAGGGACGGCATTCCAGAGAACAGAAGACAAATGTGAGGCTGACTTAAAGTAGAAAAAAATACAGATAATATGTTGCCCCTAAAATGAGAAGATAATACATAAGAGAAGTGAACAGAGAATAAGATCTTGGGATTTGAGATTTATGACGGTTAAAATAAAAACCTCTATAGAAAGTTCAATAGATAAATCTGCACAAATGTCTCAGAAAAGAGTTTTTTTTAAGTAGAAGAAAATATAAGAGAGTTATTGAAGTAAAGACTAGTGAAAATAGAAGGGAGCGTCTATCAAAGAATTAATAAAAGAGAATTCTCCCAATTCTTCAAATGGAAAAAGATATCAAGTGCTATGTGTAATGATTCAGAAGCCTTAGCCAGACATAGCCTGTGGAACTTGAGAGCATTAAAAATTAAAAAAAAAGGATGTTAAGACCTTACAGGATAAAGCTCAGGAATAAGAATTCTAGTGGTTTCAAGCTCCCTGAGATGCTGGCAGTTAGAAGAGAGTGGACCAATGCCATCAAAGTAGAGGCTAACTATTTGAGCCTAGATTCCGGTGCCCAAGCAAACTTCAGGATGGTGCCAGAACAGAGATTTTGACATATGCAAGCCCTATGTGCTCTCTGGAAGAATAAAAATCAAGAATGTCAACCAGCAAATGGAAGCGGTCTCACGGAGGACCCTGGAAACATGAAAAACAGGAGAAACGTGAACCCTACCTGAAGACAGGGCATGAGCAACCCAGATAGCAGCTTGTCTATGTTGAAGCAAGATGAGGAAACTTGAACTAAGTTTTAGAAATAAGAGAAAATTGCAGCGAAGAGAGCATGGTGATAGTGAGCTCAGAATGCAGGGAAGAAATTAGGAAGCTGAAAGGGAAAGGGCGGGCTGGTTCAAACTGCCTCTGATGTGTTAGGATGGCCAAGTGGTCTAAGGCACCAGACTCAAACTGCCTCTGGATGGTTTCCCTTGAGCACCATGTGATGGTATAGGACTGTTAAAAAGGGCACACATCTATCCACCAGATGTTTCTGCTGTGATATCCTATCTGCAAATCCAGGAATACTGTAAGGGTTACACAGGGTGTGATAAAAATGTATGGAGAGAAAATGGGAACTGTCCAGGCAGGCACTGGTATGTCATTTCTTAGTTTGGGAAGCTGCAGGCCCTGTACTTCCTATAAAATCAGATAAATTTATCCCTCTCAGGTCTCTGAGGTGGTTGAAGAACAGATAGCTAGAGTCTCATAATTAAATTTTGAGTTGCTTAGGAGTCAAGAGAGTGTTATAGGTCTAAGAAGATACTTTTAAAATTGTGTTGCAAGTTAGTATGAATGTTGAGTCAGCTATAGACCTTTAAACTCATGGAGATGTTTAGATAGTAGAATGTTAAAGTCAGGTACCAAATACATATGGACTGGACATTGGGAATGTATGCTAAGCCATATAACCCTCATAACTGTGGCCTAATTACCTCTGTTGTTTTGTATTGTATTATAAGAGAAAGAGCCATTTACTGTACTGAAAGGGGAAACTGTAGGGGGAGATAATATATACCTTAAATTTAAAAGAAAAAAAAGGGAAGAGGATGGGGGGTTGAGGGTGGAGGGTGGAACTTGAGGGGGAATAGGGAGGGGACTGCGATTGAGATGTAACTTGAAGAAATAAAAAAATAAAAGAAAAAAATGGCAAATAAAGAAAAGAAAGGGAAGAGGAGGGGGGGGGGTTGAGGGGGGGAGGGGGGAACGGGAGGGGGGAGTAGGGAGGGGATTGCGATTGAGATGTGAGATGTAACTTGAAGAAATAAAAAATAAAGTATAAAAAAAATGAGAAGGTGCTTGGGAACATGCATGCCACTGAAACCTGTGGGACTCTGGAGACACGTCAAACACAGCTAACATATTAAGAAAATAGCAAAGACTCTGGCATTTGCAGTTACAGTCCATATCTGTCCTTATGCCCTGGGATGGTTCCTTTTTAGATGCAGTGATGGCTAATTGTGATCATCAGGTAATTGGACAGAAAATACCTAAGGCATTAGTGTGGCATGCCTTTGGGTCTGTCTAAACCCTGTCCT
The DNA here is from genome assembly GCA_907164525.1 of Lophiomys imhausi. Lineage (NCBI taxonomy): Eukaryota > Metazoa > Chordata > Mammalia > Rodentia > Muridae > Lophiomys > Lophiomys imhausi. The sequence goes on along the minus strand of CAJQZJ010004750.1, from coordinate 12,247,377 downwards.
GAATCTAGGTAACATGGTCATGTGAGCTGGGGCCCTGGGATGAGTACAGAAAGAGAGAATGGGGTGAATACTGGCACCCCCCCCCCCCCTTCCCGTCTTGCCTAGACTTGATCAGGTAGCCTCATACTTCTGCTGCCACAGCCACAAGCTCCTCCCACCTCTTTCTCTTCCCCACTTGGCTGAAATGTGCCCTGAAACCATGAGCCCAAATAAAATCTTCTTCCCCAAAGTTGATTCTTATTAGCTATCTGGTCATAATGAGAGAAGCAATCAATACAGATGTTAGCTTTGGAGAAATATTCATCTCATGAAGCGTTTATATAAACATAATGGCAATATCTATTTTTCTGTTTGACAAATAATAATTGTAAAGAGGGCAATGTAGTGTTTTGATGTGTTTATTTATGGGATGATTAAGTCAAACTAATGTCTGTCACCTGACATGCTTATTTTCTGTGTATGATGAATATATTTAAAATTTGGTAATGTACATTGTATTATTATTAATAGTGGTACCAGGGCCAACTCCTTCACAGCAGCAGCTAATAGAACTTCACTTTGCATCTCTAGAAGCTGCTAATGCCACTAGAGTGGACAGATGGGTACTCTAGTGGCATTTCACCTGCACTGAGCATCCCAGCATGGAGGAGGCTGACCAACCAGCTTAACTTGCTAGGCAAGCCCCAGGCCAGTGATAAATCATGAGTCAAGCCCAAGGTGAGCAGCTCCTTAGGGACTATACCCAAGGTTGACCTCTGACCCCCAGGCTCATGACCTCTGGCTCCCAGGCTCATGCTCACACATGTGTAATTCGTTCCACCTCACTAGACTGAATTCCAGAGTTCTACTGAAGAGTGTTTGAAGAAACAGGGTCTTTGGTGTGTCCTGCAAATGGCCCCAGCCTCTACACAGCTAGGCCTTCCACACACATGTGCACCATGTGTGAAAATCAGTCTGACTTCCAGGCAGAGGCGGCTCCTGAAATGTTACTTCTCACAGATTTCCTATTGGAGATTCTGGATCATTATCCCTCTCTGGGTGGATTCACCTATGCTTCCTACATTATAGCCTTTGTCCCTTAGAATAAAATTTGGTTGAGAGAGAGTGTGGATTAATGGACATCTGGTATGATTTGAAGATATCTCCCTAAATGTCACGTTTAAAGCTTAGTCCCCTAATTTGTGTGTCAGTGGCATTAGGAAGTGAGGTCTCTGGGTGTTGATTGGATTGAGGTAGAGGTCCTGTGGGTTAGTTACCTTTCTATTGCTATGATAAAATACCATGACCAAGGCAACTTATGAAAGAGTTTATTTGGGCTTACAGTTTCAGAGGGTTAAGAGTCCATCATGTTCCCGTGAACAGGCAGCAGGAATGGCGAGACTGGAGCAGAAGCTGAGGGCTTACTTCTTGAACCTAGAACATAAGGCAGAGGGACTAAACTGGGAATGGCATGGATTTTCAAAACTTCAAAGCCTATCTCAAGTGACATCTTCCTCCAGAAAGACCTTACCTCCTGAATGATCCAAGCAGCACCATCAGTTGAGGACCAAGTGTTTAAATGCCTGAGACTATGGAGGACATTTCTTTCTCAAAGTATCCCAGTGGGGCTTCCTGGATGGGATTAGGAGAAGAGCCCTGAGCTGCACAGACCTCCTTACTCTCTGTGTTTTAATGCAACAGAGAAGTCCCCAGTAGGAGCTGGTGCTATGGTTTTGGAGATCCCAGCTTTCAGAACAGTGAGAAATAAACCTCTGTCTTTTCAGATGACCACCTCAGGTGCACCAGCCTCTAACAACCAGCCTCTAACAACATGCAGCAGGCTCAGACCAGCTGATGGCCGAGGATTCAATGTTCTCTGATGGTGAAGAGTGTTCTGGAACACCCCTGGTTTCATCAGATGAGATCTAAAAGTCAGCCAGGGAATGGATAAATATAATGTTTTCTGGCTCCTGAGGCCCCACGAGCAAGAGAGAGCTCACCCCCTTCCAGAGAGATTTCTGTTTCTCTGAGGAAGAAAAAGGGCGTGCTGTGAGTCAATGCAGAAGCTTCAGAGAAGCCCAGGAACAAATATGCACTTCTTAACAAATATTCCATTTACCCAGAAGTGCTCAGCTGCCTGCGGGGAACAGGCTCTCTACTGACCCAGATAAGCAGACCAGGGCCCTGTGATGTTGGTGTGAGGTACTTCAAGGTGCCTCTCACCACAGGTCGCCAGGAGTCTGGATGGCCCCGTCCAAACACAAACACACTGGCAGTGGTGTTCCTACCTGCACAGACACGAGCACAAAGGAGATTTTCAGCTGATAAGATCCTTGGTGTTTGGAGCACGCAAGCCGCTAAGGTCATTAGAACTCTTCTTTAAATACATTTCCCCTCGCTCTGACAGAATGAAAACTAGGTTGAAGGAGCTCATTTTATTTCCCATTTAAGTTAATTCAATGGGAGGCAGACTTTCTAAAACATTTTCTTTATGTGTGTGTGTGGAGGGAATGGGGAGGCCTGGGGGAAGGAGAGATGGAGGTGTCCCTACGGGTCCCTTGGCTAAAGAAGAAAAATGTCCGGCTTGAAATGCTTTCCTCTGGGGGCTGTTTGTGGAATCAAAACGCCTCTCTGGTTTGCAGTTCTGAAATCCACCACTGTGACCAAAAAAAAAAAAAAAAGGAAAAAAAGAAAGAAAGAAAACCACTTTCAATTTAGAGGGGAAAATGTCCACAGTTCCCGAAGTCCCAGCTCTGCTGAGGGAAATGCCGCTGGAGGGTGTGAACGCCCAGGGTTTGGGTTTTACACACTGCACAGATCTCAGCCCCCAGTATCCTCAGGTTGTCCCACTGATCTTGTGTGAGTGATGAGCTCCACCTCTGTGCCCCAGGGGAGGAAGACTGACCACAGGAAGTTGCTGGGGGGGCGGACAGAAGAGAAGGACAAGGAGGCCAGTCCCTAGATACAGGAATGACCTCAGTGTTCTCTTGGGATCACCTGTGATACTGAAAATCAAAGTTGCATCCTCAGAGACTCCCGCCCTCCCCGACTTTGTCAACACTTTTCTCTGGGGATGCTCAGAGCTTTGAAGGGTGTTCAGGTTAAATCTCTATTTACAGCCTCCAGCAGGAGCCGGCCTATGGATAAATGATGAATCCTCCTTCCCTCTGGTACATGGGTTCTTGTGCACACTATCTTTCTTGGTCTAGGAGACCACCCTGAGACCTTTTCTGTTTACTTCCTTCCAAGTGCTTGCCTACTCCATGATTAATTCATTCCACAAACAATTATCAAGCCCTTCCTTGCTGTGGCCCTGGTGAAGCTCATCTTCTAGGGGGATGTATGGCAGATGCTAAAACAACAAATAAGCAAATTATTTGCTTTGGGGGAATGGTGCTGCTGGAGTGGTGAAGGAGACAGTTAGAGGCAGAGTGGGGTACCTGTAGCTTGTCACTGAGGAGGGGACATGGAGGTGACAAACTTAGCAGAGCAGAGAACGTAGTTGGTATCTGCAGGCAGAGGGAGCTGCCATGCACAATGACTTTGAATTCGGGTGGGGACTTCTGGGCTATTCAAGGAATATCAGTGAGGCCAGGGTGACTACATCAGAGCACGTACAGGTGGCTGAGGCTGAATCAAGACCGGACAACCCTGGAGAAAATTGGACACCATTCTCAGAGCACCAGCTTTCCCTCTGATGGAAGGAACTGGTCAGCTTTGTTGTGATCACAGTGAGATTTTCACAAGGAAGGGAGGTGGAGAGGAGGAGGAGGAGAGGAGAGGGAATGGAGACCTGGGGAGGGGCAGCAGAGAAAAGTTGTCAGTTTCTACTTCTCATCAGGAGTGAAAAGTGAAAGTATCTTGGAAGTGTAAACAAAGGGAGCACGTGGTGACAACCGTTTGGAGAGAGAGCCAAGATACCAGTTGATGGTGAGATGTTGGAGACAGCTGGCACTTTGGGTTTCTGTGGTACAGAAAGGTGAGTTCCTCACAGAACAGTGAATTGCCAGACATCTTCAGTTTGCTTTAGAATATGGTGAGTCAGCTATGTATAGCATATATCCAAGTGGGCGTTCTTATTTATTTTCCAAGGCATGATCTCACTGTGTGGCTCCAGCTACACTACAGCTCACTCTATATACCAGGCTGACCTCAAAATCACAAGTAATCCTCTTGTTGCTGTCTTCCCGGTGCTGTACTTACAAATAAATGATACACCCAGCCTCCAAGTGGAGATGTGGTGTGTGGCATTGGGGTCTTAAATTCTGGACATGTATGTGACTTTCAGACATACAGTTAAGGTTTATTTTTGCACACGTAACACTGAAATGCCATCAAACTGAATGAACAATGATGGAGAGGAACCTGAGCTCTCTAAGACTCTGAAACAGCTCAGTGAAGAGAGAATAACCAGTTACCGGGGCTACCGGGGCTGAAAAACAGCAACACTGTTAGCAGTTTGTGGGGTGGAGATGAATGACCCTGTCAGTTGGTTCTGGTATCGGAGAGTTGCAGAGTTCTTTATAGTAATATGGAAGTCACTCGTGATGTGGCCATGGGCAGCATTGGAGGAGTGGTAGAAAGAAATGCCCAGCTGGATTGAGGCTAGGAAAAAAGTTAAAGGAGAGAAATGATTAATAATATAGAAAGATCCTCTGATGGGTTTTATTGCAAAGGAGGTCAAAGAGTTGGAGCATCAACTAGCAGAAGAAATAGGACTGTGGGAGTGTATGAGTGTCTGGGCTTGAGGCTCGAGTTGATTTGGTTTGTTTTAGGTTTTCCATAGGAAAACCATAGTAGTAAGCAGACCATCTGGGGGTAACTGCCGTGCACTCAGCATAGATCTAGGTGCTTAAGAGAAATAAAAACTAAAGCTCTCAAGGGTTTTACCATTTAGGTAGAAATCATGCGGAAGATAGAATTGGGGAGCTACAGGCATCTCCAACAAATAGGTCTGTAAATAGGAGTGAACGTGAATGGGGTCATGGGGCTTCAGACAAAGGGAGAGTGGGGGCAACAGAGTCAAGTTCAGTGGATGGTGTTGACTAATTAACTAATAACTGCTTAAAGCATGGACAGATAATTAAGTTACATCATGGGCAGTATTAGAGCCTCTTCGGACAATTATCTTCAGTCCATCTGCATCTTCATTGCTGAAGTGATAAAATATTAATTAATTCTGAAGATGTTTCTTGAGCACTACAGTGTACAAGAAGCCATTTGGGTTACAAAGATGCCTGCCATCCCTGTTCATCACAGTATATTAGAAAAGCCAAACAAAGGCATCAGTGATGTAGAGGGTACTGCCAAATGGGTAGTCCTGGAGTTGGGGACCCAGCAAAGGGAGGCCTGCCCTTCATGTTCTTCCTTCTTTCCATCTATTCTAAGCTGGGCCTTCAATCTCACCTTCAGTTAATAGAAGAGAAGGGTTCCTAAACATACCACAGTACATCTACCTATTTCTTTTTCTCTTGAGTTTCTTCTAGATGTAGTCCAAGTTAGTGGAGAAACAGGAAGAAAGCATAGGCAGGCCTTGTGGGAGGAAGGGTCTGGGGGGGTCTGCTGGCTTTCCAGAGCTGCTCCAGATAATTCTACCAACCTTCATGCTGTCCGCAGAGGTTCTGAAGCTGGAGCACTAACAGAGGCTCTCCTCAGCCCTCTGGCTTCCCTACTGTGGTAGGAAACTCTAGACTGTCTACATGTGTGGACAGAAGTAAAAATAATCACAAACTGAGGTGAAGAATCCAATGTTTATGTTGAACTCTGGAAGGTACCTCAAGGTTTCTGGGAGGAAATGAACTTATATGATTTACTAAACGCATAAAAAAGATAAAAAACCTAAAGTGGTGCTGGACTATCACGGCCAACTCAAACATTGCTTGAAATATGTCAATTTCCCTCCAAATACCATAGGCATCCTCATCCAACCTGATGCCAAGCACCAACCTAAGTAGACTGTCCTTCCCTTTGGTCCCCATGAGCATACTCACTGACAACATGCTAGATGGAGATCTCAAAAAAGCATCCTGAACAGCACTAGGTATTGATCTTGGTTACTGTCCCAAGATGGCATCAGAATCTGTACAGTGTCATCTCTGAAAATGGCCTCAGGCTCAACACCTTGCAGAATTCTCACACTGCCTTGTCCCCTAGAAAATAAATATTATAAGTGTCTCAGCTACTCCCTTGGAGCGTTTTAGGTACTCCCATGGAATGTCTCAGCTATGTTTCCTGTTGCTGTGCAAAGTTAAAGAAGAAAGTGTTTATTTTGATCACAGACCGTTATGAAAAGAAGCCATGGTAGCCGGGATTCCAGGCTGGTGACATTGTACACAGTCATAAAGCAGAGAAGGACTGGTGCTGGTGCTCAGCTCCTTTCATCTGCCCCTCTCCCCCTTTTTTCCTGTACAATGATTCCAGAACCCTAATCTACAAAATAGTTCTGCCCACATTCTTGCCTCCTCAGTTAAACCTGAGTGGAAATGCCCTAGATGGAGAGGTTTGTTTCCTAGGTGATTTCTATGAAGATTAACTGTCATATGAAGTGTCCCAGAGAACCAATCCATTGGTAAGCTAGAAGAGGTCCTTCTTACTGATGAGCCTAGAGCAAAGTGTTTGGGATATAGGCACAGACGTGGGGTCTAAATTGGGGTCAGACTCATAAATATATACTAAGCATGTCTGTGGCATCAGGACAGACATGCGTGGAGAACTAAATAGGGCAGGAAGGAGACTCAAATTTAAACATGAATGGTGCTGAGTACATTTGTGGATGGGAATACCATGGAAGAAGGTTTAGTTAGGAGAATAGGAGTTCTAGTCAAATGGGTTAGTCTCCAATGTCAAGGGCATACAAGAACCACAGACATGTTCTTTGGCATACATCCGGTTGGCACTGTAGTGGGTCTTAGTTCTGTAGAAAAGACGCTATGATAGAGACAAGTTTAATTTGTCTGGAGTTCTCCATCCCTCGCCACAGCTAAGAGAGAATTTCAGGAGGATGAGAACCCTGCCTACTGCAGAACCACATGAATTCCTGACTCCAGCTGGGCTCTTCTCACTCTGGACATTTCCATAAGATGTTCATTGTGGCAGCCACTGTCAACAATTCTTTTAGCTGCCACTTTCTCTATTCAGGGAACAACTATAACAGAGCATACTACTGGTGTCCCCAAACTTACCCTCGGAATTCTAATGGCATTATTTGACTAGCAAAAGCAGTAAATGAAGCACACGAGTGATGGAATTAGATGCTAAAGGGTCATAGGGGAATAGATGGGACTGTCCCCACAGTCACTGTTTGTTTACTTAACTTCAACATTCTCCCTGGAGCTGCAATGACAGAACCTACTTTATCTTCCCAACATGAAACGCTGGGTAAGACACATGTCAAATGAAAACAGCCTTTTTAGTCATAGTTGATCTTTGTGAAGAATTTGACATTCAGACTCTATCACATTCAACTGCCTACTTTGGTTTGGTTTACCTTGTTTAGGGGTTTAGGAAAACGTCCCCATGATTACTCTGTTGTAAACGTCAGTCATGATCATAGGGCACCCCCCTCTCCCAATCAGCAGAGCTGGCAGATGCTTGGCAGGGCTTCTAGCCTTGAAGGGAAAAGACTTTTATATTTTCCATCTTCAGAATCTTCTGCTTCCTACACTGGTCAGTTTTCAGATAGCCATTTTATCGGGAGTCCGAGGGCAAAGCTTTGCTTTTGGTTTCTTGTTGATTCTGTTCCTCTCATTGTTGACTCGGGTTCTTGATTGACATCTTTATCTCTGTTTGTTCTTGCTTGGCCCAGCCCCTGTGTAATACAGACTGGAAGGGATGCTGGGAGGCTGCTGTAATTGTCCAGGAGAGATGACAGGACTGGAGCCAAGCACTGAGTGTGATAATGAATAGATGGATGGAGAAGGGAATGTGCATGGCACCTCTCCTGCCAGTTTGGACACCAGGTGGTCAGTGAGGGTTATCGCTGGTGTGGGCAGAGAAAAACTCTTTGTTGAACCTGTTGGGTTGAAGTCACCTGTAGGACATCCAAGTAGAGAGTCAACAGACAGCTTCCTGTATAGATCTAGGGTTTGGGAGTGGAAATCATCAAGAAGCAAAATGTCCCATCTATGCTTATCCTCACATTGGATAGAGTATTAGCCAATGCCAGCTCAAAGTTGGCAATGCCACATCAGTTACCAAAGAAATGCTTCCGGGTTTTATCTCACTACCCACAAATCGAACTTGCAGTCTGCTAACCATCTGTGGCAATGGCACACTTCTACATGAATCATGCTAGAATTGAGAGTGGGAGTCTATAAAGGACCACAGCAAAGGACAAACAGAGATTCCAAACTTGAACTCCTGAGTGCTGTGCCTGGTTCAGCATCTGTTCTTCTACATGACCCTGTGGGAGAACCAGATGTCTAGAAGTTCTGAGGAAGTCACAGATAGTGATTTTAGCAACTTGTTACAATGAATTTTCGGCACAGATAACAGATGATCATGGGGACCCTGGCTCGGAGCACCTGTGGTAGGATCATCAGCTAGTACCAGCATCCTCAGAGAGACAGCGATGGTCCTTGCAGATGGGCTGGGCTGGGAATGAGAGCCTTCAAAGTGTGTCATGTTGATAGTGTAGTTGCCCAGAGTGGTGCTTTTCTGTGACCCAGTGGCTGTGGCATGCTGGGAAGCTGAAAACCTCTGTGTTGACTCCTTTCCCATGCCGGATCATGGTGACAGCTGAGAACCCACACTTTCCTCCAATTTCCAGGCAAACCATGCTCAGGTCCACTCTGCACTTCTATATGCCCAGAGTCCCCTTACCACCTGCCACTCTGCACCAAAGGCACTATCTAGATGCCATAATGTGCAGGGGGTGGAGACCTAGCCTAGAGACAGAGGGGCAGAGCAAGTAAGCTGATCCATGAGAGGAGCAGAGTTGACCCATGGGAAGAAAAGGAACTTCTTCCAAGGAGCCAGGATGCCATGGATGACGAAAGTATCAGCCATAATCCCTGTAGCTGTTGTTCATTATCTTTCATCAAAAGTATGGAAATGTGAAGAGGGCTTTAAGATAAACTGAGAAAAATGTAAGCAAGTCACATCCCATAATGCCTAGTGTTTGATAAATGCTCTAAGCATGGTAACTGGATGAGGAGATCCAAGACATGATAAAGATCACACTTTAGACCTGTGTTCAAATCCCAGTGTTCTCCTTCGCCAGCTCTAAGACATACAGCAAATTACTTCACTTACTAGAGCAGCAGGTACACAGTCTTTAAAACCAGTTTATCAGTATTATGTTACTTGCTCATTTTAGGTTTTAAGATCAAATAATGTTGGCAAATGTCTTTAATTTATGGTAACATTGATATTATTTTTATGAACAGAAGACTCATTTCACATTTCATATTTCTGGGGAAAAACACTCTCTGGTGGACTGAAAGCAACTTCTGATTGGGCTGTACTCGGATCTTAAGATTGCTGTGAATCTAAGCTACAGGCCACCCTACACAGAGGTCAGTAAATCTTGTCTTCAGATTTAGAAGGCAACAGAGTGAAATAGTTAGGCATTGTGGACCATACAATTGTCTCACCCAATCAACTTTCCATCTGAGAGTCAAAATTAGTTATGGGCAGTCTGTGAAAGATAAGGGTGTGGTCATGTTCTATGCAAACTGTATTTATGAAAACAGGTAGTATGCTAAATTTAACTAGCAGCCAAACCTGGTTGATTGTTAATACACCGTCCTTACATATTGATGGTTGCTGATGGAGATGACAGCGGAAAAGCCTGAAAGGATGAAAGAGCATTAGGCATATCCTTTACAAAGAGCCAAGTATAAGAGAGCCCACTCTTAGGAAGTCATTCCCTTGAGTACGATATTGATCTATTGGATAAAGGAAAGCCATCTACCAACATGTAAGTAAGATGAATGATAGATAATGCTTAAGTTTTGAGCAGAAACGTTATGTGCCTTCCTACTTGGTGGACTTGTGAGCTTGGTGTAGTGAGAGGCAACAAGGCTCCTAGAGGAACAGAATGGAAAATGGGTTTAGGGTGGGGAAAGGGGAACATGGCTGGCTAGACCTTTTCTCTGGTTTTCTAGATCTATCTTCTTCTCTTCTCTACTGGGTACTTCCAGGCTAAGAACTGTTCAGCTCAAAGAGCAAAGCCTACGAGTGGATCCTTAATGGCTTTTCTCCCAGGGCTAGAATCATCAGTGTCTCCAAACATAAGTACAAGGGCAACCTCCTCTCTTCTCCCAGTGCTGGAACAAAGTGCTGATGCGAGGATGGAGGCCCTTCCTTGTCCATCCTGCTCTCTGCCAGGGGTAAGCATGTGAAGCAGATAAAAGAACCAAGAAGGAAGGCCTGAGCCTAGGGTTGGCTGGGGACATGTGGTACTCTAGTATAGCATCAAAGTTTATTAAGGAATAGATACAAATCTCACTGAGGATTCAATGAGGTTCGTCTTCAGTGTGGAAGATAATGGGCCAAGGGGATGATGGGAATGGGAATAGGACCGGGCGGGGGGCACTTTTGAATCTCATGATCCAAATATCTGTACTCTGTTTTGCTCCTCAAGATCATCTCTAGATCCCTTCTTTTGGTATAAGCTAAGAAGTTCCTTCTAGATTTCAGTTAACACAGCCCACAATATGGTCCTCTCTCCATTCCCTCACAGAGCTGATTGTCACAAGCCATGCTTATTTGCCTAGTGTCTGAGCAGCCACATCTGTAGTCTTCTAGAGTCCATCTGTATAGGACCACCTGACTCCACAGGGGAGCTTTTTCTCTGAGCTCCTACAGAATAGTATTCTCATGTCCTCACCATGCCAAGGACAGACATTCAAGGGTGTGACAATCTCTCAACACAGAGTACCTTGGATCCAGGTTCTGGAAAGACATCCCATTATTAACTTCCAGAAGAAAAGCAAGCCTCAGAAGTATCCACAGTAAAAATTTGGGGCTGTTGTGAGGAAGAGTGCAAAGATAATTTTTATGGGAAATTAGTAAATTCATTGTATTTGTGTTGCATCTGTTTGTGTTTCTTTGACTAGATGAGTGTGTACAAATCACCACCACAATGACAAATGTGGAAAACTGAGACTATGAGAATAAATAACTCCCTGCAGGTCACACTATCAGCAAAAGGTAACACTCAGGCTGGAATCATGCTTTGTAAATAAACATCATTTTGTCCTAGTTTTCAGGGGGTTGTTCTGCATGCCCCTGATGTGCCAACCATAGTCACTGTGGACCCATACCTCCTTGTGGGTGGCCATGGCCCTTCAGCTGTCTGAGTATAGTCAGTGGGCAAAATGCCAGTGCTTGGGGGCTCCATTCTCCCCACCGTTCCCCCTGTGCAGCCCCTTCCTCCCTTACCTAGTACAGAGCCAGCACACGCCCAGTAAATTCAGTATTTTTCCATCCCAGTGAGCTCAGCCTTGACTGTGATTTGGGTGCAAGCAGCTGCAGGTGCCTCAAGTCATCAAGAGCTCTCTTCCCCCACCCTCTCCGCAATGCCATCCATGTTTGCTTGCTGCTCTGGACTTTAGATTCTGTCATCTTGCCAAATGCCTGGGCCGCCAGGCACCGCAGCTGACAGTCGATCTGTGGGGCAGAATCCTTCTTCTGGGGGAAAAAAAAAAGGCTAAAGAGGTTAATACACTCAAGTCAGGATAAACACGCCAGCTGTTGGAGTTTCTAATATTTAATATCATTATCAAATAAATAACTCCCAAAGAAATCACACATGTGTGTGCATGCACATACACATGACCCACAGAGTCCACACTGCTTCATTTACAGTGGTTAGAGAGAATATTAATAAAGTATCTTAAAAGCTTCCACAATGGAGTAATGGCCAAGACACAGTTAGAGAACATTTGCATATATTCTGCTGCTGGTCTCAGTCTGAGACACCCTTCTTGAAGTGTGCAGGAGAGAGGAGTTAGGGAGCAGCCAGGGCTGCTCCTCTTCCTGAAATAGGCTATTACCTCCAGGAGCTCTGCACTTATTTTCAGTGGCAGATGCCCATCAAAGAGCAACACACCCACCTGCTTCACAACACAAGATCCATTTGTTTTGTGTAAGGAAAACATAGATCCAGACACCACAGTCTCAGTGGCTGGTTTTGTGATCATGGATATGAATCATGCTGTGCTATTGCTTTTTGACTTACCTTGTGTTTGCTATCATCCCCAGTGTGTTTCTCTTACGGTTCTACCTTTGGATCAGTCATTGAGGCTCCACAGAATTTGAGTGGTTTGTTACGTGTGTTAGGAAATTGCTGGTGACTTTTCCTTCCCAGATCCCTGGCTATGGTCCATCTGGGCTAAGGAACAGAAAATGGTCATCATCACATTTGGTGGTGGTGATGGGGAACATGGGCTAATTTTTTTTAAAGATCCAACAAAATGTTTTCCAGGTCACAAAGCACTGAGCAAAATGAGCTTAGAGCTGCTTTATGCTGACTGTCACCATGGAAGCTGCTCTCAGGACACTACTCGGGTTCTGTTCAGGTTCGATACACTTTTTTTTTTCTTTTTAGATAAAGCCTTCATTGCAAGGGGCCAGGGTTGAGCTATTTCCTTTCTCATCCAGCAAAAGCCTGGCATCCGGTTTGTCTGTCCAGATGTATTTTTGTTTGGGTTTTTACACTGTTCGGCTGAGATCAAGTCATGAATGTCTGCTCTCTGGATGGGTAGAGGAACAACGATTTATGAAGTCAGAGAATGCATGTTGTTTAGCTCAAAAGCCCAGCCGGATGAACTCAGTGAGAGGAAATGCTGCACGGTGTGATCGCAGCAAGCCAGTATCTGGGGCGATTGCTCTTCGGCAAACTTTTGAAAACCGGAACAGGAGGGTATGGTTTTAATAGTCTCTCGTACCTGGGGCTGTATGGGTGGGATGCATCAGATGAGAGAAACTGCATTAAAAATGGGCTTCCTTTTAATAAGACATGCAGAGCATTCCAGCTGGCCTCGGGTTTGTTAACAGGCTTACATGATGGCTGGACTGTCTGTTACTTTCCAGTCAGTGGTAGAGGGATAGACATATGCACGGCCTCTCTCAACACCTCTGCCTTTGGGTCTCCTTGAACTTCCAAATGGCTCAGTGTGCCCTTTCCTTGGTGCCCAGTAAGGTTCCTGGGTTCTACAAACAAGATTTTCAAGTATTTGGTAAATACAAATAAGTGGCCAGGGGTGAGAAAGAAGGTGGGGATAGTGGCTTTTGTGAGGCTGAGTGTGAGGAAGAGGTGACTCAGGGCCTCACCATGATGGAGGCATGGTGTACTTATTGGAAGAATGAGTCTATGTCTAAACTATGTTTCCTGAAGTTTAGATTGCTGATATATTTTTTTTCTAGCTTGATCTGGGTTTGAGCTAAAGCAAAAACTAGTGTTAGGGTCACGGGAATGAATGAGAATAAGGGGGTGTAAAGGAGCTGGTGGGAGTGAAAAGTGGGAGAAAAGGGGAAAGAGGGAGAAGGAGATATGTATGGAAAGAAGGGAATAGGGAGAAAGGAAAGGAGTGAGGAAAAATGAGGAAAACAGACGCTGGTTGGGACCCAGATCTAGGCTGTCTGGGGCAGGGGACTGCCTTCACAGCAGTGCCAGTCTCTCCCACTTATCACGCTTCACCCCACGGGTCACACTCCACTCAGTCTCGGAGGAAGCCTCTCAGACAGCGAACCTAGAGTTGTGGTGACACTCTCTGCCTTGCCTCCTTTTGCAGCAGGCTGTGTGTCTCTCCTTGCTGTCTCTGATGGACAGCAAAACGCACCTCCTCTCACAGCTTCCCCAGCATCTCAGGCATCCATGTGTGTTGAGTAGCTGGGCAAGAATGAAAGGACTGGGCAACCATGGATGACACATACGTGTAAACCCTAGAGACCTCCGGAGTCCACTCAGCTGCAAGTGTCAATACAACCATTGGCTAGTAATAGTAGACATATGTAAAGGTGGTGTAAGAATAAGACAATCAATGGTGTCCATGGCCATTCTCCAGAGATTTCTTTCTGTTGTAGCATCAGATGCTACCATGGAAACATAAAATAAGTTAGATGCAATGTGGGTCTTGTTTTCTGGCGCAGTGACTGAGATGGTTGTACTGGTCAGGTCAGTGGGGAAACAGGGATCAAAAAAGAGCTTCCTCATTTACATCTGTTACTTCCTCCCACTCTTAGCACTGGCTTTATACCCTGAGACCCTCAGAGAATCTCTGACAGGGACACAGGAGTCCACAGACTGGATGCCATTTGCTTAGCAGCTCAGCAATGCCACTAATGTCCTCCATCCACCCAGGCTTTGACTGGCAGAAAACAGGTGAAAGGAGCCAAGGTCAGTTCTGGGCAAGAGAAGCCAGAATAGTTCATGACTGACCTCCAGCCTCCAGCCATGTCTCAAGAGGCAGATTACCTTATAGTCCCCAAGGTGATCAAAAGAAAGAGTATGGAGCTGGGGTTCTGAGTCCATGAGTAAAGGGTCTGTGTGTAAGCATGAAGACAAATTCAATCTCCATCATCCATATAAAAATCTGGGCATGGTGGTGGTCCCACTTGTAATCCTTGTGCTGGAAGACAGAAACAAGGATTCTCTAGCACTCAGTGTGGCCAGCCAGTGGAGACTAGTCTGTGTTTGAAGCTCATTGAGAGAAACAAATAGACAGCATTCTACAACACTGACCTCTGACCTCCACATGCATGTGCACACACATAGGAACATTATATACACACACACATAGGAACATATGTACACACACTCACACACACATAGGAACATATACACAGACACTCACATATACACATAGGAACATGCACAAACACAGAGGAACATACACTCATTCACATACATATATGCACACTACTCTCTCTCTCTCTCTCACACACACACACATACACACACACACACACACTCACACACACCACTCATACCACACACACAATAATATGAGACCCTACGAGAGTTTCTCCTTGCTGAGGCTGATTTTAAACAACAGAATCAAGTGTGATTCTCTGTGAGTTTTAGTCTTCTATGAGGATTTTCCTTTATAGAATTACAAACATTTTGTGCTCTGTGAGGTGAAGTCTCCTTGCTTAATTCTCAACTCCAGCACGTGAAGAAGGACGGGCACCATGGCCCTTATTCCCAGTTCCCAGCCTCCCTCCTGTGTGAGTGCCATGTGTTATTTATGTGACTTGCTCTTTTCACATAGATACCTCGTGCTCCTTGTGGCAGGGGGTGGCTTCCCCAAAGTGCTGTGAATGCTCCTCATTGGCATATTTTATTCATTTGCCTCAGTTACTGGACCACTCCTTCCTGCAAAGCCAGAATTTGCCCTTGAGGCATCAGATGGAGTAGTCAGATTGTCAAATGTCTCTCATAATTGAAGTGAACATCAACACAACATTTGTCAACTGGAAACAAACAGCCCTGGTGAGGTGGCAGAGCTGTCACCTTCCTGGGACTCCTTTGGGTCTTTTTGGGAGTCAAGGTCAGTCTTAGACTTAGGATGTCTGAGACCAGGGAATGACTAGCCTAGGGCAACTGGTGGGGCAGTCCACAAAATGTATTTACAAAACACCTGCTGTCTTTTCCTTTCTTTGTCTTTTCGGGGAGTCTCATCTTCTAACATCTAAGGGCCCAAGAGCAACCTGGTTTAGCATGCCCACAAACCCTCTGTTTGATATGCCTCTGCTCTCAGAGTTTGAAGAATAAATGAAGTTCAAGATGGGGCCCAAATGACCTCCCCCTCTGTTCCCAGTGGCTCCAGGCCCCAGGAAAGTCACCAAAATGGAGCCACTTTATCATCTGTGCTCTCCTGGGCCTCTGCAGCTCCCTCTATAAAGATGTCTCGTAGCTTTATGGGAGACACTTGGTGACGGAGTGAGAAGACAACAGGGAGCTATGAAGAGTTTAGTCCCAAGCTGCAGATATGGGTCAGTTGCAGGCACGAGGATCTGAGTTCAGTTCTAAGAATCCATGTCAAAAAGCTGAGGATGGTGGCAGATATATGTAATCCTAGCCTCTAGGTTGATCTCTGGGGCTCCCTGACCATCACCTACTTGTGAGTTCCAGATCAATGAAAGAACACACACATAGACACACACATGCACACACACACAGATACACACATGCACACACTGACACACACACTGACACTCACACACAGATACACACACACTCACACAGATACATATATGAATACACAGACACAAACACACACAGATATATACACAGACACACATACTCTCACACATGCACACACACATATATATACACACATAGACACACACATACTCTCACACATGCACACACACAGATACACAAACACACACACACACACACACACACACACACACACACACACACACGAGTAAGCCTTCTCTGCTCACTTAAGTTCAGAAACAAGAGCTCCTCTTGGGCCAGCATGTAGCCATATCTGCTTCCTTTCCCAGGCCTGCTGGTCTGCTAAGGAAAGGCTAAGGTGTGACAGTCACCATCCTCCTCCAGGCACACCTGGCAAGATGCACAAATGAGATGCAGGCCTTGAAGCCCACCCTCATGGTCCTTAGGGTCCCTACTATCTCTAACCCTGCCCCACAGTGCCAGCCCCAACTTTAATAGAACAGACACTTGTACAAGAAATTTGATTCCATTCCCTGTCACTAGTTTTTAGGGACAAAATGAAAATATGTAACTTTTTTCTTTTTTATTATGTCTCGTTCTCTGAAATTAATGTGAGCTAAGGGACAGTGTGGATGTAGTAAGGTTTATTGGTTTTAGTGGGTTAATAATGGCTTTATTCTCTGAGGAATTCCAAACCCAAAGGATAGATTTTGGGAGACTGAGAGAGGAAGCTTCCAAGTGGGGACATATTAAATGCAACTCCAATCAACTGACAACCTGACATATCAGACTGGTCCTGTGATTCATGCAGTCCAGCTCCCTTGCTATTTCTTTCCATAGATGAAAGTGAATTTCCAGACCGCCCACACTGGACAGACATCTGCTGGTGTTGTTTTTTAGTTCCCTGAGTTTTGAGACTGTGTCCATGTGATCTTTAACCCCAAAGAGGCAAAACAGAGAAATCAGTGGTGGAAGGTGTCAGGGACGAGGAGTTGGCCCCTCTTGTTGTGTGGGGTGCAATAAATCAGTGACTGTTGACTTGTTGGGGAGTAAGAACACTCTCTGGGCTGGCACATGAGGGCATCACCCACGTGACACTCCTAGTAGGTTGGAGATGACAAGGAAGCACAGTATTTTCCAGAATGTGCTCTGTCTGGCACAGATGCCCAATGCAAATCCCTGTGTAGGGAAATCTTTCTGTCTTCCTCTGCTGTTCTGAAGATGAAGACCTAACATCTACTTGCTCATGTCTGCTTTTCCTTGCCTACTCCTCCACACACACTGTAGGACTCCTGTCCTGTCCCTTCCTGATTATCCCTACTCCTCTCTCACTCTCACAGTTCTCTGCCTGTGGTTCTCTCCTCTCCCTTCTTTTCTTTTCACCTGTCACTTCTAAGCAGGCAGTTCCACACATGACCTCTTTTGCTCCCATTCCCTGCAACCTTATACATGCTTCTGTGTGAACGTTTCTCCTCAAAGTGTCTTCCCTTGCCTATTCCCCTGTTTTCATGGATTCTATCAGAACCTTAGTCCTGGTGGTTTCTGTGCCTTCATTCTGCATGTCTTCACGGTCCCCAGCCACTCAGTTGTATTGTTTCCTACAATTGCCCCTGAGCATTCCCTTTTCAAATTTCCATTCTTGTGACTCTAATTCAGGTCTTGTCAGTGATTGCAGCATCCCAATTTATCCCTCTGTCACCTTAGGTCTTGTACATCTCAATCTGATAAACCTTCCTCTAAACACTCATTTTTCTCCCAGGTAACTTCTGGATTAAACCTCTTCAACATCTCCTACCTAAACCTGCTACTTAGGTTGATCCAACACATCCACTGAACCCACTCTTCCTCAAGGAGGTCCATGGCTGCAGAACAGACCAGTGTCTTCCATGCCTGAGCACAATGTAGATTTCAAATGTCTCCTAACCCTCCCTTCCCCTCTTTGCTGCTGATTTCTTGAAATAATTTTCTTCCTTTGGCCAATTTGGCGAATGTTACCAAGCCTACCAACCCACGTTAAGATCAATAGCCCAGTGGTCAGAAAGATTCCGATAACCACGATGCGTGCGTCCACTATTCGGCCTCTGCTCAATGTTAGCCAAGCTCCCAGGCATTGAGGACACGGAGATGAACTCTGCTGAGCGGTCCCTGCTCTGGTGGAGCTGACACTGGGGAGGTTGGAGAGAAATAAAATAATAAACCAGCAAGTGTGTAAGGTAACTTTGGGCAAATACGAGCAGCCATTTGATCCCAGGGACTCTCCTCATGGAAGAGAACGTCTCAGTGCCTTTCCTGGGGCCAGTGAGTGAGTGACAGAGCCTGGATCCAAGCTCATATCATCTGTCCTTTCATCTACCTACACTGCTTGTTTCTAGTTCGAAATGTTAAACACCTCAAGGTCAGTTCACAGTTCCCCTAACTTTGTCCTAGGTTGCTTGCACAAAAGGCAGAAGCAGGCAGGGGATTGTGGTCCTAGAAGAACAGTGTGTAGCATTCCTTATTTTTCTAAAGCCGGTCACTAGCACCCCAGGATCCTACTCATTTGGAAATGCCACCAAGCATTTGGGGTTAATAAAGATACTGTCATGAAGTAATGGCTTGTATTTTCCACTAAATTTGCCTTTCAAATGGCAAATTCTATCACTTGGACAGTGACTATGACCCAGGGGGAACTCAGTGTCCAGCCAGCTTCCTCCTTCTGACGGTGACAAGAACAGGCCATCCCAGCAAGAGCAAGTCTGGGAAGAGTTTCAGCAATTTGCTGAGGACACTGTGGCAGGGTACTAGCTACAAAATCAGCTTTTCTGTCTTCAGGGAGAAAAAATACAGAAGAGAGAGATGGGGGGTGGCAGAAGGAGGATGGGAGGGGTGGCAGAAGAAGGATGGGAGTTATCCCAACTTCCTATTTTAGAGCCATACGGATGAACAATAGGCCACCTTAAAGGAAAGGAAGGTAGATTTGAAATAATCTCACTTATACATAAATAATTCTTGCTTTTTCTCCACCTCTTCACGCATTCTATATTGGTGATTGCGATTTGGCTCACAAAACCTGTAGCACAGGATGGTACCCCCCCAACTCTGATCTCCCTTTAAATTATTTTCCATTTAGAGTAAATCCTATAGCATGGCACAAAACTTTATTGAATAGCTCATTTGAGCAGAGAATACTTTTGAAAGAATATTAGTAAACTCTTTCAATGGAGTCAAAACACCAAAATGGAAAATTCAAGTTTTGAAGAGAGCCATTACGTGTGATTAAATCTCTAAAAAGGAGAGAACAACGCCCACAGAACTCTATTTAGCCATTTCATGTCTTTAATTGTCCAAAGATTTACTTTAAAAGCACGGACATGAAAGGATGCTGAATGTTACAGTATTTAGAGGGGGGAGTGAAGACAGGGTCTGTTCACCAGCAAATGGAGCTTAGCCCAGAAGTGGAGACAACAAAAGCGGCAGGAACCTGCTTCCTTCTACAATGTAGGGAGAGAGGGGGCATAAAAAGGCAGCAATTCTTGACTTTGCTTTGAGGAGCACAATGGGCGTGATTAGGGATCCCGAGAGCAAGAGCATCCGAGTAGCAGCCACATCCACCCGCTGGCTGGTAATTAGGATGAAACCCAAGGGGAAGAAGCTGAGAAGAGGGAGATGGAGACTGGGTGTGTGGAAAGGGATTTGAAAGGTAGTTTTTGAATTTTAGCACAGATAAAGATCACTATAGGAGCAAGGTTTTTTTTTTTAAATCATGTACTGTCTTCAACAAGATTATGATTAATAAGATGAAAGGTGGCAACCTGCAGGTTTAAATCTCCCCAGGGCACAGGTGCTGAAATGGTCCTTGGACCAGAAGGTGTGTGACGGAAGGAGAGAAGAGCTCAGACATAAATCTGAAAGAGGAATGCCACTTGGTAGAGGGAGAAAGAAAGATCTCCCAATGTCCTGATAAGGGCCCACTGCCTACATTTTCTGTCCCTTTCTTACCTTCAAATGCACAGATGAATCCAGGCAAGAAAGGTGGTGGTGGGAGCCAGTAATGTGGTGTATCATTATAGTGAACTCTTTTTGGAAAGGACGGAAATAAAAGAAATTTAAGCAAAAAGCAGCAACACAAAGAGTTAAAAAAAAATGAGAGTAGCAGGTGCTAGGTTGGCGGTCACAAAGTCATTCCCAGGTGGACGTGAACAAAATGATTTGAAAATTTTGTTGATGAATGTAAAGGACATTTTAAAAATAAATAAAATCGTGTCTTGTGGTCAGGTCTTAGGAATGGTTTTGATTGTGCTCTGTCCGATGGAGAAAGTGCGTCTGTGGTGTCCTACATGAGCCCGGGGGCACGGAGCTTGAGTGGCAGCTCCTCTCACAGCCAGGCATCTCTTTTGGGATGAGTTCAATCTGAACACCAGAATTCAGCTAACTGCATTCTAAAAATTCTCAGTTCTGGCCATCCCACTCAAATCACTGTCACTAAATATGTATGTGGTGATTGTGATCCTCCTGCTTTCAGTATACCATTCAGACACAGGGGTTTTGTTAAGCATGTGTGTGTCACATGGTGGGTGTGAATTATCTAGCAGCAGATAGAGGTGATAACAAGGGTTGGTACCTCAGAGAGCCCCACCTTGTTTTGTCCTATAGAAGGAAGGGGGAGCGGGGAGCTGCACTGAGAACTTGAGGTTCCAAAATCCTGTCTCACTTTGAATACAGACTCTAGTCCCCCCCCCCCGCCCCGGCTTTTTTTTTTTTTTTTGGTTTTTCGAGACAAGGTTTCTATTTGTAGCCCTGGCTGTCCTGGACTCACTTTGTAGACCAGGCTGGCCTTGAACTCACATAGATCCGCCTGCCTCTGCCTTCCAAGTGGTGGGATTAAAGGCATACACCACCACGCCCGGCAACTCTAGCCCCTTTTATTCTCAGAATGAACCCACAAAGACAGGGGAATACTCCTTGCTTATCCATAGACACCACTGAAGTTCTTCAGGGTTAAGTCAGATGTCAAGAGGGGATGACAACCCAAGTGTGGATGACAACAGAGGCCAGGATGTTGCTCTTATTTCTATCAGTTCCATCACTCACTGCGTACGGGGACGCTTGGGGTTAGGGGAGACACTAGCTTATCACACCATCCAGGGAACACCACAAAAACGAAATAGATGTGAGCTCTACATGCCACGTCTTGGTGATTGTATAAGAATATTTTTTTAAAAATTCTGTTGTCCTTTATTAAACAAGGCAAGATTTACTTTTCCTCTGTGGCTGCAAGCCACCATACAGAGATGGCTGCCTTGTTTGTTTGACTGATTGTAGTTGAGGCTGGTTGGGAACTCATTATGTGGCTACCCTGCCTCTTCCCTCCTTTCCTGCCTCCACCTCCCAAAGTGCTGAGGTTATAAGTGTGCTGCTTTGCCCAGTGTCTTACTTTCCTTATAAAAACCAACTTAATGGAGGAAGAATTTATTTTGGCTCACAGTTCCAGAGTACAGTCCATCACAGAAGGAAAGGCATGGAAACAGGAGTACTAGCAGTCAGGAGGAAGAGAAAGAAGAATGCACTGGGCTCATTTTTTCCTTTTAACACAGGTCTCAGCCCAGGGAATGGTGCCACCCACAGTGGGCAGTTCTTCAATCTCAATTAACCTAATCAAGATAATGCCCCACAAACCCATCTCCCAGGTGACTCTAATCTAGATCTAATCAAATTGACAATTGAGATTAACTGATATACCAGATCTGGGTTTGTTTGTTTGTTTTGTTTTAAGGTGAAAGAATTCCCCCTTTAAAAATTCAACATCTAAAATGTTTCACTTAGGGTCTATGCAATGGCTGGCTTTCAAGGATTGCTCCACAGGGCCTGGAGTCAGTGACAAGTAGGCCTCTGGCTCCCAGCTTCTCTAGTTTGTCCTTCAAGCCTGTCGTGTGCTGGGTGACATAGTAATGGTGCTGGACTATAGCTAAAGCTTCAGGCTGTCCTTTTCGTTGCTCCCAGCCTTGAACGTGAAAACAAAACTGGAGTGCTGGGCTAGGAGGTTCTGTATCTGTTCCTTTAATGCTTCATTTCTTCTATTATATAAATAGCACATTTTAGAAAGTCCACAAAATAGAGACAATAATACAATCCTGACCATTTAAGGTAACTGTCTTCACTTTGGTAAATTCTGCTCCCATGCTTGGTCTTCAAATATCCAGAAAACATGTGCACTGTGTCTCCCTCAGCCGTGCTTACATTGTCAGAGACCATAAAGTATATAGTCTTTTTCTCCCCTGTTTTTCTCCCTTTCTTTCTTTTACACCCCTCACCTTGAACTTTCTTTGTTCTTACCTCAACCCACCCCGACTCCAATTTTCTCCCTTACTTGAATACAAAGCTTCTGGGGGGATTGTGTGTCTAAAGACCCTGATGAACCCCCACTGGTTTGTAGCTGGTGTCTTTTCTAGGAGTTTGCTGGGTAGTTTGCTGCAGGGGCATCCTGTCTCAAGTCAGCACTGTCCCTTGTCCCTTGTGGTTCCTAGAAGTAAGTTGATGTGGGCAACTACAAGGAGTGGAATGAAAGGCTACAGCACTGCACCACACCCCAAGGGAAAAGATAAAGGGTGGCAGAATGGCTCATAATTGTAGATGTGTTATAAAAATCAGTATGTTACACATTTCCACCAGATTGGGGGGGGGGGGCACGCTCAGATGCCTGTCAATCATCAAATGATACTGTCTTCAATGAGAGAGATTGACCCTGAGCCCTGGCTTCCTGAAGGGAGAGAAATGTTCCCTTGTTTTGTTCCCTCCTCTAGGTCCTGAACTTAGTTCAGTGGTATTAGAATACATCCTCCATAGAAACTGTTTCATTTTAAGAAAGCTGTGTGACAACAGGAAAGGCAACTCCGATCCATGGTGTCCTTTAGCTACACAAAGCACCCCTCCAGCGCTTCCACACACAAAAGCAAAGACAATGTCTGAGGTGGAATGTTAGGTGGCTGACACCCGACAATAGGAGATTAGCTGGAGCTTGCCTTTGGAAGTTTCTGCCAGGGCAATTAATGTCCAATCTTCTCAATGATAAGCATTTTGAGAGGGGCCAACTATGTTGGTGGGAAATCTAAGAATCAGCAAGGGTATCTCTCAAGAGGGCAGCACGCATGAGCATGGACGCTCGAAAGATGGGAAAGGGAGATATTCAGGGGTCTTTCTTGATGAGAAAACACTATCATCTCCACACACTTTAATAAAGGTAAATTGCAATTTACGGTACTTCCCCTGTGGCTCAATTTCTTTGGCAATTATTATATTAGAGTGACACTTCTTTTGAATTACATATTTCAATTACTATTAAAAAAACCAAAGTCCTTAAGTTCGTGCTGACTCCGAATGTAGCTTCTGGAGAGTTCTACCTTTGACACTCCAAGGATAGCATCGTTTATCTCCTTAGCACTCGGAAGCCCATTATGCATGGCGGGCAAGGAGGGAGCCACTGCCTGCACAATAGCGTTCAATATTATCAAAGCACTTCTGCTGGATTCGACCATCTCTGCGCTGTGTGTTGTGGTAACCCCAGGTGCCCGGCTGCCTTTCTTTGCACAGGACACAATGGCAAATAGAAACATTAACTCTCACAGTGTTGCAAGAATCCAACTGCATTATTCCCTGACCTCCAGGAAGATAATGTGTCATTTGCTGTACAAAAATAAAAGTTTTTCAAAGCAGTTGGAAATACAATGGTGTACACTTCACGTGCAAAACTGCTTTTCTAGGGTTTATTTGTTTGGCCTTTTGGAGGGAGAGAATGGAAGGGTTGCAGGGAGATGGCAGCTCAGGTTGGCTGCTTCCCTCCCTTCTCCCAGGAGGATGGAGAGGCTTCTCATGGCTACATGGGGAGGGTGAGGAGGAGCAGCCACAGAGCCTGGGACAGAAGATAGAGAAGCCCTGCTCGGTGTCCGAACACCCCATGGGCAGTGCTTGGGGACATCTTGGTGGGTGGATATTTACTAGAAGTCAATAGTACCCGTGGGCTTCGGTTCAATTCTAATGAGGCCAAGGTTATCCAAGGGCCAGCGGGTTTCCTTCTGTTCCCTCTGCTGCTGAGTGCCTCTGTCAGCCGCCAGGCCTCTCACAGATGCAGGGAGGGGGGGGGTATGGCGTGGGCAGGAGGCTTCTCCCAGACAGATGGCTCCCCAGCTGTTTGTGCTGATGGGTAACTTCGGTTGCCACTGCTCAGCTGCCCCTCTATGGGCTCTGTGTCCTCCAAAGCCTTTCACTTTTGGTGGCTTGGAAACTACTCCTCAAGGCCATGTCATCATACAGGGTGTCATTGGAGCGTACAGCTCCTGAGCAGTCAGGTGTCTTTCACGGGAGCCTAGAGCTGTGTAGTTAATGGTGGGTACTAGCGAGTTTGATGGCAATTGGGCCTCCTGAGACTCACCCTTTGTCTTTCAGGTGACACTCCTTTCTGATCAGCTGGGGCTCCTTATCTTCTGACCAGGGAAATGGGCACCCCTAGTCTTTGCTTTTGTCCCCTGTTTGGTAAAATGTAAACTAGAGGTATGGGTCATCTTGCTTCTATTCTGACACCCTCCTTGCCCTAGTGGCTGCTGTCACACATCATCTGTTGCCAGGGAAACTGTCTTTCACTCAATATTGCACCTCAGACTCATTTTATGCTCCTGTGTCTCACCTAGATGTTTAAGGTCCTTAATTTTTGGGTGTGAAATACAGGAATGTTTTGAATTCCTTCCCCATTTTATTTTGCACCCAAGCCCACTGCTCCATTCCCTCTCTTTGGAGCAGATCCTAATGCAAAGCTGTATCAGGTGAGATTCTTTAGAGATAGGGAAGGACAAGGACATGTGCATGTAGAACATACAAACATAAACAATAATATATGTACATAACCATATAGTTTGCTTGAGGGGATTAGCTCACATGATTCTTGGTGCTGCCAAGTTCTACATGTGTGTAGGACAGGCTGGCAACTCAGACAGGAGCTAGCTCTGCAGTGTTCAGATAAGATTTCTTTTTTAGAAGTGAAGTGGCTGTCTTCCTTAATTTTTTCCTTCCTTCCTTCCTTCCTTCCTTCCTTCCTTCCTTCCTTCCTTC
>CAJQZJ010004750.1:12197212-12219412 GCA_907164525.1 Lophiomys imhausi | reverse complement strand
ACACACACACACACACACACACACACACACACACACACACACACACATTCCCTAAGCTGATGAGGCATCCAAATCTTCTGGCCTCCAGAGCATCATAGCTCTTGGATCACAGAAGTGTGATCACTGTGGCTATTTGCGCTGCTGTGTGGAAACACTAGCATCCAATGCTTGAAGGCTGCCTTCCACCATTACAAGTAGAGGCAGAATTGTTATGCTGAACTATCATCAGGTTCGAGAACATCTTAAGAACATTCCTTGGGCCTGATAGGTTGTGAAGAAGTAGTTGAGAAGTAGTTCTGCAATTGGGTAAGAACACAGGAGCTGAGGGTACGGTAAGGGCCTGGGGAGACAGAGCAGTCAGGAAGTCTCTGCTGCCCAGGCCTGAAGACTCAGGTGTTCTATCTCCAGAACCCATGCAAAATATGGTGGGTGAGTGCAGCAACTTGCAGTGGGCAAGATCCAGACTCTGAGTCTAATTCCAGTATTGGGGAGACAGGCAGGGGATCATTTGGGTTCCAGCCTAGCCTAATTGGTGAGTTCCAGCAAAAGAGTCTATCTCAAAAATTAAGGTGGTCAGTTCCCAATGAGTTCTTCTCTAGCCTCCTCATGCATATGCATGCACATTCATCCCCTAATATACACTCTCACACACACTCACACACATACATACATTCATACACACACACTTACACACACACACAAACACACGCACATATGAACTATGAAGAGGAGAGAGAAAAGAGAAGGGAGAGAGAAGGAGAAGTGAAGATGAGGAGTAGACAAAGAATAACATACACAGTAGCAGCAAGATCCTCCAGCTAAGCCTGAGATCACCCCATCATTTTCTCCCTTGATGTGGTCAAGCTAGTGCCTGTTCATCAGGAAATGGAAGCAAGTGAGGTGCACAGCCAACTGGCCTAAGCTCTCAGCCCCGAAGGCCACACAAGCTGCAAACAGGAATACATGGGAATCAAGTGTCCCCTGGGTTCTGAGGTCTTTTCCAGCTTCCAGCCTAGCTTGCTCTAACACCCGACCCAAGGCGCTGGGTAATCATGGCGATTATTTCAAATGTTCCTCTAGACCACATGATGCAAAGAGGCCTTTGCCACAACAGACCCCACTCTTTGAGGCAACATGTTCTTTCTTCCCAATTTGCTCAGTCAGTCCCGAATAACTTTCCATGGGGCTCCAGACACTGTAGCCTGACAGCTACGCCAAGGCGCGAGGGACGCGACGGAATTGCTCTACAAGCAACCTTGCCAAAGGCCCTTTCGATGCACAAAGCTGGCTCGAGCTTTGTATATTGAGGGAGCTAAATCAATGTTAAATGCTTGGTTCTTTTCACAGGACAATGACCAGGACCTAAGCTGCGTCCTTCCTTTTTGATTGACACTTGAAACGCAGCGCAGGAATCAGCCAGAGGCGCTGCTACAAGCCGAACTCTCTGCTGGGAGAACCGCTGGTGACATCTGCAGAAGGGCCGACAAAAGGCAGTTGAAAGCTGTGTTTGTCGCTTCCCTCTCAGATCTGGTCGCTTTCATGGAGCTCCTTGCTTGCTTTAATATTATGATTCAGCACCTGGCTTTTTTGAACCTTGCTTTAAACTTCAAAAGGCGAGGTGGTATTAACAAACATGAAACGAAAAAGTGGCGGTAGTTTGATTTACTGTTGTCGTCTTATCAAGGGTTTTTTTTTGTCACCAGCTGCCACGTTCTGTCATCTCTGGAACCATTATCATTTCTCTAAAATCTAAAAGAGTCCACTTAATAACGGCTTTGAATACAGGCAGGATCAGTAACATACACAGTTCTGGGGATGACAGGACCATCAAATGAAAAGAAAGATGTTGCCAAAAAAAAAAAAAGCCCTCAAACCACACAAATAAGAGCCACCGTACTTTCTACTGACCTTGATTTCAGAATTAAACAAATCAAATCCAATTCTATTGTTCATTTTTAATTCCGGTGTAGAGTTTCCTTGAGAAGTTCCTTTTTGTTGTTGTGAGTAGCAGGGTGGAAAAACAAAACCTGAAATCACAACAAGGCTTTGCTCCCCCACATGGAGAAGCAAACATCTGCACTTGGGGACAAGTGCTGTGACCTCTGCTGGCCTGACCACTAGGTTAATTACTGGCTCACTTTCACCAACTTTCTCCTCTCTGGAGCTCTCCTCTCCCTTGACACTGACAGCCAGCCAAACATTGAAACCCTGTCCCCAACCACTGAGGGTGGCTGCTCTGTGTTTCTCCTAAACACCTAATGAAAGCCAGGAACCTCAGAGGACCTTCAAAAGGAAAATATGTTAAAGCAGAGTCTGGCAAATGAAGCTCACTGATTAGTCCTGGACCACAGATCTCTTAGGAGCATGAAGTTGGTCAAAGCCACAGGGCAACCAAGAGATCATCCAGGCCAGCGTTCTGATTTTCCCAGGGACCTCAGTAAAAATATGGCTGCCGGCGTCCTACTCCCATCTGAGTTCACCACCCAGTGCTCATTGTGGACACCTATATTTTAAACAGTTGCTCCTGGAGGTCCACCTCGACAGATGAGACTTCTGGGAGTCACCCAACAGTGGACAGGTAGCAGAGCTGGGTCAAGGGCAACTGACAAGTGTCCAGCACCATGGTTCCATGGCGGACCACGGATGGAAATTGGAGTGCTAAGTGGGTGCTGCTTTTCAATCTGGAACAGGCTGAGCACTGCTTGCCTAAGATACAAGATATGATAGCTCCAACTCCCAGATCTGTCTTGCCTTGCTTGTTTCCTCTGCCTCTCTTTCCCCTGGTCTTCAGAACTTCGCCATCTGACGTCACTGGTGAGGAGTATCTTTCCCTCATGCTCCCTACTCTGGAGCCCTCAGGGCTTGAGGATGTCTGACTTGGAGGAAGTAATGGGTGACAGACATTAGGAAAGTGAGAGACAGAGTACAGGCAAAGCTTCTGATTGGCTGGTATCAAGTGAGAGACAGAGAACAGGCAAAGCACTGATTGGCTGTTATCAAGTGAGAGACCTTCCCTCTGGCTTGATCTAATGCTCCTTCCTCAATTGCATCCAAACATTTGATCCATTTCTCTTTTCTTTTTCTTTTTCTTTTTTTTTCCATTTCTCTTTTCTGATCTGGGGGCCAGCCTTGTAGCTTTATGACCCTGTATTGTCAGAATTAATATTGAAAATCCACTACTCTTTACACAAAGGTGGCCTGGAGCTTCAGGTGATCACTAGTAGAGCTAGAAGGGGCTCCCAGTACCTCACAGGCTGTTTTGGATAGAATGGGCAAGAACACCTTTGGGGACATTAGTGGATTTGTTCTTGAAATATTGAGTCTGCAGCAACACCTCCAAATAGGAAAATTAACCCCAAGCAAAATTACGATGTGTTTAGTACCGTGAATCAGATCCACATAGATAACACAGAAAGGTGCAACAACAGCACTGGACTTTATCTTCATGTTAGCCTTAACCAAGAGCAAACAGCAGCCTGGAGATCTGGGCTAGAAAGAGTCAGTAGCAAAGCTACCGTGATCCATCAGTACTGCCTTCCATGGACAAGGGGCTATGTTAGTTTGTGATTATAATGAGCTCAGACAAATCACTCCATTTTCTCAATGTACCATAGACATGCTGCCTTGTTGTGTTTTGAGAATTGCTGATGTGGTCAACAGAAACTCATAATCACACTACTATCAAGCAATTGGGATCAATCACTAGGGGAGAGGACTCAAGAATCTTGAGTCAAGAAACCGTGTCTATTCTTAAGTCTTCTTCAAATCTGGGATTTTTTTTTAAAGTTTTCTTTCTTCCCCCCTTCCTCTCATTCTCCCCCTCCTGTTCCTCTTTCTTCTCCCTCACCTTCTCTGTCTCTGTCCCTCTCACCCTTCCTTAGCACTAGCATCCTGACCTACTGTAAAATTGTTCCATTTTGGACACAAAAGTATTTATCCCCCCACTATACTTCATAGTTGTTCCCCTTTATTGAAATATATTTCTCTATTTCTATGCTCTCTGTTCTCAAAGGCACAGTGTGACAGTAGGATTTGTGGTAGTCTGGTGATTAGGGACATCAGACTGGGATTCAGAAGCCCCAGCTATATATTGTCTTTGCTGCATACTGCCCAGGCATCCTTGGACCGTGTCCTGAAGCTAGTTCTGAAACTCTGTATTTTTCATTGTGAAATGTGACTAAAGAGGTATCTGCCTGTTATTCTGTTTGGAAGTCTGGAAGGAGGAAATGTGTGTTTGCAGCTTTGTGTTCTGCTAATTCAATGCTTCTGTGAATGGAGCCCAGCTCAGCTCTGTGAGGTCTCTACCTCCTTAGCATGGTCTGAGGAAGGACTATGCATCACCTCTGAACTAGCCCCTCAGTTCTTCCTCCTCAGTGATTATATTTCTTGTTCAAATTTGAGAGTCTTCATTTGGGGCGACCAAGTGACCATCGTCAGCCATCCTTGTAAAGAAGTCTCTTATAAGAATTTACTGAAAAAGGCTTGGTTAATGTTTGCCTTTCTTAAGAATGCGGGATGGAGAGAGACCAGGATAAAGGGAAGCACTGCTAGAGAGAAAAGGAATGAAACTTATTTTAGTGGCAGCTGCAAGTCATACCAAGGACCTGGGTCTGGCTCTGCCCTTTGCAGACTATGTAACCTTAGGCAGGTGACTCCCCGCTGTTGCCTGTGTTTAATCTCACTTACTCATGACTCATTCCCAAGTATCAGTCTGCACATCAGTCCTGTGAGGTTCTGTTCTAGTTAGTAAAGCATTTACATTGTTTCTTGTAGCAAGCCTGAGCTCTTTAGGGAATTACAACCGGAGAGACAAATTACAATTAGAAAAAGTAGTAAGGAGCCAGCAGGATGGGTCAGTGGGTAAAAGTGTTTACTACCAAGCCTGATCCCTAGGACCTACACGGAGCAAAGAGATACCTGCCTCTCACAAGCTGTCATCTTACCTTCACACACACACACACACACACACACACACACACACACACACAAATAAACAAATAGCATGAATAAGTTTTTTAAGAGATAAAGTAGTCAAAGATACCACAAAATATCTAAGGCAATATAAAGAAAGAATGAGAAGAGGGGGCAGAATGAAGAAGGAAAATTCTTTGAGCAGGTAACATTAATTGAGAGGTGAGAAACAAGCCCCAAGAGGGCTGAGAGGGGTGTTTGAGGAAGGAGTAAGAATGTGAAATTTTCTTTACACTTATGGCATCATAGTTCATATGGCATGCTTGTCTGCAGGACATATTTTCCCAGATAGGGTGAGCATCTTTGTCCTGGTTTGGATGTGGGAATAAAAGAAGGATTGAAGACCCTGGAAGGACTGAGAGTGAGGTAGATGACGAAAGAATTCCTTACTGGAGAGACAGGGACAGGGTTCTGTTTAGATGTAATACATTTCTAAATGTACAAAGGATGAAGCACAAATAAAGAGAAGAAAGAAGGGACTGTAGGTGTGGCTCCCATGTCTCAGGACCCACCCCTCCTTCTCAAAGTGAAACAGTAAAAAAGAAGGCTGTTTACCAAGGGCTGAGAGATCAAACAGTTTCTTCTTTAAAAGAGATTGGTTTTATTTTTCAGTTTTATTTAACCAACTTACCAGCCCAATACTGGCCTCGATGTAGAAACTACATAGAAATTACTGTTTTGGTCCAGAATGTCCAAAGGGTTATCAATGGCCTCTATACTTTTCTCTGTCTGTTGAAGATACAGCCTTAAGAATGTGGTGGTTCCAAGCCATGACAGCGTTCGTATCACTAAAGTTCAAATGGCTTTTGTTCTGTGTCCAGTATTTTATTGATAAACTAGGGATGCACACTAACAGTGTTGGCAAACTCTGCTTCTCACTCTTTTAGATGAGCACAGAGACCACAGCCATCAAGGAAACCATGACTTCTTTTCTATTACACATTTCTTCTAGGTGTGAAACCAGCAAAGCAAGCTGCTCCCCTCCCTTCCCGTAGCTCGTGTACTTCACCAGCTCCATAGAGATGATGCCTACAGGAAACTTTCTAGATAAAAATGCCAAAAGGCGACAAGTATGCAGGAGAGGGAGCCGCTGGTCACTTGTCTGACACCACACTGATGGCACACACCAGAAACTCCTCAAAACATTCTAATGTATATCCCCAAAACCAACCTGCTAAGGAGCCCCTAGAAATTGAGGACGTGTGTGCCTGGTCTTGAACTCAGGATGGGTGTAGAGTAGAATGGACTCTCTCTGAACTTTTTGCTTTTCCTTTAAGATGTGAAAACCAATCCCTCAATCACAGCACACGTGTGCACAAGCAAGCCACACACACAATACAGCACACATGCTAGGTGCACATGCAGGCATACACACAACACAGCACACATGCACATGTGCACATGCAGGAACACAGAACTCTTGGGAGTATATGCTAACATCTCCTGCTGCTTCTCAAACATTGCTTTTCAGGTATGGGGGGAAGCAGAGGTGACCAGTTCGTTTCTATGGGAGACCAGGATCCTTACAACAATGAAGTCAATATCTTTTGGGACAGTCAGTTGGCCCTTACCAGAGACCCACTAAGAAGGAACCAATGGAAATGGGATAAAAATAAATGCCCACAGTAGAATTTGACATAATTAATCTACTCGAGAAAAGAAAAACTTAAATTTGATTATTGGTTGCTATAGATTTTCCCTTCAGTGGCATGATAGTTATTAATTGTGCCTTCCTTCCCTTCTAGATGATGAGAGTCCAGAAAAGCCACAGATCTCTGTTGTCTGGCCCTCCTATTTCCAGAATCCTGAACAAGCCTGGTGTTTTTTGGTTTGATGTGGATTATTTGTTGATTTAATGGTGCTGTTTGTACATCCAAGCCCAGTTTCTCAGGAAGTTAGATGTTAGAGGATTCTCCAAAAGTAGTCTGAGGTAGCTCACGGACTGTCAGGTTACCACAAATGAAACCCAAGGCAACATCTGTTGGTTTATTATCTGTTACTCCTGTGGTCTGTCCTGTCTGATGCTGATGTCACCATACAAGTTCTTAGGTCATGGAGTACTTCAGTCCTTCCTAATCCCAGACGGGTGTGATTGCATCACAGAAGTTTAAAAAAATCACTTGGACCCAGGTACTGGAATTAAAACGTTCTTTAAGAGTTTAAGGTATTCTCTGGGGTCGAGTTGATAAATCTTATCCACCAGAACAGTGACAAGAAAAATGAGAAAGAGGTTTTTGATAAAGCTCTTAGCCCATGCACACCCCTGCCTCGCTCCAGCCTCTACTACCTACTCTGGAACGAATCAGACTCCCAGAGGCACTTGCTAACTGTGACTATTAAAAGTAGGTGTTATACAATCTTAATATTGCGTCCATGTACAAGGGTCAATACCATTGTGGCCAATTCCACATAGGCATTGTTCTTTGTATATTGATACAAAATTAAGAGTATATTTAGCCACATTTGAATAGATCTTTGTATATTGATACAAAATTAAAGGTAACGCTTCCTAATGGTATCGTACCTAGAGATACTTAAAAATGAAATGTGAAGCTCTGGCCTCTTGATACTAACCGTCTTAAACTGTTTAGGATAGTTAAGAAAAACAAACTCCTAGTCATGCATGCATGTCACCTTGTTAGCTACTATGACAGTCTATCACAGATATTCTCTAAGCTACTCAGTAATCAAGTTGTTAAGAGACAAGCAACATTTGCTTATCTAAATACAAGAGATAGATAGGGCATCTTCAAAAACCCCAAGAGATCTGCAGAATATGGCATTCAAAGATGTGGTCTTAAATTAAGATTTTTTTTTGATATTGTGACATATCAGCTCCTGACAGCACCCCCTATTCTACTCCAAGTAGAAGATAAGCATCGAAGAATCTCCAGTGTGAGATGGTTGAATTAGTGGCAAGCCTATCTCTTGGCATGTAAAAACTCCTTGCTTCAATTGCAGACAGACTGCTATCCAAAAAGGACAAAACTTGGTAGCAGGGAAGTCGACAGCCTAGCTCTGCCAAGACAGGGCAAGTTAGTCCTTCATAATCCCTGCTCTACAATAAATGTCTGTCAGAGAAACAGGACCAAAAGGCTGAAGACTGATGCTGGAATGTATGGAGAGAAAATGGGAACTGTCCAGGCAGTCACTGGTTTGTCATTTCTTAGTATTGGAAGCTGCAGGCCCTGCACTTCCTATATAATCAGATATATTTATCCTTCTCAGCTCTCTGAGGTGGTTGAAGAATAGACAGCTTGAGTCTCATAGCTAAATCTTGAGTTGTTTAGGAATCAAGAGGGCGTTCTAGATTTAAGAAGATGGTTATAATAGTGATGCAAGTTAGTATGAAAGCTAAGTCAGTTATAGAACTTTAAACTTATGGAGATGGTTAGAAGGTAGAAGGTTAAAGTCAGGGGCCAAATATGTATGAACTGGACATTGGGAAGGTATACTGGGCCATTTAACTCTCATAAATGTGGCATATTTAATTCTGCTGTTTTGTATAGAATTTACTGTTATAAGAGAAAGAACCATTTGTTGGATTGAAAAGGGAAGCTGTTGGGGGGAAGAGGGTGGAAGGGTGGGACAGGAAGGGGGAATAGGGAAGGGTTTGTGACTGAGATGTAACTTGAAGAAAAAAAAATAAAGTACTTATATATATAAAAAAAAGTAGGTGTTATATCCCAGGCCAGGAAACAATTCCCTTGGATGTATGGCTTTCAGTTCTCTGTAGTGGAAAAGGAACTTATTCTTGCAGAGAATCCAAACCTAAGAGTTCTAGGGGAGGTGCTTGCTTAAGACAACCAGCCTGAGAGCTTTTCCTTGGGATGCAAAGTGGACTAGAGGAGGAGGGCTTTTGGGAGGGAATTCCTTACCCAAAATGCCAGTGTTACTACAGATAGTTTGTAGAATGAGATCCTGCAGGCGGCTGGTCAAGGTTGGGAGGGCATTACCAACTCATTTCTGGCTTTGGTTTGGTTGAAATGCTGGGCCTAGATATTCACTTTCTTTTTCAATCCATCCTGTCATACTTTGATTATGGGTAATTCTGGCTCTGAAAGAGCATGTGTTCTTTCTCTTCATCATTTTTGGTGATCAGGTTACAAGAAAGACCTCCTTCCAAGGGAACATTGCAGTGGAAACAGAGTGTGGCATTGAGCTGTGATACCCTGTGTCCAACAGGAAACACTGAGTCTGGAAGGATTGCCAAAATCACCCCAGGTAAAAAAACAAAAGGAAGTGTTTCCTAACTATGTGAGAGGGAGCAGGAGAGACAGAAAGGCATTTGCTGCGAGGTCCACTGCCCAAGGTTCAACCCTGAAGCAGAAACTCTCATCCATGAGAAGAGAACATCTGTTCTGACTCATTGTCACTGAAGTGGAAATATGGGCCCAAGTTCAAAGGCACCAAAGACCTTGGCAATCATGTGCCCTCACAAATGTCATCATCTCTATAAACTGGTCAATAGAGAGATTGCCTGCATCGAGTAGGGAAGTGGATAAGCTTTATTCCTTCTTGTAAACAATGTCTTCATGCAGGAGTATCTCTGGCCCACGGTTCATGATGATGCATCATGTGTCTAATTTAACAAATTGCAACCCCAAGACAGACTGTGATCACTTAAAGAGGATGAAAATCATGTAAAACTGCCACTTAGCTATTGAAGAGGTCAAAAAACAGAAGAAGAAGAAGAAAAAAAAAAGACAGAAGCTCTTCTATTGGGTAAGTCAAGGGCTCAGAGAACCATGCAAAAAATCTACATAATTTAGTCTTGGATGTGAGCACACCTCCACACCTTGGCAGCAATCCTGGGAACGAATGGCTTCCTGTCTTTGAGACTGATCAGCATGAGTGAAGAGGCCAGTGGGACAGGCTGGAAACAGTGTTTGGAATCTTTTTTAAAAGGAAAGGTAAGATTGACTTCAGGATATGCACCAATACAAGCCTGACCCCAGGCATCTAACAGATGCTTACTCTAGGCATCAACACATCATTAGCTTATATGGTTTTCATTAAGCCTAAAAAGCAGGTCCTTCCGGGCCACAGGGCTGGGTACTCTTTCTAAACTCCCAGGAATGTGTCCCAGTGGGAGAAATGCCTTATATCTTTATATAAATTTTCAATGAGGCTGACTCTCTCACTCAGCAATATAAAGATAAGAGTGGAGACAGTGAGATGCCTGGCAAAGATAGCATTGTGAATCTCTTCTGTCCTCATTTATGTGGTAAAGACACCATCATCATAATATCACTGAGTATTTTGTATTTACAGCTTGCTTTTTGAAAGTGGTTCTCAACCTTTCTAATGCTGTGGCCCTTTAATACAGTTTCTCATATGATGGTGATCCCCAACCATAACATTATTTTCATTGTTACTTCATAACTGTAATTTTACTACTGTTATGACTTATAATGTAAATATCTGATAGGCAAGATATCTGATATGTGATCCCTAAAGGGTCACGACCCATGAGTTGAGAACTGCTGCTTTAGAGTCTTAACCTTGCGCTAGCTTTTTAGCATCCCTGACAACCAACTCTACCACCCTGATGGAGAACCAGCCCGACCGAGCTCAAGGTCATAGAATGAATGAAAGGTTAAGTCAATCCCTCTCTACCTCATTGCTGGTATCATCTCCAGGACTCTGTTAGCCAACACTGGCCTTCAGACTTCCCTGTGTTCTGCACTCTAATGGCTCTGCACTTAGCATGGCAAGTTCTAGCACACATCACTGTCATTTGGCTGAACCTAGGAGAGGTATTGAAGCTGTTAGGAACAGTTGAGAGATCACAGACAAGATAGCCTGTTCTGGCCACTAACTCTTCAATTCCCCAATACGGTGCCCCTGGCCTTCCCACCCTTTCCTCCTGCTCTGCAGCCCATGGTGCATCTCAAAGAACATTCACACCTACAAAAGAGAATCACAGAGCCTATGAAGAAGACTCAGGCAACTCCAGAGCTCCAGGGTATTCAACCGTTTTGAACATGCGCTTTTGATAGTCTCTCCAGTTTAATTGGAAGACTGAGATTTAGAGACAAGCAAAGTCAGGTGAGCATAGTGCTGGGACTCAAAACGAGCGTGGACCTTCTCTCTGTCTCTTCTCTTCCCGTCGGTCACTGTCACCTGGTCTACAGGCAGGCCAGCTCTCATCTCAGCTGGCCAGCTGTATCCAGAGTCTAAGTAAGTCTAACAACCCAGTTAATGCTTCAAATGCCAGATTGCCTTCCCCAAACTCCCCTCTGCTTCTAATGGAGGCCTTTGTCAAACCCAATCTTTCCTTCAGGTGAGTAAGACCCTGTGGGCTCTTACATGGATCCCAGGGAATGACATGATATTCTAGGGAATAGATTTTTCTCTCTCACAACTACATGGTGTCAAAATGACCAGACTAAAATGAACACAGATGTGTTAGCACACTGTTCACTACACAAAGAGAGAATAAATTCGGATTTAGTACAGTACTGCAATACTTTCAATATGTGAAGAATTTGAAAGCCAGCATTTCTCACGCTGTCTCTGAGATTTAAGGAAACCTCCTGGTAGCCACTGTGACCCAAAAGCCATCTACCCTCAGCCACTTCAGATCCTTGTGGCATTTGTGACTCTCAGACAGTCATCCTGTATCTGTCTTGGCAGCAGGGCTATCACCTTGCCTTGTGTGGATTTGGTTGCCATGCTACAGGGGAAAAGAAAATAGTAAAACTGGGAGCGCAGGGAGAGAGTGACTTCACTTTTCTCCTTGGAGAGCAAGGGTGGCACATGGGGTCCCCTGCTCCCTGTGTGATCTCTCTCCCTATCTGAAGAAACCAATTCTCCTGTCTCTCTGCATGGAATTACAGGTTCAACCAAGGGATGGGTGAGCCTTGGTGAGTGGTTTGTGCAGGGTAGTAATTTTGCAATCCACTCTAGCTGAAGTAAGTATAGCCCCGCACCTGCCCCAGCCCTTCTCTCCCCACTTAGGGGAAAATGCTTTGCATATAAACAAACTCCTGTCAAAGACGACTCAACCTTGACATTTCTTTCTCCTTTCCCCAACTTGCTTCCTTTTCAAACACCTCTTGCCCGCCTGCCATGCACCCACATGAGGCCCAATTATCAGAATAATAATTAACAGGCTCTCATTATTTAGGATCAAACAATGCCCCCCCTAATGAAGCCAGGAATAGCCAATGTGATCCCTTAAAACCAAGTGTGAGCTTTCCTTACACCTTGGGGCATCGAATCCACTGAAACCCTGTAAAGGCCTGGATAACATTGAGTCAAGGGCAGTTAATGGGTACCCAAGCACAGAGTAAAGTGCTCCAAGCATGTCAGTCAAGACTAACCGGAGGCAAAAACATCAAAATGCAGGTTGGAGATTTGACATTCCTGCAGGCTCTGAACGCCTCGCCAGTAAATTTTTAAAGTCAATATCCCCTTATGTTCCCGAACACTTTTCTGTCTGATGAGTCGGCCTAATGCGGGTGTGATTGAACTGCGAGAAAGCAGGACTTTAAAGGCAGCTTTGAATGTGTGGGGGCGGAAATGAGGTTCATGGTATGTGTTTTGTGTGTGTGTTTTCTTTTCCTTTTTTTCCAGAACTGTCTGTGATAATAATGAAGGCAGTGTACACAGATTATCACAGGCTGCGTCTTTCGACTTCAAGGTTATGTGATTAGAAAAGGAGAAAAGCATTGAGATTAGAAAAACCGCAGAACATTTTGAAGGAAAGCTTTTTTACAAATTATCCATGTGCCCGATTGACACAGAATCTGATAGATGGATCTTCTAATGTTTGGAAATGGATAAATGTAACAATGTAAACAGAAGCAACTGGCAGAAGTTCAAAACCCATATTAACTATTCTAATTCACTTAATGCCTATTACATGTACATTCACACACAAACACACATTCACACACACAGTCACACACTCACATACACAAACACACATTCACACACAAAGTCACACACACACACACACACACACACGAGAAACAACACATGGCCACTCTACAAATGTACAGGCTTGTTTGGGGTGAACCTTTGCCTCACTCATAATTGGAACAAACGTTAGACATCTAAGCAGAGAGGCTAAGGGGCAAAGAGCCAACTGGGGACTCAAGGCACAGGTTAGTCCTTCTTTAACAAAGAAAAAATTAAATTGTCCTGTATTCAAACCTAGTCTGGTTTAAATAAAAATTCTAATAAAATTTACTGCTTTTGCATGTCTGAGGAACAGAAGCCCATAGAAGAGAGGATTCCTGCCCCACCACACTTTCCCAGGGCTCGCCGGCCTGCACCTGCAGGGAAGAGAGGGACCACCTTGCCTGGAGACAAGACTCTGCACTTTGAAAGTGTCCTTGCTCCTCTGTAAAAGGTAAAAGTGGTGGTGAAGCCAGGTGAACCTTATCCTATTTAATTGGAAGTGCTGAGTGGGTAGCATCTAGACATATTTAGATTCATCTCAAGGCCACATGACTCAGGTCTTCAGATATTAAAATATAAATAGACCATAATTGTGCTGTGGGTCAGACTTAGTGCTCGCGGACCTGGTGACTTCAGTGAGGTTTGAGTGAAGGACATTGTGTTTCAAGTGTAAGATGTCTTCAAAACATAAGATGTCCTTAGTAAAGTATCTGATTTTTTAAAGCCTACTACTTGTGACATTAACTACACTTTAAGGTGATTTTGAGATTCAGTTTATACTAAATAAAATTCTGATCATGAATCCCAGAAGCTTTCTTCCTATGTGGATGTTGGTAAACCCTACTCCATGAGGACAGGAACATTGTGCTTCATTTCTTCATTCAATCATGATTTACTGATCTCAATAAAAATCCCAATTGAAAATCACTCTGTGTGGCTATAGGGACAATGTAACCAGCTGCTTCCTGCACCTTCTCTTCCTGACTGCACACAGCATATGAACAGCCGCCTCATGCCCCTCCCCCACAGTCTAGAGCCGCTCTTGCCGCCATGCTTCCCACTGTGATGGACTGTACCACAAACTGTAATCCAAAAACAAGCTCTTTCTCCCATAAGTTACTTTGGCCAGGCATTTTGTCAGAGCAGTAAGTAACTAATAAAAGACAAATTGTTGAATGAAATAGACAGCTACGGTTGCCCTTATGGAGTCTTGATTCTGATGAAGAGAGATGCCAATCAAAACAATAAACTTAACCACATTGCATGATGGGTGGTGATATGTGTTATAAGGAGAAAAACAAAGCCTATGAAACAGGACAGTAGAGATCAGAGATGTGTAGGGAAGATAAGGGATGGTTACTCAACAGCACACAGATAGCAGGAAGGGGACCTGTGGGGAAGCAAGTATAGAGCCATGCAGAGCCTGAGAGCACTGGGGTGTCTGGGAACAGAAAGGAGCAGCTAGTGGGGGAGATGAGAGCAAAGTGGAGGTGATGCCGGACGTGAGTGGAGAAGAGGCATGAGCGCTGATCTCATTATCTTCACATCCTTGGTGTCTTGCTTGGTTTGGTACCTGTAAAATCATCAGAGTTTCTTACTCAGTAAATGAATGCACCCGTGGGCTGAGTAAAGGACATGGCTAGGAAGGCTAGGAAGGTCTTCTGAGGCAAGCCTCCTGTGGTGTGTTGACATTGCCCACAACCAGACTTCCTGAGGTCATTCTTTGGAAGCTCGGTCCCTGAGGGTACTCTAAGAAGAGCAGGTTCCAAGGTTCAGGTAAGTTCTGAGCTTGGTAGATGCACAGCTCATGCTTAGTACTTGAGGGTCTCCCAGGAAGTTCTGCACCGAAGTTGTGTGGTGATTGGCAGGTGGCAGCTTCCCATGTGGAGGTCTTATTCAGCTCCAGGACCCACTTCACCCTCTGACTCACATTTTCCCCTGTCCTTCTGTGACTCCGTGTTCTGTAGGAAGTCTGTTGGGAAAGGATGATGTGTGTGGAGGACATTCAGGGACATTCAGCCACTCCAGAAAAACCAACTCTCTCCTTTCCCATCCCCTCACAGGCAACCCCCCTTCTCTGGCCTCTTGTAATTCTCCTGCTGTAATTACAGGTATAAAATCTACAGCCTTGTAATATCTGTCTGTTGATACATGGGTTCTGATTAGAGTAATCTCGGGTTATAGCAAGACTTTAAGATGTTTGTTTCTTTTAGGATTAAGTGTGACCTTGCTACTTTACCACTAGAAAAGACAAATACTGAATCTCCCTTTCTAGTTCCTTAATCTGAATTAACTGTCTCGTAAGGCTGTTTTGAGGAACAAATAAGGCCTGAGGAAATGCCTGTGAGGTCGCAGTTGCTCAGTTTGACAGTGTTAATTGTTAACTAACAGAATCTGGAGTCCTCTGGGAAACAGGGCCTCTAGGCATGCCTGTGGAGAATTATCTTGATAAATATCTTGCTAATTGAGGTGGGAAGATCCAACCACCATGGGTATAGCTATTCCCTAGGTGGGAAACAGAAGTGTGTGGGTGGAGAAAGGAAGCTGAGCGGCTGCATGCATCTACCACTCTCTGCTTTTGGCTGTGAGAGTGACTTGCCCAACTGCTCCAGGCTCCTATTGCCTGACTTCCCATCACAATCAACTGTAGGCTTGAACTTGGAGCTACAAAAAGCAAAAACATTTTTCTTCCTTAAAGACACTTTAGTGAGAGTATTTTAACATAGCAATAGGAAAAGGAACTAAAACGACCACTCAGATGTATCTCTCCTATCTTCCCTCCTCCATAATTCTGTTCACAAACTTAGAGAGTGACCATATTTCTCTGGAAACTTCTCTTCACCAGGCTAAACCTCCTCATTTCTTCCAAACATACACCTGGACTATGAGCTGCATATGACTCAGGTGGAGACTCTCCATGTTCCTCAGGGGAGGTAGGAAACAAGATAGCTGACCCTTCTTCCTTTTCACTCTCTCCCACTGACCTCAATAAAAATCCCAATTGAAAATCACTCTATGTGGCTATGGGGATACAACCAGCTGCTTCCTGCACCTTCTCTTCCTGACTGCACACAGCAGCCTCATGCCCCTCCCCCACAATCTAGAGCCGCTTTGCCGCCATGCTTCCCACTGTGATGGACTGTACCACAAACTGTAAACCAAACACAGAAGGCCTGTATTGCTCATAAGCTGAGAATACCATAATAACTTTAAGCCTTTTAAATCTGATGAAGAACATTGCAAGTTACAAATACACTGGAAATGCCTTTTCCCAGGTCACTATTATAAAGAGGTGTGCCTGGCGAACAAAGGTTCAGTAATCCTCCCTAACTGTAAAACTACACGCTGGCAGGCCCTGAACCTTGCTTCAGTCTTCTATGTGATAGTATTGGCTAGGGAGAGATGCCCTCTCCTCCCTTTGCCCTCACCACCATTGGCTGACAGGAGACCTGGCCCAGATGGGGTCACAAGAGCAGGAGAGCTGTCCCTGCCCCTCACATGCTGCAGCACTTGGGAGAGCAGGGCCTGCACCTTTCCATAGTAGAACTGGCCATGCAAGTGGGCAAGTCCAGAACCAGGGCTTTGAGTTGGCCCACCCCAACGTCTACTCCATGGATGAACTGCTGGAGTGCAAGAAGAGGTCAGTTCCACAACCCAGGACTGCAGGATCTCTATGACACAGGACAGTTACAGCATATCTGAGAGGAGTTCCAGTGATGTTCCAGTACTGACGGAGTAGTGGAAACCAAGAGCCTCATACCAGACCAAGGAGTCATTACAATGAACATTTGCAAGCAGAATGTGTGAACAAAGGGGAATATTGTGGGACATGCTGAGATACACTGCAGTTTACACAATGAGATTTTATTTTTTTATGCTGGGACAGATTGCAAGGGTGGAGGGTGGGTCTGGGGGGAGGTGGGAGATGGGACGGAAGAGGGTGCATGATATAAAATTCACAAAATATAAATTTTTTCAATTAATAAAAAGGAAAAAACTACACTGTAAAAATGAGATGTGGCTCTGCCAATCAGGAGATGGATATTTGCAATTTTCCTGTTATGGGAAGGTCATTGTTTACAGTGAAGGCCAAGTCCATTTTCAGTTAACATTGTTTTTTTTTTTTTTGGGGGGGGGTCCTTACCAGTAAGGAGAATTTCTAGTACAAATAGTCTAAAAGTCATCATGGATGTTTAGGACCAAAGTTGAAATAATGGATTGGATTACTTTTTAAGTTAATTAAAAAAATCTTTTTGTGGGTGATCTTTCTTTCTCTCTGTGTGTGTGGTGTGTGGTGTGTGGTGTGCGGTGGTGGTAGTGGTGGTGGTGGTGTGTATACAATTCAGCCTCATGTATACCATGGAATGTATATAGTGGTCAGAGGGCAGCCTGGGGGTATTGATCCTCATCTCCTACCTTGTTTGAGATTATCTCTTCTTGTGTATCAGTGTATGTGTGTCTGTGTGTTTCTGTGTATCAGTGTGTGCTTGTGTGTGTGTATGTGTGTGTGTATGTGTATGATTGTGTGTGTGTCTGTGTGTGTATATATGTATGATTGTATGTGTGTGTGTCTAGATGACCCATGAGCTCTGGAGGATTTTCCCACCTCCAGTGCCCACCCTTTAGGAGGACTTCTGTGTCTCAGATCTGTGCTCCCATGCCTAGCATGTGTGTTCTGGGAACTCACCCTGGGTCTTCACTTAAACAGCAAGCACAAGCACTTTACCCACAGACTGAACTTGTTAAGGTTTACTGCATGTGCTTTCTCTATTAGGAAGTAATTAAAATATGCAAATCCTGGTGGCCATGTAGTTAAATTCAGACAATGTTGCCTTGACCCTTGGCTGGCATGCTCTACTCCACAAGGGCCACACTCCACACAGTGGCACTTAGTGAGGCTCTCTCACTCCTTTGCTTTGTTAAACACCCGAGGGGCTTGGCAGCTCTTTTATAGCTTACACATGTTTGTGGGTAGAGACTGGGCCTTTGCCTTTTCTGTATTTGAATTTCAGTTTGCAGCAGGGATCTGACCAATACAATAATGGAGGGTACCAAAACCACAAAAAGCGTTGAGTCTGTGTAGTGTCTCCATTCCTGCTGCAGTCCTTCTTTGGAAAATAAACCTAGAATAAGACACGTAAGAGGCTTTCTGTTTGATAAACCAGTACTGTAGCCATTTGACCTTTAAGTGGCCTCCTCTCCTCATCCAAATTGTTTTCTTCTCTTCCTCGGGGCCTGCCTTAGAGGAAAATATCCCCAATAATGATAGGCTTCAAAATCTCAGGTGCTCAAACTTAACATACCCACCTGTCCAATTCCTTCCCCCTCTCGGTGATTTCCAATGAGTTCATCCTTGGAGTTACAATTACATCTCAGAAATAAGATAAAGAGGGGATTAAACCACACACTTTAAAACTTGCTCTGTGTGTGTGTGTGTGTCTGCCACTTTAAGGGGGTTCTTTCCCCTTGCATATTGTTTAATTTCTTAGAAGAACAGCATAAGTAGTCACTGTCATCAATTCATGCAGAGGAGGCTGCATTAAGGTGTTGGCAGGATGACAAAATAGTAACAATTCTAATAGAGAAGAGATGCGGGAAAGAGAGCCTACCCAGCAGGAGTCACACACTTCTTAGCAGTTCCTCAGGAGGAGGGAATGGAGGTGGAGGCTGCTAGGGATACAGACCTGAGAAGAGCATTCTCAGTGGTAAGAGTCAGGCTGAGCTTCCTCTCAGGAAACTTCCAATGTGCAGTTTATGAAATCCCCACATATGAGGTCCACTAATGCTGAAGGAGTGCTTGATTCTGGTCAGAACAATATGGTAAATTAGAATTGAAGTCTCTTCCCACCATAGGCTCTCAGTTTAGACAGCAATTTTGAAGTTACTGCATGCAACTGTTTAATGACAAAAAGACTGGTGGTGTTTGTAACAAGGATAATGTCCTTTCCAAGCTGGTGGCTCTTCTGTTCTTCCTCTGCCCTAGGCCATTAGAACCATGACTGTTGGCTCAAAGGTCACCAGATAACCCATGTGAGGGACAGAACAGCACAACTGTGACTTATCAATGTGAGATTATCTCTGATTTTCATGGGTGACTCTCATTTCCATCCATAGACTAGTTCAACTTGACCATGAAGATCATCCATGGTGGGATCCTCAATCTGAATCCTTGGCTCCTGAGTTTCTCATTTTTCCACTGACTCAGAATAATTAAGGAAGCATTGTGCTATGAAGAGGAATTGGAAGCAAACCACCCCAACAGTCCATCCAATTGGCGATTCCTTCTGATAGGGCCACCAGCAGCTTTCCTGAATCTCACTGACAGCCCAGAATCATGTGACATATCAGACTGCACCCTTCCTCACCAAATCCACAATCAAAAGACCTGACCCCAAACACAACAGTATTAGAGTGTGGCCTTTGGGAGGCCATTTAGCTTAGATGAGGTCAGGAAGATGGGGTCCTCACAGTAGAATTAGTGCCCTTATAAGGGGTAGAAGAGACAGCAGAACTTTCTGCCATGTAAGGGCAAGCAACATGGCCACTGCCTGCAAGAGACGAAGGGAGTCCTTACTGGATCCACTGTGCTGGTACCTCATGTCCAGAACGTTGACAAGAAGGAGGCCTAAGTCACAGTGTGTGGCAGCTTGTTAGAACAATCCATATGCTGTGGGAACTGATGTTCTGGAGACATGGCTTCACTGTGTCAACCATGCCTTACCCGGGTCTCATTCTCTAGAAGCACACAATAATATTTTCAGTATATAAAACATTCTCATTGTGTACATTCATTGCACACAAGGATGCTTTCATACAAGGAAACACTTGTGTTGAGTTTATTCAACCATTCTCCCTCTTTTGCTCCCTCTTCCCTCCCATCTGTCACCTTCCTTCCCCAGCCAACTTCACTTCT
Organism: Lophiomys imhausi; assembly: GCA_907164525.1. Classification (NCBI taxonomy): domain Eukaryota; kingdom Metazoa; phylum Chordata; class Mammalia; order Rodentia; family Muridae; genus Lophiomys; species Lophiomys imhausi. The sequence continues at coordinate 12,199,617 of CAJQZJ010004750.1, read as the reverse complement.
ACTCTTCTGTCATATAAACATGCACAGTTTTATATATCTCATAAAATCTAGTAACCATAAATGAGAAAGAACAAGATAGTCACCAGAAACCAACTTAATGCACTTAACATGATGGACTCTGATGCCTCCATTTTCCTGCAAATGACATAATTTCATTGTTATTTATGACTGAAAAAAATCATTGTGTATGTACCATGTTTCCCTTACTCATCCCTCTGTTGTCGGACATCCAGGTTGGCCCCAAAACTCAGCTCCTGTGAATAGCTGTAAACACTGATGTGCAAGTGTCTCTGTGATACACTGTTGGCTTGGAGTCCTTTAGGTAAATCACTTCTGTCCTGAAGCCTCATGCCACCACCTGAAGGAGCCCTCTATGGGTACAAGCTTCCAGAAGTTTCCTCTCCTTTGCTAGCTTGTTGAGCACACCATAAAGTTTGACAAGGAGACTTCCCTAACTTTTCCCTTATTAAATAAGAGTTTCCTATTATTATCACATCTGTGAAATGTAAGTCTGGCAATAAGACCTGTTAGAGTGTAGCTTGCTCATTACCAGCATGCTAATAGGGAGCGGAGCGAGGGTGGTCTTCTGGCCCAACAGCTCAAGTCCACATTAGCTGCTGCTTAGAAAAAGGCTGCAAAACACCATCCCTAATGATTTAACAGCTTGTTCCGAAAACGCATTAACCAAGGGAGCTTTTAAATATTAAGAAATAATTACACCAACTCAGTGTTGTCCTTACTCAAATTACATCACATCAGGACTCTGCTAGATAAATAAGTTTAGTGAAAGAACAGAGTCTTGTAAAAATGAAAAACTTACCCAGTGAAATGTTATTTCCAGTTGATGGTAGGAAGGTGGACAGAGGGGAGGTAGAATTAAAGAAAATATCCAGGCAACTTTCCCAAATGAATGCTTAGAGTCAGCCGTCAGCCTCACCCTGGGCAAATTAATTCTCCATTATAGACATTTCCAACTCTCTCTCTCTCTCTCTTTCTTTCTTTTTTTTTTTTTTACCACTATCTCCAAACCATTTGGAGTTGGATTCTGTTTGAGAGGAGTTAGAATATATCAGAGTCCTGGTGTGCTCTAGTGCAGCCATGAGAGCCTGTTATAAGCCTAGAAATTAAACACCCAGAGAACTGGGAACTGCCTTGGAACGGTGGCTCTGGCTTACATTAGGACACCGGGGAAAGCTCTGCCCCTGCCTAGATAGGAAACTTAATTTAGGGAGAAGAAAAATGTCTTCTAAGAATCTTTGTCTCCCCCCCCCCACACACACACACTAGGTCCACTGAACTCCAAACATACCATTGAGCATCACACTCTTTCTGAAAAACTTAACCTGGATAGCATATTTGGTTAGTAGTTTACATGTGAGTGTGAGTTAACTTCATATATTACCTCCATCCCCTGACCCAAACAAGACCCCAGCAATTTGTGTTCACTGAGCTTTGGTGAAGGGGGGAATCTTGAAAGAAAATGGAAGATTCAAGTACCATTTTTGCTCCAGTTAAGGCCACAGGCAGGCTCTGCATCTTCTGGGTCTCCAGGCTTCCAGGGGACTGCTCTCCTCTGGGCTATGGGATAGTTCAGTGCCACAGCAGATGTTGGAGACAGCCTCTCTTGATGTGACTTCCAGGAAGACAGTTCAAGCAACCAAGGAGCTACTGTTTGTGCCACAGGAAAGCTTGGTAGCATGAACTCCCACTCCAGCAGTCCTTGGCGTAATAGCTAATGTTTTTCCATTTCTTTCCTTTGCTGTGAAGAACCTCTGCCTCTTGGTCAGATTAACAGCAGGATGGGCAGAACTGCATAGCTCTACTCCACTGGCTTCCTAGGGACCTGCTTCGTTATTTACTCTCCTTGGAGTTAAGTTTGTCTCTGATAGACCTAGGAGCCTGGGCAATGGCTGAGGGGGTCTGGTCTCCCTGGTGGGCCTAGTGTGGATCCAAGCATCTTGATCCTGGATTACAGGAGACTCTCTCTCTTGGCACACAGGCTGGAGATTGAATCTTGTTTATATTGTGTTTGTTCATTAGGCTGGTGCGCTGTTTTCTGTCAACTTGGCACAGGCCAGCATCATTGGGGGAAAAGGAAACCTTCATTGAGGACTTGCCTTCATAACACTGGCCCGTGGGCAAGCCTACGGTGCAGTTTCTTATGTGGTGACTGATGGGGGAGGTTCCCAGCCCACTGTATGTGGTGCCATGCCTGGCCTGGTGGTCCTGATTGTATAAGAAAGCAGACTGAGCAAGTCAAAAGGAGCAAGCCAGCAAGCAGCACTCCTCCATGGCCTCTGCATCAGTTCCTGTCCCCAAGTTCCTGCCCTTCTTCAGTTCCTGCCATGATTTCCCTCAGTGATGGACAGGGAGCTCAAGGATGGAGCAAATCCTTTTATACCCAG
>CAJQZJ010004750.1:12175978-12192212 GCA_907164525.1 Lophiomys imhausi | reverse complement strand
TGTGACTCAGGCTGCTCACACACAGGACACGTCTGTGACTCAGGCTGGGTGGGGACAGGCAGGTCTGAGTAGGGGACAGGCAGGTCTGAGGCTTGCTGGCCAACTAGCGTGGCCTGATTGCACAGGATCGCTCACAGCCGGTCTCTCGCTTCTCCTTACCATGAACACTGACACCTCATATACCCTCACTATTTGATTTCTTATCACTTCAATTGAGGAACCTTAGAGAGCCTCACTGCTGGAAAATGGAGGTAACAGGCAATCAGGCACGCTGTTGCCTGCAGGAGTAAACTGAGGCATAGTCAAGAATAAGGAAGGTCTGGTCCAGTAAAGCAGCAAAGGTAGCCAACCCAAGACTTGGTAGGAAGGATGTCACTATCAAGGGACAAGAGCTAGTCTCTGGGGACACCAACAGCAGGGAGGTGTGAACATAATTTATATTATGAGGACACAACTCTAGCAGTTCACTCAGTCAACCGCCTGCTGTACAAGCATGAGGTGTGATGTCCACCCTCAGAACCCACTTAAAAACCTGGGCACAGGAACCTGCACATGGAATCCCAGCACCGGGAATATCCCTGGGGCTCACTGGCCAGTCTAGTCTACTTGGTGAGCCCCAGATCCCAGTGAGAGACTCTGTCCCAAATATAAAGTCAATAGTTCCTAAGAAATAACACCCAAGGTTGACCCCTGACACCCACCTCCGCCCCCACTTACACACACAGCTAGACGCACTTACCCACCCACATTTACACACACTTACATACACTTTCACACACACTCACATATGCACTTCCACACATACACACTTACATACACACACCACAATACCCTTATGCACACATACTTACACACATATGCACTCACACACAATTACACACATACTTGTGTACACACACACACCTGACACATATTTTTAAAAAGAAGTCTTAGAAGAAGACAAAAGCTTGACAAGAAAGGAGTTCCAATAAATTATAAATTATAAGGAAATAGTTGTTGTTTTGTTTTGTATTCTGATGTATCAAAGTGCTCCAAGGGTTCATTGATAAACACAGAAGTGGGACTGCTGGAGGCTACAGATGGAGAGTTTCCCTGGGTCACTAGGGGATAGAGTTTACAGATGACTGCTTTGGGACACAGACACCATTGGCAGTGCCAAGTGCACCTACACACACACTCACTTGTAAGTATGTCTCAAGTATCATGTCTATCCCAGAACCAGAACCTCTCTTCCCTCCGTGGGCAGTGCTCCCCAGGGGCTGGGGCCTGAACCTGGCCATTTCCACATAGTAATTTATTAGTTCAATTCCCTTCAGGGGCCTATGATATAACTTTACCATCCCAGAATAGCAGCCAATGATAACGAGGCTCAGAGAGAATAAGTCTCTCATGCCGAGTACTTGCCTGGCTAGTGGCTGCCAGCCTTAATCCAGACCCAGGTTCCACAGAAGGTTAAAGGACAGCACTTGTCAAAAAATGGTAATTATGTCTGTGCTCAAAACTGAGTTTCCTATCGCCAAAGACATGTCTGGATTTTAGCTTAAAAACAAACAAACTAGGGCTGGAGTGACGGCTCAGTGGTTAAGAGCACTTGCTGCTCTTTTGTAGGACCTGGGTTCAATTCTCAGTACCCAAAGGCTTGGCTCACAACCATTGGTGCCTCCAGTTCTAGTGGATCTAATGCCTCCTTCTATTCTCAGTGGTCAGGAGACATGCATGCGGTACATGGACATGCAAGCAAGCAAAACACTATGCACATAAAATAATTTGTAAAAACAAGATACAAATACCAATGGCCGTCATTGCCACCACAATCCATACCTGACCTTCCCAACATTGGTTTGTGTTGGTCACACTACTCTATAGCTTTAGTATCACTGGTGATTGTAGACATGTTATTTAATCTGCCCAAGACTTAATCTCCCTAACTCCCTCCCCCCTCTCTTTCTCTCTTCTCTCCCCTTCCTTCCTCCCTCCCTTCTTTCCTTCCTTCCTTTCTATTTTTCTCTTAGAGATAGGGTCCCATAATGATCATGGAGTTCTCCATTCAACTGGTTAGCCAGCCATCTCTGGAGATCATTCTGTCTCTGACACCCCCACACCCATTTTCTAGGTCTTGCAACACCTAGCCTCTGCATAGATGCAGTCAGTTCACACTCAGGACATCATCTTTATGCAGTAAACACTCTACCCAGAGCTTTCTCGGCAGCTTCATGCTCTGATCACATTCAGCATTCAGCATCTCTTGTCTGCTTGGAATACTTCACACACTGTTGAAGACATGAAATTGAGCATGGCGTAGCTTGCAGCCCAAAGGCTCTCCATAAGTCCATGGCTTTTCCAGAGCAAACACTAAGCCACTCAGCTTCATCCCTCTATTCAGACTCTCCCTAGGTCTAGCTCACCATCCAATCACCATGTATGATTAATGAAAGTTCATCAAGTTATACACAAAGGCGCTGGCCATGATAAGTGCTACAAAACAGAAATTGGCAAATTAACCAGAATCAACATTGAATAATGAGATGGACAGTCTGGTGCAGCTTGGGCCTGAAATGTTCCCAAGTAATCTGCATATGGAGGGCCAGGGTCCTGGCCCAAATCGCTTTGAGGGATGAGGGAATTCTGATGCCTAGAGCAAGGAAGTTAGGTTATTGGGGTGTGTGCCCTGGAAGGACACATTGAGGAGAGATCCCTCTCATTCTGCCTCCCTCTTTTCTTCTCAGCAGTTTCCTCTATCATGCAATCCCACCTGGCATGTGGAGTCAGCACAGACCCAGACCAATTAGTCAACAGACTAGTTCCTCTAAAACCATGAACCTAAACATCCATTCCTCTTTTTAAGTGGCTTACCTTGGTTATTTTGTCACCATAGGGATGTGAATCTTACAAACGTACCATTTGGGAAAAGAAAACATAACCAGCCAGAGAGATCAGGAGAAGGAACCCTGAGGAGGAATTGGCTCCTGACCTTGACAGAAAGGAAATAGAGCAGGCTAGTAGTGGGGAGCTGACAGCGGCCTTTCGTCCTTGCACCCATCTACCTGCTTAACCAGCAGCACAGCCACGGGCAACACATGTAAGTGGTGGCTGAACTAGTAAGAGCCTTCGTCTCTTGCCCTTTGGGTTCTAGAATGTTCTAGAGGAAATGGAAGCCCCCGAGGGTTTTCTACAAACTGTGGTTCTGTCACCTTCATAGCTCCCAACAGTGAACATTGGTTGAGGCACTTCTGTGTGTGTTCCTTTTCATCTTATTTAATTCATGACTCCAAACAACTTTGAAGATTGATAGTTTTATTGTAGGCGGATCATACCTCAGCACAAATATTGACTAAGACCTTGCTGGCCTCTGTTAGATAAGATGTGTCTTGAAGTCCCTATGAGAAGACAACCCCAAAACAGAATCAAATAAAACAAACACACAAACTCAATCTTCAAAACTTCATTTGAGCTTCCATGGGATACCTTTTCTTTACGATGGAGAAAGTTTTTGAAAGGAAGGAAGGTGCAGTAAGAAAGAGAGGGGGTGGAGACCTCTCATGTTGAAGGGTTCATACCTCTTTTCTGCATGCATGGGGAGAAACTGAGGCAGACATAAAGCTAACAACCAGCCATCTGAGTTCACTGCAGGACACAGACCTTCTGGGGGCTCATGCAGAGTGCTCCTTCCCATGGCCTACTCCTTAACTAAAGCCCAAAGCACTCCTTTTCAAGAGTCTGAACTTGAGTTTTCAGTTTATTTAAGTCCATGATTCCTGTTGCCTAGAAGCCTGAATGGCATCATAACTTTTGGAGATGGAATCCTAGAGTAGTTGAGCCCCTTTCTGTGACAGTTCATTCAGGAGTCAGGGTCTATCTAACGGCACACCCCTGTAGAAGTTAGCTGAGTGTGTTAAAGAGATTTATTGCCAGATAAACTGGCTTATAAACATTAAGGGTCTATGAAGGCAAGATAGGAGGCAGTCTGGAGGGAACTGCTCTGTCTGCCTCAGGAACAGGCATGTTTCGTGAATGTTCTAATAGTGTCCCTCTCCTCCGACCAGCATTGGATAATATCTGCGGCCCCTGCATGTGGCCATTCCTCTTCATTTACTTAATGCTGCAGTCTCCAAGGGCTTGTAAACTGTAATTTGACAGTTGGGATTAGGAGGTTAAGAAAACTGCCATATAGCCAGGCCTCATAACTCTACAGGCAACTTTTTACTGGCTGGTTATTTCTTAAAGCTGCCTTTTAAGAGGCTCTGGAGGGCTGTTTTCCTGTCTTACACTCCATCAAGAGAGAAGCCCCAAGATGTAGCAGTCTCAGCAAATGTGGGTGCGGTCCTTTAGCTTTCATTAAAGAAGGATTTCTAGGAAATGAACGGAGAAGTGAGAGTTGTATTCAGGTTACCATGAAATAAAGAAATCTAAAAGGCCACTCAAGGACTTTAATTTCAGTCCTAATGCGTTTTAAGTGCATCATTTAAAGCATCCCAGAACTTCTACAAGTTTGTCCTTTTTTTTTCTGGAAATTTTGTACTTACTCACCATTTGTTTCTGGCCCCTTCTCGCACTAAAAACCTTCAGGAAGCTCTCAATGGCACTGTTACCAGGGAGGATTGCAGTAGGAGCCTGCTGTGGTATCCAGAGGAGACTGGACAACTGGTGGGACTGGGCAGGAAGGCAAGAGTGCTGCTGATCCCCAGGAGATGAGCCCCAGAGATGGATGACCCAGGGTAGGAGGCAGAGAGTAGAGCCCTATGAAATGCTGTTAAATCAGCAGATCCTCACAAGAGGGTTCAAGGTCATTATAGAAAAGACACATTGCCTGGATTTGTAAGGTGTTAGGACATTTGGGTAGGCACCCAGGGACTGTCAAGGCAAGCCAGTAGCCAGCTGGAGGAAATGGGGCATTGGCTCTAACCCAGTCTCATGTGGCTAGACATACTGCACCCAGTGGAAGTTTCCTGGGTCCTTAGTGACACCTCCTCTCCTGCTAGTCCTGTGGGCAGCTCCAGAAGGCTCCAGAATCCCTCCTTGGAGCAAAGATATCCTGAGGGGTCCAGGAATGCTGTAATACCATGAAGGATGGTATAGGGAAACCTGTTGGGTGTCTTCCTGATGAAAGGGAGGCACCATGTTCTCTGTTCTCATTTGGGGAGATGGATAGAAAAGGGGGTGCAGGTAGAAGGGGAGAATCAGAGACTCTTAGAAACAGAACAGACACACACTTTCTCGCACCCATCTGGTGCTGGTATGAACTTAGACTAGCTTCCATCACATTCCTGAACCACGGGGATTTAGAATCATCCAGGTAGGAGTTGAAATGCCAGCTGCTCCCCTTGATTCCCTGAAGCTCCATTTCATCATCGGTGAAGTCTTTCCTTACTGGCATTTGTGACTGGGGACCTATGGCCAAGGACTCACAGCCACTTCTGTGTATCCCTCACAGCAGGCTGGAGTCTAGAGAAAGTGAGTTCTGGGGGCTAGAAAGATGGCTCAGTGGTTAAAAGCATTTGTTGCTCTTGCAGAACACATGGGTTCAATTCCCAGCATCTACATGGAGACTTACAATGGCCTGTCACTGAAATTCCAAAGGACCAGACTCCCTCTGGACTCAAGGGCACCAGTGTGCACATGGTGCACATACATACACATAAATAAAAACAAATTAAGAAATGAAAACAGAAAGTGGATTCTGGTCTACAAAGACCCCAGGAAGCAGAATGTGAACGTCTAATCTATGCCCTCAACAGGGAGATGCTGGAAAAGGGACTTGGAACCAGGTGGTCTGGCTATGCAGACCACACTCCATGTTACCTGGCTTCTGCAAGGCTAAATGAAAGCAAATTCAAATACTCCCTGAGAAATAATAGCTATCATGCTAAGTCATGAGGACACTGTCTTCAAGCATGGCTTCTAAAACTGGAACATGCAATATATCAATGAGTAACTCAGTGGACTACAAAATATTGATCATACACCTTAAGTTCTAAAACACCCTTAACCATGTAAATACACACCCTACATTTGCATATGTTTACATAGTTGATAAGTGTTGATATCTGTGAGTGAGATATTTGTCTTCTTGTACACATGCATATATTATATTGCTATAAGACTTTTAAAGGAAGAAAAAATAGAAAGACTTTCTGGTCATTATGCTTGCTCTTCAGGGACAATTTTGGTCACTTAGTATTGAGGGCCACTGAGAAGCCCCTTTGCTCATGACTATTGAAGCGACATCTCTGGCTGTCAGATGATCCTGTTCTATTCTATCTCAAAGACTTGTGATTCTTTGTGCTCAGTCTGTAAATGGAATCATCAGATGACACAGCACTTCCACCAGGGAGCAGAAGGTGCAGATGTAAGCTGCTGTGTGAAAGCAGACATCATCATCCTCAGCCCCTCTTTCTACCCCTACTTCCTCATCAGCACCCTGCTCCTGGACACTCTCAGATGCCTGGTAGTGGCCAACCTTTCCTCTATCTTCCATGCTCTGAACTAAACTACCTGAGCCTAAGTCTGTCTGTGGTATGTGTGTCTGTGTGTGTCAGTTGTGTGTGTATGTGTCAGTTCTGTGTCTGTGTAGGTTGTGTGTGTATCAGGTGTATGTGTGTGCTACATTTCAAGCCTAATCTTCTACAGAATTTTCAGGGTACCTTTTGTTCAACATCAAAATGGAGTCATTAATACCCCAGATGTTGAAGTACTTGGAAGTTTCAGTGGGAAACACTTGGTACTATGACTGGTATAACACGAGTGTGTACTGGGAGATGAATAGGGTCCTATCCACTTGGGGAGTTGGACTACAGAAGGGAAGACTCAGTTCCACATTGACGGGGGGGGGGGGAGGGGTAAATGGAAAGAGATGCTATCCTGAAACAACTTTGTATCCTTCCACACCCATGCAAGGAGTGTGGAGCCAGGCTGAGGCTAACTCTCAAACCCTCTGCCTTGCTGAGTCTCCAGAATAGGGGCTACTGAAATGGGGACGTGGTTTTGGCTTCCTTACTAGAAGATGGGACCCTGACAGTGGCTTCCTCTGATTCAGTCACTCAAGCCCACTGTACACACAGGAACCAGCTCCACCTCCCACATATCACCTTTGCACTCCTGGATCTCCCTGACCACTTGTGAGGGAGAGCCATTCCCAGGCCAGAAAAGGCAGGCGGGGGCGGGGGGGAAGGCTGCCCCTGTGGGGGCTGAAGGGCAGCTGTTTATATTATAATTAAGGTTTTACAGCATAAACTGAAATGTAGCTTGGCTATTTCAACAAGGCGCTGGAGGTAATTACCACTGCCAGAGGCGTTCTCTACTGGCAATTACTTCCCTCTAATTGAATAACTCAGGTCACACTCTCTGAGACCAGGGAGAAGAAGAGACTGCTTTCAAACATGGACACTCCTTCAGAATCTCAGAAGAGCAAAAAGCTTAACACAGTCCCATCCATCCATGCTCCAGCAGCCTTCTTGAGTGGGCAGGACAGACAGAGAGGAAGAATATAAAATTTGGAGTTCCACCACTTGGTGTCTTAGGTGGAGTGGGTTCCCTGTATCCCTTCTCTTGTCTATAAAGGGCGAGGAGTAAATGAAACACTTCTGTCATTAGTCAGCTTTCCATAGCTCTGAGAAAATACCTGAGACAATCAACTTACAATACTGGAAGGTTTCAATTGGCTCACTGGGTCTTGGTTTCCAGTACATGATAGGGCCTATGAGGCGTATCACTGTGGAAGCCCATGGAAAACTGTGTTCACTTCAGGAGGCTAAGGAAGTAAGAGACAGACAGGAAGGAGTCAGAGCCCCAATATCCCCTCCAAAGATAGGTCTCCAATGACTTAACTTCTTTCCAGCAGACCTAACCTAAAAGTTCCATCAATGGCACTGAGGGTTAAGGACCAACCTGTAACACAGCACCTTTAGTAGACACCTACCCAAACCATGGTAATTCTAAACCCAACACATGGAAAGTATTTAGTAATGTTTGACCAAAGCAAATGATGCTGACAGACACACCAGGAAGGAACTCATGCTTGTCTTTTGCCTATACATATGGGAGAAACTGAGGCAGAAAGTACATCCAAGTCCCACAGAAAGAACTTGAGAAATGAGGGCCACAGCAGTGAAAGCATATGGCAACTTGGCCTGAAAGAAATTAATTCCTTTGAGTTCCTCCTAGGAAGTTGACACATCTCCAAGATGCCCAGCCCCAGGGCATTTGTGTTCACTTCTCCACCTCCTTAAACTCCCCAGCATTCTGTATAGGATACAACTGTTACCCTGGCTCAGCCAACTTCATGACTAATGCTGCATCCTTACTCACAGCACTTTGAATTTCTTAAATCTTATTCTACTGCCATACCCTTTGGTCCTTACATCCAAAAAAGAACAGTAACCCTCCTGGTTTACAGACCATACAACGGAGGCCAAACAAGGGTAAGTGAACCATATAAACACAACTTAGAAAAACCCACAAGTCTCTGCTTCCAGTTTTGCCTGTTCTTCTCCAGAAGGAAGCCACCTCAGAGTAACCACACAGCATCAGCCCACAGCTAACACCTTTGATTTCAAAATTATACCATGTGGATTATAGCATCTCAGAAACCAGGGAAAGTGGTTCTCTGGCTTTGGTGTTCATATGCATTAGTATGGCTATGATAAAACACCAAAAGTGTTTTGGTTATGGGAGAAACCTGGTTTTGGCTTATGCCTCCAGAGTGAATCTGTAATGACCAAGAGGCATGACAGTAGGTGTTCAGGATAGGAAGCTGAGAGATCGAATCTCCAACCACAAACAGGAAGCAGAGAGGGTGAACCAGAAGTAGGATGCAGCTATAAACCTGCAAAGCCTGTCTCCAGCAAGGCTTACCTCCTAAGGGTTCTATAATCTCCCCAGACAGCAACACTAACCAGGCGCCAAGTACTCAAATACCTGAGACTATGGGTGACATTTCTCATCCTAACCACCAGATGACATGTCTCTCTGGGAGTGTGTTCAAAATGCAGGTTGCGAGCTTGCCTCCAGGGGTTCTGATTGTCTAGGTCTAAGAGGATCCCAAGAATATGAAGTTTGATAAGGTCTCCAGAGTTCTATGGTTTCGTGGCTCAAGAACCATTCTTGGAAGAGAACTGGGCTCCGGAAGCTGAGATGGAAAGTGGTCGTGAAAATATCCTCTGTGTGACCTGAGCCGAGTGATGAACCTGCCGACTATCGGTCCCTTATATTCAAGATGAGAATGTAATATATAACTTCTGAGAGTTAAGTGAGATGATATGCATAAAGCACTGGGCAGAAAATGCAGTCATCAACATTGCTGAAGTACGGACAAGCCTAGGACTATAGCTTGAAGTCTCCTCATGTGGAGTCATTACATCTATAGAAAACTGAGACATAAAGGAGACATAAATAGGATTTGATAAATTGGAATCACCCTTTATTAAAGCTGATTCATTTATCCTGATTTAGCTGCCTTGGGTGAGGGTATTGGCAACCTCTCCCTAATCAGTGGACACTGCTGAATGGCAGGGAAAGGGGTGTTGGTGGGTATGTCAGGAGGGACTTCATGGGAAGTGGCTTTTGGTCATTGTGATCTTGCACAAAACCTCACAGCAGACAGCTCTGACAGGTCAAGAGGGTGCACAGTCCACTCCATTACAACTGTCTGCTTCCTAATCTCCCTCTACCCTGCTGGAATTCTGAGTTCAAATGCATCCTGGGATACCAGGCTCCGTCCAACAGATCTTAGATCTGTGTGGAGTGAAGTCTGCTGGAGAGCACTCTGGCTAGAGCAAGCTCATCATGAAACTGTCCCAGGGCCTGGAAGAAAATTTATAAGCACATCCTTCCACCTGCTCCATGATCTACATGCAAGTGGCAACAGTAGCATTTCCCAACATCTCATGTCCCACAACCCTGACTCTACCTGATTCTTCTTTTTAGAAAGTTAATGCTTGTCAATTGTGCAAAATGAAGGGTTTCATTATGACACTTTCATACACACATGGGATGCATTTCGGCCATGTTTACCTCCTATTACGTTTGTCTCCCCTCCTCTTCTCATGTGTCCCCTTCTACTTCCCAAATGGTCTCCCTTACATTTCCATCTCTTTATTTTAGAACATCATATGAGAGAAAATGTGTTATTTGTCTTTCTGTCTCTGACTTTTTCACTTAACATGGTAATCTCCAGTTCTATCCATTTTTTTTCAATGTGTCTTTAGAGTTTGGCAGAAATGTCTACTGAGGTATGAGGGGACTATCAGCCACAACAGCACTCTGGCTGGGACTGGTGGCCCAAACCTTGTCAAAGAGACTTTTAGAAAACTGTCATTTCACCCAGGCCACCTCCATCCTTCTGTGAGGCCATCTAGACCTATAAACCCAAGTTACGGGCTAGAAACACCCTTGGATGCATTTTGATAACTTGGCAGCTATGTCCTCAATAACTCTAATAAATTAGCATTTCCAGAATCCATAGGCAACCTGGGAGGCACATCTTGCTCAGGGCTTGATGAAGAGGGGTGCACTTCACCTACCTTAGGACATCTACATCCCAGCATGCATCCAGGTGACAGTTCTGCTCTAGAGAGCTATCTTATAAAAACTAGTCAGCCACCTCCATAGCATGCATAGACAGACCCATCTAACTAGCACCCTCTCCCCAAGCATTTCAATCTCTAGACAGTCCTCTTTGGGAACAATATGCCAGCAACTTTCCCCTGGAATCCAAGCCCCTGGCATGAGAACCTGAGCCCATGGCATGAGAACCCCAGCCCCTTGTGTGAGAACCATAGTCCCTGGTGTGAGAACCCCAACACCTGGTGTGAGAACCCAAGCCCCTTGTGTGAGAACCCAAGCCCCTTGTGTGAGAACCCTAGTCTCTTATCTGAGAAACACAACCTCTGATTTAAGAACCCTAGTCCTTGTTGTGAGAACCCCAGTCTCTGCTATGAGAACCCCATCTCCTGTGTGAAAACTCCATCTCCTGGTATGAAAACCCCAGCCCCCGGTGTGAGAACTCCAGCCCCTGGCAAGAAATAAGAGCATTGGCTTCCTTCACTGAGAAAAATGCTTCAGAATGGGAGGGGAGGACATGGGTCAACCCCAACAGCATCCTTCCCACTTAGTCGTCTCCCCTTCCAACTCTGTCCTACTTCATGACCTTTATCTGCCTCTGTCATCTGCCTTCTTCATCTCCTTTCTTGTCTGTGCCCCCCCCCAACAACGTCAAGCCAGGACTGGGCCTGCACAGCTTACTTTTGTGCTCCTGTGGAAAGAACAAGCCTTGAGTGGTGAACCACTCAAGGTGATTGGGACTTCCCAGTCATCTTTCTCCCCATGAGAACCCCAGGCAAAAGGGATAGAAAAGGGGAAATACTGACTGTTCATGTTTTACCTGAAGCAGAGTTCCAAAGTCATGCTCTTGGTAACAACAGGACTGCCTCACAGAAAGTCACCTGGGGTTTCCATCGTGGTTTAGTCTTCTCTTTTCTTCAGGACCCTCCTGTAACACAGACAGAAAACCATTTCTGGCTACCTCCGTGCCCTACAAAGATCTCCTCCATCTCACCCCTTTTTCCTTAGCTGTTCTTTCCCCAACTGCTCCTCAGGCATCAGGCCCCTGCTTCTGTGTCACTGGCCACACACCTTATTTGCTTTGTAATTCACAAACTGGGAGAAAGCACTGAGAATAGGAGCCATCTGTATGATATTCTTTTGGGGGAAGAGGATGAGCCAGAAGTGGAGGAATGAAGGGTCCTCACTTTAGTCAAAGCAAGGAACTGAGAAAGGCCGCCTCTGTGGCAGTTTTAATATCATCACTTGTGGAAAGTGAGCACTCCCTCTCCTGATTTCACTGGGGGAAGAGCCTCTCCTTGGTGTGGTGTTGGCCATCTGCTTTCTTCTTGTGTTTATCCCTAGACCTGGCTCGACACTCTGACACTCTGTCACTGCCCATGTCCCCATGTCCTTCCCTGGCTGCCCTCACTGTGCTCTTCCTCTGTCCTTCAAGGACTTGATTTGTAGAGGTCACATGCTCCCTGGACCCCAGGGCCCTCTTCTGCTGCTCCTCCCTCCTATTTCCAGCTCCTATTGTTCGAGCAACTCAGGGTTTATCCCTTGGACCTCTTCTCCACTCACCTACTTCCCTGCATCATCTCTCACTCATAGATTTAGATGTTGGGTTGAACCATAAGAAGCGTCTCATGACTGTTTTTTTTTTCTGCCTAATAAAAATGGCTATTTCATGGGCCACCCTTGACACCATGACTATGCTAACCCCCAAATCTCCATTTCCAATCCCCTGGTCTTGGCTTGAACATCAAACTCCCAATTCAGGATCTGCTAAACATCTCCAAATTGATCAGAATGTTATGAGATCCACTTAAACCCAACATAATTCAAACACCAGGTCAATGCAAGTTGCTACTGATCGATCAGGGCTACAGAACAGACTCGGGAGCTTAACTACAACCCTGATGGGATGTTGTACAGCATATTTAAAGAATGGAATCATAAAGTGAGGGGGAGTGAGGTAACGTAGCATTGTCCAATCATATTTTGGCATAAGGGGCTCCATAAGTCAGGACAGAAGTTAGTTCCTGAGCCTGGGAACAAGAACTTAGTTTCTTCCTATGATTAAAGAGAATCTGAAAATGATATGGTAGAACTTAGAACAAGTTTCTTTTGTTGTTCCCAACAGGACCAGTTCAGAGCAGGACCCCCCATGTCAGTGTCACTGCCAGGTCTACTTCCCTCTTCGATGTCCCCATCTTGGTTAAGGACAGTCTCATGATTCCATTTGCCTAGATCCCAAGTCCAGAGCCCCCCAACACCCCATTTCCATAACCACATGTCTCCTGGCGTAAGTTTTGTAACTCTAACCTCACTTCTAATGGTTAGACTCCTATCCTTCTAGACCGGAAGTCCCTAGTGTTGTTGCCCAGGCTAACACAACCACACTGAACTAGTTCCTGCCTTTCCTCTGTGATCCTTACAGTCCTTTCTCTGCACAGCAGTCACAGTAAGGACTCTTGGAATGAATCACACCATGCTATCTCCCCACCCCTTAACTCCCTAATTCACACTACATCATCTTTCTACTTCCCTTGCAAAGTACTCAGAGTGAAATCAAAACTCCTTGTCCCTTGCCCATCTTATGACTGCTCAGGACCCTTGATTCCTATTTCGCTGCATCTACTGCCCTCTGTCCACTCACCCAAGCCTTTTCATATAGAACCTGAACGGGCTCCCTCAGACTATCCCAGTCTCAATGAGGCATCCTCCACCCCGCTTTCTCACAGAGAATTGAGACATAATAGCATTATATATGCATCTGTTTTTTTCTGGTCCTACTAGATTCTAAGTTTTTTGAGAGCAAAGATAATAATCTCTGGTTCAGGCAAGGTCCTTCCCAGCTCCTGACACAAGACAAATGCTCAGTATTTATTTGTTAAGCAAATGAATGAACTGATGTGTGTTTAAGCCAGGCTCTCCTTTCTGCATCTTTTGAGAGTTCAGTGAACAGTTGATACTTGAAAACCTTGGCTCAATAGTCCAATGGCTGTGTGTGTGTGGGGGGGGGGGTAGCCGGGAATATATCAACATATGATTTTGTAACATTTAGAACACTTTTCTTAAATGTGATTATTCTTGCTTCCTTCTCCCTCTAGGGTAGAGGATGGAGCCCACAGCTCAGCTCTCTCTTTCTATTTTGTTCATCCAAAACATTAAGTCTAATGTGTAGTGGCCATGACACTCCAGAAATGAATATCATTAACACACACGCATGCACGCAGGCACGCACACAAACACACATGCACATACTCACACATGCATGCACACACACACACATACCACACATGTGCACATACAAGCATGTGCTGATAATGACATAATAGTAAGGGAATTTCATTGAGATCTTACAGCGAACCAAGGACCGTTTTAACCGTTTAAGCATTTTCTCCTGTGTAGATAGCTATCCACCTATCAAGCAGCTACAGTATTGACAGAGGAGGAAATGGAAGCACAAGTGAGACTAAGAGTTTTCCACAGCTCAGATAGCCAGTCAGAATGAAGAGTCAGTGCCTGCAAGGCCTGTGATTTGGAGTAAGGTCTCAGGTCACAAGCACGTTAAGTCTTCTCCTCTCCCCAAATCCTGATGGATCAAACTGATGAATTTCATAAGGTCAAGGACACTGAGAATTAAGATGGTCCCACATTGCAGTGAGAAAGATTCTAGGCCCAGGATCTCCTCAGATAATAGGATCCTACTGAAAATATGACCAAGGCACTGACAGTGGAACTATATTCCTTCACTGACCTCTAAGGGCTCTTTCTTTCTACCCCTGATGCAGGCCCTGTTCTCCCATCAGCTGAACGTCATGTGCCTCTTACATTTTTAGGTAAACAACTTGGATCCGTGTTGCAATTCATTTATTCTCAATCTCCGTTTTTAGCCCACCTCCACCTAGCAAGCAGGAGCCCTAGTGCCCTGGACTCAGCCCTGCTCCCTACCTCCTGCCCAGCTGATAGCCAAATTTAAGAACACGCCTCCTGAAGAATGTCCCAGGGTTTGCACTGGTAAGAAACAAGAAGCTAGGGTCCTGTGCAGTTGTCAACCTCCTTTGCTCCTGGCTGTGGCATGCATGAGCTGCTTCTTGAAGAGTGACAGACACTTCCAACACTGTTGGCCAGAGGCAAAGTAGCAGGGTTACTGAGTACCCAAGTAAGAAACAATCACAAGGCTTCATGGGAGAAATTCCAAGAGCCATTATAGGCCATCTTGGAAGCCAGACTCACAAGGTACAGTTGAGGCTCTGATGCATCAAGACTGTGGCTTCCCACTTACCCACCCTTCTGTTGGAGTCACGAGATTCTTTGACAGGATTTTCTCCTCTCACAGATAGACATGGTTTCCCCTCTGCTGGACCAGAAACAGAGACTATCAGTACTCAACCACTTCTCACAAAAGTTGGTGCCATATCAGTGTTGATACAGAAAATGTGAAACCACACTTGCCTTGTTTTCCACAAAAGCAGATTAAAAACAGGAGACACCAACAAGCAGGGCAGAAAAATGCCTTATTGATGAACTCTCAAGTCTGTCCCAGAGAGAAACTGCAGAGGGATGCGAGATGAGATTAAGATGCCCTTGGTACTATTCTAGGAGGCAGTCAGTGCCAGCCGGTGACACTCAGTCCACTGTCAACCTGTTGCCCAGGTTGGACTCACTTTTACCCTGGGCTGATCTCCTCCATATGCATCATCCTTTGCAAATTACCTGGGACACTGCTAAAGCCCTTTGCAAGGACTGATGAGCTGTCTGTCCCGCAGAAATCCCAACTACTGTGGGTTCCAGTCTCCTTGTCTTCAAAGTCAGACAGAGATAAATGTCTCTGAACTTCTACACAGTTCTAATAATCAAAAAAATTAAAAGATCCTACAACTGGCATAATAGGAGACCAAATCCTCTGTTTATTGTGGAGTGGTTCTAGAAATTTCCACAAAAATAAGCTCTTAGGTGTCCCCTCCCCTACAACCCTTTAAATTATATATATAAATTATATGTCTACTTGGGCTTTTAAATTGAACCAAAGCAAATGAACTGAAAGCAATGAAAATATGTGCTGAAAGGAAGACTGGCTGCACATCATTTTCATCCTTATCCAAGACGTGGTCACTGTCACTCACAAGATGAGTGACATATGATCATCCTATTGATTGTCCTTAAAGTTACTCAGTAATGGCTGGTTGCCAGGGAACTGGATGGACCCTTTGCAGGATACAGAGAAGAATGATACACTGTCTTTATGTTTAGGAGAAAAAAAGAGACCATAAAATAATCTCAAGCTAATACAAGAAATTTAGAATTATACTATAAATTTTTTAAGCCTAAGACCTGACTTCTGTGTATTTCAGTGTTGAATGACTACAGAAGTCTGACTGAAGCAACAGGAACATAAATGTGCCATAGCATTATCATTAAGTTGCACAACTGAAGCCAGGTAATCACTGGCTCCGTGCAAATATACAAAGAATATTTGCCTTAGCCCAATTATCAAACACATTTTCTTTAGGGAGCATCTGGCCTTTCTGATAATGCTAAGGCAGGTCATTTTAATTTCAACACCACATAGACTTTAGCTTTCATCCTCTATAACCTTGTCGATGAGACTTGCTGCATCATTTTTAGGCTTGGTTAAAAAGAGAAGAAGAAGAAGAAGAAGAAGAAGAAGAAGAAGAAGAAGAAGAAG
>CAJQZJ010004750.1:12145319-12175578 GCA_907164525.1 Lophiomys imhausi | reverse complement strand
GAAGAAGAAGAAGAAGAAGAAGAAGAAGAAGAAGAAGAAGAAGAAGAAAATGCAGGGAGCTCCTTGCCAAAAATAACTAAGATTTCAAGACAGTAAAAACAGAACATTAAAGCAAGGGCAGGGTTCATTTGAACTTAAGATCTGTTGTCGTTGGACACATCCTACCCCCATAGAACCAGCCCACAGACGGTCTAGAATTAACCATCACTAATATTTAGTGAGTGCTTACTGTCTCCTGATCACAGTTCTGACAAGTTTACATGTATCATCTCAGTGCGAAGGTACTAGGTTGGCACATCTTGTGATCATTTCCCAAAAGCAAACATGGAAACTACAGGATTTCAATCCTGTGCAGTCTCCCTTGTCTACGGCAAGAGCTCATCTTCAGGAAGTTTGAGGCTGCCACAGATGGAGGAAACTGAAGTGAAGGGGATCTTTTCCATGCTTGCGCTGCACAGTGAAATGTGTGTAGGGAGCAGGAAGTGGTTTCTCTTGGATCTCCGCATGTCACTGATGCTCCACAGTGAATGTTTGTGGAAGTTCAACATCTAAGGCCATCAGTGAAAGTGTCTCATGTCACAAAGCCCACAATGCTCCAGTTACGAAAATCACTGCCCACTGCAAGAATGGAGCCTGTGGGCAGAACTGAGTTTGTATAGTTTGACTTGACTTGTTGATCAAAGCTGTGACCTTGCTCCTGAGAAGTTCCAAGGGGGAGGAACCACCATACCAGGCACTTCGGTTTCCACGTAGAAAGCCAGAAAGCTGCTATGCCATGTGGGGGATGGATAGTAATGGTTTTCAGATAGACGACCCGTATGTGGCCCATGACTCTTTTTTCCAGAACTCTGGTTCTCCAACTTCAATCTTGCCTGAGCATCTCTTAAGAACACGTTGAAGAGTGGGTTCTATGCTCACCTCAGACCAAGCTTCCAGGATGCTGATGTGGACATTCTATCCTTTGAAAAATCCTCTACAGAATGAGGGCTTTAACACATGAGGCTTCCTAGGAGGCTTGGCAGCCACTCCTGACCATACTCTATCACCAAGGAGCTGCAGAACCTTTTGGAGAACACAGGTAGCTCAGAGGACGAGCTAACGCATGCATCCCCGGACTCCCAAGTGAGCTGGAGAGCATAGGATCATATTTTAAATGTTGACTTTAATAGCCCTGAATAATATTTTTCTTTTTACTGAGTATACGTTGTACCACAATGACCTACTGTCTACTTAACAACAAGCTTGCTTGGTAATTTCTCCCATGAAGAGCTTTCAAATCCTCTTTTCTCTATTTCCAGCTGCTGGTTCCTTTATGTGTCACTATGACTTCTGTTGCTATAATTTTGAAGAAATCTCCTCTTCATCAACAGTGACAATTAAACAGATCTTAGAAGTAGTTAGTCCAACATCTTTACTCCATAGACAGAAAAAGGAGAACTCAAGGCCAAATAGTTTACCAGGGACAGAAATAGAGATCCTACATGGGGAGACCATGCAGGCAGCCCTACATACTCCCAATTTATAACCAAACAGCATGCCCTCTCCCTGAGATGACACATCTCACCAAAGACTCCAATTGCAGAGCATGTTTGGATGCTCTTCCCTGGTTTTCCCATTAAAGTAGTGCTGAAAATGGGGGGCATGGGAGGGTTCTCCTTTTTTTCTTTTTTACTTTGTCTTTTTAATCTTCAAAAATGAATGGCTGTCTCATATAGCAAATATACAGCAAGTGGCTAGAAAAAGCCACTGTGCACAGATAGAAACAGATAGAAAAAAATGTCATAAATAAATAGAATGGTCAGAAAACAGATTAAACGTCCAAGCTGAAAATTGGAAATGAAGATAAAAGGCATGGCCTGACCCTGAGTAAGATGACTCTGGCTCTGCTGCCCCTTCCTGGCCACAGGACATTTGAATTCATAGGACTGTGGACTTTGAGAGCCAAAGAAACAATCTCAGATGTTACAAGTGAGCTAAGCCAGCTTCTCATCTTGAAGAAACTGAAGCCAAGAGACAGGGGGACAATAGCCCAAGGCCACACAGTCCCCCTGTCAGTTGGGTGCTCATCTTCTGGACACTGAAGGAAACACAGTCGATGAGTTATTTGGTCCCTGGTAAAGAATATTCATCACCTAAAAGTTTGGTGTTTAGCCTGGTCTGCTCTTTGTTGCTGAGATGAACAGCGAGGGCAAAATCAACTTCAGGAGGAAAGGAGTTATTTCAACTTACAGCTCTGAGGCCACTGTCCATCATGAGGGAAGTCAGACTGGTGGCTCTGGGCAGCAGCCTGGAGGCAGCAACTGAAGAAGAGACTATGGAGGAACACTGCTCTCTGTCTTGTTTCTGATGGTTTGCTCAGTTTGCTTTCTTATACAGCACAGGACCATCTGCCCAGTGGTGGCACCACCCACAGTGGGCTAGACCATCCCACATCAGCCATTAATCAAGTAAATGTCCCTACCGACTTGCCTGTAAGCCAATCTGATGGAAGCAATTCCTCAATCGACTTACCCTCTTCCTGGACAACGACTGTAGCTTGTGTCAAGTTGATAAAAAGCTATTCAGCACAGTATCTTTCCACTGTGGTAAAAATTAATAAATAAATAACTTTGAACAGATCACCTTCAGGGGAAATGTAATCATAGCTTTTAATGAGTACAAAGCCCTCAAGACATTTGTTGTTGTCATTGTTGCTGTTACATTGCTTCTATATGATGTAAATCAATTAGCCATCATGGACTAGAGACTGGCTAGAGAGCACAGAGTGGCGGCCAGGCACAGATAATTGCTCTGTTGCTGACATTAACACCTTATCATGCTCTCAGGACACTTATGAATCTTGCCGTCTCCACAAAACCCACAGTGGAGGAACTGTGCATTCTGGTTGTCTCCATGTCTGCAGCCTCCCACACAAAAACAATGTTGCCCTGAACACTGCATTTAATTAAAGGACTGTGTAGCACAGGGGCAGTCACAAGGAAGACAGGAGACCCTCCCCGCCTCTTTTTGAAGACAGTTCTTGCTGGTGAGTAGTGAGCTTTAAAGCCATGGCTGAAGGACAAAGGCTGCTTAGAAAAAGGATGTGATTCTGGTGACCATGGAAGTAAAAAAATTACAGGGTCCGGGTGGCCCTCTACTTTCATGGGTTAGCATGAAGTTACAGTGAGATCTGGGATCCTGGATCTCACTTGAAAGGGTCTGTTGTACAACTGTTGCCTGTAGACGCAGACTCAGGGAGGGAGCAGAAAGCCTCTTCAACTCTAGAAACACAGGCAACTCACAAGGATCAGGAAACGTAGGAAACTCACAAGACTCATAAAGTGTATGTTCAGTAAGGAAGACCCTGGAGCGCAGCTTACTGTGGGTTCTGGAGACGTCTATGGGGCAGATTTGTGAATCATCTGTCACCCATGAGCCAGTATGTGACTGTGATAATGCAGGCACCTGTGTCACCCCACTGTGCTTAGTAACCCCAATACTCTTGTTCCACAAGGTAGGGAGAGAGACCCAACTCTTAGAAAGCTTGGCACTCTTTGCCTCTTCTCCCAAGTCCAAACCACGATTTTAAGTGGGCTGTCCTCAGCTACCAGTTTCCAGCAGCAAAGGTTAGAAACCAGAGGGATGCAACTGGCTGGGGAGAAGCCAGAAGAAGATATTCTGATTCATTTGCTACATCAGAGGAGGAAAGCCAACCTCAGCAGTGCTCTCAGGACATTTTAACTCAAAGAGGCTTTTCCTGGGACAATTCTTCCTGGAAAGAGACCCCCCCCCAAACACACCCACACACAAAATCAAACAAGCAACAAATAATTTTACCATTACCAGGTAATATGTGTTAATTGCTCCGTTTATATACCAAGGCTGACATACCATTAGAGACTGGGTATGCATTGTAACTAGAGCATTAATAAATTTAAAATGCTCCTATTAGGATGACAGCTTTGGAGGTGCAAAGGAGTAAACAGTTATCACTTGGCAGCAGCCGCTCTCACCCCATCTGCCGAGACTACGCATACATTTTCAGCTTCCTGAGCAATGATTAGGCCTGTCAGAACCTCTTTAACCTTCTAACTGCTGGTCCCCACTGGCCGTAATTAGAGACTAATGAATTCAGAAGATGCAGGCCGTGAGGAAAACCGCCTTGACAGTTTGTGTACAAATTAAGCCCCAATTACTTCAAGCATCTTTTGCATTGTGGATACAACTCTCTGTTATTATTTTTGAATATGGTCATTTTAGCAGAATGAAGAACTTGGCTAATGTATTTTGTCATTTTTATGGCTCATCATAAAGAACAAACATACTGAGATAGGTCATGAATTTGTGAAATAAACTATTGCAGATTATAAAAAGAAATTAATTTCATCTTGGGAATACCCTACCACCTTTTTTCATCATCCTGCTGGATCTACTGATTAATATGGTTATTGTTATTCAGATACTGTATTCTGTGGAAGGAGCCTGGCTAACTAGCTCGTTGCATGGATTTAGACCCCAAGGAAGGAGCATGTGTAAAAAGGCATCTCGCTATGGCTGACCCCGCTGTGAGGAGTGTCAGAAAACACTGCCCTCACCTGCATCCCACTGCTGCGATCACGGCATGACGTCTCTTCACACCAACAAGTGTGAGTTTAATGCACAGCACCAAGGCCTCCTGTCACATTTGTTTAAAAATAACCATGCAATTTTACCCAGTCTTGCTTCTCCATCTCTGTCATCCTGTGCAGATATTCATTATGTACCATTTAGGGGACACCTCCCCCCTACTCTGCACTGTAGGTGTTCACTTGAGAACCCCACCTATATGAGTTTACAAAGCCAGCGCGGCCTGTGCGCACTCTTGCCTGATGTTCATCACCCTTATGGCCATTGCTTTAGCTAAAAGATACCTCCGCCGCTGCCACTGCCATGGCTGCCACCTCCTGGAGCTGGTCTTGCCATCTGTGTTGGTCATATTGCTCCAGGCAGCTCAGAGACCCTGAGCTGGCAGGAGAGGGGGTTATCTTTACTGACAGCCAGTTGCCATTGAAGTTTGTGCATGCAGGAGATCCCCAATTCCACTCTCTGCTGCTGGGTCACACTGGTTAAAACTTTCCCTTCTGTCTTCATAAGCCCAGTTCCAGTCTTATCTAATGTAGATAGAATAATATTCTCTCCCTTCACCCAAAGAACAGGTGAAGAGTCACTATCCATAGCAAAGAAGGCTCTGTAGATTTGGTCCAATGAACCATCTTGAGAATAGGTGGTTATCCAGTTAAGTCCACTCCGATCACAGAATTTTTAGGAGGAAGTTAGAAGGATTAGCTAGTAGTGGGAAAGGGGATAGGATGTGGAAGCAAGAGCTCAGGGTGGATTAAGAAAGAGGGCACAACTCATGGAGTGAAGGTGGCCACTAGAAGTTGGAAAGATTCAAGGTAAGGGTGTTCCCTCCTTCAAGATTCAGAAGGACCAGCCTGCCAACACCTTGAGTTTAGGTATCTAAGGTCCAGAAATGTAAGATAATATACATGCATATTGTTTTAAGCCACTGAGTTTATGGAAGTTTGATTCAGTAGCAATAGGAGACTAGTATGCTGTTTTCTCTAGATGAAAAGATCTGTGTCATTATATATATATATATATTATTATTACTACTATTACTATTATATAAATTCATCCTGCATAAACTTTTACTTTCTATCTGAGATTGAAATAAGAAACTATTTGTAGCAGGTCACCCTTCCACTTCCACTGCAACAAACACCACTGGAGAGAAACAACTCTGAAGTAAAATTTCATGGTGCCTGAGGTTTCCATCCATCCTAGGAAAGAATGGAGTTTGGAACTGGGGCAGGGGAAGAATGTCTGCTGCAACCAAGTTTCTTCTTTTATCCTCTTTAGTCACCTGAGCCCCAAGAGCATGGTGACACACACCTTGTGTGTTACACCAGGTAACACACACTAATGGCCTCTCCCTTAGTTAATCCTCTCTGGGAACAGGAAGGCCTCAGAGTTCCCACCTCCCCTAAAGAGCAGAAGGAGACTGTACCGCACATAGACAGTGCTACATAGTCCAGAACCCTAGAACACTAAGCGGCAGTCCAGCAAGCCCAAGCCATGACCATGTCCTTATGTCCTCATGGGGACATAATGGGCCCCTCTAAGCACTTGACACTCACTGACTCCTGAATAAGCAACCCAGGGTACTCTTATCTGGGAACTGGTGCTGCAGGCATGGGCTAGAAAACTCTGCCCTGGAGGATAGACTCCAGAGTGTCTGCAAGGGCAGATGCAGAATACATCCGTAACAGTGATCAGAGTCTTAACTAGTAAAGTGGGATCCTAGCAGTTACAAGGCATTCTTAACCGCTCTAAAGTCACATTGTATTTGAGTTTTGTAGATGAAACACAGTCCTGGTCGCATCCCAACTGGAGCTAACTTGGCAAAGGTTCCCCAAACCTCACATGGAAGAGGGTGTGTGAGATAATGGAGAGATGCGCCTGTGTCTAAAGCATTAGGAGCCACAGCATGCTCCATCAGGGACCCTGTTCTCATCTCCTTCCTCCTCCTCTTCTCCTTCCTATCTTCTCATTTCCTACTCCTCTTTTTTTTCCTCTTTCCCTTGCTTTGTTTTCACCTCCTTTGCTTTCCAGTTGTGTCAGGGGCTGATGAGGTGCCACCATCCTGCACTTTGCCTGCTGCTGTTTTCAGATGGTCTGAGTGAGGCAGTGTGGTCTCAACAGACACATCCGTGTTACCAAACAACCCTTCTAAAAATGGAGCTGGCCCTTACTGCCTCTGAGCCTCCCTTCCAGCCTTACTCTATTCTATTCTGTCCCAGGTATCTCTGGCAGAGGAGCTCTACTTCATAGCTTATGAACATGTGGGAATCACAGCTGGGGGACCCTGGCTGGGAGCAGCCATTGGGATTCTTTCTTGGTTGCAGATGGAGAGTAGATTGAACTTCAACTGATGAAGACCAAGGGGGCTAGTTTGCTAGCTGTGACGAAAGGAAGCTCTGGGCAGCCTGTCCCCTTGATGCCTGCCGGTGGAGTTTCCCTTCCTTCGCATCAGCCTTTAAAAAGGAAGAGGAGGCACAGTACTTCCTGCAAGATGAGAACCTCCCCTGCAAGATCCTGGTCTGTAACTGTGACATTTACAGGATCCTCTGACAAAATCCAAGCTATAACTCTGTTCTCTCTATAAAAATTTAAAATCCCATTAATTGCCCATCTGGCCTGCCTCCTAATTTTGCATCTTTTCCTGAACTAACTCTTCAGAAACAAATCAGTGCTAGTCAAAGGGACTCATGATGAAGAGTTGCTTTTTGTTCTGTCTTTCAGGACTGGTCCATGTCCACTGAGGCCCTCCACAGAGAAGGCCCAGGGACTGTACCCAGAGACAGGCTGGTCAAGGTTCCCTGTATGTGCAAGGAATCTGTGTGTGTGTGTGTGTGTGTGTGTGTGTGTGTGTGTGTGTGTGTGTGTGTGCGCGTGCGCAAATGGACGTTAGGACACATCTCATTTAACAGTCAGCTCTCTTTTATCTCACTGCACTGAGTTCATTTTGCTTCAGCAAGCTGGTCCTCTGGCTGATCAGGCAATTGCATTTGGTTGGACAACCTACATTGCTCACACATGAGATAAAATACGAGTTTCTTAAGACTCATCATTCCAGAAAATGTGATATCCTCACTAGATGACATATGTTTGCTCAGTCAGAATTATAGAGAACCTAAGGGGCTTCCAGCTATTTTTCCTTCTGTTTCCACCTTTCCTCATACTCTCCTCTTCTCAGTACCTATTCTGTAGGAGCCTACAGAAACCTATCTGCTTCTGCTCCAACCAAGAGAGGAGCCATTGGCTTCCTAGCATAGATTATTTTTTGACAAGGGACTGGGCATCAAACCCAGGACCTTACACAGCCTAACTTGCAACCATTGCTCAAGCTTCCTTCTTTCTTCATTCCTAAGTAAAAGTATGATGTCTGGAGCTGAAGCAATCTCTTTCAGATTGTAAAACCAAAATCAAGAAGAGCAAAAATTAATTGTCTCTGAGACCGCAAAACCACTGAGCCAATGCTGGCAGGCTATTACATTCAGAGGTCTACTTTTATGACTGAAGTTTTTATTAGTCGAATATTCTCGAATATTCTGGTACTTCCATCCTAGATGAGATACATGAGATATTTATTAAGATCTACAGCCTAGACAACCCATGGCCAAGTCAGGGAAGAGTGGGAAAGCAGGTAGAGGCCAGAAAGACTCCCTTGGTTGACTGGCCCAATTCTTTTAGCTTTATTCATCTTCTGTCTTAAGAACTGAGACTTTATGTAGAAGTTCATTTAAGGAAAATTACTCACCACTAAAATAGTATGCTTAAAATCTCTGGATAAGGGTTCATAGGATATTTCAGCCAGCTCTATTACAGAAAGCCAGGCTCCCTCAGGCCATGGTCTTAGCATCGTAATATCAGACAGAGGAAGTCCTGTTGACAGGACCATCTAGTCTGAACCCTGACTGACCTTGGTGGCTCCCTCTGGTATGGCCTGATCTTCCAGGAATAGCTGACCAGTCATCCCCAGGTATCCATTTGTCTATGCCTCCCTGCTTCTTGGATTACAAGCAAATGGTATCACATCTGGCTTTTAAATGGTTTTGTTATTGTTTATTTTTATTCATTTTATGTGTATGAATGTGTTCTTGCACTGCATGTATGTATACCATGTGCATGTCTGATGCCTGTGGAAATCCGAAGAAGACATCAGACCTCCTGGAATTGAAGCTACAGATGGTTGTGAGCCATTGTGTGGGTGCCGGGAACCAAACCCAGATCCTCTGCAAGAGCAACAAGTGCCCTTAGTCACCGAGGCATCCTGGCAGCCCTGGTTTTACACCTGGCTTTTAACATGTGGGTTCTGGGGACCAAGCTCAGGTCCTAGTGTTTGCCGGGCAAACACTCTACTGGCTGGGCCATCTCTCTGATCCCTGCTCCAGAAGGAGTCTAACTTCTTTTTTTATCTCCTCTAATTGCAACAACCCCCACCTCCCCTCCTCTTACTAGAGCCTACAACTGCCACTCAGGGTACAACAGCACTAAGTTGGTAGCTTGTATCTCTGGATCTTCTCTAAACATCAAGCCCCAGCTGTGCCAGGATTCTTCTGAACATAGCCTAGAGAATTACCTGGCACCTGGAAAATAGAAAGTGCCTCACAGACGCCTGTGAGTGTCTCTGTTCCTCTTCATTTGAGGTTTATACTTGTGGACGCAGGCATGGGACTTTGCTCAAAGCAGGTACCTCAGTAGACTTATAACGCACCAGAAAGCACCTGTGAGCCCTACCTAAAGGAAAATCAGTCATCAACCCAGAGCCAGAAGGAACGGAAATCTCCTCCCTTAGTCATGCCGGAAGGAGCCAGTTTGTATGCTGAAGTACCCAAAAAGATGAGGCTATATCTTCCTGGCTTTATTTCATCATTTGGCATTCCTCCTTCCCCTAGATCTTACCATGGCCAAAATCAAGAAACAGATGTTCACATTTAAAAAAAATTCTCCCCTGAGTCAGTGTGGCTGTTTATCCAATTTTCACCCTGCCATCCAGACTTAAGCTCTGCCCTGCCAGGCTCAAACAAGTTGGAAAGTACGACTCTGGTCCAGGGAAGAGTTGAAGAGAAGAAAGGGAGGGGGGGTGGGACCCTCCAGTAGGAATCTGGGGAGAGCATTGCCCCCTCACAGGATGTAGGGAACAAGACTCACCTTCCCACAAACGACCTGTTTCTCCCCACCCTGGAACCTGTGTTCCCATGAGCCCTCCTCTTCTCACAATGAACACACAGCCTGTGGGCTGCCCCATCTCCCCATCCTGCCCCGTCTCCCAAAAGGAAGAGGCATGCTTCAAGTATTCCAAGCCAATAACTCCATAGCACTTTCCACACGGATGGCCCTCTGTCCCTGATCCTCTGATGGGCTGTGGGTGAGTGACTACCATAAACACTGAGGGATGAAGCCTCTTCCTTGGTAACCTTCAGACCATGTGGTTTGTCAGTTTCGTTTCCTTGGCTCCAACATCGTCTTAGCAAGTTGTCCGTGCAGGGAGAACTGTGGAGGAGAGAACTTTCTTCCCGTGATTTACTGCATCTCAGTGGTGAACCCTGAAAGCTGCGATCTCAACATCTGCCTATGTTGAGGGCATCCAGGGACCATCGGATTTTTTTTTTTTTTTGGTCTTATAAGCATGATCACCGTGTATGTTCACAAATAAAAACATAAAATGTTCTGACAGCCAAACAAAGCATGAAGAATTAAGCTCCCTAATCAGGAAAACACGAACATCATCCTCACCACTGTGCTTCCCAGAAAACTCCTCTACTCCCAGACTCCACCCCACCCCCACCCCCAGGTCTGGTTGAGTTCATCTTAGGGGACATGGTTTTGCACCAGGGCAAGATTCCATGTGGAGAAGGAAGGATACAAGTTTTAAAGACTGTTTTTTTTTTTTTTTTTTAATGATAAAATCAGACTTTCCCAGAGAGGATGTTCAGAGGCAGCTGGCTGGGAGGTTGGTGGAGGAATCAGCAGTTCCCTGGCGACAGCCCATTGACTCTCAATGCCTCCCAGCCCTGGTCCTTTGAGTCTCAGCCTCCAGGTTCTCTGGCTTCTGCATCCCCTTACCATCATATTCTTGTTCCACTCTCAGTGAACTTGAGACAAGTCAGGCCTGCCTATGTTCTTGGATGGCTTCATTCTGCATGCTCTCCCCTGCTTAGCTTTGTCTGTGATGGTGTTTGGTCCTTTGTTTACCCTTCGATGACTACATCTTCCCCTGTGCTGAACTCTGGGGCTCTGACTGATGCCAGGCTGTTGGGCTCCTCAGGGTCACATGGCCTCTTGGTCTTTAACATGAATGAACTCCTGCCTCATATTATATAGGAGCCCCCCCTCAATAATGCCTTCTCTAGAGACACATCCTATATCAAACAAGTATAATGGAGTGCTCCAAAGAGGAGAAGCCCAATAAATACATTGATTTTTGTAGATTGACTCCCCCACTGGAGGTTTGAGGAAGATAGCTTTGTATTGGCATCTCTTTCTTTAATTGGCAGAGCAAGATATTTTTGTAGGCAGGGTTAGGCTGAGGGAACTTCAAATTTTATTTAAAATTGTAAAGTACCTTCGTATTTGAAACCTTAAAGTAAAGGAGCTTACGCAGATTCATTGTGAGACTTCTGACTGGTGTCCCTTTATATCATGGAGCCTAATTTTCAGTCTCTCTCTCTCTCTCTCTCTCTTTCTCTCTCCTTTCTCCCTCCCTCTCTACTTCCAAGCCACAAGATGAATATTTGATCTGTCATATATTTTTTCCCTTGACTCCAACCCAAAACAATAGGAACAGCCAAACCTTTATTGACTGAACTGTCCAAAACCAAAACTATTGATCCAAATGAAACTTTTCACTCTCATGATGATTTGTCCGAGTCCAGGGACAGAAAGCTGGGCAGCACAATGTGTGCTTGTCAAATGAATTTTCCTCATTACAACATCAGAAGACCAAATGTGGTCCCACACTTAACTCTGTCTTAGACCCCAAGTAGCAAAAAGAATATGTTCCATCACAGAATTTTATTACTTGTTTTTACTTAAGTGATATATTAGTATCAGGGTTCTCAACCTACCAAGGGTGTCCAGTCTTCCCTCACCACAACAGAGCATTGTCCTCTACAACATTCACACTTGAGAGCTGCACCACTAAACTTAAAAATCACAAAGTCGTCTTGTCTCACTGCTTTAAGTAACTCTACAGTTTCACGTTGGACAGCCTTCACTGCTACCCTTACACTCATACACTCTGTTACCAACAAATCAGACCTATATAATCAATTGGCTGATTTATGGAATTGCATTTTTTTGTCTATGATTTCATGGACTGGCCAATCTATAGAACCTACCAGAAGGCTGATAAATCAGGGACGCGTTGGTATGTCCCCCAGTCTTGAGTTTGTAGTCTGTAGTATGGGAAGCAGATAGTGTTTCCACATAGCAGGTCCAAGGCAGGATCTCTCTGCTTCAGAACACCCAGGCATTTTCTCTGAGACTGTTCAACAGATTAGATGACAAAGATCCAAAGTCCACTTGGAAATGTTAGCCTCATCTTAGAAAAACAATCACAGTAACATCTGGACTGGAGTTTGTCCTGACACCTTCTCCTCCTTGCACACGTGAGTTGACAAGGTCATTCATGTGTAATAGACAAAGAGCTCCAGCTGCAGTAGCTGAGAGATGTTGGGGACAAAAAGTGAAAGTGCTTCTCAACAAAGGTGGGGAATCCCTTCATTTTAGCTAAATTTCTTGAAACATCTAAATGAGAAAACCCACTAGTCCCCAATATGAAACATTATGAAACAACATGAAATGTCCTTAAAGTACTGTCAGCACAGGGTAGCAGAACAAAGTCCCCAAGTGTTTTCCGTATCTGGATCCATATCTGGATAACATTTCAGGGCCATTCCACTAAGTTCCAGAAAAGCCTTGGGGAAACTAATCAATTTCATTTGAAATTAAAAAAAAAAAAGAATGGAATAAGCTGAAAGTACTAGAAGGAAGGAATTCACTTATATTTGCTGTTATTAACAGAGTAAGACATATCCTTTTTAAGGATTCATCATTTTTAAATTTTATGTCTTTGAAGGATTTGCCTGCCTGTGGGTCTATGCACCATGTGTGTGCAGTGCCCAAGAAGGCCAGAGAGGGCGTTGGATCCCCTGGAGCTGGGATCTAACAGTTACAAACAGTTGTGGGCCACCATGTGGGTGCTGGGAACTGAATCCAGGTCCTCTGCAAGAGTAGCAAATGCTCTTAACTATTTATTGGGCCATCTCTCCAGTCTCTATACAATTCTTAAATTCTGCAGCAGGAGAACTGGGTGAGGAAACACTTAATGCCTCTATTGTGAAGACAGCCATGAAAGAGAAAGTGAGTTTCTTTGCCTTTAAATATTATTTTTATGACTTCTTGGCTCAGGAAAATGACTCTTTAAAAACTATGACCCAGAGTCACAAAGAAAACAGATAGATCTTTTAAGCTAATGGCTGTCGTTGAAAACTCCTTTAGTGATGTTCAGCTACAAAAGAAAAAAAAAAAAAAGAAGGAAGAACTTCTCAATAAACGACCTTCGGAGAAGAAGACTATTCATGCTAATTAGTAGCTCTCTTCCTATAGACATTAGGCCATTCCTCGGAGAACAATGACTGCATTGTGGTAAACATCAAGACAAGCCTCAAGTACAGTTATCAAAATTTCAGAAAACTCAACCTAGGGAGTTTTTCATAAGCTTATGTCTTGCTGCTCCAGGTACACTGAACAATAGTGTCTCTCCTAATGGCTTTTAGCTTTTGCCACTGCCAACTTTTATATTTAAAATCCATACAATTATGGACAATTTGTGAACATTATGATGCCTTTCTTTTTTGCACCAAGTCTTACCCATTCGAGCTAGCTTTTAGCCTTAGCAAATCAAATGCATTTTGCTCACAACACTAGATTCGTTCTCACATATTCCACTTTATTCTTATCATTAGTATTCCTTATTATGCATATTTAATTTAAGAATGCATTTTCTCCATTAAAATATTAGAATAAGCTGAAAGATGTTCCGGAAGGGGAAGCATTTGCTACAGTTTGCCGTTATTAACCGTGTAAGCCCTGATGGGTTCTTCCCTAGGTTACCAGCAAGAGACAGAAAGGTTAAAAAGCAAAAAAATAGAATAAACCAAGATGTTGTTTGAAATTCACAGGCCTCCTTTACATAATGATAGTGTATCCAGGTGTGGAGTTCAAATAAGATAATATGTGAAAAGCAAAGCTTCTGTTTTATGTGAATGGAGAAAAGATGACTCCTGGCCTTGTGTGGTGGCACATCACTGTAACCCCAGCTCTTGGGTGAGGGGGATCAAGGATTAGTGCAAAGTCATCCTCAGCTACATGGCAAGTTCAAGGACAGCCTGGGCTACATGAGATACCATCTCAAAAGTACAAAAAATATAACAGCTAGTCCATCAGACATACTTTGCAAAAGTAAAAATGAAGGAAGGAAGGTATGCACTTACCTACGTGCATCAAAACTTCAGAGACAATTCCCTAAAAGTCCACACATGAGGGAGTGCAGTCCCATCCTGCTCCACCCACCCCCCCAAGATGGGAACATTACAGGACCAAGATCTAGCTGCTTTACATAGAAGACTTTAATAAGAAAGCTGAGGATTTGTTTGAGGTTGGGAGACAGAGAGAGAGAGAGAGAGAGAGAGAGAGAGAGAGCAATTCAAGTGTCTTTCCCAACTTTTCAATCTTTGATTAGAAATGACCAGTCAAAAATGATTGTGTCTTCAATATAGTGCCTAATAAATTTGACTCTCTCCACTTCCAGACCATGGTTACTAACTTAACTGGTTGTTTTGAAATCATTAGGCCAGGCAAGAGAACAAAGAACTCAGGCACTACCCTTTTGCGATTAAGGAGAACGATTCCCTCTTCCTTGTCACTTCACAATGTGGCCTTGAGGGCACCTGCACATGTGTGACTCTAGCCTGGAGAATACAGTCAGCACTAAGGACACAGACTATGGGGAGCAGAGAGCAAAACTCATTTCTTTTTTTTTATGTTTATTTATTAATTCAGGTTACATCTCCATCAGTGTCCTCTTTCCACCCCTCCCATTCCCACCCTCCTACCTTCTACCCCCTAACCCTTCCATCCCACTCCTCCAGAGTGGAGTGTCCCTACATAACAGTCCCCCGCCCCAGTTCAGCAGTAATTTGAGGGCCAAGAGCCTCCTCATACACTGGGGGCCTACAAGGCAGCACCACTAGGGAAAAGTGTCTCATTGACAGGTAACAAAGTCTATGTTCCTGTTCCCTTTGGTGCATTGGTTGTAGGATTGTGATCCTGTACTATATGGCTAAAATCCGATTATAAGTGAATAGATGCCGTGTGCATCCTAATGAGTCTGGGTTAGCTCACTCAGGCTGAGCTTCTCTAGTTCCATCCATTGCAAATTGCATGATTTCATTGTTTCTGATGGCTGAGTAGTGTTCCATTGTGTAGATGTACCACAGTTTTTTTATCCATTCCTCAGTTGAGGGACATCTGGGTTGTTTCCAGTTTCTAGCTATTACAAATAAGGTTGCTATGAACATAGATGAGGAAACTTCTTTGTGATTCGGTGAGGAATCATTTGGATGTATACCCAGAAGTGGTATGGCTGGGTCTTGAGGTAGAGCTATTCCAAGTTTTCTAAGATATCACCAGACTGATTTCCATAGTGGTTGTACAAGTTCGCACTCCCACCAGCAATGGAGGAGTGTTCCCCTTTCTCCACAACCTTGCCAGCATGTGCTGTCATTTGAGATTTTGGTCTTAGCCATTCTGACAGGTGTGAGATGGAATCTCAGAGTCATCTTGAGTTGCATTTCTCTGATAATTAAGGATGCTGAACATTTCTTCAAGTGTCTCTCAGCCATTAAGGATTCCTCCTTCTTGAATTCTCTGTTTAGCTCTGTTCCCCATTTCTTGATTGGATTATTGGGTTTCTTGGCATTTAATTTCTTGGTTCTTTGTAAATTTTGGATATTAGCTCTCTGTCAGATGTGGGGTTAATGAAGATCTTTTCCCAATCTGCAGGCTGCTGTTTTATTCGAATGACAGTGTCTTTCGCCTTACAAAAGCTTTTCAGTTTCATGAGGTCCCATTTATTGATTGTTGGTCTTAGATCCTGAGCTGTTGGTGTTCTGTTCAGGAAGTTGTCATCTGTGCCGATGAGTTCCAAGGCTTTTCCCCACTTTCTCTTCTAATAGATTTAGTGTGTCAGTCCTTATGTTAAGGTCTTTGATCCACTTGAAGTGCAAGGTGATAAGCATGGATCTAATTTCATTCTTTTACATGTCAACATCCAGTTGGTCCAGCACCATTTGTTGAAGATGCTGCCCTTTTTCCATTGTACGGTTTTGGCTTCTTTGTCAAAAATTAAGTGACCATAGGTGTGTGGGTTCATTTCTGCATCTTCATTTCAATTCCATTGTTCCACTGGTCTGTTTCTATACCAGTACCATGTTGTTTTTATTACTATTGCTCTGTAGTACAGCTTGAAATATGGGATGGTGATGCCTCCAGATTTTTTTTTTTTTTTTGTACAGAATTGCTTTAGCTATTCTGGTTTTTTTTTTTTTGTTATTCCATATGAAGTTGAGAATTGCTTTTTCCATGTCTATAAAGAATTGTGGTGGTATTTTGATAGGAATTGCATTGAATCTGTATATTTCTTTTGGT
Organism: Lophiomys imhausi; assembly: GCA_907164525.1. Lineage (NCBI taxonomy): Eukaryota > Metazoa > Chordata > Mammalia > Rodentia > Muridae > Lophiomys > Lophiomys imhausi. The sequence goes on along the minus strand of CAJQZJ010004750.1, from coordinate 12,159,282 downwards.
GCACATCTTTAATCTCAGCACTCGGGGCGCATGGGCAGGTGGATCTCTGTGGGTTCAAGGCCAGCCTGGTCTGCAAAGTGAGTTCCAGGGCAGCCAGGGCTACAGAGAAACTCTGTCTTGAAAAAACAAAAAACAAAGACAAAAACAAACAAATAAACCTAAAACATCTAATTTCTTAATAAATATTCTGCTTCTGTACTCTCACTGGCCTAAGACCCTCAGGTCTATAGAGATACCCACTGAAATTGTCTCTATTATGAAAACTAAACAACACCACGGATCATTTTCTGAGCACCTACATGTTTCGTGAAAGATGCTCATCTTAAAAGCTTCATCCCACAGTGCCTGCATAAAAATTTGGGTCTCTCCACTCCCCATTTCAGTGAAGATGTGGCTACTCACTCTCTACCTCAGAAAAATAAGGGCAATACTATTCCCTACCTCCCTCAATGGGCTTGAGGACTCCACATCAAACCTTAGAGCAGCACTATTTGTACATTTCTGGATTCTGTGCTTCTGGGGTCCCCAGGAAACTTCTCCCCAACAAGCAACTGGTTCCCTGGCATTTGCGAAGTCACCATTTCTTCCCGAGCTTAAAAATAAAAAGAAAACAGTATCCCATCTAGGTTCAAGTCAGTCCCTCTGTTCAGCATACTCACTACCCAGATACCTTCATCTCCTTTCTCTTTCTGGGCCCTGATACTCTCAAAGAATACTTAGGGCCAATAAACAGACTAACTAATTAGCTGACTAATTACTCTCTCAAAGCTGTTTTTTCTTAGTTCTGCTACAACCCTGATCAAAAACAAAACATCAAAAAGGAGTAAAGGTGTTCTTTGCTGTTATCTTGGCAGTCAATCAAGGGTACAGTGACGCCATGGAGGACTGGTGCCAGCATTTGCTCAGTATTTCTCAGTGATAAAGTGTACATTTTCTATTTACCTTTATTATAACTTTTAATGGCCTGCTCTCTCAGACTATTCTTTTTAAATTTTAATCTAAATAGAATTATATCACTTTCTTTTCCTTTATTTTCTTTCACCCCTCCCAAATCCCTTCCCTCCAGCTCCTACCATGCCCCCCACTTTCAAATTGATAGCATCTTCTCTCCTTGTTATTATTGTTAGTATACATTATATATTACATATATGGAGATAAATAGATAAAAATGTATGTCTATGCATAAATATATAAATACCACCTGCTGAAATCTTTTTGATGTCTATATGTATATGATTTCAGAGCTGACCACTTTGTATTGGATAGCCAGTTAGGGTGCTCATTCCTGAAAGAGGCCAACTCTCTCTCTCTCTCTTTCTGTCTGTCTCTGTCACTGTCTCTCTCTCAGAAGTCGTCAGTTGCCTGTAGCTCCTTGTCTAAGGGTGGGACTCAGATTTTTTTCCCCTCTGCTTCAGAATGCCTGCTGATGTTACCATTGTTGAGGTAAGGTAGAAGGGGAATCTTCTAGAAATGTGGATAATAGAGTAATATACCCATACCAGCAACTCATGGTAAAATTCTGAGATCTCAAATTAAAATAACAGAAATAGATCCCATTTGTCACCTGTCAATTTTTTTTTTTTTTTTTGTAGAAGTCCAGGGACCCAAGTGTTTGTTACTCTGCATAGTATTTTTTAAAAAGTTGCATGAGTCTGTGAAATAGAACTCACAGGAGGGTCAGGGGATATCTTCTGGGAGTCATTTTTTTTCCTGGGGATCCAACTTGGGTCTTCACGTTTCCCACTGAGGTACCCTGCTGGTCCACTGGATATTATTTTTAACAATATATCTTAGGGTAGATGTCTCACTCCTGTGTGCCATGTAGATGGATTTTGCAGTAGAGATAAAAGCCCGTGAATTGATGCCTCTTAGCTCTCTAGTGAGGACTGTGTCTGATTAATCCTGCTGCTATCATGCCATGTATTCACTCCACTTCTAGAAGAAAGTCATATCTGCTGCAGTACAATTATCTAAGACTGATGACAGGGTAAAGGCATTATTAGAAAATGCACTTGGCATAGACCTCAGTGATGGTCCCATCATGACATTCCACTTAGCAGGCTCATGGAATTCCCCTCAGCTAAGTTACATTTTCTGCCACTGGACAGCAAAGGGCCAGCCTCTAATGCACATATTACATGCAGAATGATATAACACTTATCAAGGGAAGGCTCTGGGGTTGCTTGATGGAGATGGGTCTACAACACCAGTACTTGTCCCTCATCATCAGCTGGAGAGAGGCCAGATTTGGTGACACGTTTGCAAACCAGACCTAGACCCATCTATCATCAGGCATAAGGTCCTCTCTTTCCACATCTCTGTCCTCCAAAAGTCTACCCAGGCATGGAACTGAATAGAGATGATAACCATCTGTCAGAAGCATGCTTAGTTCAGGAGGGGGTGAGTATGGAAGCTCCCTAAGGTCTGGAACCCTCTGTCCTTTTTTGAGCTTTTCTGCTTCTGCTGAATTCTTCATGTCTTGGTTGGTTTCTATAGAATACTATGCATAAGCAGCTGGTCCCGGTCCTGTATTCCCAATCTCTATTCTTTATCCCTAACAAAGGGACATTCCCTTCACCAAAGCTCCAGGATTTGAGAATCATCAACGCCCACCCATACACACACAAACACACACACACACTCACACACTCACACACACACAAACTCACATACACACACAAACTGACACACATACATACATACACACACATACAAACTCACATACACACACACACACACACTCACACACACACAATTGCGGGTTAACATGCCAAACCCCGCAGAAGCAATTCAAGAAAATATAAGATCAGGCAGAGCAAATGACAATGAGCAAAAGAGTGTGGTGTGTGGCTCCTGTCCATCAGAGAATACAGTAACACAGTAGAAGGAAAATAAGCTTTACGAACTTTCTCAGTGTCTAGTGTATACATTATTCATTACAACCATTCAAAGAATACAATTTGCTTTTGACAAGAGTAAATGTCAATGAAACTGTCACCATGGGCAAGACAGAATGTATTCAAAGATTGCACACTATCCCCCTGTTGCCTGTGATGCCATTCTTGGCTGTTAGTTTGACATGCTTGTGAAGAGGAAACCTTAACTGAAGAATTGCCTCCCTTGGATTGATCTGTGGCCACGTCTGTGGGCCATTTCCTTGATTGATGACTGATATGGGAGAGCCCAGACCACTGTGGTCCTGGGCTGTATATAAAGGGTAGCTGAGCAGGTCCTGGGGAGCAAGCTAGTAAGCAGTGTTTCTTCATGGTCTCTGCTTCAGTTCCTGCTCATGTTCCTCCCTCTATCCGTACCCTGATGTCCTTTCATGATAGACTGCAAGCTGTAAGATGAATAAACTCCTGTTCACAGCAGCAGAAAATAAGTTAGGGAACCTTCAGGTTCTTCTCCCCTTGGTCATCAGTGAGCACTGACTTGAAGCTATAAGCTAGCATGTGCTCTCTGGGTTCCTACATAAATGTAATTACTATGCATGTGCCTCCTTCATCTATAGTTTTTTTCTCCCAAATATCAGAATAATTCTGATATTATTCCATATCAATAAGTTGAGGGTTTTTTTTCTTTTTCCTTTTCATTGCTGAGTAATACTCTATTGTGCCAGTGAGTGATAATTCACCTGGTTGACTGGTGTTTGGATTATTTCCACTTGGGGAGTGTTTCTGTTAAACCACCATGATCATTTTTGCATAAGACTTCCTGTGAGCACATGTTCATTTCTTTGAGCTAAGTACTTGGGAGTGGAATGTATGGTGTGATAGGAAGTCAGTATTTTCTTCTGTCACACTAATAACAACCTTTCACCATGTTCCTCTTTTCCAGTGGTGTGAGGGCATCGTGGCTGGGCCACCTCCTTGCCAACACTTGGTTCCATGCATCTTTAATTCTGGGCATTTTAGAGGTAATGTGGTGTCATCTCATTATACTGCAATTTGTATTTCCCAATAAAAGAGTGAGCCTCTTACCGCTCCTCCTGTGTTTGTTGTCGCTCTCCCTTTGTAGTCTCTGTTCAAATCTTTTACCTCTTTTTTCTGAGTTGAGGCATCTATTTGTAAACACGTAGGGCTTTTCATGCATTGTGCATACAGTTTTGCTAAATGTATAGAACACGAAATATGCATTCTACAGCTTGCATTCTGGTGGGTTGATAGTCTCGTTTGACAGACAAGAGCATCACATTTTGATGAAGTCTGATGCTCATCTTTTTTCCATGATGGTTTAACATTCTACATCTTATTAAGAAAAAAATGCCTATCTCACAGTCTCCCAATTTTCTCCTATGCTTTCTTCTAGAAATTTTTATAGTTTTAGCTTTTGTATTTAGGTCCATATTCTAAAATTATCTAAAAGCATAGTAATAATATTAGTAAGTTAACAAGAATCATTCTGGTCAAATACCACTGTGACATTGACCCCTGGTTTCTCAAAGTCTGAGCTTCCGGTTCTTGCTTGCTCTCCGTTGGTCTTAGAGAATGAGAAAGAAGATGAGAGTGTTGGCTGCACGCACAGCGTGTAACCTCTTTGGAGACTTTTGTACTTAAGATTATATTTTCCATAATTTTATAGGTAGGTATTTATCCTCTGGAGCATTTTGAAAACTTTTCCATCATATTTGTAAAACAATCCTTTAAACTGAGCCAGGGAATCACATCTAATCAACATGTACAGGCCCCAGGACCCTGCTTCCGGTTCCCCTTGCTTGCCCTTGTTTGTTGTTTTAAGCACTATGGTTCTGAATGGTCCGTTTCCAGTTGTTAGCAGTGCTACCCTGAATGAACTTGGGTGAAAGCTGAGTTCTCTGATATTTGTTACGGATAAATTATAGCTGGTGGCCCTATCCACTGAGCGTGGAACACTCTTAAAGCTTCCATCTTACCCTGAAAAGAATGTTCCCATTAACGGGCTGCACAGGCTTACTGAAATAGGCGTTGGGGGATTTCATTTATTTATTTGTTTGTTTATTTATTTATTCACACTACATCTCAATCACAGCCGCCTCCCTCCTCCGATCTTGGTCCCTTCCTCTCACCCTCTTTCTCCTCTCCCTCCTCTCCTTCTCCTCGGATGAGGAGAGACCTCCACATATCAGTCCCCCTCAGTTCATCAGTCACATGAGGGCCAAGAGCTGCTCTTGCTCTGGGACTCAACATAGTAGCCCAGCTAGGGTTAAGTGTCCTACTAACAGGCAACGGAGTCCATGACTGAGACCTCCTCTCCCAATACTTGTTAATGGATCTGTATGAAGACCAAGTTGCCTATCATCTATATATGTATGGGGGGGGGTCGTCTAGGTCTAGTCTAAGCTTTTTTCTTTTCCTTTTATTTTTTTTTTTTTGTTAGTGTTTCAGTCTCTGTAAGCCTCTAGGGGCCTAGATAGGTTGGTTCTGTTGATTGTCATGTGGAGTTCTTGTCCCCTGCAGGTTTCTCTATTCCTCCTCCCTCTCTTATACATGACTCCCAGAGCTCCACATAATGTTTGGCTGTGTGTCTCAGCATTTGTTCAATCCACTGCTGGTTGGAGTTTCTTGTAGGATAGTTATGCTAGGTTCCTGTCTCTTTGGGTCTGTGGGCTGTAGGATAGTTATCCTGTACTATATGGCTAATATCCAGTTGTAAGTGAGTACATTCCATGTGTATATTTCTGGGTGTGGGGTAATTCACTCAAAAAGAGCTCCATTCATTTGGTTGCAAATTGCATAATTTCCTTATTTCTGATAGTTGAGTAGTATTCCATTGTGTAAATTTACCACAGTTTTTTTTTTATCCATACTTTAGTTGAAGGGCATCTGAGTTGTTTCCAGTTTCTGGTTATTACAAATAAAGTTGCTATGAACATAGTTGAGCTAATGTCCTTGTGGTTTGGTGAAGAACACCATGATCAAGTGTATTTCCCCAAGGTGAATCCCAGGGATGCAGCAGTGGTTCAGCATATGAAAATCCATCAGTGTAATCCACCACATAAAGAAGTTGAAAGAAAACACACACACACACACACACACACACACACACAATCATCTCATTAGATGCTGAAAAAGCATTGAACAGAATCCAACACCCCTTCATGTTAAAAGTCTTGGAGAGATCAGGCATACAAGGGCCATACCCAAACATAATAAAGGCAATATACTGCAAGTTGGCAGCCAACATCAAATTAAATGAAGAGAAACTTAAAGCAATTCAACTAAAATCAGGGACAAGGCAAGGCTGCCCACTCTCCCCATATCTCTTCAACATAGTACTTGAAGTTCTATCTAGAGCAATAAGACAACTAAAGGATACCAAGGGGCTACAAATTGGAAAGGAAGAAGTTAAAGTATCCCTATTTGCAGATGATATGTTAGTATATATAAGTGACCCCCAAAATTCTACCAGAGAACTCCTATAACTGATAAACACCTTCAGCAATGTGGTTGGATACAAAATTAATTCTTGTAGGGAGTTAGAATAATTAAATTAGATTTAGAAAATATCTAGGGGTTTCTGATACAGTCAATTCGGGGCATGAAGATCAACTTGGCTGTGAGCGATTTAGCTTATCAGCTTGTGGAAAAACAAGGTTGAAGTCAGGTGAAAACAGGAAACAAACAAGAGACTTAATAGACTGAAAAAACAAGGTTGAAGTCAGGAAAAACAGGAAAGACTTAATGGACTTAAAGAAACAAAGTATCTGGCCTGACATTGTTTTCAGCTGCTAAGTGGGCGGAGCCCAAGGTAAGCTGAAACAGAGTTCCTCCTATTTAAGGACAGTGCATGGAGTCCCCCAAAAAAAGAAAGGAGAAGAGGCCCCTGATGCTAAAGAGCTCTGACAGTCCTGCTGAAAAAAGTGCTGGCCATCATTTGATGGCCAGATCTCCCTGAGGCAGAAAGAAGCTGGTGAGCAAAGAAAGCCTGAGCAAGACACCAAAAGGCCAAGGACTAAACCCTGTGGTTCAGCTTTTGCCTAGAGGGGTTTGATCTGTCCGAACAGTGGCCTAAAGGAAACTGTGGCTGGCTTTAAGGACTCTGAGGTAGAGTGGCAGAGTTGCTGATGTGAAGGGGCTGGGGTCTCCCAGAGAGAAGAAAGCATCAAACCTTATTTAAGGTGAGACTGCAATAACCAACTTACCCTGACGAATCTACATCTGAGAGATCCAGAAAAAGGACTGCTAAGTGTGTTAAAGAATCTACAATAAAGACTGTGTTCCTGATGACTGAGGACCTGTCCCAGAGACTGTATCATTCTAAAAGGTTAGGAAAATAATTATCAATAGGTTTAGTGGATAGGTTAAAGGGGTTATAGGAATGTGTAGGATTAATAGTTAAGAAATAATTATTTGTTATAAGTGAATATAGTAATAAATAAATAAGTGTTAAATAATAATTAAAAACTTCGGTTACAAATTCTAAAACAATCAGTAGCCCTTCTTTACACAAATAATAAATGGGCCAAGAAAGAAACTAGGGAAACAACACCCTTCACAATAGCCACAATTAATATAAAATACCTGTGAGTAACTCTAACCAAGCAAGTGAAAGACCTGTACAACAAGAATTTCAAGTCCCTGAGGAAAGAAATTGAAGAATATATCAGAAGATGGAAAGATCTCCCATGTTCATGGATAGGTAGGATCAACATAATAAAAATGGCCATCCTACCAAAAGCAATATACAGATTCAATGAAATTCATATCAAAATGCCAACACAATTCTTTACAGATCTTGAAAGAACAATTCTCAACTTCATATGGGAAAAAAAAACCCAGAATAGCTAAAACAATCCTGAACAATAAAAGAATATATGAATATATGTAGTTATCACTATCCCTGGTTTTAAGCTGTACTACAGAGCAATAGTACTATAAACAGCATGGTACTGTAATAGAAATAGACTGGTTGATCAGTGGAATTAAATTGAAGATCCAGAAATAAACCTACATACCTACAGTCACTTGATTTTTGACAAAGAAGCCAAAACCATGGAAAAAAGGAGAGCATCTTCAACAAATGGTGCTAATGTTTTCTTTTTTATTTTAGGGTTTTTGGATATTGCAGTATTCTGGTTTGTCTTTGATTCTTTCTTTCTTTCTTTCTTTCTTTCTTTCTTTCTTTCTTTCTTTCTTTTTTTTGTATGAGGCATGAAAGGGGGTGTGTTTTAGCTCTAGCCCCTTTCAAAGCAGAACTGGAGCTTTATGTCTTCTTTAAGGCTTGGGGAGAGATGGATCCCAGGGTGTCAGGGTGAATGGGGAGGAAGGAGTTACAGGAAGATGTAGCTACTGTTGATGGTTCCTTAGTGCCAAAGAGATTGAGGGAACCAATGGGTGAATCCAGTGTCACAGAAGTGGCAGGAATGGCAAGGGATCACCACTAATCACCTTTCATGGATGTACCTCCGAGTGCAGTCACCAGTTGACCGTTAATCTGAATTGTTAGCTTGATAAAATCTAGACTCACCTGGAACACAAGCTCTGGGCATGCCTGTATGTAATTATCTTGACTAGGTTCATTGAGACTGGAGGACCCTATCTCTGAGGGTGGCGCCATTTCCTGGGTTGAGATCCTGGGCTGTATAAAGAGGAAGAAGTGAACTGAGCACCAACATGCTTTGCTCTCTCTTTCCTGAGTGTGGATTTGGTGTGACCAGCTGGTTCAAGCCCCTGCCACTCGACTCTCCCACGATGGACTGTACCCTTGAACTGTGAACCAACATAAGCCCTTCTTGCCTTTGTCAGCATATTTTACCATAGCAACAGGAAAAGAAGTGATGACTCTGAGCACTCCAGAGGGCTGCTAGGAAAATGAACCAGGTGCCATCGAGCGGAAGAAACACAGCAGCTGCCCTTCAGCAGACAGAGGCTGTGGAAGCTGAGCTGGGCAGACAGAGAAGCCTTTCTGGGTGACTGCTGTTGCTGATGCTTACCTGGATCACATTGGGGCTGTTCCCAATCAGTCAGTCACTCATGCTGGCTTGCAGTGGGATTAGCATTCTTTGCTGGCTATCTTGAATTTCTGTCAATGCATAAATGCAGGGGCTACCAGGATTCTCAGCTGTGGTAGGGGATTTTCTTTCCCACTCAATTAAAAAAAATGTTTTTTTTCCTCTTGGCTATCCTCAAAAGCTCATGTATAAAGGTAAAGTCATTATAATTTTAACTAGTCTCATAAAACAATTGGGAATTTGTAGATAACTCACATTACATTAATATGTCTTTTAAGGGACTATCATCTCTCTATAGCACTGTGCTTTGAATTTTATGGACATAACAGAAGCTTAAGTTTCATTTAGTCTTAAAAAATATCTCTCAGTAAAATTTTTCAATTGATTTTTATGTAGCTTTTGTAAAACTTTCATTAAATTTATACCTCTGTGTTTTAAATTGTTTCTCTCGTAGGCAGGACATTCTTTTTAATTATCCTTTTAACTGATCATTTTTGGAATGTTGTTAAACTTTCCATATATGTATCTTATAACTAACCATCTTTCTAAACTTTTTAATTACTTAGGAAACATTTTAGTTTATTTTTGTAGCTTTTTAACGAGGCAATCATGTTATTTGTAAGTAACAAGAATTTTTCTTTCTTCTCCAATAATAATATTTATTGAGTTTTTTTTCCTGCCCCCTTTACTGGCACTAGCTTCAGAATAGTGTTAAATAAATAATTATGACAACATCCATCCTTACCTTTCTCTTAACTTTAATAAGAAGGCTTCTGTGATTTCACTTTGAAGTATGAAATTGGCTGTAGGTTTCAGAAAGCAGCCCTAAGTTGCCTCAAGGTAAAACATTTGTATTGCTAGATTACAAGGAGTTTCTAAAATTGAAGACTGATGTTCAGTTTATATGTTTTTGTCTTGATGACATCTCCCCAGACATTGCCTGCTTGTGAGGTGAGAACAATGCACCAGTTTTCAGCCTGAAGCTTTTTTGTCAGTGGTGTTTTGTTTTGACATGTGTGTACCATGCATGTGTGCATACATGTGTGCATACCTGTGTGAAGATACGTGAGCATGTGGAATGTGGAGGGTCATCTCTAGGTATTCCTCAGGAGCCATCCACCTTGGTTTTGTGAGACAAGGCCTCTCACTAGGTCCCAGAGTCCACCAATTCCACTAGCCTGTCTTTTCTTATACTTTTAAAATTTGTGTGCATGGGAAGGGCTATTTTGCCTGTATGTACATACCTGATGGCTGAAGAGGCTAGAAGAGGGACTCAGACTCCTTGGGACTGGGGTTCCAGATACTTGAGAGTCACCACATGGGTAGTAGGAATCAAACCCAGGACCTTTGCAAGAACAACCAGTGCTCTTAATCTCTGAGCTATCTTTCCAGCCTGGCCTTTTCATGTAAGTGCGTGTGATCCAACTGAGCTCTTCACGGTTTTTTTTTTTTTTTTGACCTTTTTTTTTTTGGACCTTTAAACCCATGGAGATGGTTGGATGGTGGAATGTTAAAGTCAGGGGCCAGATATGTATAAACTGGACATTGGGAAGGTATGCTGGGCCATTTAACTCTCATAAATGTGGCATATATATATATCTGTTGTTTTGTATAGTATTTACTGTTGTGGGAGAAGGAACCATCTGTTGGACTAAAAGGGGAAACTTCTGGGGGGAGGAGGGTGGGGGGGCGGGATGGGAGGGGGGAGTGGGGAGGGGTTTGTGACTGGGATGTAACTTGAAGAAAGGAAAAATAAAGAATTTAATTAAAAAAAAGAAAGAAAAAAATAAAACCACTAAAAAAAAAAAAAAAAAGAAAAACTTTACCAACTGATAAATCGCCTCAGCCACTGTTATTTGTCCTAAATGGACCATAAGCTTCTGCAGAGATGGCTTCTCTACTTGATCCTGTACCTCGGACACAAAAGCGCTCTACTTCGGGTCAGTTGGCCATCTACCATCTGATAACATTCTGTGTCTCCTCAAAGCCATGGGGTTCTGGCCTATCTTGCTGCCATCACAGCAGTGTGGTGATGTATGTACACTCTGACTTGGCTGAGGAAAACACAGGACCTAACAACACGTATCCAAATGGGATTTTGGAAGGATAAAGGGGATGATGTCATGCTGAAGGATGGGTGATTTTTCTTGTGCAGCTGTAGGTGAAAGCATGAATGAGAAGAAGGTAAAGAGGATCCCACTTAGTCCTGGACTTGGAGACTCCTATGTATGTGACCTTATTTGGTCAGGAGAATAATGTCACACACTGACTGTGATCACAGTCATGGGGGTTGCTTCTCCATCTTTGACTGGGATCTAAGAATCCAGCTCTTTTGTTTTGTTTTGTTTTGTTTTGTTTTGGAAACAAAGTTGCATGGAGCCAGAACTTGCTATAAAACTGGTGATGGAGTTGAATTTATTTTATATCTGTCTTTCATCTATCATCTATCTATTATCTATCATTTATTTACCATCTATCTGTCTTTTCTCTATCTTCTATCATCTATCTGTCTGTCTATCAATCATTTATCATCTATCTTCTCTCTATCTTCTATCATCTATCTGTCTGTCTCTCTGTCTGTCTATTGTATGTGGACATGCACATGTGCAGGTTAAAAGACAACTTGCTGTAGTAGTTGGTTCTCTCCTTCCAGCATCTGTGTCCCAGGGATCAGACTTGTGTTTTCAGTCTCTGCAGCAGGTGCTTTTACCCTTTGAACCACCTGGAGAGGGTGACCTGGAACCCCTGATCCTCCCACCTCTATATCCTGAGTGCTAGGATTGCACACATGTACCAGTACACTTCATTCATGCAGTGCTGGGGATTGAACCTGGCCTCATGCCTATTAGAAAGGTACTCAATGAGCCTATCAATTGGGTCCGATCTGCTTTCAAACCTCATGATACCTACATCACTCTGGGCCTCCATAAGCTCCTTAAACCAGTATTACCAGCTCCGTTTTTAAGTCTCCTCCTCTACACAAATCTCTTCCCTGGCCTAACCATCTACCTAGTGAAGCCAAATTCCCTCAGCCTTTCTCATGCTGGAATTTTTACAAGACTACTCTTCCAAATTCTTTCCTTCCTCTTGCTCCCGCATCCCTCCTGCAGTCCTGACCCAGCTCTTTCTCTTCGGATCCCTGCCATAGCCTCTGCTCTGAGTGCTCACAAGCTGCGTTTCTCCTGACCTCCTCACTTTTCCACATACTGCCCACATTTCTCCTTCCTTATAAATAAAACTTGTGTGTGCTGATCTTGACCTTGTCAAATGTTTCTGAGTATAGCCATCAACTGAGAACTTCTTTCTGGAAAAGTTCTATTAAATCATTTTTGTGCCAAAAGCTAAGAATTCTTGTTCTCCCTTGAGATTAGGATTCTGTCCTCCAGTCCTTCCACCTACAAACCCCACAGGCTCCACCTTCTCATCTCATTGCCCCTCATGCAGTTTGGTCCACATCTTCTTTCTCCCAATGAATCTTCTCCCATTCCTCCCTCCCCCATACCTAGTATCCCCAAATCTGTCTTTGAAATGGCCTCAGAAGCCCCCATTCTCTGGACTGTTTCCGTGGCAACACTCACTTTGTGACCTTATTTACTTTTGTAGACTTACATCCCAGCACCTTTAGAACACCTGTCTGTTTGGGGATTTGTTTGTTTTCATTTAGTCATACATAAGCTTGGGACAGTCATTCCCTTATTTCTTAACCCAAATGACACCTTTTTTTTTAAAGCACAAAGTTTAGTAAAACAGTCTTTGCCTCTTCATAAGAAGCAAACACTGAGACACACAGACACACAGACATACAGACACACAGGATAACCAGCAGGTATATGATAGCAGTAGTAGTACTTGTCTTAGAGCCACAGAAAGCAGACACATTTCCTTGGCTGATGCTGATAGTTTATTGAAGAAATTAAAGTTTGGCGGTGATAATGAGTGGCCAGTGGGCTTTCCAAAGGAAGCCTCCTGTGACCCGTGCTCTCTCTGGTCTGTATCACCATTTTCATTCAAGTTCATATCCAGACCAACCCTCTGAGAGACCAAATAGTTGCTAAAGGACATAACAGCTAATCCACACTGTGCCAGAGAGCTTACAGAATTGCCCATTGGTCAAGCCCCATCCCTGAATTCAGCCCCTTGCTTGAGAATGAATTCAGCAGATATGTAGGGAGAGACAACTCATGAAGGCATCTCCTCTTGCTACATGGCAGAGTCCAGGGAGGTGAAATATCCTTTCATCTCACTCAGAATCCATCATTCATCAAAACCCAGTGGAGCCAAGATGACTCCTGACCTTTCCTGATTCACAAGCACTTAAGAAGTTCACACACAGAAAGATCTCTGTGTGTTGCAGCCTCACCACATTCACGGTGGGACACCTACATGGTTCTTCTCAAGCTCTCTGATGTTCTTTAAAATGAAAGTCAGGGCTTAGAGATGGCTCTGTCAGCAAAATGCTTATTTTGCAAGCATGGGAATTTGATTTTCATACTCCAGAACACACATCTTAAAAGCCAGGCATGGTAGTCCCCATAGGTGGAGACAAGTGGGGCCCTAGGACTCACTAGCCAACTGGTTTACCCTAATCAGCCAACTCTAAGCCAATAAAAATACCAGGACTAAAAAACCAAAGTGAAGGGTTCCAAAGGAGCCAAAGCTGAGTCTGACTTCCAGCCTCCACATGTGTGCATATACATTTGCATGCATGCATACACACACACACACACACACACACACACACACACACAGAGAGAGAGAGAGAGAGAGACAGAGACAGAGACAGAGACAGAGAGACAGACACAGAGAGAGGCAGACAGAGAGAGAGAGAGTTTCTTACAGAATCATGTGAATTAAAGCACCCCACTCAGTCCACGTAAGGATCCTGGTTTTCTATTCTTGAGAGCTACTTAGTCCATGGTCTATGCTACAAAAGAAATGGGTCTCTTCTATGGGTTTGTTAGGAGGGCAATTGCCCTGTGGGGCTTCTCTTCTTTTTTTTTTTTTTTAAATACTTTATTTTTTTTTTCTTCAAGT
>CAJQZJ010004750.1:12122668-12144919 GCA_907164525.1 Lophiomys imhausi | reverse complement strand
AGCTGAACGTTCCCAGCGACACTGGATTGCAGTGGTGGTTGCAGGCCTCCGATGGAGACAGCTATTGAGGAAGTCTGCCAGGCAGAATCAACTGGGTCACTCATCCTCCTTGGTGCCTAATTCTGCTCTCTGCTGAGGATTCCGCTGTCCGCCGTCCCCAGGCTCCCCTAATGGACACTTCGATTCTCCTGGAACGATAAGAACAGAGCCCTGCCCCAATCCCAACCCTAGGGCAAACTCTAAATAGAGAAAGACTTCGATCCAGGAGTGGTGGAACACATCTTTGATCCCTTCAGATGAGAAACACAGGTTCCTGTTCCCAATAATTAGAGTTCAGAGACACACACATGGGATTTGGAGGGACCTAGGTTTGGAGACTACTTACAAAAGGCCTTCTCGATGCAGGCAGATTGTCCTTTGGGATCTCAAAATATATACACTAGAGCTGGTTTAGCTCCAAGGTGACAGAATGATTTCTTCTTTAACCCGGATTGAAAGATAACGCTTTGTATGTTGTCAGAAGGCCAAATTTGCTTCAGGAGAAGTACTACCTAGCCCCCCCCCCCCCCCCCCCCCAGAAAAAAAAAAAAAGAGGGCAATTGTCCTAGGGGCTTCTCTTCAATGATGCCTGTGACTCTTTCTTTATCCCTGAGTCGGTATTTATCTTCTCTTCAATGATGCCTGTGACTCTTTCTTCATCCCTGAGTCGGTATTTATCTTCTCTTCAATGATGCCTGTGACTCTTTCTTCATCCCTGAGTCGGTATTTATCTTCTCTTCAAGACACATTAATAAGCACTAATTCAGCATGGTCAGAGTTACCCACTACCACCGACCATCTAACTGAGGAGAGACACAGGTTGGACCCACTGTCCCAGCTAGCCTGCAGTTGCCTGTGACCTGATTCACTCCCCTAGACACCCCTCTGAGCCCCTTGCCACATGACCTAGTCACTTCATGTCCATCACTGATAATTATCCTCAGCCCTTCACTGCATCCTCTTTCCTTAACACAGACAACCCTGGTCATTCTGAGATGCCATCAGTGTCAAGGGAAGGGAGATACAAATGGTTTTCTCCCTTGTCCCTTGATTTAAAATGACTTTAGTGTTGTCTTGTTAGAGACAAGGAAGTAGAAGAAAGTGGATCAGAAAGTCAGTAAGGCCAGAAAGCAGGAGGTAGAAGCCACATTGGTCCTGACCTTAGGGGTGGGAGTGGGGGACAGTCCTCCTTTAGACACAAAACAAGCATGGTTACTTATCCGAAGCAGGTTGAGACCATGCATGAGGCTCCACATGCAGGTGGTGCATTTGCTTTGGAGAGTCAGGATGTTGTCATCCCAGTCCTTGCTCTTCCTAGCAACCATTGAATCAGCTCCTTTCAGCCTTCTGAGAAAACCAATTACTGGCATCTCAACATGCCTGCCACCTTATAAAAGTCCCCTGGTTCTGTTGCTCAAGTTTATTTGAGCCCATTTGGAAACTCCTAACACTGGGAGGGATGGATTTTCTTTTCTTTTCTTTTCTTTTCTTTTTTTAATGAAATGTTCAACACTAAAAATGGTCTAAGGACACCACAGTTTGTAAGACAATAAAAATTTGCCTAATGTTTTGTTTGCTGTTGTTTTTGGTTTGGTTTTGTTTTTTTTGTTTTTTTTTTTTTTTGAGGTCTTTGTTTTTGCAAATGCATCAAATTAACAAGGTCAATTTTTACAATTCAACCGCAACACTGAAAAGAAATGCACAGCAGGTTTGATCTGTACGGAAGTCAGTTACCCAGTGTCAGAAAGGAATGGTGATTTCCTGGGTGGAATCCTCCATCACTCACACTGCTGGAGCCTGGGAAGGATGATGGTCACCCCCTCCCCACCCCCACTGTATCTTTGTGTAAGTACATTCTCATGTGTACTCATTCTCATATGTACACGTGGATATGGAGGTTAGGGGTTGACTGTAGGTGTCTTCCTCAATTTCTCTCCATCTTATCTTTTGAGACAGTAGTTCTCATCAGCCTGGAGCTCACCCATTTGGCTAGACTAGCTGGCCAGGGATCCCCTGCCGTCTCTGCCTTCCCAGTGCTGGGACACAGGGGATCAGACTCAGGTCCTCCTGTTTGAACGGCACACATATCACTGGTCCATCAGTTCTTCTAGCTGTGTTTCTGGAGAGGATGCATAAGATGTAGTACTTAGAATGTGCTGTGTCACTATTTGAAACTTTTCTGAGAACAATTTGGGAAAGAAAAAGAAAAAGAAAGAAACCATGGTGCCCCGGGAAGTGCTGAATTAATTCTAGCTTTTAGGCCACCAGGGAAGCACAGAAAACATGGAGCCTTTTAATGGAAAAAAATAATATTTTCTTCTTCATTCTCTATTTCTGTTTTTCTTTCCCTTTCTCTCTCTCTCTCTCTCTCTCTCTCTCTCTCTCTCACACACACACACACACACACACACACACACACACACACACACATTGATCTATACCACCAAATTTGTTTAATACTTTCTTTTCTTCTCATTCCTCTCTCCACTCCCTCCTTCGCTCCCTACCTCCTATCCCCATCCTTCTTTCTTTCCTTCATGGCCTCACATCAATCACCAGTTTTGTTCTCAATGCTATAGATTAACTGGATTTGCAATTTATGCACATATAAAATCTAAATGCTGAAGACAAGCATGGAGCTGAACACTCATAATCTCAAGACTTTGGAGGTGAGGAGGAAGGTCAAGAGTTCAAGGCCATCCTACACACCAAGTCTGAGGTTAGCCTGGGCTGTATAAGATCCATGTGTGTGTGTGTGTGTGTGTACATGTGTATGTATATATATATATATATATATATATATATATATATATATGCACACACACACATATATATGAACCAAGGACAAGATTTCAATCTCCAACAAACATCATAAACATTTGTAACTCAACTGCACAAGCCGTGCAGCCTTGTGCAGACTACTTAAGTTCTTCAAAGCTCCATTCATTTGCTCTAACATGGACAATAATATCATTAACACCCTCATGGGCCTATCTCCAGGATAAGATGAGTTAATGCATATAAAACACCAGCAGTGTTTATATCCATTCTTACTTTGGTCTTCAGTTCATGTTGGATGGCTGACATGTGCCTAAAACTAAGAAAATGAGGCCTGAGAAGAGGAGATGCTTAGTGCCAATTTGCAGGGTTTCTTCCTCGACTGATGATAGTGGTGAGGATTCTGGGTGGTGTGAGCTGGGTCCTGCTGGGCCCGCTGGGCCTCTGTGCTTCAGGAACCTTGTGTGACAGTAGGTTCTGCTGTGATAACTAGTGGCTGTCACTTTGAGCATCTGGGATCTCTTTGCCCTGAATTTAAACACCTTGTGACAAGATCATAAAAATCTCTGCAAGAATCTTTCTTCCTGAGGGAGGGAATGTGTTTATAGGAAAGCTGGCCTGTGATAACTGCACCCTCCATTGTCACCCAGGCAGTTTCATTCCCTTCTTTCCACATTCCAGCCAGGAGGAAAGCCACTCTTGCCTGTCTCCCCAGCTCCTTCAGTCATCACCCCTTCTGCAACAGCCAAGGGGAGCCAGGCTGTAATAACTGCCACTCAGTGCAGACCAGCAGGTCAACTGAGACAGAGAGCTGGCAGGTAACCCAGAAAGGTCTGTCCTGTACTGCTGCTGGTAGGTGTAGAAAAAACATAATAGCTAATTAAATGATTTAACCAGTATTTATATTATCTTTAATTGATCAGTGGTGTTAATCCTTAACCCGCCACTATAAATGAATATACACAGACACCAATGGATCAAGCCTAGGCCTGGGTTGTGCAATCCTAGCCCATATAAGCTAGCTCATAATTCTATTACCCAAATATGACCCCATATATACATACGTCCCTTTGGACTATTATTCTCCACGCTAAACCTATATTTCTTCTTTAATCTACCCCATGGTGTGTCCTCCTTGTTTACTCCTTGCTTCTCTCTGGCAACCTTCCTCTTCCCAAGAGGCTCTCTCTCTCTCTCCCTCTCTCTCTCTCTCTCTCTCTCTCTCTCTCTCTCTCTCTCTCTGTAAAAGTCCAGTCCCACCAATCTCTGTCTTTGTCCAATCGCCAGGCCTCAGCTTTTATTTAACCAATCAGAGACAAAGTAAGTAACATACAGCAAACAGGACCAATCAACATTTAGAATGCTTAACACCACCCCATCAGCTAGGTACATCCCAGCACACGGTGCTGTCATTGCCCATCTCTTTTGAAGAATGTCCACACTGAGATGACCCAATATCTAGCAGGAAGTTCAGTTTTTAGGACCTGTTTCTGCTCAGGGATGTTGTCACAGGCACATCCCAAATGGATGACACCTTGGTGCAACTGACCACCCAGGGCAGGGCACTGGCCACTTGGGGGCCTAGCACAAGGCACAGTAGCTTCTCAAATAGGCGAGGACTCTGGGCCAAAGGCTGTGCCACATTATGGCAAGATTCAAGTACCTGTCCTTCCATCTACAGTAACAAGCCCTACATCCGCCAAGTTCTGTGTATTTAACATCCTTTATTTTACCTGAGTTCCTCTACTGCTGTGTGCCAATAGTAGCAAATATTGTAATGATGCTAAGAAGTAATCAATCTTTTTGCTGAGAGTCCACTCTGCTCCAGTTAATAGGTCAAATGCTTTCTATAGGTTGTATCAGTCTGTCTTAGTCTGTTTCTTCCGCTAAAACTGGTACCACAGACTGAGTAATTTACAAAACATAAGGGCTTTTTCAAATCATAGTTCCTATGGTCTAAGGTCAAGGGGCCACAATTAGAAATGGTCTTCTTGTCAAGTACAGAGTATAGGACACCGTGGTGACACCATCATGGGGACCCCATCTCCAGCACCTCATATAGTTCTAGTCACTAAACACTTGCCACCTCCACATACCAATACTCCATGATGTTGAGGCATTATGTATCCAATGTAACCACCCATAGTAATTTTTCCACAAAAGCCCTATGATTGTCCTTGTTGGAAGGAGAGGAAGCCAGTACTCCAGGGGATTAAGTGAGAACCTCAAGAAGACCCAGGACATGATGGTTTAGGTCAGGGTGACAACCTGACTCTCAAAGGTTTTTGCTAAGACATGATGTCCAGGTCCACAGATGATCTCAGCCATTTGCTATGGTGATCAGAGCTCATACTCCCAAGCCTAAGGAGGTCAGTCACAGCAGCCAATCAGCTGTGCCTACAGGCCAGCATCTGCAGACACACACACAAAGACATCTTATAACCAAAGGCGAGCATTGGGAGCCCAGTTGGAAATGGGTTGTTTTGCTTCTGAGGCAAGAGCTGGAATGTACAACTAGTTAGCACCAGTTCTGCCGGCTGCCTCGGCTACATAATGCAGGCTACGGCATTTGGCAGTGCCTCTTAAATTTGGCACAGTCCTTGCTCCTCCTGGACCCATGAGATAACATAACCAAATGTTTTCTGATGCTGCAAGAAATGAGTATTTTGCAGGTAGAAGGAAATGCAAACATCCCCTCACCTTCCAATCCCAGGGGCAAAATGTCTCACTCTTTCTCTCTTGACCCTTTCAGAGGTTAGATGTGAGCAGGAGCCTGGATAAATGGTCACAGTGCAAACAAAGTCGTGGAAATAAATGTATCCCTGATCTATGTGGGCTGGTGATGCCAAACATACCATCTGCACCGTTTCTCAGGACGAGTACAATTGTGCTTCCCTGCATGTCCTGAGCAATGAGAATGTTGCCATGTTCTTTTTTTGTTTTTTTGTTTTTCCTGAGCAAAGCATGCATCATTTGATGCTCTTGGCTTTTTTTCAGACTCAGACAATGGGTGGCAGTTGTGCTCTCCTGGGTTAAGTTGAGTTGGAACAGAGTAACGAAAATCTACAGAACATGGTAGGATGTGTGTGTAGGATCCGAGAAGATGCACTGGGGCTTTGAGTAGCAGCTGGTTAAAGCTACAGTTCTGCACCCTCTTCCTGTTCAGTTATTGACGGTCACTTAGCTGAGGCATCATTTGCTTCCGACGGTGTCAGGGGCTATGGTAGGTCCTATGAAGTTCACGTTAGAGGGATAGTTGAGATGCTTGGCATGAATTATGGATAACTTCTTAGAAAAAAAAAAACAAAACAAAACTAGAGTCTATAATCAGGATGATTTTCAGTGTGTGACAAAGACACAAGAGGTCATACTAACAGACTGGACTCACCCATCTGCACTGTGTTCAAAACAAAAGGAATCTTCTAGGTCAAACATTTTCAAATATTTTCAGCAAGGAGCTGGATAGTGACTGTTTTTGGTTTTATTTTTGTTTTGTTTATTTGTTTGTTTTCATTTGTGGTCAGTATCTGTCTTCACACCTCTCTTCTGCCAAGGTGACTGGAAAGCAGACAGGGACAGTATAAGAGCCACAGAGTTTGACTGCACTTCAGTGACCTTTCATTATTGCAAGAATAAGTAGGGCCCTGGATGTGGCTGGAGGCTGCAGCTTTCTAATTACTGGTCTGCATGAGTCTTGTCTCACTGAGATCTGTTTGGGGGAAAACATTGTGTGTGATGGCGACCACCACCCTCCACAGTGAGAAGAGGGGTTCCTTTCACTTTATCACCTTTGCTTTTAATCAATACAGTAGAGAGAACTTTTCTTCCAATTGTGTAGTACAAAAAATTATTTTTATCAGTTCCTCAATGTGATCTATATACTTAACATTGAATCCGATCAAAATCTTGTGGGAAATTCATAATCTAGGCAGTAGTGTTTCTAGAGGTGATGAGATTGACCAGATATTGTCAAAATCATTAATCAATCTGATTTCATCCTAATTTTCTGCCTGAGATCAGGAAAATAAATCATTACATTATATTGTATCATTGCATTTTATGGTCTGATATTGAAAAGGAGAAATGTACACACACACACACACACACACACACTTACCTGAAAATGTTTACAGTTCAAAAGTAGGCTTAGGATCTTAATTTATAAGCTATTTTATTTACTTAGCTTAAGAAAAATAAGTCCACACTTGGATTTGCATTCTTTGGTATTCTTGTTATACTAAGTGTCTAAAATGTGCTTAATATTTATCGTAGGGTAAATACCCCTTCACAAAATGTGTGGCATACAAACTTTGAATCCTAAGTAACAGAATTGTGTAGGAGAAAAAAGAAAGTATCCAAAGCCCCTTGATAAGCAGCAGGCAGAGAGAAGAAGTAGACCAAAGAGGATGTATCCTGAGAGTTCAACAAGAATCACAGGGAGGGTGACATTTGAACCGGTTATGGAAGAGTGAACAGGATTTCTCTGTGAAGATATAAAACACTCAGAGGGTCCTCTGTAAAGAGCTTATTGTAAGGGATCGCATTTTGCATGCATGTGTTTGTGATGTGCATGCATGTGTATATGTGTGTTTATGGGGGGTGCACGTGTGGGGCATTGTCTCTGATCATGCTCTACCTTACATATGGAAGTAGGGCCTCTCATTTGAGCCCAGCACCCTCTGATTCAACTAGTTTAGTCAACCATCCTGTTCCAGGGATCCTCTGTCTCTGCCTCCAGAGGGGCTCTCGGTGGACTGTCACACCCACAAAGCATTGGCATAGGTGCTGGGGATCCAAACTCTGTGTTCATGCTTCTGGGGTTCAGCCCTCTCCCCAGTCTCAGGGGTAATCCAGGCCTGAGTCTACCTCAGTAGAGAAGAAGTGGCCAGTCATGGGCCAAGCACATGTGGGCCTATCTAAAGAGACAACGGCAGAATCAGTCGCCAGTTGCCTTTACTCCTGGTAATAAAGTAACACACGACTCTACTCATTTAGAAGAGAGATTATTATTTGTTTTTTTATTATTCTGTTTTCATTACCATTATCTTTACTTCAATTGTGCTCCCACTTAACTAGAAACTAAAGAGTGTTTAGTCCAGGTTTTGAAGACTTGGATTGTTTTCCATCTTGACATTTTATTTCAAATTGAGAACAAGACTCTGTTTATGTGAGGGACTCAGAGTTCCATGTGTATTTTAAAAGACTCTCTAGTCATCGCTGTTGATGAGGATCACCTGTGGCAGAAGAAGCCTCTCAATGGATTTTTTTTCTCCTTAAACAGCTTCTGGCTCTCTCAGCTGTTGGGTTTGGATAACCAAACTCTGGAAAAGCTGGAGGGAAGTAGACAACACTTTGGACATGGCTTAGAAACCCAAGTTGAAGTTACCACCATGATCCCCAGGTTTTATCGTGGAGATATAGGTCAGCACACCACACTAAAGACGTCGTCACACCTGTAAGCTGTGTCTGGTTCCCACCTAGCAAGGGGCAGTGTAGAATGGCTGCAGGAGCTCAACTTCTAAATCCCTTCACGGGTCAAAGGAGGCCGGCCATATTGCTGAACTAAAACATTTTTTAAAAAGTCTTTTGCACACCCTATGGCGCAAGGTAGGGTTTTTATTAATGCAAGTTCTAAATGTGGATTAACCCTCTAGCAAGTCAGTTTCCCAAAGCACTGGATTCTGTTCAGGTCCTTTTCAAAGCAGCACACCCGGCCATTATTCTGAATATCAATTGAACACCATTCTAACTCAGGACACAAAGCAAGGTTTAAAATGACTGCAGCTGTCAGCGCTTACATCTAAATAAGTCACTGGAGATTCAAATGTACAGACAAAATGCTGTAAATCAGTCTTCTCAGGAGAGTGTAGTTCCCTTTCGCAGGCTTTTTAAAAGGTGATTTTGTTATTTTAGCACTGAAGAAAGCCTTGGCCATGAGTTGACTATATTCTTGAGGACAAACCTGATCAGAAATCAGACCTACATTTTTGACTCATGAGTATCAAGGGCATTTGCCTTGGGAGAGAAACATGTAAGAGCATGTCTCTTTTTTATTTTATTTTATATTTCTATACCAATGTCTGCCTGCAGAGTAAAGATCAAAGAGCTGGCTAAATTTGATCAAGTAAAATGTAACTGTGGTTCAAGAGAATTCCCCAAGCTGACGGAAGCACCTCCAGGAGCCACAACTGTTCCATAACAGTCAACCGTTTATCTCAGTTCGTCTTCCTTTATCTTCCAAATCTACTTTGGCAACAGGAAAAAAATCCCATTTCCCCCTACAAGAATCCATATGAAATATCATCTTCTCATTCAACTCTGGCGATTTTCAGTTTTGTTCTGTTTCTCAAATGGTTGCTATGTATTTGAGTTATATCTCTTTGTTTGAAAGGCCTCAAAAAATGAGCTACTTCCACATAGAATTCTAACAGGATAAATGGCACTGCGAAGGGACATTAAAAATTTAAAGTCCTCTTTACTCAGTGTGTCTGTCAGCTGAGCACACTGAATCTTGCATAGGGCACACTTACACTGTCATCACAGGACTGATGGTGCTGGTGCATTCTCCTTGCTCTTTGGCACGTCATTTAATAGTATTGTGCCAAACTGACAGAATTGTGCAATATGTTAGTGTAAAGGCCCCACAGTTTAAGGGAGATAGCTAGAAGTGTTAACTATACACTGTCTAATTATACAACCTTCCTGTCCCAGAATGTGATTTCAGAAACCGTCTCTGACATATGGGGAAAGGGTAGAACAGCTGGTCATTACGGTTTCCTCAAGACTATTTAGCAACACACTTGAATGTAATTAAAGGGAGACACTAAATATGGCACTTGTGGTACAATGTATTTTTAATTTCTATGGCATGTGGTAAAAGTAAATAGATGGAAGCATTCAAGTTTCTTCACTCGGCATCCAACTTGTCAAAGATGCAACACTCACTTGGCTGACTGCAGGCTGGGTCCTGGAGTGAGGAACGGGCATCTGTGTACAGTGTTTAAGGGGCTGCATTGTGGTCATGCTTGGAAGAAATATCAATTGCAACTCACAGACATAGATGAAGTGAAAGCATTCATTCATTCATTCATTCATTCAGGTGTGTATCCATCCATCCATCAGACAGATGTGTCATTTGCGTGTAAACCCTTCCTCTGCCCTGATGTAGCTCACAGATTACTAACTTACTAAAGGCTGTGATGGGAGAGGCAAGAAAGAGTGTCACATCCACAATGGGGCTGTCCCTTGACAGGAAGTGATGGGAGTTGTGCGTAAGTCGTTTGGTGTGAGGGCGAAAGAGCAATCGGTGCAGAAGGACAGCCAAAGCGGAGGCCTGCAAAGGAAAGAAAACACCTATGAGAACACGGGCTTAGCATGGATGAGCACTCAGAACACCAATGAGAACACGGCCTTAGCCTGGATGAGCACTCAGAACACCGATGAGAATACAGGCTTAGCATGGATTGAGCATTCAGAATATTCTGGCACTGGGGTAAAAGGACATATATTAGCCACCTGAATCCTCAGTCACCCTGTGTGGCAAAGTCCTACTGCCCCTTAACTTTGATAAGCTGTCTTATGTCCATAGAATAGAATGCTGAACTATTGATACATACGAGATCATGGAAGAATCCCAAGGATACCAAGCTGAGTGCAGGAAGCCAGGCCTCAAGAGGTCTCCTGGTTGCTGTAGGTGAGGGCTGGGGTGAGGGATGTTTTGACTCTATACCCTGAGGGAATATGTTGGTGTGAGACAATTACTGTGAGTTCTTGCTGTGGTGGCAGCTATGCTCACTCTTCATTAAGACTTAGAACTCATAGAACCACAAACTTTTTCCTCCTCTTTTTGACTTTCAGTATTGAGATTTGAACCAAGGGCCTTGTCCATTCTAGGTAAGTGCTCTGTTTCTAGCTTTAATTACTCTGGGAGTACTGGTGCTCACCTTTATTCCCAGAATTCAAAGCAGATGGATCTCTGTGAGTTTGAGGCCAGCCTGTTCTACATAGTGAGTTCCAGGCCAGCCAGAGCTAGAAAGTGAGACCATGTTGCAACAAATAAATTAATTTATAAAATGAAAGGTTAACTTTATAACATAAAAACATTGAAGATAAAAGAAGTGAAAGCTCCAAGAGATGGGCACTTTATCCAGAGATAGATAAGCAGGTGAGAAGAAAGGGAGAAGAGCCAGCATAGAGGCTTTGTGGGTGACTTTCAGTGTGGACTTCATCAGGTGAAGTGTGCAGATTGGAGGATCCGTTGAGACAGCCTGGGACTGAGTTTCTCACCTGAAGGAGGGAGAGCCACTTCCTTTGGTGGATGGCACCTGGAAGCTGGAGCATCCTCCAGCACAACATCAGAAGGACCCAGTTCCTCGAGACAGAAGACAATGGGAAGGTGTTGACTGTAGACTGTGGCTGCTGGTGAATTCAGGTGAGCTGAGCCAGCTAGGGGACCTTCATCAGAATCTGCCCATGACAGCAGAGGAAGAAATGTTCTATGCCCATGGCCTTAAGGTAAGGTGGGGGGAAATGCAACGATGACAACAACTGCATGCTGTACCAAGAACTCCAGCCATTAAATATGTCAAGTATCACCCCAAACCTGCAATTCTCCTGACAATCCTCTGAAGTAGATGTTAATATTCCTATTTTACAGTAAAGAAGCTGAGGCTCACAAAGTTGAACAACTTTTCCAGTCATGCAGCATTGGGACACACATGCAAAGTCAGAGAGTCAACTCAGTCATGCAGCATTGGGACACACATACAAAGTCAGAGGGGCAGCCAAGTCAGGCTCAAATTGCAGCTCATGGTTTCCCACCATGTAGGGCTAATGCCTCCTTGGAGTCACGTGAGCATGCAACATCACAGAAGAAAGGACATCATCAGGAACTGCGACTCAAAGTAAAGTTTGAGTGGACCCCACTCTGGCCACATCTGGGTGTCTAGAAATACACAGGGCTCTTCCGAGCCTCCTCTAAGAACTTTATTTCTCTAATTATTTCAGGGGGTAGCATTTATAAAAAAAATGAGAAAGAATTTGAGGCAATCTATTTTATTCATTACACAAATGTGGAGAAGATGTTTATACTTTGGCAACTAAGAAATAAAAAAACAACAAAAACAAACACTTTAGGGTCACAAAGATTTTACCTCTGCTATGTTCTCATTAGAGTAAGTGACCAGGCTGGTAACCACAGTTCCTGTCTCTCCAGCCTAAAGGTCACCATTGAGGAATGAGACCTTCTGTTTTCTTCACTGCTGCTTAATGGACAACAGTCTTCAACCCAAGAGATGGCATCACTGACACAAATTCTTGTTTTCTTTAACAGGAAGTGCAGGGCTGGAGAGAGAGAGACACTCACAGTCCTGCCCATGTCCCTGCTGTCATTGGAGTAGCCGGACAAACATAGAGGACATAGACTTTTGGCCAAAGAACAGAAGAACACTAACTGACCCACGTGGGTTGAACCCCTGACCTCATTAGCATTGTTTTCTCCCCACCTCGGCTAACAGACAGGCCAATTACGAACACTGACTCAAAGAGGGAAGTCACCTCTTCACCTGGGGCCAAGCAAAGCCCAGACGGCTGGATTTTAAGAGCATTGTGGAGAGATAATCAGGGTGTGCACCTCCACACGAGTTTTCCAAGACACTTCCCTTCCTTGCGTGACTCAATTGAACAAAACTGTAGTCAGTGTGGCTCCCAGCCTGAAAGACAATGGAGGTTTGGGGGTCTGCAAGTGTTCCTTCTCCCCAAACTGTCAGGTCAGGGCTGTGTCAGGGCTTTTGTGGTTGTGATCCCATCCCTGGCTCCCACTTTGGACCCAGTTCACACTACTGTCTTGACCAGTAGGTTCTGCTTATAAGCAGAATATGCCTGACTGTAGAATCTATGGTTGGGGGATTTTCATACTGGGTTTTACAAGGAAAGGGCTGCCCTTCAAGTGGTTCTTAACCCGTGAACACAGCCTCCAGCATCCTGAAAGGTAACTCTGTGTTTAATTATGCCTCAGTGTGTGTGTGCTTCTTGTGTCCTTAGCTTCTGTCACTGTGATGAAACACTGACAAAAACAACTTAAAGGTGGACAGGTTTACCCTGGCTCACAGTTCATGGGAGCAGTCCACCATGGTGGGGAAACCAAGGCAGCAGCGGAAAACAGCGGGTCATAGTGCATCCGTAAACAAGAAACAGAAAACAATACATGCATCCTGCTGCTCGAATCCCTGTCTTCACAAGCCCACAGTCCAGGATCCCATTCAGGGAATCGTGTCACACTAGAGGACGGGTCTTTTCACCTGAATTAATGCATACCCAGAAGTCCACCTCCCAAGTGAGTCTTGATTCTATCAAGTTGACAACAACTAACCATCACAATATGCATAGATAGTTGTTTAGGACGCATGTGTGTGTGTGTAATTACACCTAATTAATGTTTTTACAGATTTGGGTTATTTCAGTAACATCCTGAGATATAGTGACAGGGTCAGTCAGGACATGATGCCAATAAACCAGAGATGGTGGCTTAATCTCTGGACTGGTGGCAGTGCTTTCCTCTAGCCATGGGCCGTAGTGCTAGCTGAAGCCAACAAGGCCATCCATGGGACGACTGACAGGTGATGACAAGGAGAAGTAGAGTTTGGACAGTTCACTGAAGAGACATCCTCAGTGAAGGGAAAATAAAATGACCAAGCCTGATGGCAAAAGTTTAGCTTCGAATGGTTCTCATTTGCTAAGGGCAGCATTTATTATTGAATGAATGAAAAGGCCATTCTCAGAGACTAGATTTGACCCCTCCAAAAGTGACCTACAGCCCCTGGCTGTGGCCTGGCTGTATTTTAGAGTGTGTTCCTCCCTGTGGAGTTATCTGTTGACCCTAAGACTTTAGTGACTCACACACATTCCCACTCTACTCTTCCCAACACAAGGCAATATGGCACTTCCCCTCCACCAGCCAAGGTCCAATGGAAACTCACTAGGTATTCAGCATGATTACAGAAATTGGGATTTTCCTTAAGGAGTCACCATTTTTAGTACAAAAAGTGAATACAAGCCATGTCAAAGCCTTACTAATCGGTGGGTGTTTTTGTGTACATGTATCTCCAGACATTACAGGGGTGGCAGAGAAGAGAGATGGGTATCAGGAGAAAGTCATAAAAGCCTCACATAGTTGCACACAGATGCACACACATGAACATGCATGCACTCACACACAGATGATTTTATGTAGGACGGATAGGATAAGGCTACAGAAGGGTCTAAATGAATACACACACACACACACACACACACACACCCCCTGGGAAATATCCTCATAATAAACTGTAGCAGACAAGAAGGCTCAGCCAGGTGAGAGGTGAGACATATCAGAGCAGTTGGACCATCTAGAATATTGTAAGCTTTGGCAGGTATAGAACCTTAAACTTGATATGGATAGGAAATATAAAGTTATATAGCAATTTCCAAGTATGCCAGAATGCCATCAAAGAAAAGTAAGTAACCTTTGACCTGTGACCAGGCACCTTCATCTAAATCAGGGCGATTGACCCTGAGAAAGTTAGCTATCTGCTCCAAGGGTTCACTAAGGAGACTCTGGTCCTTAACCTTAAGCTCCAGGACTGCTGCAATATGAATCTGCAGCATGTCCCTAAAGCACTCAAATTAAAATTTTGGCTCCCAGCTTGGTACTACTGGAGGTGTTAGAGACTTTACCTAGCAGGAGGTTATGTGGTCATCAGGGTGTGTTAAGGCGGAAAGACTCGACAGCACTTGGGGAGTGAGGGAACCTGGTCAGGAGGGCTGCAGCACTCTGCTGAATGCTGGGGTGCAATGCCCAGTTTTCCTCATGACTGAAAACACACTGCCCTGTTGCCAGGACTGTAGACCACTAGTGAGTTCCTTGGGGTTTTGCCTTCTCCCCATGCTCAGTTTGTATCCAATGACTGTTTCAGGGGAGGTTTGATGCCTCTGCACCCTATCTCAGCTTGAAGTGACTGTTACAGTCCATTCTATTCCAGGGCATCTCATGCACAGCCTGCAACCACATCACCCCTGTTCTGCATCATTAATTCCTTCACAAGTGCTGCCCCTAAAAGCGGTATTCTGAGGAGAAGCCACTCCAATCTAGCTCCATCTTAGAAACAATTTTCTTGGGAACATGACTCCAGGGTTTTGCTCTCAGGAGTAGGCTAAGGAACAAAGTTCTAAGAGAGACTGGAGGTTGGGTCATCTGCTGGTCAGCTAGCAACAAAGAACCCAATAAGGTGGCAAGTGGCATTCAGATAAGCCCCAGGGAGCTATAGTTGTCCAACTGCTAAGATGTTCACTGGTGGCAAAGAGGGGAGTGGTGGTAGTCACCTGAAATGAACTGGGGGCAGAAAATCTCAGGTGATTGAGAGCCCTGGGGATCAATCATAGAAATTGTGGAATGAGGGAACTGGATGGTTGATCCTCAGTACCTCAGCTGTACTGAAGAGAGCTGTTGAGAGAATGAGCGTGACTGACTAATCACCTATTTCAGGTGGAGTGCCCAATGACTTGCCTGGGAAATTTTTTAAACTTGCATCCCTTACACCTAAAGACCAGAAAAATCTAAAAATTAAGCCCTGGGGTTGATTCTGAAGGTTGAGAATTTCAGAGCAGATTGGCCCATCCTAGCAAGACCTCTGTGCCGGCAGCAGACTTGAGTACTGAGTCTTGAGGTAGACACAGGCTGTGCTTACTTGATAATAGCACAGAGCCTTCTCACTTGGGTGGCGTGGGATCCACCCTTTTCTCTAGATGTCCACTAGGCCAACATCTGGGCCTGCTGAGGGACTGGTGACTAGGACCGCATAGGGTGAAGGACCTTCAGGACCTAACCCATGGTGCTAGCAGGAACCACTGGAATTTGTGTAGAACTTAATCCCAGTGCCTTAGGAGAGCTGGGATATCATTACACAGTGTTCAGTGATGAGGGGTCTGGTGCCCTAGTGAGGACAGAGATAACCCCCGCCGGAAGGCTCTGGGAGGGGGGGCTTAGCGATGACCACACTAAGTGAAGTGATGATATTCAAACACTGTGGCACTGACAAATGATTGAATTAAACAGCTCTGAGCTCCGTGTGTGTGAGAGTGACTGTGCCAGGTACAGTGAGTCCTGGGACACACCACCAGAACCCACTTCAGGAACGCATTTTCTTGCCCAGCTGTCTGGCATGCTGCCAGCCAACAAAGCTCAGCCAGCTGTTCTCTGTGGAAATTGTCCTTGGCCAGACAGTGGTGCCTTCCCCTTGGCCCTCTTCTCTTCAAAGGGTAAGCAACCAAGTAGGAAAATGAAGGTTGTAGGAAACCAGGTGAGTCCTATGAAGATCTTATTTGGGGGTGGAGAGATGGCTCAATGATCAAAAGTGAGTAATGTTCATACAGAGGACCCAAGACCTGTTCTTAGCATTTAAACCAAGCAGTTCCTAACTACCTGTAACTCCAGCTGCAGGGAACCTAACACCGTCTTCTGGCTTCTTTGAGAACACCCATACTCATATGCACACCACACACACACACACACACACACACACACACACACACACACATACACACACATGCATGCACACGGACACACAGACATGCACACACACAAACCATTAAAACAAAAATTATGCCTTCAAAAGATCTTATTTTTATACCTGCTAAATTACACACATTTTCCAGTGGTCCTATTAAATGGGACCGTATCGTGAATGCTCTAGATTTCTGTGTTCTTTTCCTTAAATAATTCTCCGCAGAGCTTTATTGTTTCTCTATCCTGTGGCCTCCGAGGTCAATTAAATTGGCCATCAAATCATATTCTAAAGAACCCTTCCCTGAAAGAGGGTTGCTAGGAGAAGTGGTTACCCTTGAACAGGAAGTCCTGAGTGGATTCAGAGCTGGTGTTCTAAACTCAGGGAGGCATTTTCTCTTCCCAGGGTGAAGGTTGCTTACACACTGCCCAAGAAGTAAGAAAACATCTCTTCTATGCTACTTGTCCTTGAAGGTGTCACTGGTGTGCTTTTGTGTCTTCACATGCATTTTTCTCCCCAGCCTGCTCAATGGTACCATATGAAATGAGATTGTCTTCTCTGTCCCTATTAGTCATCACAGGACAGTGTCAGCCAGTGCTGACATCCAGGGAGAGATTCAAAGAAACATGGGAGAGAGCTGTTGTCTGCTGCAGAAAGCCGTGCTTACCAGGTTCTCTGTGAGCCCTGGCCCTCCATCATTAGGCCAAGACACTTGAACTGGAGGCTGAAGGATTCAGCTTGGAAGTACAAGTGTAGAAGTATTGGTTATTTAGGGTGAGCTCCTGGAACACCCCAAGATAAAAGAAGCCCTCCATCTTAGTTTCATTTCTTGCTGTTGTGATAACACACCCATTCAAATGCAATGCACAGTTCTAGGTATATTTTCATCATTGTGGGGGAAATGAAGGCATGAACTTGTAGCAGCTAGTCTAGTTATATTTGCAGTCAAGAGCAGAAAGCAATGAATATATACATGTTTGGTAGTGATTAGCTCTCTTTCTCCATTCTTATTCAATCCACATTTCCCTGCATTGGGAATGGTGTTACCCACAGTGGGCAGTCTGCCCACTAATCAAGACAATATCCCATAGATGTGCCCACAGGCCAACTTAATCTAGATAATTCTTTATTGAGACTCCCTTCTCAGATGGTTCTAGGTGCATCAACTTGACAATTAACTCCAGCTATCACATCTTGAAATCACCAAGGGCAATCATGCTGATACCCACACCACAACCACAGCTTGTTTTTGCAGGGAGCCCCTCAGTTCTTTTGAGCAAGCATGTTCCACCTGTAGGAAGCAAACTCAAATTCAAGTGCATACTCACATTGGTTCTTCCAGGCTCAGAAGCAGCAGCTTCTCTGGCTACAGGGCAGTGAATGTTCTGGATTTTCACCACAACAGCCATGTCCACTGAGTGAACCCACGGCAGGGTGAGAATTGGCACCAAGCAGGATGCTGAAGGGCTCTTCATGATTCTCATATTATGTTGCCTGTGACAACAGTGCACAATTTCTCCCAGCCACTGAACTCACACAGATCAAGGCAAGGTTTCTTCGCTTCTGTCTTTTCTTTCTCTATTGCAGCAAGCAGATTCTCCTGAGACTGGAAACATTTGTTTTCTCACCCCACTAACTCCAACTACAGTACATTTCCTTCTTATCATCGTTATTTAGTCTGTAATTATTCCAGTCTACTAACTCCAGCAGAGGTTGGGGAGAACCGTGTCTACAGTCCACAAATCTCTGACTTTGGGTCCTTCACTGTCATTAATAACCTCAGGACATGGACGTCTCCAAGGGATCAGCTCCCTCTCATCCCATGTACATTGATTTCATGACCCAGAGAGGACAAAGGAGGCTAGGCTGCAGGCAAGGACTTCGCCATGACAGAAGTTTTGTCTAAACCCATGGTGATTGCAGTTTTGATTTATTTGCTTGTACTAACAGGCTAATTTGGCTAAGTGATATAAGACAGGCATCCTCAATGCTGAAATTCTAACTGGACACAAACCCACCCATTCCTGGAAATCTGCATCACCGTGTACCACTTATCCTGATGCTCACCTCTGTTGGAAATTACAGGGACTCCCACCTGCAAGGCAGACTCTGGAATCATCCCATCCTCGAACATTTTCGTTTTTCTTTGTAATCTAGAGCTGCCTTTCTTTGGCTGCTGAAGAGCGACCATCGGTGGCACATATGGGCGGGTGCAGTGTTTTGCAGGGCATGTCAATAGGCACTTCCAGCTATACCGTATCCAATTTCATGTGCCCTGTAGAAATACTGGACTCCAGAACATTGGTCCCCATCATCAATGAGTTGAGACAGAAAGTTGCACCAAAGCCCTGTCCACGCAATAAAAAACAGAACAAGAGTTGTGTGATCATGTCAAACCTCAAAATAATTCACAATGCAGAAAAGTCTGGAGTTTTCCTTGTTTTCATAAGAAACCTTGTGCATTGGAAGTCAGGCTGTTGTGGGTGTGGGGACTCTGTGGCACAGAGACCCTCTGAAGACTGGGCTGTAACTTAGCTTTGAGTTGGCAATCTATATTAAGGGAAGGCAGCCTGCACTGTCACTGCCGGGCTCCATGAAAGTCATTTACATTCACTCGTTAGAAGTGTTCCTCTCTCACCATGCCTTGGGGATGTCACAGATGGCAAACAGGGAAGGTCCCTGAACCCCAACATCTGGCCGAATGGTTCCATACAAGGAAGGAAAATTAAATCTCTTACACGAACGAGTCAGTTAAATGCCTGTCCTAGGTCTTTTCTTAAAGAAAACGCCCATCCCCTTTTCTTTAGGAACAATTATCTTGATTTTTTTAGTCAGATCTGGAAAACATTCAATATCCAAGAATAGCTGGTTCAGGGTCACATGCTAACACAGATAGCTACATATTTGAAGCTACTGAGTAAGAAGAGAGACTTCAGGAGAAGATGAAAGAAGATTGAACAGGGAGGAAAGAAAGGAGACAAAATGGTTGAGTCACTGTTTTATTTTATTCCTCATTTTATATTCTTAAATGAAGATTTTTAATTCATTGGGTCTGTTGATAAGAACCAGATAAAAAAGAAAAAGGCTTCCATCAGAGCCTCAAATAAACAGCAAAGCTAATAGAGGCCCAGGAACAGCCTTCTCAGAATCGCGCAGCTTGCTGATCCACATATAGTATCTTGAAAAATCTTTACTGCCTTCAAAGATACAGCCCTTGGCACTCAACACCATGCCTCCAAGTTTAGAATGTGGACTCCATATTTATGTTCCCCAGATGGTGGGATTTATAAACGCACTGTGGGGTGCTATTGAAATTAATAATTTAATTCATTTCAGTGATGGCACAGTGATTGCTAGTCATTATGGCAGTAGCAGTTAGCGGGCCCTCTTGGTCCTGGGAGGTAGCTGAAGGGTAATAACAATGAGAGGAGTTCTCTGTCATCTGATTTCAAATGCCGCCAATCCCTCTTGAATGGGGAGTCGCCAAAAGTTTTTGGAAGGAAAACGAAGATTACATTCACATCAGTCAGATGAAGGTGGCTTCGATTTATGTGATTTCAAAAGTTTAAAATCCATTCTCTGAGGAACACCAGAGTGATATGGCTTGTTTTTCTTGGAGAGGGAAAAGATAAGAAAAGAGCCTTGACTCCCACATCCAAATGAGCACATCTCTCACTCTGACCCTGAAGATTCTATGTCCAAATAATAGAGAATTAACCACACTGTTATCATATATTCCCACTTGTCTGCTCAACAAGAGAATACTCTGGCAGTTGGGCTAAATGACTCTTAGGTCCTTTCCAAGAGATGCTCAGAGATTCCTGGAGTCTGTAGTTGCTGTTGCGGAAGTGGGGGAGAGGGCCTAGTGACTAAATTTCCTCCAGGGGAGTGCATGTTTCTCTCAGACTAATGATCTTAAGCCTAAATGTACAAGAGGGAAAATGACTGGGCAACCAGCAAACATAGCCATGGCAAATGCAAGGGAACCCCTGGGAGCCCCTCTCCAGAGGGCTGGCTGTAACTGCCTTAGATTTATACAACCCATTTCTTCTCTGGGAAGCCTGGACCCTTTTCCATATTTCCCTCTTAATCCTCAACCTTTCCTTAATCATAGAAGGCAGGCAGGCCTGGTGCCTGACTCACACTGAGTAGCTAAAGAAACCTTGGTGAGTGAAGGAGTCTAAAAGGGTCTGGAAGTGGATTCTGTTCTATCTAGCATTTGTTCCACATGCCAGAGTCCACCAGTGGCTGTCCCACATCTGCCCAACCCCCAGAGTTTGAATAAGCATGTGAGAAATCATAACGATTATTGAAATATTTGAAGCATTGTTTGTGTCACTCCAAAATCAGTGTGTTGACATCACCCCACGGCAGAGGACAGTATTTGAGGCATGAGTCTGACAAGTGACAATGCAGGAGAGAAGACCAAAGAGGCTTGGGGTCTCATGCCATCCATCCCTGAAGACTGCTGCAGGCCCTGTGAGAAGCACCTTAAACTCTTCTGACGGCACGCCTCCCCAGAAACCCTAAAGACACTTCTCAAATGTCCTACCACCTCCCACACTGCCACACATTTGGAGAACAGAGTCTCAAAAGCAGAGAAGAACCACAGCAGAAGCTAGGACTGGAGAGTAAAGAGTAAAAATATACACAATAATAAGAATAGTCTGGAATGCAAGAAGAGTTCTGCATCTGGGATTGTGAACAAGACGTGTTGCAGCTCAGGGCCAAGAATTTTCATCATTCAAGGAAAGGGAAAGTAGACCAGTAGAAATTTAGAAGCTGGTGAGCCTGTCTCTGCCCACATGGGGCCAGTGGGGTAGCTTTTCCTTAGGGAGGCTATGGGACAAGGTCTAGTGCTACAGGAATGGCAGACCAGTAAGGGACAGAAGGAACAGAGCCATCCTACAGTTCTGTCAAGTGCTGCTGTCACAGAGGGTCGGGAGGGAAGAGTCTCCATCAAAGACCTCAGGGTGGGGACAGACAAAGAAAGCTGCCAATCTTCTTGTTCCACCATAGTTTCAAAGAACACTTTTAAAGAGCTGAGAATTTGAGGAAATTGCAACAATGCACCCTGCTGTTTTGTAGGGACCTCAGTAAATACCCTTAATGGAGCCGGTGCAGACAGCTGAGTAGGTGTTCCTTGGCCATGTTCTAAGTGACTGGGATGAACCTCACATACAAGAGGCCAAAGGCTCTCCCTTCACCCCCGGAGGACAGGGGTTAGTTACCTCATTTCTTACTCTCCAGACAGTTGGTACCCTTTCCATGTTGTGTCTCACTCCCTGTACTCCATTCACGTCCCTAGACAACATGCCTGGCTCAGTCCTGGTACCCATAGGAAATGTTCGGTAACCATGTGCAACTAAATCATCTCATCTGATCCAGGGCAGAACAGAAGTAGCATCAAAAGAGCTGGTGCTCTGGGGGGCTGTGGCAGAAGGATCACATCTCCCATGCCAGCCTAGGTCATATAGTGGAACCCTATCTCAAAAACAAAGGAAGTGTGTTGGGGAGATAACCTCATTCATGAGTTATGTGCCATAAACGCATGAAGTCCCATATTTGGAACCTCAGTGCACACTTAAAAACAAAACAAACAGAAAATAGCAGTTGAAGGGCAGTATTTACCCATAATCCCAGTGCTAGGGAGACAGAGACAGGAAGGTCCCTGGACTTACTGACCAGCTGTTCCAAGGGGATCAGTGAGCTCCAGGTTCAATGAGAGACTCTGCCTTGAAAAAACAAGACAGTTTGCTAAGATGCCAATATTGACCTCTAAGCTCTCTATACATACTTATGTGTACACACTCATGAACACACACACACACACAGGATGTGTGTCTCTGGGGGTGGTAGGGGACTCAGAGCTACATACTTATGTGTACACACTCAT
>CAJQZJ010004750.1:12107518-12122658 GCA_907164525.1 Lophiomys imhausi | reverse complement strand
TCAGAGCTACATACTTATGTGTACACACTCATGAACACACACACACACACACACACACACACACACACACACACACACACAGGATGTGTGTCTCTGGGGGACTTAGAGTGCTAACTGCTCTTTCTCTCCATTACTCACATCATCCATTGCTGTCAGGGACACTTTCCTTGCCTGTCCTTGACAATACCTCTGTGGTCAGCACAACATGCAGAAGAAGGCTCCTTGGACTGGAATCAGAGGAGTTGGGTCCTGACTCCCACACTTTACAGACTCAGAATAGAATGAAGAAGCCTCTTGCTCAGATGCCACCTTAAAGGTGGCTTTGGGGGAAGGACAGTGGGTCTGATGGTGGAATAGCAGGGGTTTAAACACCAGATCCAACTCTCATGAAGGAAGAGCCCTAGGCGAGCTATTTTACTCTCTTTCCCATAATTGTTCAACTCTAATAAGAGGATAATACATCCTACAATAGAGGATTGAGCATAGCAAGCTCTCCATTAGTCCAGGTGCCTCACTTCACAGGATACCTGGCTCAGAGTAAGCAGTCAAACACAGGTCTGTTACTTTCCTATAGAATGGAGTTTAAGCAACTCCTCTTTATAGGGCTGTTTGAGGGATCAAATGAGATTACAGCCAATAAAGATCTCTGAAAATAAGGTGGGGAGATGAGTCTGCATCTGCTCAAGCATAAGGATCCAAGTTCAGATCCCCAGAACCCACCTAAAATACCAGATGAGAATGGCAGCCACCTACAATTTAAGCCTCAGAAGGTAGAAACAGGAATCCCCACATAGAACTGACTAGTAGACTAGCCACATTGGCAAGCTCTGGATTTGATTGAGAGACCTTGCCTTGATAAGGTGGGAGAGCAGAAGGATGGTTTTCAATATCAACCTCTCTGGCCTTCATATGCATGCACATACACATGTGCACACACATTCATAAATATGAACATGCACACACCACACACACACAAAATGAGAGATAAAATCTCTCTGAAAACTGAAAAATTGTATAGATTTGTAAAGTGGGCCAATGGGAACAAGACGGGTAGAGCTTCCAGGGTGATAAGAGATGACAGAATACTTTGCTCTGGTTCAATAGAAGAGTTGGATTTTAGAACACTAATGAAATTAAACCAAGGACACTGGTCCAGTTACCACCTCAGTCTCTCTCTAGTAGCAGATGCTCACTGGTGGCTGTGAAGATGGACGCTGACTGGTTCTTGCTTGTGGCCTCCTGCTGAGTATGCCAGACACAGGAAAGAATCCTGGATATGCATTCCTTCCCAGCTGTGCCTCATGGACTTCCTTTCCACATAGCCTTTATAAGGCTCTGGAGACAAACGCGTTTATAAAAATCTCTGCTTCTCTCTCAGTCACTGGCCACAGTTATGGGGAAGAGGCCTCGGAATTCATCCAGGTTGAGGGATATTTGTACAATCCAGAATTTCTAAACTTACACAGTAAGACATTCTTCTTTTTCCAATCTATGAAGTCACAGTTACAGATAGAACAACGATGTCTGGAAACAGGAGTCCAGGAAAAGAGTGAGTGGTCCACCCACCATTGTCTCTGTCATGGTTGATCCACACCGGAGCAAGGTTGGTGGGAAGCAATGGCATCAGGGATTCTTCTGGTCATTTTGCTTATCCCTCCCTCAGTGTGGTGGAACCAGGATGCCACACTGGGGCCATCATTTGTGTCCCTTTGATATATAGAACTTGTACTACCACCACATGTCCCCAGGGAGAGTCCAGCCTAGAGAGCAGTGGACAGGGCGAAAACAGGGGTGCAGCCTTTGTTCAGGAAGGCACAGTGAGTGCCCTAAAAGTCAACCCACACCACTTGCCCCCCCTCAAACCATTCCAGATCAGTACAGTTGGTAAGCTTGCCATTGAGAGAGCTGGCATCTGCAAGGTGGTTAGAGTTTTCTAAATTCACTCTCTGAGTATGGCTCTGGCTCACAGAGGAAGGCATAAATGGAGCTGTAGAAATCGCAGTGGCCGGCAGGGCACAGGCCTCGCATCCTTTCCAGCCCCCTGCACATCCGCACATGCGCACACACACATGCTTATTCTTCTATTTATTTCCCTCCACTATTCATATTCATTGGCACCATCCTTTCCTCCCAGTGATCATCCGCCCCATTGTCTTCTCGCCACACCATTCAATTCAAGACAATCGCGTCTTATCCACTGTGTGCCAGGCACTGAGCTTAGAGTCATCTGTTCTCGGAGTCATCTTGGAGCCCAGTCATCTTGGATTCTGCCCTCTCGTGCACAGCATCTAACTGATCACAAAGCCCTCTCCACTCTGCCTCTGAAATAGCACCTAAATATCACCCTGTCTTCCCTTCTTGTTGTTTCTCATCCAGAGAACTGTGGCAGCCTTAAGCCTGCCAGCCTCTAGCATTGATTAGCATCCAAACCAGGTCACATATAGGTTTGATCATAAACCACTAATGCAAAATCCTTCATCATTTGGTATCATGCACAGGTCAGAGACCCAACAGCACACAGCAGGTAGAAGGGCCCACATACTCTAGCTTCTGTCTTCCTTTCCAATTCTGAGTTTCTAGGACCCTTGCCTTCTCCTTTCTCAACAAGGCTGGCTCTAACTTACCATGGTAACCTAGATCTGTCCCAGAACAAGAGTCTATTGTGGACATCAGGCATGTACATATACACAATTGGAAGAGTAGATGCATTAGAAAGTTTCCCCTGCTGGGCACTCTGGCCTCTCATGACACCAGTCACACGGTCAACCACAACCTCAGATTATAAAATGAGAAAATTCCAGAAGTAAATAATCTGTAAGTTTTATATTGTATCCTATTCTGAGCAGCGTGATGGAATCTTAGATTGTCAATCATCCTTTGTCCGTGTATCCACTCTATGTCTGCTACCTTCCCTTTAGGCAGTCACTCAGTGGCTAGCTCAGCCAGCAGATCAACGACTGTTGTTTCAGTCCAGTAACTCTTATTTTACATAATAATGATCCCAAAGCACAAAAACAGTGACACTGGACATTCAGACATCACAAAAGGAAGTCAAGAGGAAAAACAAACAAGCAAACACCAACAAATCTTATGCTTGGGTTGCTAAGACCCATATTGAGTTATCACTGTTAATCTTTTTCTGTGCCTAATTTGTAGGTCGAGCTTTATATACTTACACCAATGTAGTGGTGGGGAGTGGTATATCTGTGGGGTTTGGTTTTACATGCATCTCACACATTCATTGAGGGTTTCAGAATATCTGCAAGATCCAGTTCCAAAGGGATAGCTTAGCTTTCTAATGGTAGCTGTGGTGAATTGCGACAAACTATACAGCACTGTCATTATGATATAACCGTGCAAGTTTGAAAGCCATCAACAGGGCTGGGTTGTTTCTGGGGACTCGGTGGAGGTGATCTGCTTCTCTCTTCTGCTTCTCGAGGATGCCTGTATCTCCGTTTCTCTCCATCTCCAGGTGGATCGTGCTAACCTCAGCCTACTTCTCACATTGACCCTGTTGAATCTCTGTCCTAAGGATTCTTGTGGTGACTTCTTTGGACTCCTCTGTGTCATCCAAGCTGTCCTTCCTGCCTCACAAACTTCAGTCACATCTGTAAAGTCCCCTTTGTCGTGGACAGTACATGTGCGGAGATGGAAACTAGGAAACGGCATCTGTGGGAAGCCATGACCCACCTTTCTACTGTGAGTGAATACATTATTTGCATGGGGAAATGACAAGTGTCCTAAAAGTGAAAAGGCCAGATGAAGTCTTAAACAGGTGGACTCAAACTCTGACTAGAAAGGCAAGGAGAAGTCATGCTGGGCAGAGATCGACAGTTCTGGGTTTCTAGAGGGCTAGAGGGGATTAGAGGACACCTCTTTTCTGAGTAGAGTTCAGAGAGACAGGGCAGCGTGGGAATGGGCGTGGCTGAGGCATGGGGTCCTAAGTCCAGCAAGGCAGGGTGTGGCGTGCCAAGTTGACGAGTTTGGAATTAATTTCACCTGGCTTGAGCAGCATGCCATGCATGGTCATGCTCGGAGCGAGACTTTCCATACAGCATCCCGCCATGGTGGAAGAGTCTTCTCGGAAGCTTTCAGGTGACCGCTGGCCATGTGGGCAATCAGTTACCATGTGACTGAATGAATGAGAGACAGAACTGGGTGGTGCATGTGTGAGTGTGTAATGTGTGAACCTGTATGTGTGCATGTGTATAATATGCATGAGTGTGGGTACACACTTGCCATCGCACCCATGTAGAGAGCAGCCTCAGTTGTCAGCCTCACTTCCCACTCTTTAAGCCCGGGCTCTCTCTTGTTGCTCACGGCCGCAAACAGCAGACTCATTAGCCCCTGTATTTCTGGGAATTCTCCCATCTCTGCCTCCCATTTCCCTGTAGGAACACTGGGATTACAGATACACGCTACCAAGCTGAGCTTTCTATGTGGGCTCTGGGGATCTGAGTGCAAGTTCTCATGATTGCACATCGGGCACTTAGCCCACTGAGATGTCTCCTCAGCTCTGGAGAAACTGCCCTTTCATGAATTTAAGTTTAAGTGTATCTGCGCAGCTTGGGCAGCCTCACTCTAGAAATACCGACTGGACAGTGAACTGAAAGTGGTATGGAAGGCTTGGAGACAAAGCCAGGACCCGAAGGGCACCAGCCTGGATGGGCAGTTGTCAGACTGAACACAAACATGCGCAGAAGTAGTAATGGGTAGGTTAGCAAGAAAAGTTAAGGCAGTGTTGGGGAGACTGGTTTAGTCAGCCTTAATGGAGACAAGAGCAAGTGTCAGTTTCCTACTAGGATAGCAGAATGGTGCTGTCCATCAAACAAAAGGTTCAGAGTTTAGCATCATCATTTTGAATTAACAGATCTTATTTTGAAGTACCTGCAAAATGAACCCATTCTAAAGGACATGTGGAACCCAGGAATAGAATAGCAGAAGCTGGTGATGTGGGTTTAAAAACCCCAAGAACCCAGTGGTAGCTGGGTTCATGGCTGGTGTGATTTTGCTCAAGATTTTCTGAGCAAGTAGAACAGAGAAGCAGATGGGATCACAGGGGACAGAAGCAAGGAAGACTGGGAAGGACAGATTACAAGGCACCAAGAAAAGTAGGAGAGGTAAAGGTTGTACACTCCCAGGAGAAATCACCCCCAGAAAAACATGCCACTCTTTGTTAGGGATGTCAAATGCGGCAGTGATCAGTGACCATTGAACGGCCATGAATCTGAGATGGTGCTTGGCAAAACACATTCTGTAGCATTGGCTTAGTGAGAGAGATGGAGCAGGGCAGAGGCTGTAGTGTGAGGAAGTGTGACGAAGACTACGGATAATGCTGGACCCTTGGCATTACTTGTTTTTTCAGTGTGCCTGATGGTTGAGGGCAAAGGAGATGATGAACAGAAGCCATGGGAGCACACAGCTATGTCAGGTGGGGCACAGCCACTCATGCTGAGAGACAGGAGCCTGGACCACAGGGAACCGAACTCACAGGACAGGGTAGGAAGATGTGAAGAAGGTACTTTGGTTTCCCATAAGACAAAAGCAAAGAGAACTTGTTTTTATAGATGTTCAATTATTTTAAATTGCATTTAAAAATTATTGTATGGGCAAAGCAGTTCAGTTTAATTCAAGTATAGGCCACAGCAAAGATCATTTGGGGGTGTGCAGATTTAACAAGTGTGTCTGGGGACACAGAACCTCTAATGCACCAGGGACTGACAGAGGGAGCTGCCAACTGATAGCCACCTGTGGGTTTCTGAGAACCAGTCTGTTTGCTGAACTGATTCACTGGTCAGAACTGATCCCTGTCCACACAGCTTTGTAGGGGTCACAACATGGAGGAAGGTTACCAGAGATTAAGGCCGTGTGTTTTGACACAGCAGCCTCCCACTGCACTACTCCACCCCTACTCTCAAAACACACACACATACCCACACTCATGCTTCCCCATATACACACCCCTACAAGGCACCCCGGTGCACACATATAGACATACCTCTGCATTCCCTCTCTGTTTCTCTCTCTCTCTCTCTCTCTCTCTCTCACACACACACACACACACACACACACACACTATCAATCACACAAGAACCTTAAAGCATGAATCCCACCTCCCTCACCCCCCCTCCCTGAACTCTCAGCCAGCTTAGAGTAGTCCTTACAAAGAGACCTCTGGCAGTGATAGGGAGGCTCACTGGGAGAGCAGGAGGGGGAGGGGGTACAAGAGAAGAACGAACGTGGGAGAGAGAGATGGACTTTTCAGAGATGCCCATGGGAGGGAGTAAAAAACGGTAACAGGGAGCCTGGGTATGTTACTAATCTTCCTGCCAGAGGTTTATGTCTAGGATGTATCAAACACACACAGTTAAGATGATGGCCCATAAGAAGAGCCATTCCAGACCAGCATTTTGTAGGCCTCTGAGAGAGGAGGGGGTGGCTGGGCATAGTTGCGCACACCTTTCTCCCAGCACTAGAGAGGCAGAGGCAGGTGGATCTCTGTGAGTTCGAGGTTAGCCTGGTCTACAGAGTGAGTCTAGGACATCCAGGGATGCCCAGAGAAACCCTGTCTCAAAAACTGAGAGAGAGAGATGAGAGAGAGAGATTGGTGAGGGGATAAAGGAAGAGGGGGGTGAGGAACAAATAAACGGTTGGGGAGGAAGTGGATGCAGAAATCTAGCATCTCACTGTTCTTCACAAACCCCCACAGCAGTAGCCCATGCTCTCAGTCAAATTCTGGGGCTGACAATCTGTTAGATGTTTACGTGGCTCTCCCAGAAGTTTCATTGTCTTTATTGGCACTCTGAACAGCGGCAGACTGGCCCTGATTATTAAGTCAGCACCAAAGGGGGAAGGCAGAGGACCAGCAAGTGGCAAAGGCAACATCGAGTCCTGTGTCCCCATGGAAGAGATCTATTCTCAGACAGCCTGGATTCATTTCTATTTAGAACTAGAAATATATAAGGAGAAAAAATAACCTCCACCCAGAAGAGAACATGTATTCAATGTTTTACATTTCCAATGGTGAATATACAGCCCAGAGATGCTTGAAGTTCTCAGGACAAGGCTGGAGAGCAGGTTCAACTCCCCATCTAGATCCCCACCTACTGTCTCTGAGGACTCCTAGCTCCTCCTTGGAGGTATCCTGGGAAAGGGGTTGAGTGAAAGGAGGCCCAAGTAGAG
The DNA here is from genome assembly GCA_907164525.1 of Lophiomys imhausi. Taxonomy (NCBI): domain Eukaryota; kingdom Metazoa; phylum Chordata; class Mammalia; order Rodentia; family Muridae; genus Lophiomys; species Lophiomys imhausi. The sequence continues at coordinate 12,115,476 of CAJQZJ010004750.1, read as the reverse complement.
TGGGGTCTTTCCCATCCATTCAACCAGCACATGCACACACATGCTTCTGACTAATATTTCACTTGAAGAAATTTTCTATTATAGAAATTAAGTTCTTTTTTCAAATGCACCATTCACTTCTATTGGTCTGACATTTTGTGCACAACACTGTCTAGTCTACAGACACATTGTTGAGAACAAAGGGCTTTTTTCAATATAAAAATTATTTGGAAATGATAAGAGGCCTGCATGAGTAGCCAGTGTAAGTTTAGGAGAAATTCCATACAAGGTGGCCTTCCCTGAAATGTGAATGGTGATGTTCTTCACCTGAGGGCCTTGTTAAGATTCCTAGATCCCACATCAGAGTTTCTCATTCAGAAGGTTTAGGTAGAGCCCAAAATTTCACATTTATTCTTTTCTTTTACGTGTGTGTGCACGGGCATGCATGTTCTGTATGGAGGTCAGAGGGCAGCTTATGGGAGTTGGTTGTCTCCTTCTGCCATGTAGGACCTGGGAATTTAACTCAGCTCGTCAAGCTTTGCTGACAGTAGGCATCTTTACCTGCTGAGCAATCTCTCTGGTCCAATAGTTTGCATTTCTAATCATCCTTTTGGTGATATTATTGCTACTGGTCTAGGGTCCACACTTTGAGAACAGCAACTTGGAGTCTAGACTGCTGGATTAGGAGTTCAGTTCTGTATGAGGCCCTCAGGATCCTTCACACAGGACTCCTGCTGTCAGCCAAGAAGGGTTGCTGTCGAGCAACATACCCAGCCAGGGAACAGAACAGCCACAGTGTTTTAGGACATCAGAAGGCACCTAAAATGCTGAACAGTAAGCCTGACCCCAGTGGGAAAGCCATGGTACTAGAGTGCAATGAATTTGTCTTCTTTGCTGTGTAAAACACATGCTGCCTGATGTCTCCATATCGTCAGACGTGGTGGCTAGAGATGGGGAGGGACTGAGCGCCTGTGTTTACAGAGGTGTCACAGCAACATGTCCATGTAAAAGTCATGTATAAACATCAGGGTTTGAGGGAGAGCAACCCATGTCTTCTTTTCCCTTGTACAAGTATTTAGAAATGCCCATCATATGGCAGGCACCATGCCAGGCACCAGGGAAAAGACTCGTGTTTGTCACCTTCAGCCAGGGAGGAAACAGGAAGTGAGATTAGAGCTAATGGAAGTATATGGAGAATTCTATGAGGAGGAATGGTTTGTATGGGTAGATGGGAACTCTCGTGAATGCTATGATGTTGAGATGTTGGTGGGACATCCAGGGCAAGAAGTCAGGAAGTTAGAAGTGTGAGGAAATCTGGCTTGGAGCTGTGGGCTGAGCCCCCCTATTTGTGGCTGCGAATAAATTCTCATGAAAATCAGTGAAATGGGAGAAAAGGAGCACGGAGGATTGTGGGTTGGGTAAAGGCGGAGGAGGGCAGTAAAGAAGACAGAGGTGGACTTTGGACCAATAGAAATGTAGATAAGATAATGAATGACATTAAAGACACTTGAATATTTCTGTCCTAACAATAATGCTTTATTTACTTGAAACAAGATCTCTTCTGTGATTTAGTCAATATGCCCTGTGGGAAAGAGACAGTGTGCCAGCTTACTCACGGCCTATCTTTATGCTTCCCATTAGAACTTGGCCTCCCTTGGGGATCTTCAGGTATTGAAGTGTCTCACAGCAAAAAGAAAGTCATTCTTCACAAACAGCTCCAAACCCTGATTAATAGGTGCCTCATCATTTTCTCCTGAGACCACTGGTTTTCAGTCACTGAGTGGGACACAGTACGGTGGAGCCTGTGAGAGAGGAAGCTGGTGGCTAACAGGACTGATGGAGACTCATACATACCCATATGTGCACACCCATGTACATATTCATGCACACACGTGTTCTCAAGCACTCTGGTACACATGGGCACACTCACATACCATGCACACACTTGTGTACATGAGTACTTGTGTGCACACACTTGCACACACATGGATATCCTCACACACTCATGCACACACTCATGTGCACACACACATTCACTTCCATCACTTTCATTCTTCACCCCCTTTTTTTGTAGGGCACAATCTCAAATACAGCTGACAATCTTTCACAGTCTTGAGTAGAGACCATGGCTCAGGCTCTCAGTGTACACCTCCCCTCACACCAATCCCTCAGTGGCTTAGGGTGTGGCCCCTGCACTGTAAGTTTATCCATAGTAAGACCCTGTCTCAAAACAAACCCACAAGGGTAGAGATAGTGTTTAAAACACCAATCTGCATACTTAAGAAGGAAACATTATTTTACATGGTCCTTGAAGCACCAGTGAGAATCAAGAAGGCAAATGACTGCTCCACAATGAGGATGAGTGAACTCCACGCTCGGGACTGATATTAAATATGCTTGCTAAAAGAAAAGGGCCAGAAGAAACAGACAAGTACCCTGAGATTCTATCACATGACATTCTGGAAAAGGCAAAACATAAAAGGACAAAGGATGAATCAGTCATTATCTGGGGCTCAAGGTGGAAGGGTCTAAGGAAGCATCGTCCCAAGGCATTGTGGGGTTTAATGAAACTGCACATCCTGACTGGGCCATCCTCACACAATGGCATGGGCTTCTCACAAGCATATGAACCCAAAAGAATGCCCTTTTCTATATGCAAACTTAAGATTAAATTAATATTTAATGTTGATCTCTACTATATATGACCTTGAATGAAGGAAAAACACACACACGGCACACAGCACACACACGCACATACACACACCTACACACACATACACACACCTACACATACACATACACATACACACACCTGCACACACACATACACACACGGCACACAGCACACACACACATACACATGGCACACAGCACACACACACGGCACACAACACACACACACACACACACACACACACACGGCATGCAGCACACTTCTTTTTATATAACTTCCATGCAGTTATTTATTCGCTTGTGATCTTACTGCAGGGGAGTCTGGTTGACTTTCTCAGGGCACAGTAGACTGTAGCTGCTAATACCTTTTCCTGAGGTGCCTCACATTTCCACTTGTTCATCAAGAGAATCATTCTGAGATAGAGGCATCACTGGACTGTCAGAACCAGAGTTACACCCACTGTAAAAGTGTGAAAAGGTAAGGTATGCTCCATTCTGTGGGACAGTTCAGCGGCTCCTGTGTGACTTAGGAACTAAATCCAGGCAGGCGCTTAGGCAGGTGCAGTAAAGAAAGCTGATGGCACATGACTCCCAGAGGCCAGGGGTGTTGAGACACATGCTGGAGTCCTCCATGGCTGTTTCCACATTGACAGCCAGCTTCGGGCACACACACTCCCTTACCTCACAGCCACTGCCCCTGCCCACAGAGCATCATGCTGATGCATTTTCCCTTCCAGTGCACGTCACATATTTGCTAATTCTTTTACTCTATTCATCCTTTGACCCCACCGATGGGGGATTATGGTATTAAGTCTCTGCCCTGCGCACAATCTTTACAGCCTCTCACTAAATACTGTAAGCCTGCTACAGAGAGAAATAAAAGTGAAAGCATGCCGTCTGGCCTTAAGCTGAACACACAGAGGGTCCTGATCCAATTGGAAGGGAAGCAGAATTTTTAAAAAGAAAGAGGTTTGACCAAATTTTAATCCATGTCATTTTCATTTCTCTGTCTCTGTGGATTTGGATGATTTTATTTACACTGTCAGCTTGAGCCTAGGGATTGGAAATCGGGATTTTATGGAGATTATTAAAAGTATCTACAGTACACTAAAGGTTGGGCTAACTGATGCTTCTAAATATACGAGCCTGAGTGCTCTGGAATCAGAGAGCCCAGGCGAACACCTCCTCCTCTTCAGAAGGTTACTCTGGAAAGCTGGGAGTGTGGAACCCAGTCACAGGCTGTTAGGGTATTTCTACTAGGTAGCAAATGACTGCGGATGGAGGTAAATTGGCATTACTCAGATGAGACGGTAGCTCTTCTTACCATTAATGCCAGCGCTGAGTGATCCTGTGACCCTTCTTCCCAAAGTGAGGGTACTGTGGTGCGAAGGGAGGGCTAAGGAAAGTGATTAGGATTTACTGTTGTGTGGGATGACTGCAGTGTCTGAGAGCCTCCAGTCACTGCTTCATTTGGTCCAAACCTCTCAGAAGCACTAAGGGACACTCAGTCGACATTGTCACACAGGGGCTTGGAAAGATAAAGCTCTCCTCCTCCATCCTTAGAGAACTCATCACCACGTCTCGCTGTATCAGGTTCACACATGCTCTGATGATGCAGGTTCAGAAACTCAAATTCCCCTTACACAGTAGCTGGTGATGAGGGTCTTGTGGCCTTGCAAACATACACACTGTGACTTAACCTGCTGGCATTGTGGCTCAGTAGCTGAGCATTTTCTTAGTGTACAAGAGGACCTAAGGACAAAATAGTAAATGGGTAACTCTATAGGTTTCCTGGAGTGTCAGAGATATTTGATTATAGTTCTATCATGGGGTCTCAAAGAGACTTTCGATTATGGGGCCAAAAGACACCCTTGTGTCTGATTCAGAGCCTCTATAAGGGCAACTTGGAAATATCCAACCAAAGGATCATTTCAGACACCACCCTCAAGTCTGAAGACTTGGACAAGCACATTTGGTTGACAGTTGAGCTCCCCATCTCTGTCACAGCCTGAATCTCTCACTGGAGGAGTGCAGTATCTTGCTATGTGCCAGCTGGGGCCTGAAGGATGGAGAGCACTGGCTGGTGCACACTTATGCCTTTACCGTGTAAAGATCAGTTCTGAGTCTCTTGTCCTCACACATCCCACATCCTCACTTGGTCCTCATCTTCTTTTCTTCAGATCTGGTGATTTATTTTCCCTGACAGCCTTCCCCACTCACCTGCAAAACCAGCCACTCTGGCTAAGACAGCCAGTGTCCTCGGGCTCCAGTCCTGAGTCCTGCTCTGCTCATCGGGACACTCCCTGCCTGCCCAGCCGGCCTCCACCTTCTGCATGTCAGCATGCCCTCACCACCACTAAGACTGGCTCTCACTGGGTGTACCAACCCAGGTACACAAGTCCCCTGCCACCAGCAGTGAAATGTGTCCTTCAGCGTGATGACGTGTGTACTGCCATGATGCTGGCCACAAGGTGGTTAGCTGCCTGGAAATCACAGAGCTGTGTGCCACTCTGTATCAGGTTTCATGTGCTTTTCTTCCTAGATTTGCCCAACAATTCCATGAATCTTATACAATAAAGATGAGTTCCCACTGTAATACAAGTGTACTAATGAAATAAAGACATGTGGTGTGGTCCATATGGCAGGAATAAATGGCATAGCTTAACTCACTGGGACAGTGTACAACCTACACCCTGCCCCCACCCACCGGGGCTGGGTCAAACCCACATGGCCTGACCATTCTATACGGAAACCAGTAATTCTGACAAGTTGATAAAGTTCCTGGTGAAGTTAATAACAAAGCTTTTCATTTCCAACTGTAAATAAAAACTCGCTGTTTTCTTGATTGCCATTCCTATATGCCTCCCTCCCATTGTGTTTCCCTATACCTTATCACCCTAGAAAATGCTTCTTTATCCTGAAAACACTGTCACATGTGTCAACTCCTGCAGAACTTCACCTCTCTCTGCCCCTTCCCACATCCAAAGGGTGGATGGTGCTAGATGCTTGTGGTGTGGCACTTAGGATGTGAGTCTCTATTTCATAATTTTCATATATATTCATACATATATAGCATGCATGTGTATATCTTTCGCAGTCTGGATTTTGGAGAAGGCCAACCACAATGAGGATGGATGATAGGGATAATTCACTTTTTCTGAGAATAATAAGAATTCCTCAGCTCTTAGCATCAGTCTTCACTCAAATGATGGCTAATCCAGTCTCCAATCCAGTCTGATATAAAATACAGCTTCCAAGTACACATGTTGCAACCTTATCTGGGGATGCTACACATGAGTGCGTGGTCTTGGTCAGACAGCTTGCCTTCCTAGAAGTGACAGCTCTGAAAGCAGAGACTCCTTCCATCCTGTGGCTCTTCCATCTTGGAGGCCTCTGCCTCTAGCTGCTGAGGTAAGGGGAGAATGTGGACATGACACACCACCTTCAGTACTTTTGGCATGGAAGAGGTAATGTCATGTCCCTGCTCATCCCACTGGTCAGAGCCTGGTATGTGTGGCCTGGTATAAGTGCTGTCCTGTGTGGCCTTGTTGCATAAGGTTCAACCCCATACTGTGTCCGTGGGACCCCAAAAGTCCATGTGACTCTTCCTCTCACAGGACCTACTCATCTCACCCTGGGGGGAGCTTGGTGGCAAGAGCTCCCATCAAATCATTACCTTTGGGTAAACACCTAGGACTTGGGGTGGTGTGGTACTCAGATAGTAAAAAGATCTCAACGCCTTCCTCAACTTTCTCACTATGGTAACCAGTATAGTGTGGCAAGATAAAAAATGAGAAGGTCACACTTTTAAGACAAGCTGGGTTTGCCCTTACATTCATTCATCCCATCAAGAATTTTGCCGAATGTATACTGCTTAAATTCTTTTTAGTGCCCTATCATATTGCTTGAGTCCAAAACAAATTTATCCTTTCTAATTCTATGCGGTCCTTGGGAGTCTGTGTCTTTCATTCTATTTCTACTTGAAAACTCAATAATGTATATGTAATTCCTTAATATGTAATGATATTACTAAAATTTACTCTCTGGCCTTTCTTCTATGGCTATATGCCAGGTACATGGACTAACTCCAAGTTAGTAGGAATGTTCGTAACTAATATTGAACACTTCAAAACATCAATTACCACTTTTTTGATTCTCTGGCAATAGTTTCATTTTTTTCTGGACTACAAAATGAATGTTTGTGTTCAGGATAAGGTAACAATAAAGTGATATAATTTGATTATATCCAGACCCCCACTTCTGGTACCAATTTCTATATTAGAATAAAAAACACCGACTTTTATGAAAACAATATCCATGACTTCACACAAGGGTTTGTTTCTTCTTTGGTTCACTGATTAATGCAATCATGGGAGATTTCTTTTGGAGACTTTCCTTGGAAACCCTTTTGCAGGCTCTTCTTGGAGAGTCACTTCTTAATTCAGGAAGCTAATCTCTGTCCATCTTCCGAGTGTAGAATGAGCTCAGTGGAGAAAGAGAAAGCAGGTAGAATGAAGATGGGGGTTTTAGTGGGAGGGCCCTGGAGGCACCCATCAATTGTGCATCTTTGAGCAATTAGTCTGAACTTGCCTGAAACTGTCTGTCTGTCCTGCTAACTATGGAACGGAGGTTATACACCTATGCATAATGTGAAGCATGAGTGTCTGAGGCATATGTAAAGCATGGTGATGTGACTAGGTAGAAGCTTTGTCAGTGGCCAACATCCATGTTTGCTGATAACTGTAGGGGGAAGTTTATATAAATTCATAGGAAAGGAATTCAAAGATTACCAAATGATGAAATAAGATAGCCAGAAAATCAGACATTCCATGAGACATCTGAAGTTTCAATGTAGGCATTCCCTAAGTACTGCTGTGGCAGCCACAGCACAAGTGCCTCCCATCCCTAATTTTGTACAAGCAAGTGACAGTAGGTGACCAGGCTCGCATGTACCTAACAGGTGTGTGTGCTTACCCGTTCTCTTTAATTTATGACTCGTTGAGGGCTTTGTTCATGGAATCAACATGCCTCAGTCTGTGGGTGTGGATAAAAGCAGGCAGAAAAGGAGATTTGTGTTGTGTGTGTGTGTGTGTGTGAGAGAGAGAGTGTGTGAGTGTGTGTGTGTGTGTGTGTGAGAGAGAGTGTGTGAGAGTGTGTGTGAGTGTGTGTGAGTGTGTGTGAGAGTGTGTGTGTGTGTGTGTGAGAGAGTGTGTGTCAGTGAGTGTGAGAGTGTGTGAGAGTGTGTGTGAGAGTGTGTGTGAGTGTGTGTGTGTGTGAGAGAGAGTGTGTGTGAGAGTGTGTGAGAG
>CAJQZJ010004750.1:12092085-12107118 GCA_907164525.1 Lophiomys imhausi | reverse complement strand
GTGTGTGTGAGAGAGAGAGTGTGTGTGAGTGTGTGTGAGAGTGTGTGTGAGAGTGTGTGTGAGTGTGTGTGTGTGAGAGAGAGAGTGTGTGTGTGTGTGAGAGAGTGTGTGTGAGAGTGTGTGAGAGTGTGTGTGACAGTGTGTGTGTGTGAGAGAGAGTGTGTGTCAGTGAGTGTGAGAGTGTGTGAGAGTGTGTGTGAGAGTGTGTGTGAGAGTGTGTGTGTGAGTGTGTGAGAGTGTGTGTGAGTGTGTGAGAGTGTGTGAGAGTGTGTGTGAGTGTGTGTGAGAGTGTGTGTGTGTGCGCGCACGTGTGCACGCGCTCCTGCACGCAGAGCACAGAAGCAAATGATATTCAGGAAAGCTAAGTTCTGGAGAAAAGGGAGCCTGGATTTTGAAAGCCCTTTTACGTAAACAAAGCAGCACACTGAGTGACACGTGGTGCTATGGACGTAAGCATTGTGAAAAGTACCTTCCCTATTGGGAAGAGAAGATTAGTTGTATAGCTGAGAGAGAAGACAGTAGAACTGAGTTTATAGCCTCTAACCCTGTCTCTTTCCCCCACACTTTGACTCTCTAAGAGCAGTAGGCTTTCCTTTCTCCCCAGTGGACACACAGGGAGACTCTCAAAAGTCAATTTCTAGAGAAGCTCATATTTACATTGACACTTCAGCAATGTGGCACATTTGCAGGTATGGTCTTTAGGTAGAGGTCCAGTGGAGGTGGATATAGTAGAGAACCTGAGTTCCCAAAATCTATGTGTGATACACATAGAATCCAGTAGTCCAAATGCTCCTATAGCAGGAGGTCATGGTAGAGAAGAGAAACCATGGGAGCTGGAGACAGAACAAAATGCCCACAGGACACATGGCTTCCACAGAGGCAAATGGGCAGGACCATGCACAGGGGTATGCACAAATCTCAAAAGCCAAGATGAAGAAACCGCTCTGTAACCAGCACAACAGAAAAAGAGCCAGTAGCAAAGGCTTAAAGGGCTCAGAGAGGGCAAGAAAATCCAAGGCTCCCTTCAGAACCACCATGAGAATCCACAAGCCCATCTAGCTGAGAGCTGGGAGAAGGGAAGAATATTTGAGAAAGACTGAACATTCATCCCTCAGAGGCTGATGTCAAGAAAAGCAGCATCTGGGTATGAGCATTATGTGGGAGTTCTGGCTGACCTCACCACCCCTCTATAAGAGATGTGTGTGGGGTTGGAACAAGATGAGAAGCAACGGGAATGAATAAGGTGACCTATAATTGCAGCACACAGGATCTGAGGCAGGCAAGCCACTGACCGTGGGCTACAGAGTGTGATTCTGGTGACTCTGCCTCAGACGAATGGATGGATAGATGGATGGATAGATGGATGGATGGATGGATGGATGCATACACACATACATATATACTGTGCAATAGATATTATAGATGCAAAGATAGATGATAGATAAATGATAGATAGATGATAGATGATAAATAGAAATAGAGAGATAGAGATAAGAAAATAAAATGTTCTATACTTCTTACTCAGCACATCATTTTTAACTCCAGAATGTGCTCATGATGCAAAGTCACTAGTTAAATATACAGAGTCCCCATTCTTGCTTTAAACCACAGGGTTAGGTTGGATAGAAATACGTCTAATGTCATATAAATGCTATAGATTTATCATTTTCTCTTATTAAACTATGATGATTTTTCTTTTCATGTCCTGAGTCCAACTGAGGGAAATCAACTGAATCCATGTATGTATCTAAAAAAAAAATGGTATTTTAAGGCCATGTATATAGTTTTCTTAGGGATGTATATCTGGCATTTTGAATTATAACAAATCAAGACATCCATGGGGAAGGAACCACTTGCTAGTGCCAGGCACTTTGTTTACACTACCTGGCAACCCAGAATGGCTGGACATTGTTTCTTCCCTACAGAGGCAGAAGTAAAACTCTAGTGGATGTCGAAGTTAGCTTATCCAAGATCACCAAGGCTTGAGGGTGTTAGAGAGATAGGCACAGCTGCATGGTCCTAGTCTGGCCTTCTTTGCTTCTTTCCCTCTGTCTCAGCAGATCCTCCATACTTTGTAATGGCCACATACTCCATGGACACATCGGATGAATATCAACTGTCCCCTGGAAATGGATCTAGAAACACTCCTTCAGAATGCCAGCCCCTGGCTTTATTTGACCCCAGTGAGAACCATCAGTCCAGGCATCTCCTCTGTGAGACAAGGGTCTTGATCTTTCTCATGCTAGTTCCTAGCTTAAGGGTTTGTCATCCTGGTGATACATTCTTTCCAATTAACAGCTCCATCTCTAAAGAAAAGCTCTGGGTATGTCTTGGTGTCTCAGCCTCTTCGGTTCTTGGTCTGAGCGGCTGTTGTTTTGACAAATCAAGATCTTTCCAGATATTCCTACTAGCTGAGCTGCCTGTCCTGGCATAGGGGCATCTAGCTACCACTCTGTCTCCTTAGATGCTGAACAAGACACACACCTGCCAGAAGGTAAGATTCACTGACCACTAGGAACATGACAGCCAGCCAGAGCATCCTGGGGGGAAATGGCATCTTTAGAAGACACTGTTTAAGATGCTTTCACAGGCTCACTTATATGCCGAGTCTAAAGAAACTGATCTCACAGAAGTGAGAGAAGAGAACTATGCTAGCCAGAGGCTAGGACCAGGTAGAGGTCAACTGGCAACAATGTTTATGGTAAAATGGGAGAAACAGAGGGTGGGACGACGACTTGGTAGTCGTCTTATTCTCCTCAGTGAGAGATCAAGGCAATAAGGTTGAAAGCAATAGAGGAAGATATTGACATCAGATATAGTAAGACTACATCAAAATAGTAAAAGAGGATTTTGACATGGGGGTATGTTGTATACTCTGATTTGATCATTTAAAACAGAATCCCTATATCAAAACAGCACACTGTAATCCTATACATATACACGATTATCAGGTGTCATTACAAACAAGATTTCTTTCTGACATGCAGGCATCATATCCCATAGAGCATGAAGCCTGTGGTGGCCAATAACGATGGGTTTTCTGGAGTCATGAAAAAGCTAAAAATGGACCAATGGTTTTTGTTTTTGTTTTTTGTTTTTTTTTTTTTTTTTTGACATAAGGAAAAGCAGGCACAGGGCCAGTGGAAACAGAGAAGTAAGCCAGAAAGAAACGAAGCTTCTCCCTTCTTCCTTACTGGCTCCTTCCTACATGCAGAGCCAGCACCGCCAGCATTTTGTCAGCCAGCATCCTTTGTAATCCTCCAAATTCTCAGGCCAGAGAAAATGGAGACTCACAAAGACCCAGCGAGGACAGCACCCTGGAATGGCCTTGTGAGTCATTATCATGAATTAAACGGCATCGGCCTATTTTTCTCGATGTTGAGTAATGACACTTGGTTGACAAAAACTAGTACTTCATCTTTAGAATGCTCAGAATGTCTCCTTACCCAGCCTGTTTGTCATGTGGGTGGATTTAGCCCCTGAATAAGCTAAGTGACCAGCTGCTAGCATGAGCATCCTGCCCTTCAGATTAAAGAGTGGGATTCAGCAAGCCTGTCAGATGCAGTCTTCACTGGGTCCTTCAAATGCTCTGAACTATATTTTCTTTTTCCTCTCATTTATAAATGAGAATAATAGCATCTGTCAAGCTGGGCTACCAAGCTTAAATGAGGTTGGTGTGCACATTCAAACTATTCATGTTAACACCCAGGAGACATTCCCAAGTACTGCTGTGACTAGGATGGGGACAAGATCACTCTACTACAGTGGTCACTCCTGACATGAGCTTACTCAGATAAGCACTGCCCAATCTCACCTCTGGCCTTGCTTACCTCCCATGGAGGACAGAAAGTGTTTCCAACTTCTGCCTCCAATTCCTCTTAACACAGAGAGCAGTTGGGAACATCTGCCCTGCCCGGGAGTTTCCCCTGGGTGGAGACACAGCTTTCACTGCGTTCTTTCCCTCGTTTCCTTTTTTCTGGGCCAGACCTGGATAAACTTGCCACTTCCTTCCTTTGGGCCGTCTGGAGAGCTAAGTGCTACATACTTGAAAGCTTGAAACCTTGTCATTTCCACCTTGAACCTGTGGCTGACCTCGCCAGGCAGCCTGGGAAATGAATTAGTGTCCGAGAGCAGAGGCAGAATGTGAATGGTGACCCGAGTCTCCTGAGCAACGTCGCAAACTGTCAAACGGTACTTAAAGTTCCCTTTTCCCAACCCCTTTAATTATGTTGAAAACTATGTCATATTGTTTTTGAAAAAGTTAATGAAACAGTAGGTAAAGGTGAACAGAGGAACATAATTTACTCAGATTCCTTTGCAAGATTTTGATAAGGTCCCTCATAACAGGCCATTAAGGAAAACAGATGACCAGAGGACTCTGGGCAGAAGTCTTTTGGCTTTATTAAAAACTGGTTATACTGTTCTAGAAGGAAGAATCATTGGCCCTGGCTGCTTCTTAGAAGGGTGAGAGGCTAATCACAAGCTGTCTCCATTGTTGGTATTTAGGCTGGAGATGCTTGCATGATTTACAAGGCAAGGTTGGTCAGAAACACAAAATCATTTTCATAGCTCAAACCTTCCCGAGTGTTCCAAGGATGATTGTCCATCAACAGGGGGTATACTCCCTGGAGGAAGAGCTGGGTCTACACAAAAGGTCAAGCCTCCAAAGATGGGGAGAAGGCTCCCAGAAGCTTTCTGAGTAAGGTGGAATTATGTCCTGTGACCCTGGGTGACAGGCCTGAGGCCAGAGGCTGCATAGGGATCTCACAGTGTTCTTCCCAGTCTTGCACCAGATGGCAGCTTTAAGGCCATGAAAAATCAGAAATGAGTGGCACGGTAGAAAGCATCTCAGTGATACAGAGACACATTCCAAAATGGGAAAACAATCTTGTTCCTAAGGACAGCCGGAGGAATGCGATGGGGACTTGGATGCTAAGTACATGCCCTGTTAATTTGTGTGTTTGATCTCACAGTAGAAAGTAAGCAAGCAATGCTGAGAGAGTGACTGGTGCAGACCAGTGTGAACTGCCTTTTAGCCTACAAAAGTAGACCTAGCTTCCTATCAAGGAGCTCAGAGCAGGAGACAGCCCCTTCAGCGAGGTTCTCATCTTGTAAGCAGCAGGATCTAAGCTTGGTCCTGGGAACTTACAGAGAAAAGCTAGGGATAGTGGCACATACTGGTGATCATGAAACTGGGGGTGTGAGGTTGGGGGGGTACACCTGGCCTGCTTGAAGGTGGACAGTACCCGAGGAACAAGAGCTGAGATTGTCCTCTGGCCTCCACATGCATAGTATGCGCACATGCGTACTTATACACACATGTGAGCATGCGCACACGCTTATTCTCATAACTACCTCCACTCTCCTAGCCTGTCTTCATTCACTATGAAGTAAAACAGGAGTTACTCTAATACTTAGGTGCTCATGAGTCAGACCCCCAACCCTCTTCCAGACAAGACCCTCATTAATCTTTATGGCCCTGCTTTGAGAGCCCTACCAGCGATTCTTCAAGATCAAAACATCATAGACAAAAAAAAAAAAAAAAAAAAAAAAAATCATAGACACAAACGCTGTACTGCAACCAGCAGCAAAGTTAGTTCCCATGTTGGTAGGACAGCGCTGCTTTTCTTTTGCCCAGCGAGGAACTGAGCAGCCCTGTCCACACATGGACACTCTGCCCTCACCCTGTAGGAAGATTCATTGTGAGAGACAGAGCACTGGGGGAGATGCTCCACTAGAAATAGCCACAGCACGGACCACGCAAGATGATCTGCTCACTCCATAAGAGGGTAGAGCCTATTATAGAGAAGGGCTGCCTTTCAACAGATGGTGCTGAAACAATTGAATGTTTATATGGGGGGAGGGGAGGGGAGAGGGAGGGGGAGGGGAGGAAAAGAGAAGGGCTGGGGTTGTAGGTCAGAGGTGGAGCACTTTGTCAGCATGAACTATTTCTCAGTCTCGGGGAGGGGTTTGGGGAAGGTTGGAGTAGAAGAGGGAGAGGACCTGCATATATACCACAGCCATAGATAAGTTCAGAAAGGTCACAGACCTGAGTGTAAATAGAAATTCTTAAGTTACAAGCTTTATAGAAGATAAAACAGGAACAAAGATCTGCACCATCGATCCAGGCGAAAGGTTTGAGTGGATACTTTCCACAGAGGGCACACAGATGCGGAATGCCAGCACCCGTGATCTTTCAGAAACACAAAACTAAAAAGACCCCCACAGCCCCTTTGGAATTGTTAAAAATATTTCTCAAAGTTTGGCCACGATGAATCCAAGCATGTGGTACAGATGGAGTTCCCTCAAATCCCCAGTTGGATTGCAGCACAATGCCTTTTGTGAATTTCTGGTAATGTTAAGAAAACATGGAACCCAGGACCCAGCAATCCCATGCCTAGATATTTACCTAAAGGAGATTTAAAACAAAACAAAAAACCTCACATAAATGCTCCACACAAATGTCATGCTTCCTAACCGAAAGTAGCCATGTGCCCTTTGACAAGTGAACAGATAAACAATGGAGCATCACTCAGCAACGATAAAGGAGCAAACTCCACATATTCAACAGCAAGGATAGATTCCAATGCATTCTGCTAATTGAAAGAACGCAGATCTGACAGGCTTTGTGACATATGGCTCTTTCTATATAGTATTCTGGAAAAGACCTGCAAAAACAGATGCATAGTTGCCAGACGGTGGGAAAGAAAGAAGGGGTTGGATACAAAGGGTCACATGGGAAACAGGTTGGAGTGAGGTCAGGGCTCCTTACCATGACTGCTATCATATGTTTGACAGCATTCTTGAAAACCCTCAGATCCCCACATCCAGAGACTGAATTCTCTTATATTATTTTTAGTTAAGCTAATAAAACAAACAAACAAGCAAGAAACCCAAAACCCTCTCACAGCCAGACAGAAACAAAGCTACCATCAGGAAAGCTTCAGTGAGTGTGTGTTTTCCTATGAGACAATCTCTCCTATAAGCCACACAGAAATGCTAAGTTCCTTTTCAAGAAACCCACCCACGCTCAGAGTGCAATGTGCAGTTGCTCTCCTTCACTAATTTATCTCAAGTGACACTGGACCCCTGACCTTCTAATTAGCTCAAACACACCGAGTGGTTAGGCTGTCCCTCCAGAGCCAAGGAAACTACAGCAGGCCTCCAGCTGTGAGGATCTGCTGGTGTTCTTAAAGATCACCCTTCACCTTGAAACCATTCATGCTAATCACGTTACCACGGGTGACACTAATGACCAAGATGTGTCTTCAGACCTTCCTAAAGTTCCCAGATGAGATACCTGTGTTTCAGGACAGATACCTTGTGGAGCTGAGCACCCAAGCCATGGCTGTGGCCCCAGGAGACTCAGCATCTGGACACACAGCTGCTTCCATCTTCAAAGGGAAATTTTTGAATCACACCAACACCTGCCAGGGAGAATTCTATGGTTAGATATTTATTTATAGTCCCTCTCTGACTGGGGAGAGGAACATGGACACAGAGGAAATATCTCAGGGGAAATGACACTGAAGAGATGTGAACCCACTGCAGTAGGAACATGGATGGTCCCTTAAATAAAAATGCCCTAGGAGAAGATACGTGTGAGCAGAAGTTGCACTGTGCCTGAAATGTCCAAAAGGATCCACCCTGTGCCACTCCTGGGGGACTGCAGAATCCAAAGAAGGCAGGCTCTGGTGGGAGAAAGTTGAGTTGGCGCAATGGGTCCTTCTCACTGCTTCTGTGCTTCCTGTTACCATAGGGCAAGCAGTCTTCCACAGCACAGACTCCTCACCACCACCAGGCCCTGCTTCTCCACAGCCCCAAACGCAATGGGATCAAGTGACTGAACTAAAACCTCTGAGACCAAAACAAACTGTTACCTTTATATTTAAATTACCTTAGGAATAAGTCAAAAATTTTCCCCTCTCCCTCTTGTTCTTTCTTCCTCTCCCCCTCCTCTACAAATATTCACTATAGCATCTGAGTCTAAAACCACCTGAAAACTCACCTCGGGTAGCCTAACTGATGGCTGGAAACTTATGATCCCAGAAGCAGGCACTAGATCCAAAGGCCAGGCTTCTATTTTCCAGCAGATGTAGACATTAAATCTTACCCCAGGTACATAAATAAACAATGAAATTTATTTATTTTTTTAAAAGCCCCTAATGTGGGCCAATACTAGTGAGGTGTGTGTGTGTGTGTGTGTGTGTGTGTGTGTGTGTGTGTGTGTGTGTGTCATCAACTGTCACAAAACAATCCCAATTCAAGGCACCTGACCTGTAAGCTAAGAACTTAGAGGGGCCACTAATTGCATAGCAGGTAGTTCAGCTAGATGAGGGATGCAGAAGAGGGGAGATTTGGGGAAGTAGGAGAAATGCATCATGGGAAGAGAGGAAGGAGAAATGAGAGAGAGAAGGAAGAAGGCAGAAAGAAGGGAAGAAGGGAAAGGCAGAAAAAGGGAGTGAGTGAAAGAAGGAAGAGAAGGACAGAGAGAGTGAAAGAAAAGGAGAGAAGAAAATGAATGGAAAAAAAGAATGAAAGGAAGGGAGGGAGGGAAGATAGAAGGGAGAGAGGGAAGAAGGGAGGGAGGGAGGACCAAGCTCTGAGGGTGGAAACAATGAGGCCACATAGGCAGATGTATTGGAGTAGGGCTAGGGCAGCTACATGCTGGCCTGATTATCTGGAGGCTCACGGTTTCAAGGCCAGGCTGCTCTCTGAAATCACCGCTGCCCTTTGTCCCTCTTGCCATAGCCCCTTCTACATGAGACACCGTGGTGCCAAGCCAGCAGCTGAGGCAGGAAGAGGGAGGCTGAGGCTTCTGGCTGGGTGGCTGGGCCTGCTCCCCCTGCTCCTCGCCTGGGTGCCAGAACCAGAGCAGCCAGGTCAGGGTGGTGGGGAGCGGCTGGCAGGGCTGGGCTCTCACATGCTGTCTTTCCTATGACCAGGCCTACTTTGCTGGGGCTGGGAGGGGCTGGGCAGCCAGCAGCAGAGAGCGAGAACTTCCCCTTGCCAGAGCCAGCTGCTGGCTGCCATCTGGGCAGGGGCAGTGCCAGTTTTCCAAATCTGCCTTCCCTTTGGAGAGCGGGGGATCTCTGTGCTGGGGAGATATCTTCTCCTCATCCTGAGGCTCTCTGTTAAAAACCCAACCCAACCAGCCTCAGAAAGAGGGTGGGCTGAGAAATGCCATGTGCTGGGCTCTCTCCAGGGGGATTTACTTTGGGCCTTTCCATCCAAGCAAAATCTTTATTCTTGCTCCATATGCCTCAGCTCTTCATTCTACTTGGTGACAACCTCTTATTATTTTTTTAATCACATGTATAAATAAAATGATGAAATGTCAACCGTTTGTATATCCATCCTACATGTCATCTAGAGATGTATCCTTCATTGTGAGCTGGAGATTCCCTGAGAACAGCAAAGTAGCCTTTATAATTTGCTTCCACCATGGACAGGCTGGACCTCACTAATGATGGGGCTGTCTCTCACTTCTTCATTAGGTGCTCAGTCATCATGTTCAATGTGTGTGTGTGTGTGTGTGTGTGTGTGTGTAAGTACACATGCACACATTTTCATGTGTGTGTGATCATGTTGGGTGTTTGGGTATGTACATGCACGTGTGCATGTTTATATATATATTTATATGTATATATATGTATGTATGTATGTATATATAAAATGTTTGAGTATGTATGTGAATCTGAATGTGTGTGCCAGAGGTCAACATTGGGTGTCCTCATCATTATGTTTTGAGACAGGGTCTCTCATAGAGCCTGGAGTTTGTTAGTTGGCCAGCCTGACCTGCCAGGAAACCCTAGGGATCCTCCTGCCTTAACCTCTGTAGCAACAAGATTATAAACCTGCACTATTGTGCCCAGCAATTTATGTGGGTGCTCAGGATTCAAACTCAGTTTCCCATGCTTGTGTGGCAAACACATCAGAAACTGAGCCACCTCTCCAGCCCCACATTAAGCACATGCTAAGGCTGAGCACAAGGCTCTGGTGCTGTCTTCAGAGTTCAGCCTACATGATGGATGGAAGCCTATTCAGAGGGCCTGTGTGTAAGCTGGGAGCAAGTGCCTCTGGTACCCGCCATCAGCCCTTAGGTGTATGTGCCCTTAGGTGTGCTGGCCTGAGACCACATTATCTCTACTCTGGTCCCAGTATGGTCCCAGGGTAGTTCCAAGAATAACTGGCCCATGGAACTAAGGAGACCAAACCAAACCTCTGGGAGCTTTATCTAGTGTAAGTGACATGCTTCATGAGCTGCCCATCACAGAACCTCCTGGTGTACACTGAGACACCTGAGATCTGCTTTTCTCTACCCAAAGTTGTCTTCTGAATGGTATGTCAAGCCAAACAAATGCCTCACAATTTCAAAGGTTTCAAAAAAACTTCCCTGTGCATTCAGGCAGGGACCCCAACATCACAAAGATACTTGGGAGGCTTCATCATGACCTCCCCACCTTAGGTGGCATTTCTACCCTGAATCAACCCCAGACATGGCTGAAATTTGGGTGACAGTTGAGAGAAGAGGTGGAAGCTAGGCAGGACCTTGAGGCTGAGGTCTTCTTTAGGGAGTACAGCATTTTGGTGTCCCTATCCTGGAAGTTTAATGGCTGGTCTACTTTGGGAAAAGCAAGCCCTAAGAAAATTTGGTTCACACTGCTCAAGCTCACAGAAACAGCTCCTTGCTTCTTGCTCTTTAATCATGTTTCCTCATTTATTTTTATAAAGAAAACTGCAGATCACCTATATCTGATGAATACTAATGTGAATGATCCATCTGTCTGAGCTGAGCTGGGTGGGAAAGGCATCCTCAGCTCTAGTTTTATAAGCTAGCCATGGTCAATAGCCTGTTCAAGCTAGGCAGAGAGATCCAAATTCTAACTATCATGACACCTCAGTAGGGGCTGAGTCCACACATAAGATTCCTAAGGGACAATAGGAACTCACTGGAGAAGGGAAACTAAGACCAGAAGTTGGTTACAACAATGACACATGAAAGACCTGCTGGGGGAGAACACAGGCTTCAGGTCCTGTTTCCATTGTATGGTTTTGTCAGGTTAAAAGTCTCTCCCAGCCTCTAGTTACTCATCCCTGGGAAGAATGTAGAATCATTAACGCCATGTTCTCATAAGGACAGGGCCAAGCAACACAAGTCTTATCACAGATTCCAGCCCTATGGAGGTGTTCAACATGGCGTGGTCATCCATGTGCTATGTCAGTTATTTCTAAAGCAATAACTTCTGCCTTCAAGTCACAAGTGCCTCCTGAAGCTTCCAGTGACCGGGTCCTGCCACCAGGAGCCCCTGCTCTGAGCTCAGGCCACCCACGAGAGGACACCATTCACTGAGGCATTGGCATTCTTCAATATCAATGTTGTCCTTTCCAGGGACATATGTTTCTTTACACCGACTGTCTTCCAGGCACCTTCCAACACTCGTTCTCTTCATCCATACACTAACCCTGCAAGATATAAACACCATCATCTTCATTTATAGACAGGAAAGTTGAGGCTCAAATCAATATCAGGGATATGGCAGAACTGAGGTTCAAATCACACAACAGGCACCAGAGCCTGGGCATCCATCAGCTAAGTCAGGTGGCCTGTTAACGATGCACTGTAAAAGGCTTTGTGAAAACACAGGTGACAGCCCTGTCCTGCGGCTCAGAAGGCTCCCTGTCTCTCTAACAAACCCTGAGCCCAGAGGCTGGATGAGCTAGAGCTGCTGTTTTTTCCTAAAAGTCCTCAACCACGGTTTCAGCATCCAAGTCCACATCCCCCATGCTCATCAAGTCACAGCTCTAGGCAGACCTGGGATGAGACAAATGAGAAGGTGCTTCCTGCCCCTAGAACTAGCAGGTATATTATATGAGGTATATTATGCATAATACAGAGAGGTGAGACCATTGCTGGTGACTTACTGGAGTTCCCAAGGCTAGATGATGATTCTGATAGAGCCTCAAATGATCATGGGAATGCAAAGAACTTTGTGTGTCACACCCTGGAGGACGGACACTTACTCCTGCTGCAAAGCCAAAGCCTGGAATGACAGTCAAGGGACCTGGGTAATTGTGACTGACAGACAAGAGTGAAAACAAGTCTGCTCAGAGAGCCTGAAGCTCACACCCTACAGACTCTACGTCACAGAAACATTGTTCAGCCATGTTTATTGCTGCTCCATTCATAATAGCCAGGAAATGAAACCAGTTAGATGTCCATCAAGGGAGAATGGTAAGGAAAAAGTGACACATAACACACAGTGGAATTTTACTTGGCTGTTAAGTAAATTAACATAAAATTAAATTATGAAAATTCAGGAAAATGGAATTTATTATATATAATACTAGAAAGTATTACATTGTGACATGACCCAATCTCAGAAAGACAAATGTTTCATGTCGTTCCCAGGATGTATGACTTACGATGCTTGTGTGCATGTGATTATGGGCTCTAAGACTGGGACTGGACTGTGAAGCTAAAAAGAAAAGGAGAAAAAGCGGTTGAGGGGTGAAAGATCTTATGTGACATGAGGGTGGAAAGGGGGCCACCAGGAATGCCAGGACACAAGGCAGCAAGGAGGGAGAGAGAGGCAGCAAGAAAAGAATTTCACTTGCAAAATGCCATAATGAAACCTATAAAACGTACGATAAAATAACGAAGAAAAGAGAAAGCCCTAAGCTCTGAGCCTGGGGCAGCTACTGGTTGGAAGTAGAGAAATTCTAGACGAGGAAAATTCAAGACATAAGCAGTCTCAAGGGGTGGTCTGGGGTCTGGACCAGGGTAGGTGCCCTCAGAATGAGCTTTCCAGAAGGGACATTGGATTACTCTTCCCAGCACTGTGACCAAACTCCTGGCAAGAAGCAGCCTACAGGAGAAGGGGGTATTTGGGTTCAAGTTTCTGAAGACACAGTCCATCAAGGGGAAGGTAGAATTGTGGGGGTTCTTCTGTCCCTGTCTATGCAGATCAAACAAAGGGGAATGCAGTTGCCACTTTGCTATCCCTCTTTTCAGTTCATATTTGGCTGAGGACCCAAGTCCATGGGATTGTGCCATTTGCTGTCAGGCATCCACCTTTCAGCTACTCCTCCCTGGAAATGCCTCCACAGACACACCCAGTGCTGTCAAGATGACAATGGAAATAAGTCTCCCTGGGTGCGGGTGCCGCAGTTGTGACACTCCAAGGGGAAGTTGGTACCCCAGCTGCGTTGTAACCAAGGCCCCACAGCACCTTAACTTTCCTTGGCTTCATTCCCATCCTGGAACATCTGCACTGTTAGACTGACAGAGAAAATAATGAATTTATTTTCACTGAAGGGCAAAAGAAGGACAATAAAGAATCACCAAGCAAACTGGGAGCACCGGGAGAGGACAAAGGAACAGAAGTGAAGAAAGACGGAAACTAAGGACCAGTGCTGGGGCCAGGTGGTGCTTGCTACTTGCTTCTGTCCTGCTTTGGTCTTTCCTTGGATCTAGAATTCTCATTGTTATTTAATCCCAAGACAAACCAAGATTGCTCACTCCACAGACCCTGCTGGCTTTCCCTGGGCCTTTGACAAGTTTACAGTAAGCCTGTACATCTCTCCTGCTGCAGCTAAAGGACTGAGAAAAGGAAACCAGAAAGAACAGTGCTTTCCTGGAGCTAAAAGCTTCCGAGGCCCTTCTCAAAGGCTCGGCAGAGTCTTGGAGAACAGTGAAGTTGGTCAGCATTAGTGGCAGGAGACTGACACTCTGAGAATTTATCTGCCCCATCACTGCAGCTCGCAGGCCTCCTCAGCTGCAAACTGAGGTGGGCCTAGTGTCTTGGAGCAGAGAAGACATGAGGGGAAACAGCTCAGATCCTACCAATGAAGATGCCCAGGGAAAACACAGGTGTACACCCTCAAATCTTTCCATTTTCATATGAACTACCAGGGTTCCAGATGGTTCCAAATTGGAGCTTTTTTAGAACAGACCAAAGCCAGGCATTGTAGACACAAACCTTTCCACCCACAAGCCCACTGGCATCCTCCCCTCAGGCTCCATGCATAACAGGCTCACATGAGGATCCCCCACCCCTCCACCAGAAGACTACACTGTTGATTTTTCAGAAAATAAAACAACCTGTGAGTTTTATCTCTTTATCTCCTCAGCCCAGAGTGGGGAAAAAGGACACAATCTGTCCTCCCAGTGGGATGTCCCCTGATTAGATGTCATGAAACAGGGTTGTCCTTTAGTTAAGAATTGCTGGAATACCTCCGACCCATGGTTACTGGAAAGAAGAAAAAAAGAAACCCTAACTACAGATAAACTCCCCAGGGTTTCAGATCCGTTTAGCAATAAGCTATGTTGTGAAGGAAACCTGGCCCCAAAAGATAGTTTGAATGCAAAATAAAGATAGTTCACAGGCTTTGAAGCAAGTGCTGCACTCCTGGGGAAGCATCAGGACCATATTTTTGGAGGATCATTATATTTCCTGCTTCAGACATCATTTGGGTCTCACCGTTCTTTTATGCAACACCTATTTTTAGTCATTACAGGTGCCATGTCCTGCCAGGCAGGGGCCCCAGCAGGGCAGGCAGGCCTGGACAGGAGGGGTGAGGGTTGACTGCCCAGAGAGGCAGGAAGCTAGACAGGCTGGAGAAGGGGAAGCTGAATGCCAGAGGTGGACGTGCGGCTGTCTCTGGGGAGGACCATGGGAAAGCATGGCTATTAGGGAGTCAGATTCTCAAGTCGAGGAGGAGCAGGGGCATCGCCAGGAAGGGACTGGGACACAGCACAGGTAAGTAAAGACTCTTTGAGCTCTTCCATCCAACCTGCCACAAGGGACTGGAGTTGAGCCTAAACACAGTTAAAGGATGTAGGTGATCAAGGTAAAGTTAGAGACAAAGAAAGAGATAATAGAGCTGCAACTAGAGATGGAGGGGGAAGTGGAGAAGAGCAAGGAGGTAGAGAAGATGGAGATGTTACAGACACACACACACACACACACACACACACACACAGAGAGAGAGAGAGAGAGAAAGAGATAGAGAGACAGAGACAGAGAGAGA
>CAJQZJ010004750.1:12035315-12092075 GCA_907164525.1 Lophiomys imhausi | reverse complement strand
AGAGAGAGAGAGAGAGAAAGAGATAGAGAGACAGAGACAGAGAGAGAGAGAAAGAAATAGAGAGACAGAGACAGAGAGAGAGAGAGAGGGAGAGAGAGAGCAGATTCAGTACCCCATACAGGCCCTTGGTAACAGGAACTCAGAGGCAGGAAGGCGAAATTTTGGTTTTTCTTGATCACTGGCTATTGCTCTCTGCAGCATTCTCATTTGCCTCCACACAAAAGCAGTTATTTCTCCTTCAATCGTTAGCACCTTGTAGGCTGGGTCTTTTTTGATGCCCTGTGATAGAACCCAGATTCCAGCTTTGAGAAGGTCACAGGTTGAGGTGGAGGGTTTGTGTTTGAAGAAAGCTGTCTGAAGAAAGCAAACCCAACCCCATGGAAATTTAGAAAGCCACGTGCTAAATTCAGAGTTAGGGAGGTGACAGGGGATGAGCGAGTTGAGTAGAAGCTGCTCTGAAACAGGGTCTCCCTGCATTGCTCAGGCCTACACTGAACTCAAGAGCTTTTTGTACCAGCCTTCCAGGTGCTAGGACAGCAGGTGTGAGCTGCCATGCCCAGTCTAAGAAGCAAATTCTGAACTAAGTGTCCCTCAGGAGGTACAATTGTGAACTGAAATACATCAGTACTTGTATCATTTTACAAAGATGCACAAAGCCCACACACTGTTTTCTGGCTCTACTTGTACACAGGCATGATAAATGCCTGCAGACACACATGGACGCAGCCATACCAGGACCTCCCATGGAGGCAAACAGACATGGGTGTAACCGCAACCCAGACTTCAGTGGCTGAGAACGTGGCCACTGCTGTCACCGAGAGGCTATGTGGACTATTCATTAGTATTAAAATCATGTCACTGCTAAAGCACAGAGAAGTCAAATTTATAACATGTTAGACATTTTTAGTAGAAAATGCAAATATACAGCCAAGAAAGCTGGGCCTTTGAAGCCATCACCTCACAAAATGTAACCCAGTGCGTGTCTTTCACAGAAAGGTGCTGTATGAACCAAAGCAGCATCCAAGATGATCGGACCAAAGTCAGAACAGGAGCGACAAAGGACAGGACAAGTCACGAATAGCCAGTGAAAAATGTGACACATATTAGAAGTTTGGCCTGGCATGTGGCCCACATTTTATACACTGGCCCTTGAGCCCAAGGTGCTTCAGGCACTTCCTTGGGACAGATATGTGGTTGGCCCAGAGCCAAAGGCCCCTGGGCCACTTAGACAGTTAGTGCTACTGAGGACAGTTGTCTTTTGAGGTTTCCATTCTGGGCTGGGCTTCAGTGAGCACCAGGGACTCAACGTCAAACAAGAAACAGTCCTTGTCCTCAAGAAACTCAAGACTGTTGGGGAGACAACCTAAAGACATAGTTTAAAATGGCAGATATTACAGAAGAACAATGAGGAGGTGTCAGGTGTGGGAGGGGCTTCCTGACCCTGCCTCATCTCAACTCTCATTTCACTCTCTAAAAATAGGGGCTTTCTTGTGTCTCTGGCTCATCATCCAATCCTTTAAGGACCAGA
This sequence comes from Lophiomys imhausi, assembly GCA_907164525.1. Classification (NCBI taxonomy): domain Eukaryota; kingdom Metazoa; phylum Chordata; class Mammalia; order Rodentia; family Muridae; genus Lophiomys; species Lophiomys imhausi. Next base: position 12,090,547 of record CAJQZJ010004750.1, on the reverse strand, counting down.
CTTGTGCCTTACCCAGCCCCTGTCATGGGGTAGACTGTTTAATCAGCACTGTTGCCCAAATACTCTCTGAGAAGCTCTGGGGGTAGCTTCAACACTGGTACATAGAGGATAAGGCCAAGGCAGAGGACAGCAGCCTCGAACCCTGTCTGGCTTGGGCAGTGTAAACCTGGATGAAGATAACACAAAGAAGCAGACTCTAGGCTGAAAGGACACAATGGAAGATGGAATTGGTGGAGAAGCTGACGGTCTGGGTGATGGCTCCATGGGTCATGTGCTTGCTGTACCAATGTGACAGCTAAGTTTGGATCCCCAGCTCCTAGATGTTAGGTGGGTGTTGAGACCTGCCTGTAACCCCAGTGCTGGAGAGGTAGAGACGGGGGATCGAAGATGTAAGTTAGCTGGCTAAGCAAGCTGAATTGGGGAACTCTGGGTTCAAATGAGAGACACTGGTTTGACATACAGAGAAAGATCAAGGAATACACCTGACGTCAAGCTCTGGCCCTCACACAAGTGTGCACACACATGTGTGTTTATACATACATGTGCATGCAAACTCGCACCACACACGTACATACACATAAAAACACAACAGAGAATACCCAGAACAGCTGGATTTTGTCACTCAATAGGAGACGCTGAAGCAGAGATGGTGAGGGAAGATCTGTCTAGTCACAGAGGGCATTTCCACCACACTAAGCCTTTCAGGATCACTCTTGTCAGCTACAAGTATTACAAGAAAAGTAGGGACAGTATGAAGTTTGCTTATAAGAAAGTCACCGGGATAGAGTCATGGGAATCAAAGAGGCAAGTTGGAGGCAAAGAAGCCAGTTAAGGCAGCTGCAGGAAAGGAGCAGCCCGTGGTGGGGCAGGGACAGAGGCAGGCTCTACAGGAGTGGCACGAATGGCAAGCCTCAATGCAGTCTTCCCCAGGCTAGCCTGAGAGGCGCACAGGAATACAAAATAGTTAAAAAACTTATTGAATGAAAAAAAGGCAAAGAGGATCTTAAGCACACAGCCATCCTGCCTGCTCAGCATGCCTGCTCAGCAGTGTCAGTCCCCAAGGGCTTCACACCACACTCACACCTCGGAGCACGCCCCTCCCCTCGGCAGCAATGAAGACATCTAGGCAGCCAGAGAAACACTCAGAAGCCGCAAGTGAGGAGGGGAGAATATGTTACAGAGCCAGGCATCTGCGGCAAGCAGCTGCCAAGCAATCTCCATGTGTTCCTGCAGCTGTCAGCATGAGAGTGGTGGAAGATGGGACAGAAGGAAGAAGAGAACTTGAACTTGTGGCAACATGCTGTGCGTGCCAGGCAGGTAGGTGGGCTCTGCAGTGATAGATGCCAACCCTTCAGGAGCACCCAGAGCTGTGAGTTTCCTTGGAAAAAAGGGGCCTCATAGAGCTCTTGATTAGCTAGGCTAGTCCTCCTGCTGTGAAGAGCAGAACATAATGTCCATTACCTCACCTGAGTCAGTGGTCCAGAAAAGCTGCCTGCCTGCTTTACCAGTGCCCCTTAGCTGGATTGCAGGACCTCAGACTCTGTGTCTTTCAAGATGCAGTACGAAATATCATCTTGGCTGCAAAGGATGTAAGTCCTACCTGCACAGTGTGCAGGTGTGGTAACACCTGCAACCCAGCACTTACAGCACAGTGTGTAGGTGGTGGTGATACCTGTAACCCAGCACTTACAGCACAGTGTGCAGATGTGGTAACACCTGCAACCCCAGCACTTACAGTACAGTGTGCAGATGTGGTGATACCTGTAACCCCAACACTTACAGCACAGGGTGCAGGTATGGTGGTGACACCTGTAACCCAGCACCTACAGTACAAGTGTGAGGTGTGGTGGTAGCACTTGCAACCCCCAGTGCCTAGGAACTTGTGGCCAGAGGATCGGAAGTTCCAGCCCAGCTTGGGCCACACCTCAATTAAATAAAGTCAAGGGGTTGGGAGGTGAGTCAGTGGGTTAAGCCCTTGCCACACAGTGTGGAGGACCTGAATTCAAATTCCCCAAACTGACATAAACTGGGGTACAATATCACGTATAAAGCGAGGTACAGTAGCATATATCTGTAATCCTATTGCTTCCAGTGAAATGACAGGCAAAGATGAAGAGTCCCTGGAAGCTGTGGGCCAGTACACAAGGTGAACTAGGGAAGATAATCCTATGTCAAAGAAGACAAAAGGCAAAGGCTGATACTCAAGATCTTCCTCTGACTTCCATACATGTACTTTGGCATGCACATGCCCTGTCTCACACATGTTAATGGATACATGCACACACACATGCATGAACACACATGCATGTACACACACATGCACATGCATGCACACATGTCCATCCAAGTAAATAAGGATAAGACAAGTCCATACTCAGAGCCAGGGGCAGGATGGGCATTTCTAGGTGGGAGCCGACACAGGCCGTTCATCAATGAGTTGGTTTAAATACCAGACTTCTATTTTTTAAAATCATATTAATATTAAGAACACTTGAGGGTAGGAAAGGAGCAGGAGGAGCCTTTGTTGACTCTCTACATAGTCTCTCCAGCTTGCATATCTCTCCCCTACTGTTGCGAAGAGCCAGGAGGGTGAAAGGTGTTTTCCAGACAAACCAGCCACCTGTGGGTATGCGGGGTGATTCCCAAACATGTTTTTGTTCTCTCTTTTCATCGGGATTCCCATTGTCAAGGTGCCTTGAATTATGGTTCTGGAGGGGCTGGAGAGGGCACAAGGAGGTGGCCAGGACACCAAGGCTGCAGGAACGGGGCTGTTTCAGTGCCTTCTGCATGCACTAAGCCCCTCCAGAGGGAGTCTGGGCGACCTCCATATCATGCATATGCGCACACTGGGGCTTTCAGCACTTGTCTGCTCCAAATGTTTGTTAGTGTGGCACCTACTTAGAGATATTGCCTACTTCTCAACATCAGCTCAACAAAAGCTAAGAAATGAAGAAAGCTTAGCGGCAGTTTAGCAACAAGACTTAGGGGCCATTTGCAGAGGGCTGAGGGCGTTGCTAAAAAGACTGCTGAGAACAGTGGTGGGGCAGGAGCTATGCACATCAGCAGTGTGACGAATGAGGTCACCCAGAAGGATTGAGTCATCATAGACAGCCTAGGAGGATAGTCCGTGAAGAGCACTCAGAATCCAGACATTGTTTTTTATTAAAGTACTCATTGCTTAGGATCGTTTTAATAAGCATAAATTCTGCTCTAAATCATGCCCATAAATTGTGTCTCCATTTAAAAAATAATGTGTATTTTAATTACATGTATATGTGTGTCACTCATAGAGGCCAGAGGTATTGGAATTCCTAAAGCTAGAGTTACTAGTGGTGTAAGTCAACTGACACGCCAACCAGAAACCAAACTCAGATTCCCCGGAGAGCAATAAATTCTTTCAGTCATTGAGCTGTATCTCCCACCTGCTTCTCTTTTTGACTTGATGATTAAATAAATAACAAAATTTGAAATTCAATGTTGGTTGACAGTATAGTTCATATGAGTGGGGATATGAGACAGGAAACTAGAAAAGAGATGGCAGAAGGAGAAAGAGGATGACGGGGAGGACAATGGAACACAGGAGACTAGAAAGCAGACAGGAGGCTGGGGCGGGTTGTAATGGACAAAGAATGTATCTGAAAATAATTTCCCCTTCTGCAATTCTCTCTCTAACCACATCCCCACACTGTAACACACATTCTCTGTCTTCTATTTTACCAAGACTATACTATATTTAATACATAGTAGACTGTATACTCTCATAAAAAAAAATCACAAATTCCGTGGAACAACAAAGAAATAACATTTTTCAACTTTCTGTGTTAACCTTAAAAATCTTTATAAACAATTTAATAAATTCATATTTCCTGGGCTTTAAACTTGAGAGCCAAAACATGAAACTTCAGTTCAAAAAATTTTTACAAATATTTAACATCTCAAATCAAATATATATAGTTGGTCTTTTTTTTCCATTAAAGTTGTTGGCTCAAATTACTACATTCAATTTTTAACACTTTGGTTATTTAATCTTATTTTCTTTTATCACTATGTTAAGAATTCTTAGAACAAAGCTGTCCTAGTTTAACTCTGTTTTATTTCTATAAATAAATTCTGGATGCAAAATTATTAATTACTTTTCTTGAGATATTTATATCAAGGTTAATTAGTTAGGCAGTTAGTACATTTTTGACAAAATATTTCCAATAAATGCATCTTCCAAGGGTTGGTTTCTTGGTATCTTTAACTAAATTTAATGTATTTTATATCCTGTTGACTCTTGAGCTTAGAAGGGATTTGGGGGGGGGGAGTGTTGTTTAGTTGATGTTTTCCCCAGAAGTCCCAACTGTTGCTGTCATTCTTGACCAGAGAAAGGGGTTATCTCATGGCTGCTTCCCATAAGCCATGCGTATTTCTTGCAAAACAGTTTAATGGCCCAGCGCCTAGCCACAGGGCCAGCTGTCATTGTCTTGGCCCTTACTATGAGAAGAAAAGGACAGAAAACAAGATCATTCCTTGAATCGTCTGTATCATCTTCATTTGTGTTCCTCTTTGGTTTTCAGAGTGAAGAGAAACTGGGGAAGGCTTCCCTTGTCTTTTGTCTTTTCAAAAACACCATGCAAGACTTATTCTTAGAAAGAGAGACTCCAAGTTTTCATATTCACACCAAAGTCATGTTGCATAACTGATATTCACTTATTCACTCTTTGAATCTCTATATGCATTATGTGTGTGTTTGTGTGTTCATGTGTGTCATTGCAGGTAGACATGAGCCTTCACATGGGCACTGTGGAAGTCAAAGGATAACCTCAGGTGCCTTTCCTCACCTTCCACCTTGTCTGAGGCAAGGTCTCTTGCTGACCCTCACTGGATGCCACAGGCAATTTGGCCCAAGAGCTTCTGGGATTTTATTGGCTCAGCCTCCTATCTCTCTGTAAAAGTATTGGGTTAATAGAGAGGCATTTCTTTTATTTATTTGTTTGTTTGTTTGTTTGTTTTTGTATTTTTTATGTTTATTTATTACTTCAATTTACATCTCCATCACAGTACCCTCCCTTCATCCCTCCCAGGCTCATCCTTCCACAAAGAGGCACTTCTTTATGTGGCTTTTCACACACATTCTGGGGATCCAAACACAGTAGGTCCTTTACCCACCAGGCTTCCACTTTATTAATTAATGTCTTCATTCCTTCAAAAAATGCGCAATCCTGCCCAACACCACCCTCTGTGAATCAGGAAAAAGCACAAACTTACTGTGAGGGAAAGACACAAACATTGAGATGAAAAGACCTTCTAGAAACCAGCAGGAGGATCAGCACACCCTGGGGCTGCCATACAGCACCTGTGACACTGATGCAAGTTACACTGAACTGAATCCAACAGGACTTCAGGTCTGTCATCCCACAGGGTATCTCATGGCCACACAAGCATGAGCCTGAGAAGTGTGTGTCTCAATCATCAAGCAAGCCATTAGACTTCCATGTCTACAGAAGGACATTTCCACCAGTCACCTCCTCTCTTTCTCCCCCAAAGCTGGAGAGTGTTTAAGAACAAAACTCCAAAGCCAAATGACCTAGGGTTTTTGTTTGTTTTTTTGCTTTTTTTTTTAATTGGCATACAATTTACACACAGTAAACTGCATAAAGATTTTGAACAGTCAACACAATGGGCCTTGGCAATTATAACAGTGGCGAGACAACCACTTTAACAAGGTGGAAACAAATTCCTTCAGTCCAAAAAGCTTCCTTCTGCCTCTTTCTATGCTCTGATTCTGAGTTTATTCTGACCTGTCCTAGAGTCTCATGTAAGTGGATTCACACGTTGCATCCTCACTGCATGGTGTGTGTCCCCGCTGCCTGGTGTGTGTCCCCGCTGCCTGGTGTGTGTCCCCACCGCCTGGTGTGCGTCCTTACTGTCTGGTGTGCGTTCTCACTGCCTGGTGTGTGTACCCGCTGCCTGGTGTGTGTCGCCACTGCCTGGTGTGCATCCCCACTGCCTGGTGTGCATCCCCACTGCCCGGTCCTGATGTTCCTTCATCTGCCGGAGGTCCCTTCTTTTCTCTTTCTGAGTAGAACTCCCTGGAACAAGTGGACAATCACCTGCTTAGCCATTCTCCTATCAGTGAAAAGTAGGGCTGCCTCCATTCTCTGGCTATTATGACTGAGTCATCTATAATCATTTTCATGTAACTCAATTTGTAAACATGTATTTTCACTTTTTTAAGTAGACATAAGCTCAATGCCTTAAGAATTTACTAAATTGTTCTCCGGAGGGATTGTGAAGATGTACAATCTTATTAAAATGCATCGCAATTGCAGTTGCCACACACACATTTGACATGATGAACTTTTATCTTGGTCATTTTCTCATGTGTGGGACATAGCTAATTAGGATTGATTCAAAACAATGGTCACATTTTTTTTAAATTGCTCTCTGCCAGTATTATGTGAGTCCCATGAGGTTAGGCTTCATGTCTTTCTTGGTCTCCAGTTCATCCCCAAGTTCCAGCAAGTTCCGTGGAATGCCACAGGCACTTACTGAGAGTTTGAGAAGGGAGAGATGTTCTTCCATTGATGGAGCTCTGAAGTCAAACCTCCTCCATTTTGTGTTCATCCCAACCCCTATATAATACCAACACCTTCTTAAGTGAATGCAATGGTTTCTGTCAATGCCTACTTCCCCTTCCCCAAGCTGGTTTGCTGGTCTGACTTCACATAATCTCCAACCATTTCTTTCCATCACCTATCTATACCCTAGACCAACCCCTAAGTTGTTATTGCTCCTCTTACAAATTTATTTATTTACTTACTTTCTTGTTTATTTCTTGAGATAGAGATCATGTACTCTAGTTTGCTCTTGAGCTCACTGTGTAGTCTTAGATGACCTTCAACCTCTGATTCTTCGGTTCCTTCCTCCTGAGTGCTGAGATAATTGTTAGAACTATCACACTTGGTTTTTGCAGTGCTGAGGATCAAACCCAGGACTTCCAGTGTTCTACCCACTGAGCCAGATCCCTGGTCCTCCTTGTACAAATTCACAGGCTGTATTTATAAAGCTTCAGCCTTGTCATGTATTAGGTGGAGTCATTATTGATGCACATAGCTGTTTAGGAGATTTTTTTTTTAAGTCCAGCTGCTCTACCAAAATCAACTAACAATCAAACAGTGGATCAGGTAGATCTTTCTGGACATGAACACTTCCACTTCCTGTGCCTTGCTCTCCTATGTCACTCTCCCTTTCATGAGGGTGTTTGAGCCTGACCCTCTCAGCCAAGTGACAGATGGAGAAATTGTTTGCAATAGAGATGAGAATATTTTACAGACTTCCCACAAATGGGGCTGAATTTTCATCTGCCAGCAAAAAAAAAAAAAAAAGGAAAAAGGAAAGAAAAAAAAGAAGGGAGGTGAGGGGACTCTCAACAGGATATCCTGTAAGGGGTCCTCAGGAACGTGTGTGTTTTTGGTCAACATTCAGTGGATAGATGATAAACATCCAAGGGCAGAGGAGAACACGGTGGAACAAACACTTCCCTGGTCCTTCCAGCCTTCGGAAGGCTGCACAGCAGAAGGGAGCCTGGGTCAGGATCCAGGAAGTCTGTGTTCCAGACCTGGTTCTGGCCCTGACTCCTGAGGTCACTGCCTGTTGGTGATGTCACTGTTCAGAGCCTCAGTCACCCATCTGTACAATAGAAAGAATTAATCCTGTTCCCACCAGCCAGGGTGTGAATGCATGTGGGGAGTGCACACGCCAGTAGGAGGGGGACCAGAAGCAGTTCGTCAGATGGATTATCTTTTGCTCACACACAACTTCATAAATTGCTACCAATGTTTATTAGACAATTACTATATGCCGGGTATGGGTCAAGTAGATATGTGTGCACAAGGCACGGATTATCTACTTCAACACTAATCAACCCCTGAGAGGGGATGCTGGGAAGGTCATCAAGAATATTCATAAGAGTAGATCATAGTAGCAGACAGGCCAAAGACTCCCCATGTCAGTCATGCCTGGCATCTCCCTAATAGATGCTTCCAGAAACCAAGGCTCATGGAAGCGTGTAAGAGCAGAGGAAATGTCCTCTCTCACAGGCAAATTAAAACAGAAAACCAGGAAAATTTCCCAAGAGCTGCACTGCCTCCCTCTCCTCTCCCTCACATCCACACACAATATACATCATAAACACACACAAATTAGAAGCCAGATGCAGGGGCTGCTGGCTGTCCACACAGTGAGAGCCTTGGATGCATGTGAACTCATTTGTACATTGCATGGATCCTTGGAGTAGGTATCACTTTAAGCTCCAAGACGGTCAAGTTGAGACCCAGAGAGGAACTTGTCCAAGAATAGGGGGAGGAGATGATGGGGGTGGGGGGGATGGGGGCACACATTTTCAAAATCTAAGAGCTATTTTTCTATGCACTACTTGATTTGACTTCTTAATGCACTTTTCATTTTAAAATGTGTTTCAGATGAGGGAAAACTAGTCTTCCCTAAAGGTGTGCCCTCCCCCCCTAGTAGGTTATGTAATATTAAGTAGCTAGTCTTGAAACTATGTACATATAACAGACTGTTTATATAGTTATGCATATGTGCGTCTGTATACACACACACACACACACACACACACACACACACACACACACACATATCACAACAATAATCATAGAAAAAGAGGCCATGAATTTGAGAGAGATTAAGGGGAGGACAAAAGAGGGACTAAAGCAGGAGTACATGGGAGGGGTTGGAGGGAAGGAAAGGAAGGGGTAAATGATATAATTATATTATAATTCATAATGTATCTTAATTGTTATAATGAGCATATTGCTTAATGTAGCACCCCAAGAAAGGGCTATTGATTAAAAAAGAAAAAGAAGTCTAAGAACAGAGGCGATAGTTTGGGGGACATATGCAGGGAGACCCGCTTCCCATTTCCACTCGGTCACTTCTTGTTGCATGACCCACAGAAGCCACCTGGCTTCTATGAGCCTCCCTCTTCTGACTCAGAAATGAAGTGAGGATTAGGGCTGAGCTTTTGGGCATCTCCGAATCTTCCTGAACCTCTGTGAGGGCACCAGGAAGGTGAGTTTGTGCAGCGCCATTCTCAGACAACTCATGGAGTGTGTTCTGTCACTCTGGGATTTTAGCCCAGGCCCACACAGGATAGATAGACCGTAGGTGGCACTGAGGGGTGGGGAGTTGTACCCCCTCTGTGCTGCAAAGCTCCTCTAAGTCCCAGGCTCTTTCTGTGGCTCTCAGAAAACACACGCTGGATCCAAGGCGCCCGTTCCAGTTCACTTCTTTTTATCCCACCACCAGGAGGGTGTCATTTCGCCAGAACCATCATCCACAGTCACACCAAATGGCCCATGGAAGGAAAGTTGGTTACTCTCAAAGAACAGATGACAAGTGACAGGCTCCGCTCCTGATTTCCCACAATAACAGAAGACACCAGCAACTGTCGTGTGGCCCAACACCAGAACACACTTTTCCTTCCAAGCCCTCACTATCTGCTGTATCTGTGCCTTCAGGACAGAAGAACAGCCCCTTGTCCCCAGTGCAGCTGGGCACACACACTTCAATATCCCCTAGAAAGCCACACATAGAAACCCCCAACTCTGAGTCCTGATGCTCAATTTCTCTTTCTCTTGCAAATAAAAATAACTCACTTGAACCCCTAAGAGCATGTGTTTACCTGTTTGCAGCACACACACACCTGACACCTGACATATGAATTGGTGCATTATATTAACTGGACTAATGCAGCCATTTCCCAATGTACATATCATTAGTACACATAGAGGTTTCTGTTGTTGTTGTCATTTTTTAAGCAAAAATATCCTGTAAAATATCACTTCATCTTTCTGCATCTGGTATTCACACAGTAAGCAAAACAAACAGGGAAAGACGTAGTTTTAAGACCAAGAAAGAGGGGAGGAGAAAAGATGGCAGGTGCAGACATTCCTGGCCCCAAGCATCAATGGACATAGTTGAATACACCTTGCTAGGTAGGCCATGTCTCCAACCCTTTATTTTGACTAAGGAAAGGCACCGTAACCCTTCCCCAAAAAACAATTGACTATCAACTTGAGGCCTAGGGATCAGTTCAAGTTCCAGTCAAAGAGAAGAGGAATTGTGGGAATTCTCCAATGATTACTTCTTCTGGGTAACCATTTAGCTCTAATTCTACTAGTGTAGAACAAGTGTGTGCTATTTTAATCATTGTTATTTAACTTTTACAAAATGGAACCCTGATAGATGCCCCAGAGGCATCCATTTCTGAAAATGCATAATGAGCTTGCTACTTTATGCAAGCCACTATCCCTGGGATTGAAGAGATAAAGACCGCCCAGATAAAGGAGTTTCTAGGAGAGTCCCAGAAAGAAATAGCTGCACTTTTTTTTTAGTTTGTTGTGTTTGGTTTTTTTTTAAATATTTATTTATTACTTCAGGTTACATCTTCATCACAGTGTCCTCTTTCCCAATAGTTGCAATTTTCTTCGTGATACTAGAAAGTTGCGAAAAGGACAGAGGGGAGCAGTCAAGCTAGACATGCTATGTCTTCAGGAATTTACTTCCCTTACCAGGAGTTCTGAGTTGATGGAAAGACATGAATCCCCTCTTTCTGAGGCTTCTCCTCAATGAGCACACCAGGCATCAAACCCTGAGAGCAGGCGAGTCTAGACCTGCCAACCTCAGACGACTCCCTGAAGCATTTGTTATTTTTATGGGTCCCTGAATGCTTCCCTTGAATATTAATTTTCTTCAATTCTTTAAGTATATATTAGTTATTACATATTTTTGATTAATATTTGATGGCCGCTTAGGCTGCCAAGAGCACCCATAAATTTTCCCAGTGGAATCTGATGGCAGGTGAGTGTGGGAGACCCCTTATGTGGAACAAAGACATTAATCATTTTAAGTCTCTGACTGCACACCTTAATACCCAGAGATATATTGCTAAGAAGCCCATAACACATCATTAAGAATGAATGTCTTGTGGCAGTTTTCATGCCTGCAGAATTCAGGGCAGGGGGTGGGGTGGGAATCCTGAAACTTCAGAATGCAGGGAGTTCACAAATTCCTCTTTGGACACCTTTTAAATGGATTTCCTATTCTTCTAGAATCAGGTACATGATTTTAAGGCCTAGAGAAAATTAATTAATTAATAATTCAAAAATTATGATATATTTTGACAGAGCAACAGCAAAATTTTCAGTAAGCCTAGTACCTTCCACAGCATGGGGCCCTATGTGGTAGCACAAAGCCTGCCTTGCCCCCTCTCTATCCTCCCCAGCACCCTACCTCCTTGTATTTGAACCTTAACCTCTATTTTGACATTCTATTTGAACCTCTGTTTTTAAAAACAACAGCAATAATTTATTGAGATGGTATGAGGGGTCCTTTAAGTTTGATAACTCATGAGGTCAAGATTGGGTTCTGTTTGTCAACCTTGTAAGTACTGTTATTGCTCCCATTCTGAAGATATACAGCTACATATACATACATACATATATACATACATACATACATACATACATACATACATACATACATACAAAATACATATAGGTTAGGAAATACATAGATGATAAGTAGATAGACTATATATAAATAATAGATCATAGACAAGTAATAGATGGCAGAGAGATGACTGGGAGAGAAATGGATGATAGATTATAGATATATGAAAATAGATCATAGACAGAAAGACTGATAGATAATAGATAAATGTTAGAGAGATAGATGATAGAGAGATGGAGATAGATAGATAGATAGATAGATAGATAGATAGATAGATAGATAGATAGATGGATGGCAGACAGACAGACAGGTGGGCAGGATGTCCACAGTGCTTCATTTTCATGCAGAACACCAATGAATACAAAGCTCACAGGAATGGTAGCATGTGTATGGAAGAGACCATTGCAGCAGTGTTGGATGTGTTGGATAAAACTTTAACCTGGCCTCATGTAAAGGAAAGTCTAAAACCATAATGTCGAGCAGAATCCCATGAACAACCTTCCTCTAGCCAAGGCAGACAAGCACGGGGCAGGTGTGTATAAGAAAGACAGATCCTGTGAGCTCCAGATGCCCACTTGAATAAGAAAATAAAAACAGACAGAAGAGATTCAGTCTACAACTCCAAGGCTGTTCCAAACCAGACCTCTGACCTAGCCCGGAGGGTCCCTGCTTCCAGTCTTGGGGAGAGACTCTTCAGTGATGGCATTCCCCATGGACATGTTGGGCCTTCCATGGTTCAGTCCTGCCAGCTCCTGAGAAGGCCCTGCCTCAGCTTACAGGCCTCTCTTCGGAGTCGTGAGATAATGTGTTTCTGCTCACTGTACAGTGGTTTGTTCTGGAGGAAGAATAGTTGCAGAGAGGCAGGGTAGAAGTTGGAGAAGATATCTTATTGTCTAGCAGTAGCATGGCCTGGAGGACCTTAGCCTAAAGACATTTACCCACACTGAATATTTTGCTTGCTATGGCTGCTGTGGAGTCGGTAGAAGGTGGTCAAAGGTAGCCTTAAGAAAAACTTAATCAAAAAACAGAACTCTCCATGAAGGGAGATAGATCACTTAGTAAAGTACTGGCCTTGCAAGTGTGAGGATCTGAATGTGATTCCCAGACCCATGTAGGGTAGTGCAGGCTTGTGATCTTAGGACTGGGGCAACAGAGATGGGGGTGGAGGTGGGAGGGAGGCTATCCAGCCAGCCTATCCTACTTGGCAAGTTCCAGGCGAATATAAAAAGGCCTGTCTTTAAAAAAAAAAAAAAAGTGAACCATACTCAATGAATGATACTTAAGGTGGATCTCTGACCTCATCAAGCACACATGCATGCACGCACACACACCTCAAAAGCATACACATAAATTTTTTGAAAGAAATCATAAGGTTCTCTCTATTCCAACTTCCTAAATTTACTGGACCAGGGGAAATGATGGCAGGATTGAGGGTGAGAAATACAACGGTGACAAAAATGACACAGCTGAGTCCCTGACTTGTGTCATCTCTCCCGATCCTCCTCATGGGGCAGGGTGCCCACCTCCCCGCACAATAGCCCAGATATCTCAGAGGTATGATTGCATATACTCATTGTCTTTCTGTCTCTGAGCTAGAAGCAGAGCTCAGACAAAAATGAACTGCACCACTATTCCCTGGGGTGACCTGTGCTGCAAGGTCAGCATCCATATTTGGAACCAGCGCTTGGGATTGATTGACACATTCTGAATGTGTCCTGAAGCTAATGGTTTGTTTCATCAAATAAACTAGTAGCTGCTTGCTGCTTATCAAACTCTGATTGAATAAAATTTACAAAAAAAAAGAAAGAAAGAAAGAAAGAAAGAAAAAAATGGACTGCATTCCACCCTCCCCATCCTAAGAGTTTACAATGGACATAGTGAATCTTCTCCTAGAATTCCAGGATCTAGTACGAGTCACACCAGAAAAAAAAACCAAGCAGATATCTCAGTGGGTAAAGTGCTTGCCATGCAAGCCTGAGGGCCAGAGTTTGCATCCTCCAAGCTCACCGAAAAGCCAGGCAGATTAGGTGACCGCCTATAATGACAAGCACAGGCAGATGATCCCCAAGGCAAACATCTAGCTAGACCAGCAGGAATCCATGAGCTCTGCTTTCAACAAGAGATTCTGCTTCAGTATATAAAGAGGGACCCAAGTGGGGAACACACATCCACTTTGGACCTCCATGGTCATATAGTTAACCTCACAGGCATGTGTACACACACACACATGTATGCACACATGCATTCAAATACAACACACACACAATTCCAAGGGCCACAAAGGTAACTTTCCTCCTGACTCTCATGTCTGTTCTACCTCACCCACTCCACCCACGAGCTGCCCTAAGCAACATCCTTACTCTGTTTGTCGAGCTCTGTGCTGATGAGGTGGCCCAGAGCTACACCCACCTTGCAGTCAAAGCTGCCGAATGTCACTATAGTCCCTCTTACTGTGATCTATGGCTTCGCTCCCTGGGATCCTGATCTTATCACCAATGTGAACCTAGGGGCATGGAAATGCTGTCTGGCAGGTCACATGGGTGACATAGTAGACCCTCCTCAAGTGCATCTCCGTTCATAAAGCCCTTTGTCCTTCCGCCCCTTTGTCCTTCTCACTTACTGCCCTTATCTGGTTCTGTGGGAATTATTTAAAATGCTAGTTTTAAAAGAAGAACTATTTTCCCCCTAGGGGACAGTTGGCACTGTCTGGAAGCAGTTTTGGTTGTCACCAAGGCAGGGTGCTAAGCATGTGCTGAGTAGAGGTCAGGCTGTGTGTCTACTGCGTGCAGCTCAGCCCCGCAGCAAAGACATAGGCAGGGACAATGTCAACTGAGTCACAATCAAGAAGTCCTGGTATAGACCAGGATGTGCTCATTTCCGCCACTCTCCCTGTGTCCTCTGCTGTCACATCTAGTTGATCAGGATGTTTGTCCCCTCAAAGCATTGTTCTGAACCCAGAGCCCTCTCCACACAGGGCTTTGGGCAGCCTCTCTGATTGAGTGGCAGATGCTGAAATGCAAAATGAACTTGACGGTTTGTCTTCACATTGCAAACTCTTGGTGCTGGTCATGTTTACCTCTGCAACCCACATTACAAACATTCAGAAAAGGAGATCGCATCACCTGTATACAGCCAGTTGCTGTGAGGTGAAGAAGGGAAATGAGAGAGAAAGAGGGAGTGAAGTAAAAACATTAAATAGATAAAGAAAGGCTGGGGCCAACATTTGTAGAAGGAAAAGAAGACTAGGAACTAGAAAAATAAAGTTCAAAGTAAGGTACCACAGGCCGGTGAGATGGCTCAGTCAGGAAAGTGCTTGCCATGCAAGGATGCATATCCACCCCGAATGCACACAATTTAAAAAACTCAGGCACATCAATGACTGCCTGTGATCCCAGCCCTGAAGAGGCAGAGGCAGGAATAGCCCTCAAGCTCTCTGGCCAGTTAGTCTAGGTGAATCGGCGAGCTCTGGATTCAGTGAGAGATTTTGTCTCAAAAAATAAGATAGCGATTAAGGAAGACAGTCAGCATTGACTTTGACCTCACATGTACATGCGTAAAAACATGCCCACCTGTGAACACCCCCACACAGATCATAAACGCACTAGTCCTGACTCCTACACAGTAAGGAGAGCGACCCCTCCAGAGCTGTATTGTGCTCTGTTCTAAAGCAGCCCTTCAAAATCAAAGAAACCCCCCCCCGAGTTTCCCTGCAGTCAGAAGTGAGCTCTCTGTCATGATACCTAAGTCATTTTGTCTGTGAGCATCACAGTTGGCCCAGCCTTCCTTGAGAATCTCCCAGTTTCTCCCGGTTTCTCCCCACTCTAAATACAGAGCTTTCCCTACCAAGCCTAAGGACATCATTTGGTTGTCATCTTTCTCAAAGGCCACACGGAACACCTTAGGGAGTGCCTTCCCTTTTGTTTGCTGGCCTCATCCTGGGGAGGATCACAGACGTAGACAAGGGCGTTTTACCCTAGTTAACACTGCAACAAATGGCCAACAATAGAGGCATTTAGCTAAAGCAAAATTCCAAATAATGGCTGTTGTTGATAGAGTCTTGATGGATAAATTCTGAATGTTTTTATAGCTTAGATCTTAGAAAAGATTTTGGCAGGCCCTTAGTATTTCAGGGTCTGTGTCATTGGGATGACACAACCACATGTCTGTTTTGAATTTTTCTCTAAGAAGTGTAAAAGTGTTACCAAAAATTCTCATGTACGCAAAAGGCATCCCTTGGAAAACAGCAAGCCTTACTATTGAGCTACCAAAGTGATCAATTTGGTAGAGAAAAACCGTTTTTGAAGGCACATATTATTCTGGCACCATGCATGTTAGGGGGTTTGATTTTTTTCCCCCTACAGCACTGCCAACCACAAGCTCAGTACAGTCTGTGTCTCAGATATGGGCTTAAGTCTCTATCAGCTGAACGTACCCTGTCTAAGGTACAGAGTGTTTGCCTAGAGTGGCTTTCTGTGCTCAGCTCCCACAGTAACTGGACCTGCAACCCTGTTCCACTGAAATTAGTTTTTTCCCTGTAACACATTCCTATTCGCAGAGGCCATCTGTTAAGTCTTTTCATTGGTGGCACATTTGTGACCCCATGCAAATTTCCACAAAAGAGCCTTCTTTGTCCATTGTAGAGTGCAATGGTGTCTACCTCTTCCGTGCAAGAGAACTATCTGGATACGGTCTCAGGCCTGGACAGAGAAGATGGAGGAAGAAGGAGGAAGAGACTATCCTCCTGCTTAGCTTCTTTCTTGGTGCCTACTACCCTCTCTACAGGAAGAGGAGCCACTGAGCAACATCATGTGGTCACTTTCTAGACATTCAGCTGATTTTAGCTAAAACTGGGGCAGAGGAACAGGTGAAGTCTGTGTTCGCATAATCACAACACATCCTGAGAAAATTCCTGCAAAAAAAGCCCTTGAGCCATCACACTGCTCACGACTGACCAGCGAGCTCAGCACAGCATGCCTTACGCCACTTTAGTTCCAGGCGCCCAGGTCTGTTGAGGCCAAGAAGGCCCTGTGTGTCCTGTAACCACAAAGCCAAGGCACCTTCCATGGCTGGTGCTCCCACATGCAAGAGAGCAGTTCTCATATTTTCACCCAGCTCAACGGCTCAGGGCTTGCTGACTACTTGAGTTTTCAGATGATATATCAATGAGGCATTTAAACAGAACTGTTCATACACAAAAATTCTGTCTGCTTTGTAAAAGATTATCCTTTTATAAACATTCTGCAGAAAACATAAAAGCAAACAGGGAACAGCACACAGGACAGGAAAGATGTTAGCAGGGAGATTAATACTGAATGGGCTGAAGTGAATGGCCCCACTAAAGCCAGATCCAGATACTTCGGCTGCAGTGAAACATAAATAATGGGAATGACACATCATTTATTCGGGATAATGAGTTGATCCAAAGTGGAGGCCTAGGACGAGAGATTAAAGATTAAATATCTATCTCCTGATGAACATCAGTAGCCAACTTTAACCTTTTCCTTCCAAAAGTACAATTTTCCTCGAATAATTCAATGGGATGCATTACAGTACAGTCTTTAAAATCAACAGCAAATTCCACTTGAATCCCTCTTTTAGCTGGTAGAAAATACTGTTTTCCCTTCAAGGTAGGCGGTGGAATCTTATTTGTAGGCTAAGTCCTTTAAAAACTGGAGTTTATAAAACAGATTTTGCCCTCATTATACTGCATTTGAAAAATCAAGAGTTGCAATTTCTTCAGAATTTAAAGAGTCCTTACTAGAAGAAGGCTCATTAAGGCTCCGGAAGTAAACAGAAATTAGAAGGTTTAGGAAGTAAATAATTCACAAGCCTCAGGATGTTCCTAAAACTTACACAATTCACCAGCCCATCTGCCCCCATCAAAGGTTATATCAACAGTCGCAATGGCTGTGGGTGGAGGCTCTTCTGCAGAGCTGCCTGCAAAGCATTCCTGGAGCTCAGCAACCCGCCCCCATGTTGGGGTAGGATTTCAGCTGCCTTTGAGTTTCCCATGATCCTGTAAGTTACCTTAATAAACTCACTAGTTCACTAAGCTAGACTTCAGTGGAGTTGATTCTTTGATCGCTCCTAGATTCCCTATTTGGGGTGAATAGATATTTGCACATGTCTCCCCAAGAAAAGTCACATAACAGCTACCTCAAGGATTTTCCCTGTATCTCTTCCCTCATTTATTTGGAACAATAAAGTTTCTCAAAAGAAACAGAGAAGCAAGCCTGGCACTTCCTAATAAGACAGACCCACAGAGAACCAGTGAATTTCACAAGGTGACATGGCACACGCAGTGGTAATCCTGTGCAACCTATTTATGCCATTGGTGAAGAAACTGAGGCCCCAAACCAGGACATGCCCATGGCTGAGGGCCATCACTCGTTGGAGCAGAGCAGGGAAGAGCCACTGTGGTCTCTTGCTATAACCCTGACTTTTCCCATCTTGCCTTCTATGTCTTTACCGTCCAGTTAGAAATAATGACCATGGACATGTCCCTGGAAGAGCCAGCACTCACATCCGAAATTAAAAGCTTGGATTCATAGAAAGACTGAGACAACTAACCAAAGCCCCGAGTAAAGAGGACTAGAAAAAGGAGAGCAGGAAGAATGTGGGAAAAGATGTAAAAGGAGATAAGTCTTCCAGATGCACACAGGGCCAGGCGCTGGCCCCACTACCTGAGTATCATTTCAGCTTTCCTTCTGCTCTCAGTGGGTGGGAGGACTCAGGGGAAGAAAGAATTTTATGGATTGCTCATGCCTTGGAACCAAGTGGCTGCTTACTGCTCATAACCCCAAAGCAGGACAGTGCTTTGGTGGCTATACATACCAATGGAGTAGGAACATAAGGTCCAAAGGAGGCCTTAAAAATATGCCACAAAGGCAGAAAGCCAGCCCACCAACCTGGTCCAAGACCACCGCAGGTGAATTCCACTCACCTACCAAGGGTGACGTCCCACATGATAGTGGCTTGGTGGTTTCAGTCTCTGCTTCATAGCTCCTTGCCAAGCCAATGTGACCGCACCATGGGTAGACTGCGTCATCCTGTCCCCGGCCTCGTTCCCCCTTCCACCCCATCCTCCACTCAAAGATGAGGAGCTGGGGAAGTGTATCCTTTTTCACTTTGCAAGTATTTGCATGGGGATGCCCTGGCTTCTGCTGCCCTTTGGAGAAGGACAAGAATTTGTGCTTGAGGACAAGACGTTCCAGACTTCTCAGCCACACTGTTGTGTAGAATGAGGGCACCCATCCTCTCAATCTGGCCCCTTAGTAAGGCAACTAAAGTTGGTCATCTTGTCAGAGGCAAACATAATTGAGTCACTTCCTAGATAAGGAAGGTATTACGGGAAACAGCCACCTTCCTAGCAGATAAAATAAAATGCGATTACTGTTTAACTTGTGTTTGCATTCAGATGGAAGAATCAAGAGGACAGCAAAATGGATGCAAGACACTCAACTGTCATTTGGGAAAGGAAACGACTGATTAACAGGAAAGCTCCAAAGAGAGGCTAAGGAGAGGAAGGCCAGCAGTCACTCAAACCCTTCTGACCATTTGAGTGAGTAATAAGGACTCAAGAACAAAATTGAACCACTCATCTCTTTAATTAAAAGAGTACACCCTGAAGGGAGATCCATGAATGTTTTTTATATTTTTTTAATCAAGAGATATCAAATGACCTGGTGTAAGCAATTTTGAAAACAAAAAACAGAACCTATGGGGTTAGGAAGAGAAGACAGTGTGATCTCTACAGAACTGCATCCTGTTTCATCACACCTTTCCTGATGTTAGCAGTAAGGAGTCTCACACAACGCTGTGACAGGGTAAGGCAGTGCAGAGGTTCCTCCATCTTGTAATCTTGCTGGGGCCACTTCAGTAACCAGATGGCTGGAATGTATAAGGGCCACAGCTGCCGCAACCCTACTGGTTAAAAAAACTGATAAATTACCGTTTGAGCTAATGATTTCTGACAGCCCCACACTCTGTTGAGGCCCTCTTGAGGGGAACACCCCAGAATGGATAAACCACCTTGGTGACCCAATACAAAGTCCTGGTTCTAGATCAACCCTCCATTTGGTTCCACAAGATATCATTCCACAACCCTGCCAGTCTCCTGCCAGAAGACAACCCCATGGGTCCCCTGCATGACTGTGTTGAGGTGGCTGACTGACTGGCCTGATCTAGTCTATCAGGCCTGAGCTGACAGACATCATATTGGTGACACCAGATGAGGTATTGTTCACAGGTAAGAGCAGTTTTGTATGTACAAGATGGGATCAGATATGCAGGGGCAGTGGTGGTGACCCGAGATAGGACTATCTGGGCACAATCTTTGAGCAGGGAACATCAGCTCAATGAGCTAAGCTTTTAGCTGTGAGCCAAGCACTCTGCTTGGAGAAAGATAAGACTATCATCATATACACTGATGGTCCATATGCTTTTGCGAAAGCCCATGTCCATGAGGCTCTATACAGGAAAAGAGAACTGTAAACCTCAGCAGGAAAAGAAATCACAAATAGAGGAGACATCTTATTTCTGTTAGAAGGTGTCCAAGAGAGTAGCTATTGTCCATTGCAAAGGACACCAAAAAACAGATTCCCCTAGAAGTCAGAGGCAACAGAATAGTCGACTTAGCTGCCCACAAAATGGCCCTGGAGCCAGTGGGGCCTCTTCAAGTCTTAGCTGCCCTGCTGGAACCCAGTAGATTGGGACACCCATAATATACCAGCATGAAACCGACTGGGCTAATGAAAAACTGTTGGATGGCAGACCCTTCCTTCCCACAAGTCTGGGAAGGCAACTTGTTACAGATCTCTACTAAGTCTCTCACATAGAGGCCACAAAAACTGCTGAACCCCTCATACCCAGGTATTACATTCCAAATTTAGAAAGCCTGATTAAAGACACCACTTTTAAATATGCCACTTGTGCTCAGGTAAACCCAAAGGAGTAAGGAAGACCCCACAAGGAATCGGGACTCACAGAATGGGCCTGGGGGACACTGGGAATTGAACGTCACTGAAATCAGGCCTACTGTTATGGGCTATAAATATTTGCTGGTGTTTAAAGACATCTTCTCAGGATGGGTGGAGGACTAATCCAACACAACATACAATGATCAATAGTTACTAAGAAACTTCTTCAGGAAACGATTCTTAGGTTTGGATTACCCTTAGCGTTGGGGTCAGACAATGGTCTGGCCTTCACAGCCAAGGTGTCACAAAATCTGACAAAGGTATTAAACATTCATTGGAAATTACATTGTGTGTATAAGCCACAGAGCTAAGGTCAGGTAGAAAGGATGAATAAAACTCTTAAGGAGACTGACAAAAGTGGTCTGGAAACATGCCAAAAAAAAAGATTAGGCCAACCTCCTCCCCTTTGCCTGCCTCAGGGCCCAATGTACTCCTTACAAGGAGATTACTCCCTTTGACATTATATTTGGGAGACTACCTCCCATGCTCACTAAACTCTGAGAAATTCCTCAGGTCCAAATGTCTAATCACTCCCTTCTCAAATCCTTGTAGGCTTTGCAGGAAGCTTCACAGACCATTGACCAGACTGTGAAGGGAATCCTTCCATCTCCCACCTCCAAACCTACCTGTGAGTTCTAGCCAGGAGATTTGATTTGGATAAAGAAGGTTCCTGTCCCTACCCTAGAACCTATCTGTAAGGGACCCGACCCAGTGATCCTTACCACCCCAAATGCTGTCAAAGTAGTTGACATTTTCCCCCACAGGAGAAAAACAAAACACTGAAGGCAATAAAAGACAGACTGTTACTTGGACCTGGGACCCCTTAAAGATAAGATTGACCAGAGTTTACTAACCTGGAATACACAATATCAATCATAACCTGGACATGGGGACTCAGAAAAACTGGAGATTGAAAACTGTCTTTTGGGTGAACCTCTGGTCTTTTATGTTCCTTCTAGGGGTGGAACAATATGGGTCTAGGGGAGGGATGGAGGTCAGTAAATTGAAATGTGGAGAAGAGTGGCAAGAAAAAGGCCTTCAGGGATTACAATTTCATAAATGCTCTACCAAGGATAAGGTACCTGCATCATGTCTTCAAATTACCTGGCTTGTTTGTACTAATGGTTTGATTAAATGTGCCTCCTCTGACTCACTGGGAATTGACACCCCTACTCTATGTATACTTGTCTATATTATCCCCCAGGTATATGCCTATAATGGAGAAGAGGGGAGAGCTCATATTGACCTTGACTCAATGTTAATAAAGGTCAAACATGCCCCAAGTCTGGTCCTGATCCTACTTTGGCCAGGCATAGCCAGTGCAGCTAACATAAGCTCCTTAGTCTTGATTGTTGGGAGCCAAACATCAGGGAACTCAGTTCTCACATAGACTTAGGCCTTGGCCATTTGGGAAATTCTATTTCCAGGCTTGAGAGCTAAGTTGACTCCCTCATAGAGGTAGTCCTACAGAACAGAAGGGGACTGGACCCCTTTTTTATAAAACAGGGATGCCTTAGGAGAAACTTGGTGTTTCTATGCTAACCAATCAGTGTTAATTAGGGAAAACCTTGCCATGGTCATAGAAAACCTCAAAGAAAGGAGACATAGGTCAGATAGTTGGTATCAACTATCTGTGTTTATCTGGTCACCATGGTTGACCACCTTACTGTCAGCATAATTATGACAATTGATTATTATACTTATGGAGCTAACAGTGAGACCCTGGATCCACACCTGCATGACCAACTACATCAAAAAGAGGTATAAAAGCTAAGCTACTGGACCTATGACCAACTGGGCGAACAATAATTAGAACAGGACGAGTCAATGATTTGACTCATGTCCACAGAACAAGTGGGAAATGTGGCAGGGCAAGACATTTCAGGGGTTCCTCTATCTTGTGTTCTTGCTGAGGCCATTTCAAGTGTAACTAGAACTTGACTGCCTTGATGGAGAGTACCATGGAAAATTATCCAACTCTGTTCTAGGCACCCAAGGTCAAGATGTCCCAGCTAACTTACCTTAGCTTCTGTTAAACTGTTTGCTTGTGCAAAAATCCCCCTCCAGCTAACTGCTTATCTTAGCTTCTTTTAACTGCTTGCTTGCACAAAGTATCACCCTGAACCTGCTGAGATACCAGGATGTGGTTTTCTCCTTTAAAAATACTTTACCCTAAACACTTGGTGCTACACTTGGGTCCCAAATACCTGAGTATAGTTTCAGTCAGCTTGAATAAAGACTTTCAATTGACTATATTCTGTGTCTGTGTAGTCATCTCTGGTGGGTTCATGCAACAACTGACTTGGACCAGGGAGGACATCACAAAGTGAGAAAGATGCTGTGACACAGACTTGGAATCTGTCTACAAATAATTTTCAGTTAATCTCCTCTACTCCATACTTTCCAGATGTTTTCCTTGTGACCAGAACCTAGTACCAACCCTGTCCATGAAGAGTCTTCAGCTACAAACTGAGATAAGTGTGCCTTCATTTTCCCAGAGACTGGATTGGTGGTCCTTGGTGCTATAAGAAAGTAGATTGAGCAAGTCATGATGAGGAGGCAAGTAAGCAACATCCCAGCATGGTTTCTGCTTCAGCTCTGCCTTTAGTTCCTCCTCTGACTTCCCTCATTGATGGAGTGTAACCTGAGAGTTATAAGCTAAAATACATCCTTTCCTCTTCAAGTTGCTTTTGGTCATAGTGTACTATCACAGGAATAGAAACCCTAACTAAGACAGAAGTAGAACAATGGGAAAAATAATACGAAATGGGTATGCTGGGATATAAAGAAAGATCTGTCTCTTTGCTTTTCCTCCACTTGGAGATAACCCCAATCTTCACATGCATGGCTCCAGAAGACATTCCCTGGCCTCTTAGCCCAACCTGAATCAGGTCTGCTTACTACATCTTCTTAGAATTTTCTTCTCAACTTTCAGAGTTATTGTCACGGTTTGTAATTGCCTATATATTTGTCTGATTACTTGATACCTATCTCTGCACAAACTCTCTGGGAACAGGTTATCACCACTTTGTTCACTACTCTCTTTTCAGCCTGTAACATGATGTCGAATACATAGTTAATTATTGTTAAAATTCATTAAGGGGCTAGGGAGATGACTCAGTAAGTAAGGGAATCTGCTACCAAGAATGACAGCCTGAGTCCCATCACCAGGACCCACATGAATGGAAGGAGAGAACTAATGCTTATGAGTTGTCCTCTGAATTCCGCATGCACACACAAATAAACAAATCCTAAATTAATAAACAAAAGTATTAAATATTTTTAAAAAATCATTAAGAAATGTCTGGGCCATTTAACTCTCATAAATGTGGCATATTTATATCTGTTGTTTTGTATAATACTTACTGTAATAAGAGAAGGAACCATCTGTTGGACTGAAAGGGGAAACTTCTGGGAGGAAGAGGGTGGAAGGGCGGGATAGGAAGGGGGAATAGGGAGGGGTTTGTTACTGAGATGTAACTTGAAGAAAAAAAAAATAAAGTATTTTAAAAAAATGTGAAAATAAAAAAAAGAAATGTCATGAATGAATGAATGAATAAATTTTAGTACATAAGCCTAAATTCTAGATTATAGCCAGAGAGACTAGACTAGGGTATGTCTATAGCAGAGGAAATGACCAAGGCCAGAAAGGAACTTTGGAGCCTGAATGGAAAGGTCACAGTTCAGATATCTGCAGCCCCTCTGTGAGGACTGAACTAATGAAGGTGACCACATGAAAAGGGTTTGTGGATCCACATTTGATTCCAGGTTTCAGTAGCCAACCTCATATGCAGACTACATATTTGAGAGGTCATGGAGATCATTATACAGTGTTGATTAGAACTGTCTGGGGAGCTGGACAGGAAAACGAAAGAAGGCAAACAGCCTCAGGAGCCACAGCAGAGCATAGCTTCAGTAATGACCAGTACTTGAACCTGAAACTATAGATTGCTTCTGCAAGAAAGAAATGATCATGATTGAAATCTATAGACTTCCATGCATTCCAACATGTTCCCACTACCTGCTTCTCCTAAGCTGGGACAGCTGCTTTTGTAATATTCACATCTTCATTTATTTTTATTTTTTATTTCACCTGAGTAAATCTAGAAAAGCAGCTATAGGAACTGAAGAGATGGTTCAGTGGTTAAGCATGCCTGCTGCTCTTGCAGTTGACCTGATTTGGTTCCCAGGACACAAGTGAGGTGGTTCAAAACTACCTATTAACTACAGGGGGATCTGATGTTCCTGTCTGACGTTGGTAGACAAGTTGCTCACATGTGCTCATACACACACACACACACACACACACATTCATAAATAAAAATAAATCTTTTTTTTATTTTAAAGAAAAGCAACCTTTTTTTTTGCACTGTTCCCTATGGTCTGAATGCATCTGTTACAGTAGCAGACCCTAATGACAAACTTATTGGTACTAAATGCCGTTTTTCAGGACCAGCAAATAAAGTTGATTATCTCATTAGAGTCTCACAGCTATCTATTCCTGCCATGAAAAGGCTCCTGTTAGGAAAAAGGATTGATCAATGAAAGATAGTTTTATAAATTTACAGATTCCAGGATTTGAGATAATAGTCAAAAAGAGCGAGCCTGAGACCCTGACCTTCAGCCAAAAAAGTTGGACCATAAGGGACCATGGTGGTTTCTAAGGCAGGGATTCCCGTGTAAGGATTTCAATTACACTCCTTGGTTGCATAGAACAAAGCCAGACATCTTTCCCAAGAAAATGATGAGGCTTCAGCCATGCCTCTTGTCTGCTTCGTTTTACTTCTCCAAATTGACCTTATATTTTTAATATATACATTTTAATGAAAAACATTTTTTCTGAGATAATTTTCCAGGACAGACATTTAGCAGTTTTACTGTGATGAGCCTAGGTGTGATTTTCTTAGTACTTAGCCTTCTTTGAGTTTACTGAGTTTCTTGAATTTGTAACTTGACATCTCTTATCAGTTTTTAGGAAGTATTTAACAGTCATCATTTTAAATACTTTTGTTGTCTCTCTCCTATCCTCTGAACTTCTACCTACACATATACTAGATCTATGTCCCATATATTTTTTTTTCTCAGTTCAATTCCTCCAATTTTCCTTTTTGAAAATTTATTTTTACTTATGTGTATGTGTGTGTACCTGCCTGTCTTTGTGTACACTAAATGCATGAAGTGCCTGTAGAGTCCAAAAGAGGGAGTCAGATTCTCTGGAACTGAAGTTATGTGTAATTGTGAGCTCTTAATGTGGGTTCTAGGCACCAAAGTCAGGTCCTCTGCAAAAACAGCAACTGCTCTTAATTGCTGAGCCATCTCTCCAGTCCCTCTTTAAAATATCTATTTATATTTACTTTTATTTATTTGTTATTTGAGGGGTGGTGATATGGTATATGTAGAGGTCTGAGAACAATCTGTAGGAATCAGTTCTCTCTTTCTACCATGTGGGTCCTAGGAATCAAAACAAACACAGGTCTTCAGGCGTGGTAGTAGGCATTTTCCAGCCCTCAATTTTCCACTTCTTTCTGTGACTCAGTACAGCAATTTTCTTTGGTCCAATCTTTGAGTATACTCACATTGTTTTCTGCTTAACATTAGGTAAGAAGAGGAACTATTGACCATCTCAATCTAGTCCAAAACCAAGCAAAGTTGGTGGCACCAATTTGCATTTTTGTTTAGACTACATTTATCTCTCTTTTTAATTCTGAATAATGGTTGCATGTTTGCTGTGGGAGCTTCCGTCTAGAGGATTTCCCAAGCACTTTGAGACAGTGAGACATTTTGCTCTGCTTTTCCAGCTTACCTTCTCAGTCTCAGCCTTCATCACACCTCATCTCTCTGCAAAAGTCCTTTGAAGTAATGATCAAGACTTCCTCTCATCTGGCCAGCTTCCTCTGTGGGATTATCTTTCCCCAGTAGAGTCCCTCAATCTAACTGATCCATGTTTATAATTGTATCTAGGAAAGATAATGACCAGTGGTCTTGACTTATGCATCAAAGGGTTTCCCACTGGAATTTTAATTTGTCTAACATCTTTCTTTCTCCTTCAATATCTTTAAAAATAAAATTTTTGACCAGTGTAGCAAAATATGCCTATGATGTAACAGTGATACAAGTGGTATGGGGTAACCAACCACTTCTGCTTGGATTTAAAGCCCACTCCACAGGAGGAATCACATTCCTACTACTCCGTAAATCTGGCCAAGTGCCTGTGGCCACCCTGCATTAGAGCAAGCCAGTCAATGCTGCAGCATGGAGTGGGGAGGGCTCATGAGTCCTTCCCACCACAGACAAGTCCATTTTAATAATTAATGGCTGCTATTGGAGGAAAAGCCCATTTTCTTTAAAGATGTTGCCCTCGGTAGGCTGGCCATGCTCTAGTGGATGACCACATGCTCATGAATATATAGGAAGCACAAGTGGATTCAGTGACTTGTCAAACAGGAAAAGGAATATGAAAAGAGGGGCGGGCTGAAGACATGAGGGAATGATCTGGGAGGAGTTAGGGGAAGGGGCAGGTGTAAATATAATAAAAATGTGTTGTATTCATGTGTAGCGTTCTCAACGAATTAATAAAATGTACTTGTAGGTACACACTTTAAATGAAAATGTTTATGCTTTATTCCAATGTTGTAGCTACCCAAGCAGAAACCGAGAGCTTGGTGCAACTACTCAGACAGGAGAGATTTCATTTGCTCAAATTAATTCCAAAAATTATTTCTATGTAGAGGAGTCAAAGCTTTCCCAGCTTCTTCCAGGTTGATCTGAAATCTTTGGCACCATTTTGATGTAGTTGATTTTTTTATATCAGTTTACAGAGAGATCTTATCTGTTGGTCCGCTTTCTGATCACCTGGAGTCCATCTTTCGCAACATCTACCACTGTGAGTGTCATCTGTGACAGTGGCAGTTTTCAGCTGTGGACAACTTTCTTTTTATCTTTCAAATTTTTTAGACCTAACCTTATCAAGATTATATTTTGCAATCAAGTTTTAATGGCATTTTATTTCACTAAATACAACTTTAGATGCTACAATTTTGGTTTTGCATTGATAAATTTTAGCAGCAATAGTCATTATAAACTCAGGGAAAGACTCATGGAATTTTTGTCATGTTAATTTCTGAAAAAAAAAATCACATGCAAGTGTCCTCAGATATTACAGGATTCTTTGAGGTCTATTGATCTATTCAATAAGAATTGTAAATTGGCCTATGATGGCTACACTTGTTTGCCAACTTGATACACCCAGGAATTTAGAATCTCTATTAAGGAATGGCCTCCATCACATTGCCCTGTGGGGGATGTCTGTGGGCCATTTTCTTGATGGTTAATTTATATAGGTGGGTCCAGACTACTGTGGGCAGTGCCATCCCTGGAAATAAGTAGGCCTGGCCTGAACAAGAGAGGTAGTTAGATGTGAATCTGAGAGCAAGCCAGGAAGTAGCATTCTTCTATGATCTGCTTCAGTTCTTTCTTGCAGGTTCCTGCCTTGTCATCCCTTGATGATGGACTGTAAGCTGTAAGTCTTTCTTCCCCAAGTTACTTTTGGTTGTGGTGTTTATCACAGCAACAGAAAGCAAGCTAACAAAAGTGTGAAGCAGCCTAGAGCATCTCTAACAAGCTTTTCCACAAGCTGCGTTCTGTGTAGTGATAGTGCCCAGTGCAAAGGGCAAAATGATGAGAACGAAGAGATAGCTTTGGCAAGGTTAATACACCATCATGACCAGTATGTAAAGGCCCTGAGAGGCTGAATGGCTGTAGGAACTGGAGGTTGGTGGTGTCTCCACTTCATGGCTCTCCATGGCTCTCTCTTACCTCTCCCATCTAGGAAAAGCCTCCCTTTGCTGTTCTACTCATAGCCTCAAAGGTCCCTGAGCCTGGTCTGTCTTGGGCTCTCTCTGTACTGTCATCTTTCAATCTCCATTTCTGCCATCAATGCCCTCATCTTCTTTTCAATATTAGGTTTGGATTCAAATTTGTGAGGGAAGTATAATGAATCCACTGTCATCAGAAACTCAAAGAGCCCTGGTTGAGGAATCTATATGACATTGAATTGTTTGGTGAGTGGTCTACAAATCATGTATGAGGATCATTCTCCAAATTCTGTGGCTCTGTGGTCTTTCCCAGGATTTTCCTTACCTGGACACAAAACCATGCAAGAGGCTACCAGGATGTCTTGCATGCAGACTTTCCCCACGCTGTGTCATGGGTACCCCTGGAAAGGCTACATCACCAGGGATGTGTGGACTTACATCCCCATTCTATGGCCTATAAATGGATCCTATGTGAGCTGTTAAGTTCTCTGAGCTTCCTCATCCATAAACTAAGACTCATCACAAGGAAAAGGTGACTTAGAAAGAGCCTGGCTCAGGGAAAAAAAAATTTTTTTGGAGGAGGTCCCTTTTCTCTGAGACAAGTCTGTGGAGTCATCTTCATGCACAGAGAAGACATTAGAAAAACACTGTGTGGCCGGGCAGTGGTGGCGCACGCCTTTAATCCCAGCACTTGGGAGGCAGAGGCAGGCGGATCTCTGTAAGTTCGAGGCCAGCCTGGTCTACAAAAGCGAGTCCAGGACAGCCCGAGCTGTTATACAGAGAAACCCTGTCTCGAAACCCCCCCCCAAAAAAAAAAAAAGAAAAAAGAAAAACACTGTGTGGATGGAACCACACAAAACCCAGGAAATAAATGACTAAAGCTGCCAGCAAAAGCGTTGTTGTTTCTCTCCCTGCCAAGCCTGATTTTCCCAGAGATACAGTGTGTCTTTGGATAAATCGGCAACTGCTCGATCCAGATAAAGTCTCTCAGGCAGGCAGCATGTTTATAGTAAAATGCTCACTTCTACTTCAAGTTTCCAGTCCCCTGCTGGTCCTTTCTGCAAACTTAATTAATTAGCTGTGGTGAACATTTGTTCAACCTCATGCAGCAATGAGAGACTGAAGAAGACAGGCTCTCATAAATTACAACATTTCAAAATATTGTCTTCTCCCAAGAAAACATTCCTCTTTTTTTTTTTAAATTAACACTCCATTTGGATAACTTTAAGGTTTCGAGAGAAAACAAACAAGGGAGCTCTAATTGATGCTGTTTGTCTTTAACAACCCTCCCCTCCTTATTCTGTGCCATGGTTCCTCCTGCCCTCAGCTTTGACAGCCCCGAAGGAGATAGATACACCCCAGATCCACACCCACCCACTTTGTGATACTCAGGCAAGTATACCACGAAGAAGCCCTGGAGTCAAAATGCTTGCCATGCCCCGGGGACCATCTAGGAAGAAGGGGTAGAAAGACTGTCAGGGTTGGAGGAGGTGGGTGACTCCAGTGAGACCCAGCTGTCTGGGGCCCTTGCACATGGAACTGACTATGTAATGTGACTGAATGCACAGATCTAAGCAAGACCAAGCCAAATAAAATCCCAGCATGGATGGATGAGGAAGTGTGGACTCTCATCCTTAGCTGAGCAGCTATTGGCAGTTGATGACTGCTGGTGGGGGGGGATGGGACTCAGGTTTGTTCAGGGATATGGGCCTTTATGCCCACCAACCCATGCACATGCTGGCAGCATTAAATGGACTTAGTGGGTTTTAGAAAGAGAACACTTAAAATTAGGAGAGGAATTAGAGAAGAATGACCAAGGAGTGTTTTTGAACAAAACATATTATATGCATGTATGAAATTCTCAAACAATAAAAATCAAATAGATGTTTGCCACGTGCTCCTCAGTCACAGATTAAGATCTGCTTGGACCATAGGCAACACTGTTGTCTTGGGGAATGTGACGCTTCCCTGCCATCTTGATGGCAGTGGTATCAGCAATACCTTCCCCTTCGTTTCACTTCCAGGATGTAATCATGCAGCAAATGTGACCTTATCCCTACAGTCTAATCCACAGAATTGAGATCCTGAATTCTTATCCTGTTACAGCTTGGATCTTAAACATACTCCAATGGCCTTGGTGTTCAAAGATCACTCCTTATGAGGACACCATTAGGAGGGAGTAAACCCTTTCAGATGTGGAGCCTGGAACTGAGAGGAGTTCCACAGATAAAGATGGGTCACTAGTAACATAAATGGCAGGGCCTGAATTCAGAACTGCAGCACACTGGGACAAAGCCAAGCACGTCTGTGTGTGCCTATAGCCCCAGTGATGTACGGGACTGACAGAGACAGGAGGTTTGCTGAGGTCTGCTGGCAGCCAGCACAGCTCCAGTGTCAGTGAGACTCTCTCTCTCTCTCTCTCTCTCTCTCTCTCTATCTATCTATCTATCTATCTATCTATCTCTCTATCTTTCTCTCTCTCCCTCATGAATAAGGTGATAGAGCAGGACACCTGACGTCCTCCTCTGGCCTCCATGTTCCTGTATCCATGCACACACATGTGCCCATGCATCACACATGTAATACCACAGACACACACAAATCCAAAACCCCACAAGAGTGGGGACTGGCTGGAAGTCTTCTTTTCATTGGAAACATCTGAAACGAAGCTGTGCTAACACCTCTTTCTCTTACTCTGCTGTTCATTCTTGGCTATGAGGTAAACAGACCAGCTGAGCCAGTTGAATCCTGTTATGGTGGCCATGGTTGCTGGGTTCACCATAAGGTGTCTCAGCATCTTCCCCCTGGCTACATTTTAATGTCTGTTCATCCCTCATACATACTGATAATGATTCCCAGATTCAAAACTCAATTACAAACACAGTTGTACCATCACTGGTCAAAGCACAGACACAGAAGGATCCCAGAGGAGACTTAAGAGTGAAGGAAGTAAGCCTGGAACCTTTAACTCGAGAGAAACACAGGCCCTGAGTCTCCAGGTTCTATCAGCAGAGGTGCTGACCACAAACAACGGGAAGGGGGAAGGGTATCAAGATGGTTCAGCAAGTAAAGGTGATTGCTGCCAACTCTTACTGCCTAAGTTGAGTCTTCAGAACCAACATGATGGAAGAGAGCTGAGCCTTGCAGATTGTCCTCTGACCACCACACTACACCACAGCATGCCCATGCCTGCATGCATGCATGCACACAAACAAACACAAAAAATAAATGCTAAACAATTAAAGGTAACTGGCTGTAACAATAGGAAAGGCCTGTCTTAGTTGTATACAGATAGATAACAGCAATAGCCACTTATAGAAAAGAACCTCCACTTGCACGTAGCTATAATGGTCATGGTAATTAATATAATACCTGATGTACTAGGTCAGTTTTGCTTTAATCTTGGACTTTGGTTTGTCAATATGCTACCGTGGGTATCCACATATACACAATATGCACTATGACAATATGCTACTGTAAGTATCCACATATACACATTTTTATTCAAATATAGAGACACAGCATTTCTCTATATTTACAGCTATAGTATAACCTGTCTTTCTGCCTCCACCTCTCTGTCTCTACATATAATGCATAATATATATGTGATATCCATGTCAAAATATGAACAAAAATTTAAATGTGTAGTCAGCCTTCTGCATGCATGGATTCTAGGTCTGTGAATTCATCCAAATATGGATTGAGATTATTGCAGAAAATAACTGTATATGTGCAGGCAATTTTCTGTCCATTATTACTTGTCTGGACTATGACAACTATTTACATAGTGTTCATGTGGTATTAGTTATTGTAAGCAATTTCCAGCACTCTGAAGACTGAGGCTGAAGGATTGCTGCAAGTTTAAAACCAGCCAGGGCTGCATAATAAGTTCTCACTGGGCCTTCAGTGTGAGCTCTTGTCTCAAAATAAAAAACTAATCTAAAGATGATTTGAATTATACAGAAGGATATATGTAGTTAAATAAAGTTAAATACATCATTTTATGTATGAGAATCATCCTCAGATGCAATGGGTGGAGTTCTAGAACCAATTCCCACAGGATATTATTTGTATATAGAGCCATAGCATTATATCATAGCCTAGAGACAAACAAGTGAGCAGAAAGAAAACTAGTTACCAATAACTCTTTGTTAAAACAGCACAGATTTTGTTGGGAATAGCTATATATATATACATATATATATATATATATATATATATATTCTCAGCATCAATTACACATAGGAGAGGCCAACTGCAGCATGGCTGAACACAGGGTAAGCAGATGTCATAGGATCTGCAGCCCTTTCTTTGCCTTGCTGCCCCTCACTGTCAGAGCAGAGAAATGCTGTATTTGAGGAGGACAGTTTGACTTGTGACACTAACGCAACAAATCCACACTAAAGTTAAGCAGAAGTGTGGAAGAGAAACTTTTCTTCCTACCAAAACATGCCATTCAGCTCCGGGTACCTCACCCCGTGCCTCTCATATTATGAGAAAAATAAAACCCCTCTTTTAATCTACTATTTAGGGACCTTTGTTTTGAGCAGTCAAATATCATTCTTAATTGGTACAAGTGGAACATTGATCTTCACCCTCCAGGCATATGTTCTCTACTGACAGAACAAGAAAGGCATTTGCGTTTGACCTGGTTAAATAGCATGGACTTGTATATGATTGGCTCATACAGATGATTGATCTGCAATGCTTTGAGGGAGGGAGTTGGGTGAGTAGCTTGAGTCTTTGCAAAACATTTTGAGGGCATCAGCAGCTGAGCTGGTCCTAAAGCAGAGAGAGAGATGTTCATAACTAGAAATCAAGGAAGTGAGTTTGAGAAGCAAAAAAAAAAAAGACAACAGCGAGAATTCAGTCACAAAACCAGGACATTGTACACTAACTGGCTGATCCAGGAAGAGGGACACCATCATGGTGAAGCTGAGGAGGGCTAGAATAAATACAGAGAGCAAGTGATAGCAGCTTTGAGAATCAGGATTTAGACCTGATGAAGGTGAAGCCCTGTCCCTCACCAGCTCCTCGGATGTTCCCTTGGCTCCTTGACTACTACCCCATAGTTTCATGTTTCCAATTAGCTTTAACCATTAGACATCACTGCCAATCCCAGACTGTGGTGGTTGAGTGTGAGCATCACCTCTATTGGACTGAGAAGTGTCTAAAGATTAGGGAAGCACATGTGTGTCTGAGGCTCACTGAGTGGGAGGGACCTACCCTGAGTGTGGGTGGCACCATTCCACAGACTGAGGACCATGGTGGAAAGAAAAGCAGAAACAGAGATGCAGTGAGAACAGTGTTCCTCTGCTTCCTGGGCACAGGGAAGTGAGGAGATGCTGTGCAGCATGTCTACTGGATGGTGCCTGGTCTCTGAAAGAGCAAATCCAATCACACAGACTTCAGTGTAACACACATTCAACAAATATCTTTTCAATTAAAAGTGCATTAAATTTATCTGATGCTGTGGTTTAGGCCAGCAAAAACGCCACCAAATTAAACTGATCATTAGATTGAAAAGCTAACTGAAGTTTACAGTTGATGAGTCCATGTGTACATACCTCAGGGAGACTGATCACTCATCTTTCAAGTCTATAATACTGATCATGCTATGAGCATTTTAGAGGTATCAAGTCAATGCAGTTTATAGGAATCATAGAAACTAAAGGAAATCGCATTGCTGTGTAGAATTTATTATGGTTTAGTGACCACTGATTATAGTTCAGTTAAGTCACATACATAGATAAATTTACCTTGGATTACCAGATAATTACCTGTATCATTGTTCTTCCTTAAATTCTGTATATGGGTGCTTTGCCTGAATTCCTGTCTATTCAACATGTTTGGGAGGTTCCACAAAGACCACAGAAGGCATTGAATCTTCTGGAACTAAAATTACAGACAGTTGTGAGCTGCCATGTAGGTGCTGGGAACTGAACCCTGGTCCTCTGGAAAAACAACTAGTGTTCTTAACCTCTGAGCCCTCCCTGCAGCCACGGCAACTATATCTTGTTGAAAATAAAAATATATAGGATAGAACCAGCCAAACCTATGTAGAATTCCTAATGAATTATGAAAACTCATATTGTGTCTTTCATTTCTCAGACCCACTCGGTATGGCTGGAGTTGCTCCCGTTAGTCAAGAGATACAGTTCCTTTAGTAGACTCAAAGAGAGTCCATACTTGAAGATGAGTTAGAACCACATCCACAGATTAATAGTCTCTAGTTCCCAGCATAGCTGGTACCTTTGATAGTGTAACCCAAACAAGGTAGCCAACCATTCAGTATGTGTGTATCGTAAGGGATATGTCCTCACTAAACCACATTGCATGGCTTTGTTTTAACAGGTCAGAGGATACATGAGAGAAAACTCTGGATAATGTGTTTTTAAAATTTTCCTTTCATCTTGACATCACTAAATGATTGGGAGTGCTCTCCATTAAGTTCCTTAATGACAATATCCTTTTCTCTTACAAATGCCTTTGAAGTCTCCTACTGCCTGTTACAAGTATTTGGATACTTCCCCAGCACGAGTGGGCAGGAGGCCAACACAAGCCACCAGGTGCCAATATTACACCTGACAAATTAGCCACACGACTGGAAAAGGGTGGGCCCATCCTCCTGTCACAGCTTCATTTCCTCTCGTCTTCCCACGAACAGGAAGTCATTGGAATGGGGAGAAAATCTTTTCTTAAAGACCAAGATGACCTAAGAGCTGAACTAGTGAACAAGTTAAAACCTTGCTACCAAACAACTTAGAGGTGGCTTCAAACAGATCCAAGGCTTTGTTTGCATTGACTAGCTTCATGATGCTGACTCCTGGATTCAAGAATGCTGTAACTGATTAAGTACTCGTGGGACTGATGAGGTGCCCTGGATGCCTCAAGACAGCAGACAGAGGAGGCCAATTGACTGTAGCCCTTGAACAAATCAAGAGACTCTAAAGTTTGAAAGACCCTGAGAAGCAGGGCTGGAACCACAGTGTCAGACCAGAACCTTCTTCTTGGGAGAATCTGATCAGAAACTGAGATTCTGAAACAAATAAACAACTACACCATATTCACAAGTGTTTGGAGCAGGCAAATGCCCTAAACTACCTTCTAAAGGAGTTCCTCAGATTGATTGGGGTTCAATAAAGCATAATAAATAGGGGATAGTTTCCAGCAGAAAAGATGTACACTTAGTCCTATCTTGATGCTACCTCAAGAGACACCCACTATGCCATACATCTACAATGCACATAATGAATGATGAATTAAAGTTCATTTTATATGCACTATTTTAAGAACTATTACTCAGAAAAGGACATGAAGTTGAGAGGAGCTACGTTTCAATGAGAGGATGGATCTAGGAGGAGTTAGGAGGAAGAGGGGGTAGATACGGTCAAAATGCATTGTATGCATGTATGGAATTCTCCGATAATTAAAATAATGTAATTTTAAAAATCTTTAAACTGTTACAAAAAAAAAAAAGTATGTAACATGGAATGTTCTAGAGCTTTCCTTTTTGCCTAGCAACACAACTGATGTCTGTTCTTGGTAGTCTACATAAAATATTTTAATTAACTGATATGTCCAACCAGCAGCCCTGCCCTTTTTGTCACCCTTCTTTTACCATAAACAGGGTTAAATCTATCATTCAAATGTCCCCTAGTCATACACATTTCTTCTGAGAATTGCTCATTTATTAAAGTAAGATACTTATATTTGTCTACATAACTTATATGTATTCTTTGATTAATGGATCCAAACCGTTTTTTAAAATGTATAATTCAAACCTTTTGTCCCAGTCCATGCCTTCTCTTAATTTTTTAATGATTTTTTTTTTTTTGATGAGGTCATGTCTGTTGAGTTTTCCTTACTGACCTCTGGAAATCTTGCCATCTTACTTACAAAGAATGTCTAGTTCAAGATTGCATTTTTAAAGGTTTGTGCAGTTTCTTACTGGATTTGCATAGCTCTGAGCTCTGTGTTCAGAGCTTTGTTCCATCTGGAATTTACTCCTGTGTATCGTGTAAGTCCAGATGGACAAACAGTTGTCCCGGCACCATGTACTTGTTCAGCCACAGTCTCCGCAACATTCCTCTGCGGTCCTCTGCCTCTGGACTCTAATCTTGGTTAATTGATTTCTCTCCATCCCCATGCACGCTGCATTGTTTAAGATGTGTGGATTGTTTTGATAACGATGAGGACTTTCCTGGGCTTATGGAAAAGAAACTGGTCTTTATTGCTTTTCAATGGGCTTCCCTCCCATGAACTGTATGATGGACTGATCTGGTTCACTAAACATCTTGTTGGAAATAGGGCAGCATTACAGTGTATAGAAAACCAGATGAAAATTTTACATCTTACAGACATCTGACTAAAGCTCAAATCACAGTTTGTAAAATGAAGTAGTATATATATTTTTTTCTATGCTTTAAAAATTAACTCCCTTAAGTGGCCAGGCAGTGCCTATACCCAAATGGTTATCTATAGCATACCTCCTACACTCAAGGTTCAGGAAACATTCCAGAAGAGAGGGTGGGAAGATTATAGAAACCAGAGGGCTAACAGAACTGCTGCAAAGTAGGGTCTCCTGGGCATGGCCAGGATGCTGCCTCCATGAACTCTCAACAACATGGCTGCCTACACAAGACCACACTAGTATACAGCCAACATGGGAAGGCTAACCATTTTTAAATTATCTTAAATTCTTAATTAATCTGTGAAGAGAGAGTCCTTTAGAAAATTCACATTTATAATTATGAATACACACTAGCATGACACATCAGTTAAAACTGAAAAGCCACAGTCAAATGACGCTAGTACATACATCTGTTTTGATCTCTGTGATATGAAATGCCAGATGTTAAAGATGGCACCCTCTTCAGCCAGTGGTTTTGACAGGAAAACATTTTGTACTTGACTCAGCGGTAACAAGGGAAGGACACCCTTTTACCCCTTTCAGGCGTTCATTCCCTTATCACATTTTAGAGCCCCCAAGTTAAAATAAAACACCCGAGACCCCCAGGAACCCATACACCGTGGAGAAGAGATTTCTAAGGCCCAGCATCAAATTGCTTTTGATTTTTCCCTTGAGTTTATTTCTGTCACAGTGAAGCAGGTAACACAATTCAGCTTTTAAGCCACAAAGTGATCATTTTTTAAGAAAAAAAATAGCTCTCACAGCTTTAATCTTATATTTCCATGCGTATTGAGTTAAATGTTGTAAAACTATCAATTCTGTCAAAACCTGGCAAGAGAAAACAAGACACCATACAATCTTAATGTCCAAACTGACTGGTGATTATCAGGAATTAAATGTGCAGGAATTCCAAATCTTTTTTGATTTGAGATGTCTAGATAACTTTTGTTTTTCCATAATTGTATGAGGTTTCTACATAGTATTTAAGAATCAATTATATTGCAATTGATGTAATTAACTCTAATAATCCATTAAAAGTCGGTA
This sequence comes from Lophiomys imhausi, assembly GCA_907164525.1. Classification (NCBI taxonomy): domain Eukaryota; kingdom Metazoa; phylum Chordata; class Mammalia; order Rodentia; family Muridae; genus Lophiomys; species Lophiomys imhausi. The sequence continues at coordinate 12,052,781 of CAJQZJ010004750.1, read as the reverse complement.
GGAGGGCTATTCAAGTCAACAGAAAAGAAGGAGTGGATTATGAAGGTGTTATTAACCTATACAGAATTTTACCAGACATTTTCTTTTCTTACATAATAAATACACAGTGGTTAGGAAGGCTGTCATTATAATTTAGTATGAACAATAGTCTATCACTTCTTTTCCTATGCAACCCTTAACTAATTCCATGCACCATGCACAAGTAAAATGAAGGCTTTTCTAATCAGGGTGCCTTCGAGTCAATCATTTAGTACTCCAGGATGAACGGTGGGGTCCCTGCTCGGCTAAGCGGAAGAGAAGTGGGGCCCAGCAGAAATGTCAGGCCCACCTTCTCTTTGAATTGACAACTTTTTGCTTCTGATGGCTGTCTGTGTTTAGTGAGCAATCAAAGAGAAAGCTTGAGAAGAGAGAAAGTCCTGCTCTGCTTACACTTGACAAGCATAACTTGCCATTGAAAGTAAGGCCGCGCACTGAGTCAGCGGTGCAGCCTACTGCTCTTTTGAGTCAAGTGAAGTCCACACTACCAACCCCTGGAGCCTCCCACTCCCAGCTCAGGGGTTCATTTGGCTCCAGCTATAAACTAGACAGACACCTTAAACAGCCAACCTCGGCAGATCTCCACATCACTGGTTCTCCAGAGCACAGGGCAAGTTTCAAGGCCACAGCACGATTCCCCACCATTTCCATCATTCCTGGTAAGACTTGATGGGAAAAGAAGTCAGGAGTTCAGGGCTTTAAAATAAATATAGGTCACAGCTGAGCCTGGTGGTGCAGCAATCCCAGAGACTCTGGAGGCTAGGACAGGAGAAGAGCAGGTTCTTCCATGTTTTGAAGCCTGCTTGGGTTTGTAACTTAGCCAGATCCTATCCCAAATTTTAAAAAATGAAATATGGGATTTAAGATGTAGCTAATTGCTAGAACAACTGCCTACTGTGTGCAATGTCCTCAGTTCAATCCCCAGTACCTCAAAAATACTTAATTATCCTATCAATTAATTGCAGGTCCTCAAACACACTGTCCTTCTCTGAAGGGATTCCCACCATTTTCCATCCCCACAGGGTGTTTTCCAGCTTGAAACTGAGCAAAAATGTTCCAAATTTCTAATATCTGCGTGAAAGAACACCTTATTGGTTATCTTAGCCACCCACCTACTACCAGCTTCCCTAGGAGCACAGACTGCGACGGCTTCAGCCAGCCCTGTGTAGTAGGTAGCTGTGCCTGGTAAAGGTGCAGAGCTCCAAGACAGACAGACGGTAGAGAAGATGGACAGGCACGTGGGGGAATGCAAGGTGCAAGAAAAAGACCACCATTCCTTTGTAAACTGGACAGAGAAACACGGTGAATCAGAGCCCTGATTTCCGTAAGCTTCATTCACTGAGAATTAAATCAAAGAGGGATGTGAAATCAGCTCTGTAAAGCACAAATCCCTTCACAGATCCAGGAGTTTGTTTGCACGTGTAGTACTGACTAAAGTCACAGAGAATTTTCAAAGTCAGGGGAAAGGGATGGAACACGGTCCTCAAGCCTTGCTGCCTGTGGAGTCACCTAGGGAGTTAGTTCAAATTACCCATTTCCCCAGTGACTGATTGGAACTCCGAGCTGAGAGACACTTGGATAAGGGTTTGGTTGGAGATAGAGTCCCAATCATTCATCAGATATCCGAAGCACTTAGAAGCCTTGGAGGATAGAAATAATTACAAGATACCGTTCAGGTGTTGAGCAACTTCAGCGGAGGGAAGATAAGATGAAAGCTGTGTGCCGAAGCAGGACCCACAGCCCACGGTAACCAACCTTCGAGCTAGGAGCCAGCTAAGAGGCCACACTCCCCAGAGAGGAGCTCTGGTTCCTACTGCTTTATGCTAAAGTGCTGGGTGAGTACCTTTTGTTCCCTAAGTGTGCCCTGAGGACTAATGTGGGTCGCAGAAATCTTGGTCAGATATGGGGAGAGAGTGTGGACCTGCCACCTTCCTGTCCAAGAAAATCAAGTGTCTTAGAGAGTTCAGATCAGACACGGAAGGAACGAGGACCCCTTTCCATCCCCAGAGCCTGCGGTAAGGCACAGCGAAGGCCTGAGCAAGACAACTCCAGATGTGGGCAGCCGCTGCGCCAACGGAGCAGGAGGAGACCTAGCCTCTGTAGGGTTCACTTTGAGTCTCCTCCCCAAGGCCCAGGCCCTGAGAGAGCACATCTGGAGTCATTATAATGCCTGTGAGCAGATGGAGAATGCCACCTTCTCTTTTTCCTGACACTCTACAGTCCCTTTGTATGGGTCCCAAGAACACTGACAGAAGAGGGTTGGTTCAAGACTCAGAAAGGCCTGGCTCGTCATTCTGCCCTGCCAGTAATGAGCTACAAAACCACATCTCTCTCTCTGTGCTACATCCATTTCCAAAGAGGAACACTCAGGAGACTGGCACCCGCCCTAATTACTTCACGGGGTTGACACGAGGGCTACACAAAAACCTTTGAAAAAGTAGAAAAGTATCTCTGAAATTCAAGAAATGAATGTGACACCTCCGGGTAAAATGTTGACCTCTGGATCACGCGATCTGATCGTGAGCCTCGTCCCCTAGCTCACCGGAGAACGTTCTATCAACCGCTTTGCTTTGAAAATGTGGGCCGGTCTTCTGATAAGTTAGCGCCACTGTGTCCTTTGGAGATAAAGACTTGTGGAGTGCTGTGGCTGCTGCATTCCCTCTGGCTTTGGCAGATGTGAACTCTCTGTCCAGGCCTACAGAAACCGAAAATGCTGCTTCTTTGCCCAGCAATCTCTTGTGTCGGGTCCCCCCCCCCCCACAGCCTCAACCTGCTCGCATGTATCTGGAGGTGTACCCACGTCATCTGACCCCAACCCCATTCATGTGACATCTTTGTTCGCTGCTAAATTCACTTGAGAGTGGAAAAAATGCCTCAACCAGGAAATATATCTTGTAGAGTTATTGCATGCTCCTCTCACGTGGTGCTGGAATATCGCTTTAAAGAACATTCTTGCGTTTTTTTCCAGTTCTTTCCCTTTAGTCCTGCCCCGGGAGGAGCCAGTCCGAGGGGAAACTACTCCCCAGCAGAGCCGTTCTTCAAAGGGGACTTCTTCAGGCAGGAAGAGGGAATGTCTGATATTGTGGCTGAATAAACAGACTCATCAAGCTCAGAGCCAGATTGGAAAGCCAGGCCTCTGCGCCCGCAGTCCACCAGCCCTGAATCTCGTGTGTTGCTGTAGCTCTATTCTGTGACATCCTTCTGTGCTCTTTTCTCTCCCACTGTATCATCTTTTTCACCAAATGCCTTAACAAAACTGTGTGGGATTATTGCTTTCTTTACTATTTATAGGGTCATCTAAAGCAATCGGTCCTGTACATCTCAAAGCCCAAGATGCCACTCCATGAGGTTCACAATGTTTTGCAACGTCCTACTACCACAGCCCACAGTCACCAACCTTCTTCCATGATTTTGAAAGGAGAACAACCAGGTATAGTCATTTGCACCCAAGATCCATGCTCCAAGGAGGTTGAGGCAGAAGGATCACTGAGGGGTGAAGGCAGTCCTACGCTATGTAGAGGATTCTAAACCCATCTGACTATATAGGTGGACTCATCTATAGAGCTGAGCAGGTTAAATGGGTGGTTGATAACACAGTGTATCAGCCCTGAGCAGGTCACGGCCCTGATAGAAGAATCCCATGCTTTACAGGATGCCAAAGAGTTCATTCTCAGAAACAACAAAAACTACAAATGCACACACTCAGACAATTGTCTTTTCTGTCCCCTGAAATGGCTGATCTATAGTAGCATTACTCAACAATAACCCACCTAACCCTTTATTATCATTTTTTTTTCCTTTGACAAGCTGGTCACAAGCAAAATTCCAAGCTGTGGGTCCTAGCAGGGCTCTGGTTTGGAGACCGGAATTTGTCTTTTCCGTACTGGAAAATTTGGGATTTTCTTTTAACATTAAATAAGTATCAAAAGATGCTGAGGCTGCTCAGAAAACCCAGATAGTAAACTGCTGCTTTTGTCATATGTGCACCCACATATTCTGGACACAAACGATCTGTGGACTTCCCATCTCAAAAATTCAGTCCCATCAGAATTTATTTCCAAACATCTAAATATCCAGTTTGCTGTATATATCCCAATATCTATTTGTTACATTTCCTTGTAGGAAACATTCTGAGAGACACACATTCTTTGGAGGGTTTAGAAAACGCCCCAGGGCCTAAGCTTCAAATGAGAGTTCATTTCTTTAAGTTAATTCAACCCTTCCATAACTGCATGTTGGTAGATGTGTTATCCTACTTCCTGATTGGCCCCTTGCCCTTTTCTAACAGAAACAATAGTCAAGCAGAAAGTCACATACATATTTGGATAATATGGATGTCTGAGATCCAAGGCGGTTTTAATTTTGTCCCAATAGTAAACATTTAAGTAATCATTCAGTCAACCCCCATTCTGCCATCAACATTATCAATGTCTTCCTAATTACCAACTGGGACCATGAATGGTGGTTCCTGGTTGTAATAACCTCAGGAGAAACACTGAAGAAAGAAGGTTAGTGTGAGTTCAAGGCCAGCCTTTTCTAGAGTAAGACTGTCTCAAGTAAAATTAAAACAAACAGTCTATTTGGGCTCCCTAGGGTGATCAACATTTTCAGACTGCCCACTTATTAGTAGTATTTGCTAATAAGTATTCTGAAGAAATCACAAGGATCACTCTGTGTTCCATGTCACTAACCCAGACTAATAGCCAAATGTGCAAATTAGCACACGTACTTTACCATTGTCTATTCTTGGAGAAAGAATTTAAAAAACATCCTAACTTAGGTATCAGGTGCTGACTGACAAATTCCCATATACTTAGAAAATATCTCATCAACAAATATATTTTTCATTTTTAACTGATTTCTGTATAGGTGACATCATCAATTTCCTGTCAAACTAAGAACAAAGGTCAGGGACTATTTTTATCCAGTCAGACTCTTGAATGCACTCCTCTCCACGAAGCATGGATCGAGCTCTCCTTGTGCAACCATGGACAAAAACATCCCTTAGATATAGGAAAGGGACAAGGTGGAAGGCATTGGTTTTATTCACCTTTGGCCGGGGCTTTATTTGTTCTACAGATAAAAGAAGAAACTTTGGACTTCTTTATCCAACCAGTCACTTTCCATCAACAGTAAACTCCCTCAAAACTTTCTGATCCCGTCAGACCCTTGAGAAAACAAACAAACAAAAAAAAAAGCATGATTAAAATCCACTTTCTTCGGTCAACATCCTCCTAGCATTGAGCAATTTCTTGACATCTAAAAGGGACTGTCCTGGAGCCTGACTGAGAGTGAACTCTATATTGATCAAATGACTGGGGTCAGTAACAACCAGAGGAAGAAAGCTGAGGTTGCAGACCCTGTTCTGTGTCATCACCCATCAACAGAGCCTCAGCCACATGTTTCTTTTGAAAATAGTGGTGTCTGTACATGTAGATCACACACTTCTACCAGCAATAAAAAGTTAAATATTTTCATTTACAAATCATATATTTATTAGCCTATTCTGAACATAGAAACCCTAACCCTAACCTTAACCCCATCATTTGAATGTTACACCTGGGTCTGGGTGTGAGCTAGTAGAGGGAACCAAGAAACAAGGAGCATTATTGCATTTCAATTCAAAAGAGCATGCATACCAAAATTTAAGGTAAAATTAAAATGAACACAAGTGGACTTAATATCATCTTTCTCACACCAATAAATGGCTTTGGATTCTCCATGCAGTAGAGAGACCTTACTTCTGGATCCATTGCTTGAAAAACATGGATTTCTATGTCTCTCCCTGTGGTCCATCTCTTCATCCTCCAGGAAAGCTGTGTTCAAGGAAAGACTGCTGTTGTCAATATGAGTGACTGTGAAGAAGGGCTTATCATTATGTTCACAGTTTAAGGACAAGTATAATGAGAAAGAGAAGCTTTATTTTACTTTAATATCAGTATTAAATTGAGGTCCTGGTCTCAGACCACCTCACCAAATGTGCCATGGCAGTCCCATATTCTTCAAATAGGCGTATTTTAAGGACCATCCAAGAGGAGAGTGGAGGTGGTTTATTGGCTACACAGCTTCCATGAGGCTAATATCAGATTATTCAGGGTTTATGTTTCTTTTCTTTTTTTTTTTTTAAGAAGTTAGAAGGAAGGGAAGACACTGGTTGCCACTACAGAGGAAAAGCCAGAAGTCTTGACAGTCAGGCCCTGTGACTCTGTAATGAATAAAGCCTAGATTAACTCTTCTAGGTTGGCATGGAAATTCCAGGGCTCTGTAGCTTTATGGTGAGGGATTCGATAATGACTTCCACAGTACAGGGGAAAAATGGATCGTTTTTTGGCTCAAATAATGACAAGTGCTTGCATACACAGAGACTTATGTCTGTCTTGAATCTATGCAAAGAACTGTCCCAGAGCATAAGGGGAACAACTGTCTGATTTTCAACTTTGTGAACACAACGTTGGGGATCTTCTATAACTATGTTATTCCTTAGGCTTGTGTTCAATTCATCAAACGTTTGTTCTAGTCACCCATGTAGTGCTCATGCAAGCATACTTGCTCATAAAGGACTCATATACATAAGATTAAATAAATCCTAAAAATTAGATTAAATATGTTTAAATGGCAAATGAGCATGTGCTAGCAGAGTGAAGAATTATATATAACTAAAGTCAGATTATTGTAAATTTCCAATGAAAATATTTTTTTTCAGATAAGCAAGGTTGAATTCAAAACGGAAGGACTTCACATTGGCAAACCACATCCAGGTCCTCAGGGTTCACAGACGCGAGGAAAGAACGATCCTGACACATCAGCCCTGAAGTTAAAGTTGGTGGATTCAAGAGGACTTGATGGGATGAGTCAGAATTCAGTCTTTCTTGAAACATTCTGGCAAATATGACAAGTTATGGTGTTGTTGTACTTAAAACACCCCATAATATGCTTTTTTTGCTACTGGAGACAGCATGTAAGAAGGCACAGGCTTGACATGGGTCCCAGGAATTCTACCTCTTCTGCACCTTTTCAGACACTGACCTTTGTTCCTGAGATGTCAAGGTATCTCTATGTCATCATGAGCCTGTTCTCCCAGCCTCTCAGAGTTCTACCATCGAATGAACACAAGCAGTGCCAAAAGTGATAAGACCTGGAAATTGCTGAGTGCCACCGATCCTTCTGTCAACACGGCTGACCTGGAATCTCCTTTGGCATAAAAGACCTCAATCACCTTCCTTCATCTGTGCGGAGGAGGAGCACACCTAGGCCAACTGTTCATCAGCTGCTCTCCAAAGCTGGTTCTCAGGTGGGAAATGAGTGCTGATGCTGCCTCTCTCAACTATCACAAACTGTCTGAACTCAGCATCTTGGTTGTCCCAAGTTGTTGCAAACCACACAAGGAGGAAGTGCTAGGGAGAATGGAAACCCAAATGGGGCAAACTCTGACTTGTCAGCTTCTTCAATAATCCCTATTATGAGTCAAAGAAGCTAGCTTGAACTCCCATGCATAGCAGGGATTTAATTCTGTCAAGTCACAATGAACACCTCAGTGTCACCTGGATTGTACTTCAGAGACCAGTGAATGAGTCAGTACAGAAAGGTGACCATCAAGTGATAGCTCAGACATGTCTTTCTTATTATTGAGAGTCAGAAATGATCAGAATAGTTTTGTCTGTTTCATGAGCAAAGACACTTGGTATTGATAGTTATTGCTTAGAAGTTAGTGATGAAGATTGTCTGGTAAAACACAAGCTAAGTTTTCATCTCTGTGAGCACCCATATTGTATTGAACATGACACCTCAGTCCTGAGCATGTGCCTGCCACACAAGGGGCACCTGTGGTCCCTTCTCACTAAGATGACCACATCAAGTGTTTCTCTCTTTCCATGCACAAACCATGTAATAACATAGAATCAATTCCTCCAGCCCTTGGGATATGGGTTCACCAGCGAAATCCTTCACACGTGGGAACTGGAAGAAAAGATTACAAGGCCTCTAAGGTGATGTTTTAGAATCTTTGCAACATACACCCAAATGTCTTAAAACAGTGGCTCTAGGGGAAGCCAGGACAATGTAAGAAATCTGATGACCAAAAGACCACCAAATTCTAGGGAAACTTGTGTGGAGAGCGAGCTCTGATTAGCCCGAGGTCAGAATGCAAATGAAGAAGTGCTCAGGTTGCTCGAGCCTCAGCCACCTTCTAACATGACCACATGAGACTCCAAGTAAGAGTTCCCCAGCTGAGCCACCAACCCAAGAAACACGAGTAACACAACACACTATCTTATTGTCACTACACTTACAATACTTTATCAACAGCAATGTTGGGTAGCTGGAACAATTTTCTCCTTCTATATTTATTAAGTACACAGGTGGGTAAAAAAAAAATAGGCCACTTATTTAAAAAGGATCACTATGCACAAGTAATGAAATCCATCAAATACATTATGTAGAGGATGTCAGCGGCAGTAAAGACCATTGGGAAACTGGGTAACTCTGTGAATAATTGTGATAATTGTGGCCAAGAGGAAATCTGCTATGGAGAAAGTAACTCTTTTTTTTTGAGAGTGGAATTTTCCAAACTCACCAACCATCTCAACAGTATTTATTAGCTGATTGCTCAGAGTTCTGCTCTCCTTCTCAGCAAAACTCATGACTATTTCAGCCATCATTCTAGGTGCAAAGAGGACAAAACATATCAAACCAAGGAAAAGCATCAATAAGCAAAGAAAATAGGTTTCGTGGAGCCCGATCTGATCATTTATTTTGTACAACAGACTGTGGTGCAGGTAACACTGTAAAACAACCAAATATAGCCAGAGATAAGTGTGGGCGGGAGTGGAAAATAGAGGCTAACTGCCGGGCACAGGCAGCTGTGACATCATAACAGCCCCCATGATTGCGCTGATATGGCCATTCCTTTATTATGACAAGCTTAATTATGACACGGTCCATATCTGTCATGTCTTTGATGGTTGTAAATAAGTCTGAGTAATTCCACTGTCATTCTTACCAGAGACACAATAGTTTTAGCCTTTGGGGGTAGGGAAGAAAATAAATGCTGAGAGGAGGGGTTTAATCCTTGTGCCTTTCTGAGGTGAAACAAAATCAGGGCCTGCACCCCCATTTCCTGAGTATCATTTTTTGTTTTTTTATGACTGAGCAGGTCTTCCAGGTACTCAAAGCCTTACCCCCTCACAGAATATTTTCCACTCTGTCTCAGTCTGAACCCACAAAGCCCCTTGCCCATACTCAAAGAGGAGTTCCATCTCTTACCAGAGTACAAGACTGTTCAGAACCAACTGAATGATATATTGATGCATTTTAACCAACTTTACAAACAACTTAATAACACAGTTCAAAACAAACAAAAAATATGGTTGACAGTATGGATCCAGTTAGGCAGAACATCTACAAACCCTCCATCCTCTGTCTTGGGTGCAGACAGAGTCCAGGGCTCATCAGGGTCATCATTGCTGTGAGCAGGGTAGGGAGGAAGATATCTTGTACAGGATGGGGATTAGGGAAAACAACCAGGCCCTATGAAGAGGTGATACTGAGATCTAACGTAAACACACACGGACCACTTTCTTGGTTTCTTTTGATTCTGCTGTTAATGAAATCAATTCAAAATACTTTATTGTGTGGCAAGGGAACAAAGAGTTCATTTTTTTATATAAGTACTTTATTTTTTTTCTTCAAGTTACATCTCAGTCACAAACCCTTCCCTATTCCCCCTTCCTGTCCCACCCTTCCACCCTCTTCCCCCACAACAGCTTCCCTTTTCAATCCAACAAATGGTTCTTTCTCTTATAACAGTAAATTCTATACAAAAGAGCAGAATGAAATATGCCACATTTATGAGAGTTAAATGGCCCAGTATACCTTCCCAATGTCCAGTTCATACATATTTGGCCCCTGACTTTAACCTTCTAACCATCTCCATGAGTTTAAAGTTCTATAACTGACTTAGCTTTCATACTAACTTGCATCACTATTATAACCATCTTCTTAGATCTAGAATGCCCTCTTGATTCCTAAACAACTCAAAATTTAGCTATGAGACTCAAGCTGTCTATTCTTCAACCACCTCAGAGAGCTGAGAAGGATAAATATATCTGATTATATAGGAAGTGCAGGGCCTGCAGCTTCCAATACTAAGAAATGACAAACCAGTGACTGCCTGGACAGTTCCCATTTTCTCTCCATACATTCCAGCATCAGTCTTCAGCCTTTTGGTCCTGTTTCTCTGACAGACATTTATTGTAGAGCAGGAATTATGAAGGACTAACCTACCCTGTCTTGGCAGAGCTAGGCTGTCGACTTCCCTGCTACCAAGTTTTGTCCTTTTTGGACAGCAGTCTGTCTGCAGTTGAAGCAAGGAGTTTTTACATGCCAAGAGATAGGCTTGCCACTAATTCAACCATCTCACACTGGAGATTCTTCGATGCTTATCTTCTACTTGGAGTAGAATAGGGGGTGCTGTCAGGAGCTGATATGTCACAATATCAAAAAAAATCTTAATTTAAGACCACATCTTTGAATGCCATATTCTGCAGATCTCTTGGGGTTTTTGAAGATGCCCTATCTATCTCTTGTATTTAGATAAGCAAATGTTGCTTGTCTCTTAACAACTTGATTACTGAGTAGCTTAGAGAATATCTGTGATAGACTGTCATAGTAGCTAACAAGGTGACATGCATGCATGACTAGGAGTTTGTTTTTCTTAACTATCCTAAACAGTTTAAGATGGTTGGTATCAAGAGGCCAGAGCTTCACATTTCATTTTTAAGTATCTCTAGGTACGATACCATTAGGAAGTGTTACCTTTAATTTTGTATCAATATACAAAGATCTATTCAAATGTGGTTAAATATACTCTTAATTTTGTATCAATATACAAAGATCAATGCCTATGTGGCCCAATACAATCTTAATATTGCGTCCATATACAAGGGTAAATACCATTGTGGCCAACTATAATCTTAATTTTGTATCAATATGCAAATATCAATACCGACGTAGTCCAATACAATCTTATTTTTGCACAATAAACAATGGTCAATACCACTTTAGCCAAATATACTACTAATTTTGTATCAATATACAAAGGTATAAGGGCATATTCAATTATCTGACCCTTCTTCTTGGTCCTTCCTGTGCTATGTCTATGTCTTAATTTTTCTCACGTCCGTGCATTCCTACATAGGAGATAAAGAAGGATACAGAAAAGGGAAAGAAGGAATAACCTGGGTCTAACCTCCAAAACCCATTAAATAGGACCATTTAACAACTTGTAATCTCTTCCCCTAAATAACAGAGTTTTCAGTTGTCCTTCAAATAACCAAAAGGGGGGGGGCAGAGAAACACCCTCCCCACCCTCTGGGTATGGGACATCGCTCTCTTAAAATGACTTCCTGCTGATTTGGGTCATAGTAAACCTGTTTGGGGCCCGAACCAAAATGGAAAAATGGTTAAAAATGTTAGTACAATCCTTTTATGTTCAGTCCTTCTGTTCTCAGCTGTTTAGATGCCCTAAGGAGTTTGTAGGCAGAAGCTGAAATTCCAGGCTTTACTGAGGTTCTGGCTGGGGCATTGTGTAGAGCTGAACGGTCTTAGCTATATTGAGTTGTTGTGGTTGTAGGCTTTTGATGGAGACAGCTATTGAGGGAGTCTGTCAGGCTGAATCATCTGGGTCACTCGTCTTCTTTTGGTGTCTGATTCTGATTTCTGCTGAGGTTTCCGTTGTCCAGTTGTCCCTGGGTTCCTTGAATGGATGCTTTGATTCTCCTGGAAAGAGAAGAACAGAGCCCTGCCCTAATCCTCACTCAGGGACAATCACCCTCTTTTTTTGGGGGGGGGGTAGGTAATATTTCTCCTGAAGCAAATTTGGTTTTTTGACAATATATAAAGTGTTATCTTTCAATCTGGTTTAAAGAAGAAATTATTTTGTTATTTTGGAGCTAAACCAGCTTTAGTGTATATATTTTGAGATCTCAAAGGACAATTTGTTTGTATTGAGTGGGCCTTTTGTAAGTAGCTTTTAAACTTAGGTCCTTCCAAATCCTATGTGTATGTCTCTGCATTCTAATTATTGGGATCAGAGACCTGTGGTTCCCATCTGAAGGGATTAAAGATGTGTTCCACCAGTCCTGGATCGAAGTTTTTCTCTATTTAGAGTTTGTTTTGTATCAAGCTGACCTTGAGCTCTGAGATCTGCCTGTTTCTGTCTCTAATGTGTTGGGGTTAAGGGTGTACTCTTCTTGAATGATGGGATTAAGGGTGTGTACCCTCACCACCCTGTTCCGTGTAACTCTAGAATTTATAAGTCCACTAACTCTATGGTGCTCCTCCCGTCTCTGCTGAAGTTAAAGGCATGGGTTAACACCACATTTCTCCTGTATTTTACCTTAGCTCTACGTTTTTTTCGACACTTGGAGGTTTATAAAACCAGGTTGCACGGCTGTATCCTTTAGTTTATTTACAGTGTTTTAACGTTGTTACCTGCTTTTTTTTAATTAATAAATTTGATTGTCCTCTTTTCCAGCTTCCCAGCCCCACCCTCCCATGCTCTACCCCCTGACCCTTCCGTCTTGATCCTCTGGGGTGGAGTGTCCCTGCATAACAGTCTCTCACCACAGATCAGGAGTCATATGAGGGCCAAGAGCCTCTTCATACACCGGGGGCCTACGAGGCAGTACTGCCAGTGAAAGGTGTCTCCTTGCTATGGAGGGAAAACTAAAAAAAAAAGACCAACAGACACACAAACCCACAAAAACAAAGAACAACAACAAAAAAAGAGAGGAAAAAGAAAAATAAAAAAAAGGAAAAGGAAAAAGAAAAAGAAATGAAAAAAAAGTTTATGTCCATGTTCCTTTTGGTGAGTTGGTTGTAGTACAGATATCCTGTACGATATAGCTAAAATCCTACTATAAGTGAATAGATGCCGTGTGCATCCTTCTGAGTCTGGGTTAGCTCACTCAGAATGAGTTTCTCTAGATCCATCCATTTGGTTGCAAATTGCATGATTTCATTGTTTCTTATAGCTGAGTAATATTCCATTGTATAGATTGTACCACAGTTTTTTACTCCATTCTTCATTTGAGGGACATCTGGGTTGTTTCCAGTTTCTAGCTATTACAAATAAGGCTGCTAAGAACATAGATGAGGAGACTTCCCTATGTCTCTGTGAGGTGTTCTTTGGGTGTATACCCAGAAGTGGTATGGCTGGGTCCTGAGGCAAAGTTATTCCAAGGTTTCTAAGATATCTCCAGACAGACCTCCATAGTGGTTGCACAAGCCTGCACTCCCACCAGCAATGGAGTAGGGTTCCCCTTTCTCCACACCCTCGCCAGCATGTGCTGTCATTTGAGTTCTTTATCTTAGCCATTCTGACAGGTGTGAGATGGAATCTCAGGGTCGTCTTGAGTTGCATTTCTCTGATGATTAAGGATGTTGAACATTTCTTCAGGTGACTCCTGGCCATTAGGGATTCCTCCTTTGTGAATTCTCTATTTAGCTCCATCTCCCATTTTTTGATTGGATTATTTGGTTTCTTGGCATTTAGTTTCTTGAGTTCTTTTTAGATTTTAGATAATAGCCCTCTATCAGATGTGGGGTTGGTGAAGATTTTCTCCCAGTCTGTTGGTTGCCGTTTTGTTCTAATGACTGTGTCTTTTGCCTTACAGAAGCTTTTCAGTTTCATGAGGTCCCATTTATTGATTGTTGATCTCAGGTCCTGAGCTGTTGGTGTTCTGTTCGGGAAGTTGTCATCTGTGCCAATGAGTTCTAGGGTTTCTCCTACTTTTTCTTCTAGTATCTTTAGTGTGGCCGGCCTTATGTTAAGGTCTTTGATCCACTTGGAATTAAGTTTTGTACAAGGTGATAGGTATGGGTCTAATTTCATTCTTTTGCAAGTAGACATCCAGTTGGACCAGCACCATTTGTTGAAGCTGTTGTCCTTCTTCCATTGTGCAGTTTTGGCTTCTTTGTCAAAGATTAGTTGGCCATAGGTGTGTGGGTCCATGTTTGGGTCTTCAATTCGATTCCATTGATCCACTGGTCTGTTTCTATACCAGTACCATGCTGTTTTAATTATTATTGCTCTGTAGTACAGCTTGAAATCTGGGATGGTGATAACACCAGATGCTTTTTTATTGTACAGGATTGATTTAGCTATTCTGGGCTTTTTGTTGTTCCATATGAAGTTGAGACTAGCTTTTTCCAGGTCTATAAAGAATTGTGTTGGTATTTTGATAGGAATTGCATTGAATCTATATATTGCTTTTGGTAGAATAGCCATTTTTATTATGTTGATCCTACCTATCCATGAGCATGGGAGATCTTTCCATCTTCTAAAGGCCTCTTCCATTTCTTTCTTCAGGGGCTTGAAGTTCTTGTTGTATAGGTCCTTTACTTGCTTGCTTAGAGTTACCCCCAGGTATTTTATATTGTTTGTGGCTATTGTGAAGGGGGTTGTTTCCCTTATTTCTTTTTCGGTACATTTGTTTGTTGTATAAAGAAGGGCTTCTGATTGTTTTTTTTTTTTTTTTGAGTTAATTTTGTATCCAGCCACCTTGCTGAAGTTGTTTATCAGCTGTAAGAGTTCTTTGGTGGAGTTTTTTGGGGCGCTTATGTATACTAACATATCATCTGCGAATAGGGATAATTTGACTTCTTCATTTCCAATGTTTATCCCTTTGATTTCCTTTAGTTGTCTTATTGCTCTAGCAAGAACTTCAAGTACTATATTGAAGAGATATGGTGAAAGTGGACATCCTTGCCTTGTCCCTGAGTTTAGAGGAAATGCTCCAAGCTTCTCTCCATTTAATTTGATGTTGGCCACTGGCTTGCTGTATATTGCCTTTATTATTTCTAGGTACGGTCCTTGTATGCCCGTTCTCTCCAGAACTTTTAGCATGAAGGGGTGTTGGATTTTGTCAAATGCTTTTTCTGCATCTAGCAAGATTATCATGTGGGTTTTTTTTCTTTCATCTTGTTTATATGGTGAATTACATTGATAGACTTTCGTATATTGAACCATCCCTGCATCCCTGGGATGAAGCCTACTTGATCATGATGTATGATATTTTTGATGTGTTCTTGAATTCGGTTTGCTAGTATTTTATTAAGTATCTTTGCATCTATGTTCATGAGGGAGATTGGTCTGAAGTTCTCTTTCTTTGTTGGGTCTTTGTGTGGTTTAGGAATCAGAATGACAGTGGCCTCATAGAATGAGTTTGGCAGTGATCTTTCTGTTTCTATGTGGTGGAAGAGTTTGAAGAGTAATGGTGTTAGTTCCTCTTTGAAGGTCCGGCAGAATTCCGTGCTAAAGCCATCTGGCCCTGGGCTTTTTTTGGTTGGGAGATTATTAATGACTGTTTCTATTTCCTTATGGGTTATTGGGCTCTTTAAGCTGTTAATCTGATTTTGATTTAGTTTTGGTAGGTGGAATTTATCGAGGAAATTTTCCATTTCACTTAGGTTTTCAAATTTGGTGGAGTATAGATTTTTAAAGTAGGACCCGAATATTTTCTGGATCTCCTCAATGTCTGTTGTTATTTCTCACTTTTCATTTCTGATTTTGTTGATTTGGGTTCTTTCTCTTTGCCTTTTAGTTAATTTGGCTAAGGGTCTGTCTATTTTGTTGATTTTCTCGAAGAACCAACTCTTGGTTTCATTGATTCTTTGTATAGTTCTTTTTGATTCTAAGTTGTTGATTTCAGCCCTAAGTTTGATGATTTCCTGCCTTCTGCTCCTCTTGGGCGTGTTTGCTTCTTTTTTTCCAATTCACCCAGCTTAGCTGTTAATTCACTAATATGAGCTGTCACAATTTTCTTTTTGAATGCACTTAGTGCTATGAACTTTTCTCGTAGCACAGCTTTCATTGTATCCCATAGGTTTGGGTATGTTGTGTCTTCATTGTCGTTGAATTTTAAGAAGTCTTTGATTTCCTACTTTATTTCTTCCCTGAGCCAGTGGTCATCCAGTAAGGAGCTGTTCAATTTCCATGTGTGTGTAGGCTTTCTGTTGATTCTTTTGCTGTTGAAGACCAGCTTTATTCCGTGGTGGTCTGATAAGACACAAGGTGTTATTTCAAATTTCTTGTATCTATTGAGACTATCTTTGTGTCCAACTATGTGGTCGATTTTGGAGAAGGTTCCGTGGGGTGCTGAGAAAAAAATGTATTCCTTTGTGTTTGGGTGAAACGTTCTGTAGATATCTGTTAGGTCCATTTGTTTCATGATCTCTGTTAGACTCAATATTTCTCTGTTTGGCCTCAGTCTTGATGTTCTTTCCATTGTTGTGAGTGGGGTGTTGAAGTCTCCCACTACTAATGTGTTGTGATCGATGTGCGATTTAAGTTTTAGAAGTGTTTCTTTTACAAAAGTAGGTGCCTTTGTATTTGGGGCATAGATGTTCAGTATTGAGATTTCCTCTTGATGAATATTCCCTTTAATGAGTATATAATGCCCTTCTTTGTCTTTTTTCATTAACTTCAGTTGGAAGTCTGTTTTTCTGATATTAGGATGGCTACTCCAGCTTGCTTCCTGGGTCCATTTGCTTGGAAAACCTTTTCCCAGCCCTTTACTCTGAGGTAGTGTCTATCTTTGGTAGTTAGATGTGTTTCTTGTATGCAGCAAAAGGACGGGTCTTGCTTGTGGATCCACTCTGTAAACCTGTGTCTTTTTATTGGGGAGTTGAGACCATTGATGTTGATGGATATTAGTGACCTGGGGTTGTTGTTTCCCATTAGTTTGGTATAGGTGATGGTCCTGTGCCTCTTTTGGTTTAGTTGCTGAGGGGTTTTCTATTCCCTTTGTTTTCTTGGGTGAAGTTTTCTTCTCTGGGATGGAATTTTCCTTCTAGGATTTTCTGTAGGGCTGGGTTTGTGGATAGATATTGTTTAAATTTGGTTTTGTCATGGAATATCTTGTTTTCTCCATCTATGTTGATAGAGAGTTTTGCTGGGTATAGTAGTCTGGCTGGGCACCTATGATCTCTCAGAACTTGTAGGATATCTTTCCAGGCCCTTCTAGCTTTTAAAGTTTCTGAGGAGAAGTCAGGTGTAATTCTGATGAGTCTGCCATTGTATGTGACTTGACCTTTTTCTCTTACAGCTTTTAATATTCTTTCTTTGTACTGTACATTTGGTGCTTCAATTATTATGTGGCGAGAGGAGTTTCTTTTCTGATCTAATCTGTTCGGTGTTCTGTAAGCCTCTTGGATTTTTATTGGCATCTCTTTTTTCAGGTTTGGGAAGTTTTCTTCTATGACTTTGTTGAAGATATTTCCTGGACCTTGGAGTTGGGAGTCTTCTCTTTCCTCTATGCCTATGATTCTTAGGTTCCATCTTTTCATTGAGTCCTTGATTTCTTGGATGTTGTGTGAAACCGAGCTTTTAAATTATTATTTAACACTTATTTAACTCTTATTTATTTATTA
>CAJQZJ010004750.1:12009429-12023187 GCA_907164525.1 Lophiomys imhausi | reverse complement strand
ACTATAATTTCCATAAACATTTGTCTGAAATTAGCATAATAGTGATGTGGGTGGGGGAGATTAATGTAGAAGAAAAATATGAATCCTCTCAGTTATTAGTAGCAACAATAACAATTACTACCATTTCTTGAGCACTTACTTTATTCCAGAAGCTGTTCTCTTCTACATGGCTTCACTCATGAAATCCCAGGGCCACCTTGAGAGCTCTCTTATACGTGTCCTTACTTATTTCTGTGTTTACTTTTGCAGATGATGAAAACAAGGACTCAACTTGCAGTACTTGCAACTAGCAACTGGCAGGACATGAAGTTATTAAAAATAAGAATGTTACAGACCCACTCATCACCCACATAAATAAGAACAGGAGAGGCAGCTCCTGAGCTCACACTCTGAGATATTTGTCTGCACAGTCAGAGGCAGGAAGACCCCTGAAGTCCCGGCCTGGCCTCCTTCCTCAGTCAGAATGTCAGCACTTTAGATGACACCTGAACATCCTCAGCTCAGCCCCTCAGCCATACCCAGACTAGGAGTGTTCAGTGCCAAGAAGCCATTCTGCTGTGTTGAAAGTGGAGGAGGAGGATACTTTCCTATGAAACAAGTGCAAAGAGCAATCACATTTAGCCGGTTTATGCAAAACACAAAACAGCATCTGCCATCAGGGAGAATACAACACCGTGAGCCCTTTCAAGACTTTGGCATCTAAAAGTCAACGTATTTTAAAAGTTTGGACAGTCATGTGACTCCCAGCATGTGGTTCCCTATTCTTCCCTTCCTGTTGCTGGCCATCTACTCTCCTCTCATCTATTTGCCCAGATTGATAAAATTATGGGTGGATGATGGATTGATGGATAGATGATAGATAAGTCTATTGATCAATAGATAGGATGATAGATAACCTAGCAATCAATAGTTAGATAATATATATGTAGGTAATAGACAGGATTTTACATATTCTCAGTAATATAAAGACTTCTGAGAGATGACCTGAATATTAAAAGAGCTTTTTTAAACCAGGCATGGTGGCTCACACCTTTAATCCCAGCACTCGAAAGGCAGAGGCACACAGATCTCTGTGAGTTCAAGGCCAGCCTAGTCTATAGAGTGAGTTCCAGGACTACAAGCCAAGACTACACAGAAAACAAAAATAAAAACAAACAAACAAAAAAATCATTTTTAAAAACACATTAAAAAATAAATTCTTCGGCCAGACATGTTAGCACATGCCTATAAAACTCAACATCCAGGACCCCTTTTCAGGAATATTCTAAGTTCAAGGTCACTCTGATCTACATAACAAGTTCCTGGCCAGCCTCAAGTACATGGTAAAACCCCGACTCAAAACCCCAAAATTTTAGAAAGAAAGAAACAGAGAGAGAAAGAGAGAAACTTTTCTAATGACTTTCCTATTAGAGCAGTGATTCTCAACCTTCCTAATGCTGGAATCTTTTGATACAGTTCCTCATGTTGTGGTAACCTCCAACCATAAAACTATTTTATTTATTTATTTATTTTGGTTTTTCGAGACAGGGTTTCTCTGTGTATCCTTGGCTGTCCTGGACTCACTTTGTAGACCAGGCTGGCCTCGAACTCACAAAGATCCGCCTGCCTCTGCCTCCCAAGTGCTGGGATTAAAGGCGTGCGCCACCACCGCCCGGCTCATAAAACTATTTTAATTGTTACTTCATAACTGTAATTTTGCTACTATTATGAATCATGATGTAAATATCTGTGTTTTCTGGTGGTCTTGGTGACCCATGTGAAAGGGTGGTTTGACACCACCCCTCATGGATCACACCCCACAGATTGAGAACCACTGTAACCACTGTATTAGAGTGTGGGGTGTGTGTGTGTGTGTGTGTGTGTGTGTGTGTAAGCGTGTGCACGTATTCACACTTGAGTGCACATTGGCATGTAGATGTTGTTCTACTTATTCCATGGCGTACATGTGGATAACAAAGGACAACCTTTGGGTATTGGTCCTCACTTTTCCCCCTTGTTTGAGACAGGGTCTCTTCTTTCTCCCTGTGTACCCCATGTTACCTTAGTTAGCTCAAGTGCTTCTGGAGACTCCTGTCTCCACCTCCATTTCCCATAGATGTATGTTACAGACATTTGTGCTGCTGTGTCCTCATCCTTTTTGTGGGTGCTGGGGATCCAAACTGGAGTTTCCAGATTTGAGCAGTAAGCATTTTACCCACAGTGCCATCTCCCCAGCCCAGGAACTTCCTTTGTTTAAACACATAAATCTACCCTTACGGCTCAAACCGCCTTGGGACTTGTTTTCTTCTGTCATTCATTCCAGAGGACTACATCTGAGGCCACTACACCATGATCATCAACTCTTGGTCTTGCTTCCATTTCTAACTTCAAGGATTCATGACAGACGGACATAAAGGACAACTTAAGTCTTGCCCTACTGCCAGACTCAGGAGGCAGAGGCAGAAACACGTCCAGCAGTTAACAGCAGTGAGAATAGGTAAGATGCTGGCCAAAATTACAGGTAAATTGTATTAAGGGAGTCAGATTCCCTGGACCAGGAGTTATCATGATCGTGAGCCATCATGTGAATGCTGGGTCCTCTGCAACAGGATTGTGAGCTCTTAGCCACTTAAAAATTACAGGTAAGTGGACAAGATGGAGATCAGAAAAAGCCACTACGGTGACCTCTAAAGGAAGGTGGTCCAACTCCATGGGCTAAGAAGGAACCAAAGAACCTATCTAGAATGAAGTCTTCTACAAGCCAGGAATCCAGTTGTCTGGAGCAGAAGCAGAGAATAAGACCCCTGGACAGGGCACAGGGTAAAACGTGCTCACCCAACTCCTTGTCAGGTCACTGTTGTCACAGCCAAATGAGAAAGGCAAGGGATATGAAAACCTGAGGTGCTGAGAGTTTGAACGACATTGTGGTGCTAATCTAACTTAAGTGCAGGTGATACCCATTTTCCCTACAGCCGCCATGTCTTCCTGGCTACAGATATGTGTGGAGCCTAGTCTAGGAAGCTGCCCCGTGCAGAGCTATAGATCATCCCTTGGTATTTTGGGTTGGATCCTCCAAAAGCTTGTATGATGAATCTTCAACCTCCAGCTGATAGAATGCCTAGGACGTGGTGCAGCCTAAAGAGAATGAGTGAGTCAGTAGTGGGGAGGTCCTTTAAGAATGTTTTAGGCTTGCAGCCCTTTCTTCTTACCAGGTTATTTTTGCTTTATTGGACACCCCACCAGCACATGAGCAGCTTTGCTCTTCCTCCAGACTGTCTCTCCTCTCCACATGTCCACAGTGATAAGGCCAAATGACCACATGAGTAAAACCTACCGGAACTATGTTTGATTCTAAACAAATGTTTTCTTTATAAGTTGACAACTATCAGGCAGTTTGTCAACTGAAAGATAGCATCTAGGTGTAGACTATCAAGTGATTTTTATTTCTTTCAGTGCATGTCCATAGTTTCATTTTCTAACAAACATAATTCCGAGGTTACCAGGAAAAAGAAGCTAAAAACTTGCTCAAGGAAGATCAAAAGCTGAAAGTTGGTCAATGAATAACATTTGTTTGTCTTAGGAGCAGAAAGTCCTATGTGGCCAGAAGGCAGTGTGGGGGTCTAGCCATAGCCCATGCTGGCTCCTGGCTACTCAACTCCAAGTCTATTGCTGTCTTTTCCCAACTTTTCCTTATTAGATGCACAGGAGGAGTGGGGGAACAGGTAGAGAAGTGGGGTTCCACCACCAGGGCTGATCTGACACAGCACCACCCCCTTCTTTTCTTAATGAAATCTAGCCACTGTTGTTCTACCCCAGCTTATCACTTCCTCCTTGTCTGCAGCTCTCATGACAGGACCATTTTCAGGTACATTTACCTTCAGATTTCAGAAGAAATGCTGACACCCACCACCAGAAAGCTGGTGTGAGGCTCTTCCAGAAACAGACATGAGCTCAGAGTCCATCAAACAACACTTAAAACCTCTGCTCCATCACGTACAGTGTGAGCTGAAACAAAACTGTAGTAGGTCCTCAGTTTCCCTGCTTGTAGAATGGATGGTTCAGGAGGGTTGTTGGTGTAGCACTTTATGGTGTTATCTTCTCTGTTGCTGTTAGCAACAAGAATGACTTTAGATGGTACCACCACCAATTATGTTTCTATACAGTTCCTGGTCCTGTCACTCCTGGACATTTGGCAACTTGCTACAAACATGCAGTGACAATGGACTTCGGTATATTATTGAAGTGGCATTCTCTAACTGCAGGGGCCAAAGAGCTCCTCGCTATCGCAAACCTCCCTTCGGGCCAGGGCTTTAAGTGTCACTTACAGCAGTTTGGAAGTGATCTGCTTGCTCACCCTTCCAGCAGAGGATGTCATGATTGGTTAATGGAAAGTGACAAGAGGGATAGAATGAGTACGAGGGGGAAGGTTTGGGAAGGAAAAAGTAGAGCCTTGTTCTTTCAGGGGATGTAGAGCGGTAAGCACACCGTGTTAGATCGTGCGCTTCAAATAACGGACTAATTAAGAACCTTCATCCATTGTTGTGGGGTTTCTTCTTCCATATCTCATTTTTGTTGTCCTTTCAAAGATGTATTTTCAAATTAGCTTCAAGTTCTCTGAATAAGTGCTAAAGGGAAAGAGAAAGAAACCTTGCCTATCACAGAAGCAACAACCAACACACAACAGAAAATACATGGAGAGCTGGGGGAGAAGTTTTATGTCATAGTAGGAACTTCTTGAATAATGGAATTTAATAGCATATAATAAACTGTGAACCAGGAGAACTCTGATTCATTCCCACTAATTGTTCTAGCTGATGAAATGAAGGCAAAGTTTATCACGCCAACATGCTGTTAAGACCATGAAACACTGCAGGGGATAGACAATAGTCCCCAGCTGCCTCCCTCCTCGCTCCCAGAGGACACTTGGTCCTTGCCCTCTGAAACACCCGGCTGTGCCTCCAACTTTCAATGACAACCCCAGTTCTAGGACTTTAAAGTCACAGAAATGTAATTTTTTGCAATCAACAAACTATTGTATTCTGCAGAGAACAGAGGGGCGACTAGACACAAAGCCACCAATTAGGTTATAAAGAATAATAACTAATATGCTTTCATGGCGATGCCAAAAAGTACGAAAACCTATAATAAATTTAATTGGGCACACGATCATAAGCACTGTTTTCTACCTACAAACTTTTGCTATATTAATCTAGACTCCAAATAGAGAAACACATTTTTATCATCGTGATTGAAAAGTATGCTTTTTCACTGCATTCTAATTTGGATCATTTTACCAATGTCAAAAAAAAAGGAAGGTATAATTAGGAAAAAGAAATTACTTTCTCTGTTGTTAGTCATTGGTCATGTCTAAGTGTTAAAATGAATGAAGGAATTAAAGCAATTATCTGGATAATGCCCCCCTAAGGTTAGAGGTTTCTGATAAAGACACATTGTCTTTGCCTAAATTAGTAAGATAATAATCTTAGTTTTCTGCTTTATTTTCTGTCTATAGGTGAAGAGTCCTTTGTATTCACTTTCAAGAGTTTTCCAGTTTTTCTGACAATTAAAGAGTATGTTGTTTGTATGCACATAAATCTCATGAATGTCAAAATAGCTAAAATTCTAGAGAGCATTTTGCAGACTAGCTATTGAGATTAGTGAGCAAAAACAGGTGAAATATTCCCTTCCCTTTCCCCAAAATAAGGCCAAGAAACTTTGACGGCACCACTAGGGAACTGAGATGGAGTGAGCAGCTTCTGTAAATGGCGAATCTAGCAGGAAAATTAGCACTGGGCCTGACTGTGGGCAGCTAATAGAGAGAACATGGCGAAAAGAGATTAAGGTTCAAATTAAGGTCAGAAAAGAGACTGATGGAGGAAAGCTGCCGTGTTCTGTCGCATGGCGGCTTCAGTGAGACAGTTCCCCCTGAATCAGGCTCAGGGTGAAAAATTACACTGTTGGGGTTAATAAAGAGGCCGGGCGTTTGTTTGGACTGAGACTTCAATTAAAATGTTATTTGGGGCAGCCAGAGCTAATGTCGTGCTTAGAGGTAGACTGAAGTGCCTTTTGAGAAGATGAAAAGAAAGAAAAGAGAGAGAGAGAAAGAAAAAGAAGAATTAAAAAGAGAGAGACCACCTAATCTGTCAAAGGCCTGAATAACTGGCAGGAAGAATTGTGCTTGCTGGAGCTGAGCCCAGCTCAGCGGCGAGCATTCTTAAGGGTTCTGTGACATCATCCGAGGCAGCTGAGGGCCTGTGAGGTTTTGATTGTAGTTCTGGGTGAGGAGACTACTGTTCAGCTGAGCCTTCTTTGAGACAAAGGGAAAAATCTGGTTGATGTAATATGCCAAGTTTTTCTTTTTAATGCCACAAAAGGGTTGGGGCCAAGAATTCTGGGTCTCAATCTCATGTCCCCACCCAGAGACAAAAATTGATGAATATATAGTTAATTGAATTTTTCAGCCTATACCAATTTGCACACAGACAAAACAAAACAAATAAACAAAAACAAGAGGGTGGGGGCAAATCTCCCCTAAAGACTTCCTTCCCTCAGTATTCATCCCACATCTCAAAAAGATCTCTAGGCATGTTTACACTGGCCAACGCTGGGCACTGCGGTTAACAAACTGTGCCTGATTCCCTTGCTTTGATGCAGCATATATTTCAAAGGACAGGAAGCATTTAATAAGTTTTAAAACTGTGTGGCTGGGGCTGGAAAGACGTCTCAGTCCACAAAGTTGCTTCGACCCTAACATGAGGACCAACACTTGATCTCCAGACCCATGTAAAAACCCAGGTGTGCTTATAGCCCCAACATTGGACAGGCAGGAACACATGGGTCCTTGGGGTTCATTGGACAGCCATCCCACACTTATTTGGTGGGTTCTTGGCCAGTGAGATATCCCATCTCAAAAGCCAAGGAAGACAGCACCTAAGAAAGGAGATGCAAGGTTAGCCTTTGGACTGTGACACATACTTGTACACATACATATGCATGTAAACACACACACACACACACACACACACACACACACACACAAACTAGGCATTGATAACATTACTAGCCAGAGGAAGAGACAGATTTCATACCATGTCAATTGTTTTCTTAGCTAACTGCATCAGCAGCCCCACAAAAACTTCATCCCAAGTGCCTACAGGCTGAGGAAGCCAAGTACAGGGCACAGAGTATATGACATTCTGTTGGGGTGCCATGGAGATTAGCAAATAGTCACACAGAGAAATGTGGGCTAACCAAAATAGTGTGGCTAAGAGCCAACATGAACTTGGGAGGGTGAACTTCCCCCGGCATTTCTTGTACATCTGAGTGACAGGCTATCTGAGTGACAAGCTATCTGACAGCTTAAGGTAAGGAAAGACCCTCCAGGCAGAGGAAAAAGTCATCATCTCACTGGGAGGTGACATGGAGGAACAACACAGCAGACATGTAGGGAAGAGCCCAGATGTTGTACCCCTGACCCTTTTTCTGTGTTTAGTTATTGTCACCAGCAGTAGAGAATGGATCCAGTTTGGCTTAATTCTCCTTCTTTCCAACTCTGCAATCTCAAAATATTTTGCTAATCAAAGATGTCTAATCTTCAGAATATCCTTTTGTGTGGGGGAGTAGACATGTGTGTATGGATGTATCTTCACACTGGGTCTTCCACATTACTTTTTGAAACCTGTCTCTCACTGAACCTGGAGTTGACTGGTTGGCCAGACAGACTGACTGGCCAGCAAGCCCCAGGGGTCTGCCTGTTGTCACCTCCCCCTCCCCTGCTCTAAGAGTGAAGGTGTGTGCAGTCATGCCCAGGGTTAATGTGGCCACTGGGGATCCAAACTGTCGCTCATGCTTCCTTGCACTTTACCTACTGAGTCTTTTAGCCCTTAATTCTTAGAGTATTCTTAAGAAGATAATAGTGGCTGACAAATATGAAGGGGTAGGAAGGATGTTAAGAACCAGCCACGGTAACAAGATACAAAATGGAAAAGGCTTTTCACACAGAATGCCAACCATGAGGTCATTGTACCCAGAGCAGGAAGCCAGCTAGCTGAGAGCTCATACAACCTTCATGGGTGCCACATCTGCACAAGTAGAGGCAAAATCTGCCAGGTCCAGATTGGCTTTGTTAGTCATTTAAAAACACAGATACAGATCACAGAAAATAAATCCCCCCCACCTCAAAAATGGTTGATCTCCGGTATAAATAGAAAAGCTGGTGAGAATGGCTATTCTTTCAGGCATAAACATTTCATTCACCAATCAGTCATGGTTTGGTTAGGAAGAAAGTGTACGATTCTCCCACTAGGCAGGTATGAATGTGACATCAGGGTTGACCACAGCTCACTGTGAAAATTCAGTTAATGTATGGTCTACACTGAACTAGATACAGTAAGGGAAACCAGTTTGAAATACACAGAATTATATATCTGGCTGATCCCTAATTGTAGCCTTTATCTCCTTCAGGCCTACTTCAGTCATGCAGATTCTTATTTGGCAAATGCTTGTGGGGCATTTCCTTCGATAGTAGCCTCTGTGGCAGGCAGGTCCTGGGAGCAATTGTACTCTTGGCATCCCCTGATCATCTTCTGCCCTTTTGCAGTGCCCAGCTTTGTGTATGTCCCTCACATCTGCACTGCCCTATGTTAGAACAGAGCTGTGGTCATTTCCTGCCCTATGGACTGAAATATAAGTTCCATGAGGCAATGATTTTGAGCTCTTGTGTGGCATCTCAGCAGCTAACCCACCATCAATCAAGAAAATATCCCCACAGACTTGCCTATGGGTCAATCTGATGGAGACAATTACTCAACTGAGTTTCTCTCTTTCAAAATGACTCGAATTGTGTTAGCTTGACAAAAACTAACCCAGAAGATGGCCTTTCTCACACAAATGAATTTTAAGTTGGACCTTGAAAAATGAAGAAGAATCTATCTACAGAAGGGATCAGGGGTTTATTAGCCATTATCTATGTTACTGTAATAAAATACCTGAGGTGGAACACCATATAAAGAAAGAGGTTCATTTAGCTCATGGTCTTAGAGACAACACATGCAAGCAAACTGCATGGCCTGGGCTCTGGTGAGGGATTTCTGGGAGCTTTCTCCCTCTCCTTATAAGACCATCAAGCCTCATTCATAGGAGCTCTACTAATTCACTCTCCACAGACAACTAATCACCAAAGTGAGGTTGAGTTTCATTCTCTTAATACTGTTGACATTTGAATTCAGAGTTTATAGGCTTGGGTGAGCTCAGGGGGGAGGGGTATATTTCAACCATAGCAGGGAGCTTTTCAAGAGAGGCCACACACATATAGTTATGTTCCAGGTATTGGAATAAAGAGAAAGTGGGGAAAGATGTGGGAATTCAAAGAGAAAAGAGCAAGGTTTCACAAATCCAGAACAGGAAACAGATTATATGAAAACTTAAGATCTATTGGAAATTTTAAATTCCTTCTAAGAGTCCTGACATGAGTCAGGACTGACATCAGTCATTAGGCATAACTGAATCCCCTAAACTATGGTTCTCAGGTAAACACTGAAGGCAAGAGAGTCAAAATGACCCTGCCTCTGGGTATAAAATGGCTGCAGTCATTCAGTAAGACAAGAAGAAAGAAGGAAAAACCTAGTCAGATTTATCAGAAGCATCCCAACAATAATGGGCTAACTGGAGATGCTCATAACAAGCCAAGGATTGACCTCTGCTAGCTGGTCGCATGGAGATATTAGAATTATGAAAGAAGCCACAGGAGAATTGTCTCACTGTTTCTTTCTTCTTAAACACCATCCCTGGGCTGGAAGGATGGCTTGGATGATAAAGTGCTTGCTATACAAGCATGAAGTTTGCTTCAGTCTATATCACCCACGTTAAAAAACAAACAAACAACAACAACAACAAAAAAAAAAAAACCCAGCATGGTGGTATGAGAATGTGCTTGAAACACTAGCACTAGGGAGACAGAGACAAGTGGGTCCACAAGGCTTACTGATGAGCCTGCCTATCCCAGTAGCCATACTTCAGGCCTACAATGGAGCTCCATTCTAAAAAACAAGGTAGAAGGCTCCTGAGGAATGATAGTTCCTTACCTCTGCCCTTGCCTGCACACACTTAAGGAAAATATATTAAGAAAACACACAAATTCAAGACAATGATCTAACTGAGAGAATGGTCATTTACAATGGCAAAATATCCTAGTTTCACTCTGTTGCATGACTAAAGCAACTTAGAGGAGGAGGAAAGGGTTTATCTGGCTACACTTCCAGGTCAGAGCCCATCACTGAGAGAAGTCAGAGCGCAAACTCGAGCAGGAACTTGAACTAGAAACCACAAAGGAGCACAGCTTGCTTGCTTGCTTGCCTGTTCAGGCTCACACTTGGCGAGCTTTCTTCTACATCACAGGACTACCTGCAAAAAGAAGGTGGTGCTCACAGGCTGAGCACTCATGCATCAGTTAGCAATCAGAACATCCTCCATAGACATGCTCGCAAGAATATCTTGATCTAGGTGATTCCTCAGCTAAGGCTCTCTTTTTAGAAGACACTGGGCTGTGTCAACTTGGCAATTGAGGCCAGCCAACTCACAAGGTTCCCACTTCCCTATCTTTTCTTCCATCTCTACCTCTCAGAGATCCCTTTACATAATGGATTCACTGGCAAAGCAAAATTTTAGTTCAAGCTGGGTATGATAGTACACACCTACAATCCCAACACTCAGGATGATAGGGTGAGTTTGGGAGTAACCTGGCCCATATGGTAAGTTTGAGGCAGCATTTGGTTTCCCAGTAAATTTTTTTCTTTGAAAAATTATTTTTGGTTCATTATAAAAATTAAAAATACCAGTATTGTGCTATCATATAAAAAGAGGAAAAGGACTCATGGAGACATTGAGGTAGATGTGGCTCCACATGAGTCATGGGCCTATGCACGAGCCAAGAGGACACACTAAAGAGCCAGAGAGTCTCTGTCACCTGCTACTTTGTCACAAAGACTGTACTCCAACTAAAGAATTAGAATACGGAGATCATGTTTGTTAACTTACAATGTAGTCTATAGGAGGATTTCATACAGATGTATGAAGACTGTAAAATTCTCAAATTAGTAGTAATTCAGAATTTGGGATCTCCTAGACAGGATGCCTAAGCTAAAAACTACATGTTTATTGGATCATAAAAGACATGCCTGCTAACAATTCCCAGTGGGTGTCTGAGGGAAATAAGTCACCAATGTGGAGTCAATACCCCTTGGGGAGAAAAATATCACTCATTGATAGAAATTGATTTTTCTTTTCCTTCAGAAATTCCCAAAGGGTAAACAATGATTTCTCTTCATAGCAAATACAACTAAATATGGTGATGTGAAGACTTACATTTTCCCTGTCATGAGCACAAAACTCAAAATGACTAGTATAATTGTAGATGCCTTCTGACCTGCGGAAATGCAGACTCCGGTTCCGTTTGTCTCAACCTTACTTAAGCAACTTCACAGTAGCAGGCTACAGAATCTCCAAGATAAGTCAATATGTGTTTCCAGATTTATGTGAAAGGACCAGTGTGTGTGAGACAATTTTGTTTTAAAGAAGTCAGAAATTCGTCTAAAAACTAGATCTTGGATCTCTTAACTGACACATTTAATAACAACTAATTTTTTTATGTTTTTCTTTTTTTTCTCCCTTACCCTTCCACCCCTACTTATATCATTAAATCATTCAAAAGTCCAAGCAACTTCAAGACTAGACACTCATGAACTTCTCAAAATCTTCATGAGCAAATCGACAATGAAACTGAATTTAAAATACTTTACATTCAGTTTGTTGGTTCAAACCAGTGATATTTACTTATTGATGAGGCTTCAGTAGGTTATAAATCATCTGTGTCATAGATTGTCTTTCTAGGCCAAATATGTGCTTGAACAAAAGTTTGCTTTTTACCCTGTTTGAAACTCAAAACTTGGATAAGAAAGGACAGACAGACAGCTGGGGACAGGGGAGGAGCAAATGTTATTCAATTCATGTTTGTTGAAATGGGGGCCACAAATTACTGGCAGAATTTCCACTGATTGACAACTCCCCTGGGCAGCTACGGATGAATCCAGCACCCAGATGACTGGGTTCTCTGAGGAGAGGGCAGTGGTGTGTGGGTGATGAGAGACTGAGACCAAACAGGAGGAAACTGGAAGCCAGAAGCATGCTAGTGCAATTCTATCCTTTGATGGGGATGGAAACTTACCAGTCACATTCTTGTATCATCGCTCTGCTGTATGAAGGAACAAACAGAAGTATAGTTCATTGATGTGTCACATGTAGTCATGACCTATAGGTTGGTCTTGGGAAACATCAAAACAAACCAGATTGATTTTACTCTTCTAATGGTACATATAAGCCTCATACCTAGGTTCACATTACACATCTACAGAAAAACAACACAAAACAAAACAAAAACCAAAATGTAAATTAAAACAAGCTCAACACTTGGGCCATCTCAATGGCCCACTGGGTAAAGGGCATGCCACTTGAGGGTGTGCTAACCTGTATTCCACTCCCAGGATTCATATGGTAGGAGAATGGATCCAAAATGATTATCACAAGTTGTCCTTTAAGCTACACTCAAGTGCACGCACACACACACACACACACACACACACACACACACACACACACACAGCCAAAAGGAAAAGGCAGCAATAACTGGATCACATCTAGCATCTGATTCTAACTGACCCGGAAGCAGAAGGGAACTCCAAGCTGTTCTGTTATTGTATAGGCAGCTGAGGTTTCCAAAAGTAAAATGTCCAGAAGTTATCACAGGGACTTCGCCCCAAGAAAAGAGTTCAGCGGTCATGACGGGCACGATTTCACCCATCCACAGATGGGTCTGTGGCAGGCTGAGGAGATGGGCCTCTTCATCACAGGCTCTGCTAAGTCTTTCCGCAGTGCAAGGCCTGAAGATAACAGCATGATGAAGCTGAGTGGGCCACAAAAGGAGACACAGTGACTCTGTGGCAGAGCAGTCATTTGCCTTGTGTTCTATCAAGAGCAGGCTCAGGACTCAGTGGTAAGCAGCTCAGAGCCTGGGACCATCCACATGTCTTTTCTCCTTTTCCTTTGTCTTGCTTTGCCTTGTCTTCTCCCAGTGCTCACATTTGGGTCAGAGTGGATGAATCTCAGTGCATGGGAATTAGTGTCCAGGCCCCTGGTGAGTATTATCCAGAGACATGGACTTTAGGAAGCAGGCTCCCTTCAAAACTTAGCTTCTCTGTCCATTTCTTGGTCTCTAGGGGGAGCAATGGCCTTTGTCTTTACAGTTGTGGGGACACTCAGGACTGAGAATGGCTCCTCAGTCCCAAGGCTGCCTGTCTGCAGAACACCTCTTGCCAGAGGATGGAGTGAGCACATGTAGCCCAGGCCCAGCTGCTCCAGATAAGAGGTGGCTGGTGTTAGCACGCAGGCTTCCTCTGCGCCTCAGAGGGCCTTCCTTTTCCAAACAGTCTCCCTTTAATGTTGGCCAGTGTTGTTTTTCCATTGACTCAACATCTAGCCTCTGGTGGTAAGCCAGTGGGGAAAGCTGGAGTGGGGGAAGGGACCGTGGGCCAGAGGGTGCCTAAGCTACAGAAAGAGGGACAGCCAGCCACATCACCAAACAGGCTGGGCACCTTGAAACCGAACTTTTAAATTATTATTTAACACTTATTTATTACTAAATTCACTTATAACAAACACCAACAATTTCTTAGCTATTAATCCTATAAATTCCTACAACCCCTTTAACCTATCCACTAAACCTATTGA
>CAJQZJ010004750.1:11971491-12009419 GCA_907164525.1 Lophiomys imhausi | reverse complement strand
TTCTGCCTCAGTCTTTAAAGCTGGCCACAGTTCCGTTCAGGCCACTGTTCGGACAGGTCAAACCCCTCTAGGCAAAAGCTGAGCCACAGGGTTTAGTCCTTGGCCTTTTGCTGTCTTGCCGAGGCTTTCTCTGCTCACCAGCTTCCTTCTGCCTCAGGGAGATCTGGCCATTGGTCTACCAGAACTTTCTCCAGCAGGACTCTCGGAGCTCTCTCATATCGGGGGCCCTTAGCACGCACGCGCCTCTCTGGCGTCATCCACTTGTCCTTAAATAGGATCACTCCTTGTTCCACCTGCTTCAGCTTAATTTGGGCTCTGCCCACTTAGCAGTTGAAAGCAATGCCAGGTCATAAAGTCTTTCCTTCTTTCACCTGGCTTCAACCTTGTTTTTCAGTCCAAAGAGACTCCCCTCATTTCACCTGACTTCATCCATAAGCTGATAAGCTAATTGCTCACAGCAGTTGATCTTCATGCCCCGAATTAAGAGACTGTATCAGAAACTTAGGTATTCACTAAATCTAACTTATATTAACCTATCAGCCCCTTCAGCACCTGCTTCGGAAAGACAGTGACTGAGTCTCAAAGCCATGCTTCCTCTAGATCGACTTTATGTCAGCAGTGGGCCCCCTCACCACTGTCCCCTTCACCTGACCTCACTTCAGCTTGGAAACCTCTAAGGGTGCATAACCTTTCATTAGAAGTGACACTGTGTTGTTTAAAATGACGAAAAAAGAAAAAAAAAAGGTTATTAAATCACATTGACTAAAGGAAAGAGCGTCTAGGAGAGCAGAGCTGAGGACACTGCTCAGGGGTAGAGTGTGGGCTTAGTGTAGGCCAAGCTTGGGATTCATGGCTGAGCAGAGCTGAGGACACTGCCCAGAGGTAGAGTGCGGGCTTAGTGTAGGCCAAGCCTGGGACTCATGGCTGAGCACCTCCTTCCTGAAAAGATAATTCTTGGAAAGAAAAGATGAAAGGAAGCCACTGAGATGAGGGAGAACTGAAAAGAAAATAGAAAAAGAAAAGAGGAAGAAAAGGAATTGTGACATGTGTGACATGGAACATTCTAGAAAAGACAAAAGCCAGTAGGGTCAGGGAAACAAAGGTGGAAATGGTAGGAGAGAAAAGAAATTGGGGTTCAAAAGAGAGAAGGAAGGAATGGAAGAGAAAAAGGGAGGGGCAGCTCCTATATTCAATCCAGAATGAGCTGCTCCCCCAGAAGCTGTTTCTGGAGCCCCAGCAGAGGGCAAAAGGTTGAGGGTGGACTATACACTTCTCAGGGACTGCTTTGCCCAGTGCTAGGTCAAAGGGCATCTTCAAAACCAAATCTCGATCAGAGCCAGCTAAATGTTTTGACTTGAGGGAGACACCGAAGATTAAAAAGCAAAACAGAGAGGTGTCGGGAAGAAAGGGACAGGAAAAGAAAGAAAGTTTAAGAAATGAAAGAACCCCATGGGGGACTCAAAGGGGACGCTAGACAACACTTCTGAGTCAGCTACAGTTGCCTAACATGCTGTAAAGATCGCCAATGACAAGTTGTCACGTTAGTTTAGTGAGACTGACACAGTACTTAGTCTCCTTTCTGCTCTAATCACTCCCTGCGCACTGCAGAAACACGCACCATGTTTAATAGGATTAACCTGCCCCCCCCTTCAGTTTTTACAGTTCTATTTTCAGCAAAATGGGGATCCATGGATCTTCAGTGTTCTGTGGTGCACAATGAACCCTGGCACACATGGCTTTTACCCTTGTACAGGCTTCACTTGAATCTGGAGAGAAAAATATATGCAGACAGTTTGTTCCTTTTTCTCCATTCAATCAGCATGTTGTGGAAATATCCACAGTTTAGGGGTGGAAATATTGGTGTTAGGATAATTAAGGAAAATCTGAGGGTATGAAAACAGAGTCTATTAAAACAAAACAGGAGATAGAGAGGTGGCCCAGTGGTTAAGGGCACTGTATGCTCTTACAGAGGAGCTGGGCTCCATTCTCAGCACCTATGTGGAGGCTCACAACCACCTGTAATTCCAGTTCCAGGGGATCAAATGCCTTCTTCTGACCTCCATACACACTAGGGACACAGATGGTGCACATACATACATGCAAGGAAAACACTCAAACACATAAACAAACAAACAAACAAACAGCTCCTGCAGACATTTCTATGATAGCCTGAGGGAAATTGTCTCATGTCTCATCACAGGATGGCCTGTATGCTGTGCAATAGTTTCCTACAGATTGACAGAAGGAAGCGCCTTAAACAATAAGGTAAATGACTAAAAATAGCTTTAGGAAGTCCCTGAAACTGACCGAATTGACCAGACCCGACCCTGCCAGGCCAAACTGAGAGTTCCTCTCAGTTGAGCTAAGTAAAGCTGCCAAGGCTGTGAGACTAGGCAGGCTGCCCATGAGAGACAAAAACCAGGTGAGCTGCCTGATTTAGCCAGGCGTCACTTGGAAAGAACACTATACAACCTGTTGAGCTGCCTGCAGGCTGTGCGATGTGTTCCGGGTGCCCTAGCTTTTGTGATCTGTCACCCATGCTGAGGTGGGCCTTGGTGATACAGCTGTCTCTGAGCTATTTCTGTTCCTGTCAGTAACCCCTCATCCATACCATTGTAAGTAGCCCCAAATAAAACTCACTGGTCCACCAAGTTGGACTTTGATGATATCTGTACTTTGGACTGCCATGGGATCCCTACCTGGGGTGTGTTTCATATCCCCATGAGAATTTTGGTCCCACAACACTGGGTTCCAATCCAAGCTCAAGGATTTACTGTCCTTTGGCCTTGCCCAAGTTGAGAGATCTCCTCCAGTCTCAACTGACTCGTTCATGCTATGGGAGTAGCCCTGTCTGTTGGGAGAATCACATGCAGCATACTTCATGTCCTCACTAAGATTCTTCTATTTTATTATGCTTCTGCAATCAGGGCACCCAAAACCATTGTGCAGTTTAGGGCCTTACATTTTTTCTTTTATTCCAAAGGCCCTATTTAAATGCTGTGTTTTTAGTAGGTCTTTTCTAATACTCTATGACATTCTATCTCCTTTTTAGAATGTTTTTTTAATGATGTGAATGCATGTGTGTCTGTGCGAGGTATGTGCATGTGAGTGCTAGCAGAGGCCAAAAGAGGGCATCATGTTCCCTGGACCTAGAGTTACTGAGAGGTGTGAACCACCCAAGATGGGTGCTAAAGACAAACTTGCTCTTTCAGAAGAGAGCCAAGTGTTCCTAGTCATTAAGCCACCTCACCAGCTCACCCACAATATTTTCAGTGGAAAAACAGAGACGTGTTTGGTACCAAATCGGTAGCTCAGAGAGAACACTCCCTGCAGATGCAGCAGGCGCTGCCATGGCCCAGCATCATCTGCCTGTTGCGTCTTCGCTATTTTCATGCAAAGGTCATGTTCGAACATGAGAAAATGAGGTCTTCATGCTTCTCATCCAGACTGTGCAGAGCAGAGCTGCTAACTGAAGCCTCAGAAAGCTGACCAAATCAAACATAACTAATCACTGCTCGTGTTGGGTCAGCACCAGAATTGTCAATGCACTGCTCTTGACTGGGCTGCCAAATGCCAGGCTTGCAAGTCTTAGCAGCAGTGCTGCCCTGGAATCAAGAAAATAATTCCTTTGTCTGAGTCCACATGGAGTTTCACTCCTACTGGAACCTTTGGAACCACCCCAGACTTAATCCCTAAGGAGAGATAAGAGGAGGTATCCAGTGTCCAGTGTTTGGGAGAGAGAAGCTACTGGCCGTACTGGGGTCTGGAGTAATGAGGGGTCATCCCTGGGTCTTAGGGAAGGAGCAAAGAGGAAACTAATGTGCAGGGTCTGGGGGACAAGAATCACACACAACATACCTAAGGGGTTACTGATAGAGCAGAGGTCATAGCACCCCCTCCCTCCAAACACACACAGCACACACAAAGAAAGAACGGGATGTCTGTCCTCGATGGGCGATGGCTACAAGGTGTTGGTCCAAATCCCTTCACAGCCAACCTGGGATTATCAAGGGAGCTGCTTCAAAAGTCTAGGCTAGAGGAAGCCAAGAAACATTGGCCTTCACCAGACTAGAACCGAGGCCAAATGTAGTCTCCTGCCTCAGGCATCACCTTTGCTCTTGCCCTGGCCCTTAACCAACACTTCATCCCTGGTCAGTCTTGAGGAGTGTCAGGGCTGGAACTGAGTTACATGCCCACCCAGGTTTCCTGCA
Source organism: Lophiomys imhausi (assembly GCA_907164525.1). NCBI lineage: Eukaryota > Metazoa > Chordata > Mammalia > Rodentia > Muridae > Lophiomys > Lophiomys imhausi. Next base: position 12,005,208 of record CAJQZJ010004750.1, on the reverse strand, counting down.
TCCCCTGGTTCCTTCCATACTCTTTCCTCTCTCAGCTCCTCTTTCTCATTCTCTCTCCTGGTACTCCAGCTATATGCAACCCATCTGGCCCACTCACACTCCACAGGCACCTCACACCCCCACACTCCCCCCACACACCTGTGCTCTCTCAGCTCCACCCACACCCTTAAAATGTTCCCCTTTCTGTCACCCACCCATAGCTCTCTCTCTCTCTCTCTCTCTCTCTCTCCCCCCTGCCAGAAGTCCCCCACACACACTCTTTTTCTGCACCCACATCCACAAGTAAAACTTACAAAAAAAGTGTTCCTTCCACTAGGCAAAGGCTTGTAAACAGAAGGCACAAGTTGCCTTGACCTTCCCAACAGCTTAGCCCCGTAATATGTTCCCTCTCTAGTTGTCTTAGCTGTCATTTTCCTTTGTCCTGTAATACAGGCATTTTCCACCTGAACAGGACTAGTTAAAGAGCCCTAGATTTTCCACACTCTCCAAAGATACACACCAATATATAAGGACAGGTATGGAAGGGAGGTGTCCTCCTCTGCCCTCATGCAGGTAGTGCCCCACCCACACTGTGGGATCTACCCACCCAGACCTGGGCTGCTTGGGTGGCAATCCCTTCCTGAACCTCTGTAATCTAGGACTCCTGGCTCAAGCTCTCTGAGGGTTCCAAGGGCCCCTGTTACTGACTGCTAACTCTACTTTTCTTAACTGGCCAGCGTGTTGATCTGGTGTATTCTGGGTCAGCAGGTCCATTTCCTTGGCTCTCTTCCTTCAGCCTCCTGCAAGGGTAGCAGCCAGGCATAGCACCTTCCTGCCTGTCTCCCTTTCCTGTTCAAAGCTCCTTTGGCTGGACTTTCCCTGTATTGCCTTGCAGTAACTTGGATTCAGTGGTTTGAATATAATTTTATGAAGGTTTTCCTTTCTTTAAAACTTTACATGTACTCAGGAGAACTATTTATTCAAACACATAAAAACATATGACACACAATTGATTTTTGTTTTGCCCAAAAATGTTGATCTTATTTTTCCTGCTTGCAGTTTCCTCTCTAGTAGAATTTTTTTTTTTTTTGGCCCCATGCTTTCATAGGCCTGACCTATGACTTCTATAGAGAAGGTATGTCACCAATGAAGTAAGGAACGTGAAAGACGCCAAAAAACAAATGCCATGATAGTAAATGGTCCCTGTTTTCCTGTGGGCTTGGGCTTGATAAAAACAGTTTTGTGGGCCCAGGAGCACACAGCCAAGTTTGCAGGCAAGCATTGATATGAACTTGTTTTGAATGCTTAAATGATGTGCATGTATGGGGCAGAGTGGGGAGCATATAAAGTACTCAGATACTAGCCATTCATGGGTTAGTCTCACAGTGCATTCATGTTCAGCTGTCTTCACCCAGAGACTGGGAACAGGAGGGAGACCTCCTGTTTTGAGTTTTGTAAACAGTCCAGGTATTGCTACTCATTCTCTTGTTCTGAAATGGCCAAGGATAAATTGCATCTTAAACAGCCATGTTTGTTTCAAAGCTTCTCCAGAAGTCTTTGATTTGGGGTATTATTCCCATTTTACAGATAAGGAAAACTGAGACACAGGCAGGTCACAGGTCACAGAGAGCAGGCACTCCTGACCTGCTGTCACTCTCAGATTCCTGGGTACTCCCTTGGACCTCTTACTTTGGGTGATATTAGATTTTTTTTAAAGCATCTTGGGTAATTCAGAGGATTAGCATATCCTCAGATCCCCTTGGCCCACCACCAGACCAAGCCATGTCTCCCAAGCCATGTCATCATGCTAATCTCCTAGAAGCCTCCTCCTCTACCCTGGGTAAAACATTTAAAACATATTTAAACAGCAATTTTGGGAAACTATGTAGCATATGGGCTTGCCTTTTGATCTCAAAATGATGACAAACAGATACTTAGATACTTCATAAAAGAAATATTACCAGAAAAAAAAAAGAAGAAATCTGGCATTCAGCTTGGTTGTGCTCTAATTTAAACAAAATGCAACTTTGCTGGGCTCCCTTCTGCGTGGTGTTCTGGCCTCAGCCTGTTTGTCTCTAGAGATGGTCCTCCATCAAAGCTCTGAGACTGAATCTGTAACTTAAGTCCTATCACAAAAAAAAAAAAAAAAAAAAAAAAACAGAAAATGCGGGAAAACATCTGAATTCTCGCGCTTGACTCAAAGACCAAAGGAATGGAGCTTTAGACCTGTGGACAGAGCTGGGCTAGGTGTAGGGGGAGACTGCCATGCCATCCCTTAATACCTCCTGCCCCTCTCACTGCCCCTGCAGAGGGTCCCCCATTCTCAACACCAGTGTGTGCACCGCTGTGGCCACCAAGGCAGCAACAGGCGGGAGGAGGAGGGGATATGATGGGAACAGCGTGGGCCTGGTGACGACCCACGTCTCCTGGCCGAGTGGGACGCCTGAGCAGGTGGCTGCCCGAGCCAGGTGATCAGAGCTGAGCAGAGCTTGCAGTGGCCAAGGAAAAGAGGCCAGGGCCGCAGGACCGGGGTGGGGACAGGCCAGGAGGCCGGCAGGTGGCCGGGATCCCAGCACGCTAGATGACAGTGAACGTGGCGCGGCATTATCTAGAGGTCAGCGTCTCCTGGGCATGGAGGCCTAGAGTGGGACCAGTCCAGAAAGCCAGGCCAGGAGTGAGGACAGGGGGATTCGGCGAAGGAGCCCCGCTCGAGCCCAGCGCCTGCCACGCACACTCCCAGCCTTTCAGACCTTCCTGTAGTTTTTCCAGCACTCGCGGGGGTTCCTCGCAGGTTTTGGAAAGTCAGCACCAAGAGGGCACACAGGACCTGGGACACAGGGCCTCTCGGGAGGTGGCCTTGGGCGTGAAGACAACAGAGGCCGCGCGGCCACTCTCACCGAGCGCTTACCACCCTGTCTGGACTGGGAAGGGTGGTGGTGCCCAGAGGATTGGTGTGATTTTCCCCACTGCGCCCCCGCGTGCAAAGGAGTTCGCTCACACTCACATCCTCTTCCCACCCCACTTCCGCGCCCCTGCGGCCGGAGCCTGCCTTTGTACTTCACTGACAGCAAGACTGGCTGCTCACATCCAGTGGAGGTGGTGGCCGCACATGTGTTGGTGTGTGTGTGTGTGTGTACACCCCACTCTGTAACACCCACAAGTACGAAGAAGAGCACCCTGCCCCCCCCCTCGTTTGTCCCCGCAGGCGTCCCTCGGCTTATCTCTGACCCAGGCTCTTCCAGCTTCCCTGTTGTGGACTGAAGATGATAAGACAATCCGGTGTGTGTGTGTGTGTGTGTGTGTGTGTGTGTGTGTGTGTGTGTGTGTGTGGTTTGTTTTTTGTTTTTTTGTTTTTAACCGAAATCACAGCATCTCCGAACCCTTATCCCCAAAGCCTGGCAGGGGTTGCGGATGAGCACGCGATCTCGAGGAGCAAGACCAGCCCCACTGAAGGCGAGCGAGAGGCCTGGCGGGCGCCTCTTGCGTCGCAGCGCAGCCGGGCGCAGTGGCTGGGTTATGTAAGTAAAGAACCCTCCCTGCGCTCCGCGCCATCTGTTAATATCTTGATATTGGAAAGTTCGGTGCCTAAGGCAAAGCCAGGGCTGGTGGCGAATAGCTTCCAGCCTACTCCTTATTCCTCTAGGGCAGGGGTTGCCCTCCCCTAGTCCTTTGTTCGTTTCTGTCCACTTCCCCACATCAAGCTGTCGTGTGATACCCCCTCCAATCCCCATCAACCCTCTTCCCCGTGGGGTTGTGTTTTCCTTCGAGAACCCCCTTGTTGTGAATAAGTTCCTCCTATGAATGTTTATGTTTGTGGCGATCCACTGACATTTTATGGTAAAGTGGGGAGCTCTTTTTGTTCCGGTTGGGAGAAAGCTTTATTATTAAAAAAAAACAAAAAAAACTTTTTCTGCCAATCCTCACAGCTCCCAACTTCTTTGGAGTGACTCTCGCTGGTGTTTACTTTGAAAGCTGTTGGTTAAACAAACATCACTCGGAGGCTTCTGAGCAGTGGAGTTCCCAAGAGAGGAACGCCGCAGCTGCTACTTGCTACTGATCTGGTGGCATTTTGCTTTCTCCCCCACCATTCAGAACAAATCCAGGTTGGGTTCGGCGTCACGCTGAGCACAGGGGAGGAGAGCGAGAGGCCAGCCGTCAACCCGCCTCTAGGCAACCTGCAGCTGGCTTGTCTGCGCTGGCAGCCGCTGCTACTTCCCCCTTTTCCCCCTCCTCAGGTGGGTGGGGGGTGGTGTGTGGTTGGGTTGGTGGGTTGCGGCCGAGGTCCAGGTCCTCCGGCATCCTTTCACAAATCCACTCTCAGGTTTGCCTCTTCTCGGGATCCTCTCGAAAATACTAAAACAGCTCCAGGCGCTGATACCTGCTGTCCGTAAGGTTTCAAATGACCTGCAAGCACTGCCTTCCTACCTTAACCCCGACCTAAGGGTTTTAAGAAAGAACAGGAGGAGAGAAATGCACAAAGGAAAAGTCAAGGCGAAGTGTGTTTAGTGGGATGCACAACTGTCATATGCTAATAACATACTAATCACTCGTCAGATAAACCAGTTAATGCAACTTGCAGGAGCACGGCTTATCCCAAGACAGATCAGAACTGGTGCTCACTTTAAATCACTCGGACGGTGCTGGCCAGGGTGGGCAAAAGAAGGGCATACAAGGAGCCTAGGCTTGGCCCCTAACTTCGCAGATGAAGCCGGTGTCCAGGAGACTTCTGGTCTCCAGCTGACTGATCGCTTCTTCTCTATCAGAAAACAAACTGCGAGTCGTCGGAGATAGGGACCTTGGGCCTTATGCCTTGCTCCAGCGCTATTCGAAACCTACCGGAGCGCCAAAGCTCAGGCCAGATGGCCCGCCGGGAGCCTGGTTCATGCGTTGCTGGGACAGTAAGGGGACAGGACAGGGCTCTTCCGCCGCTTTCGGAGCCCCGGGTCGCCACCCCAGCTCACATGCCCCGCGTGAACAGCGCTCGGCTTTCCACGCGCAGCTCCTGAGCCCCGGTGCGGGCTACGAACAGCTGCAGCTGAGCGTGGCAAGCCGAAATTTGCTTGTCTGTCCTGCGGTTACCCGAGCTTTGAGTCAGGCCTACTTTGCCCCTCTGCGAGATAGGTAGAGGGCTAATTGGAAGGTTCTCAGGAAACTTTCCCGCCGCCGGATCCCAGTCCTGGCGTGTGCGAAACGCTAGGTGCGACTGTCACAAACTATTCACAGAGTGGAGTCTCTCACTCTCTCTTTACCCTGGCCTCTTTTCTCCCCTTCAACCTCTTTCCTTCCCAGGCCCCCTCCGTTTTAGACGTCAAACCGACGCTAACTTACAATAGCAAACAGATTCTTCAAGAAAAAAATAAGAGGACGCAAAATGAGAAAGAAAATGGCTTTGGTACATTCTCTCGGAACCCCAAATTTCAACCTCCTCAGTACATCCGTTTATCTCAAAGGTATCCAACCAATATTCCACCCCGTCTAACGGCACATGAGTAGATTATTTCAGTCCCCAACCCCGATTAGAACTCTTGCTACAGGAGTCCATCGTTAGTGAGTGCACTGAGCAGTGAGCTGGGCAATGCGGTTTCCCACCCTGAGCTGGGAAAGGTCTGGGGGCAGTAAAAGCGAGGGGAAGGAAGTCTGAGGGATGCTTAAGTGAGTCTCTTTTCCCCGAACACCAACCTGACCTGATTTTTTTTCTCCCTCTATTCAATGTTTGAATTCCATGCCTGCCAGAGTTTCCCACAGGGCACAGACTTACACGCGCGCGCGCGTGCGCGCACACACACACACACACACACACACACACACACACTGACACCAATGTCCGACTCACAGGGGATTAATATCCTCTCCCTTTCTGATGAATCGGAGGCTGAAATTGTGAACATCCTTAGAAACGAGTGTGTGCGTGGCAGATGATGGTGGCGGGTCTGTCAGTGTACTTACATCTCATAAATACTCTGTCACAACACGTTTCAACCTTTGATCTGATTGAATTGGAGGGACTCGGAAAATACTTGTCCCCACACCACCTTTTTAAAAAGTGTCTAATCTCCTAGGTATGAACATTTAAAGTGCTTTTCAGCTCTTGCGAGGCTCCGGTTTTATAGAGTGTTTATACCCACGTTGCCTCTTTCGTAAGCGCTGGTGTTAACTGTGCCCAGGGAAAGGGACGTTCAAGCTGCTGCGACTGGAGGCTCTCTTTAGTATTTGTCACTGAAAGCCAAGGCCCTCTTTCAGAACCACGTTATCTGAAGAAATCTCGCTGCTATTTTTCATCCAAGCTGTCAAACCAATGCTCATTTTACATGGCTTTAAGCATTAGGCTCCAAGATGTCTTGCCTAAGAAACTTTTAAGTTTGCCACTCAGACTTCGAAATTGTGTAAATCTTATATTGGACCTATTTCTTTGGCTATGTTCGGGTGTGCGAAGGGTGACCGAGAAATGATGTTTGTAGCATATGTGGTCACTATACTACAATTGAAATAATTTTTTAAGGTAACCGAGGGTAAATGGTCTTCCTATAAATTCTGAGCACTGATTAATTCGAACTCAGCCAGTATGGGCAGAGCGTTTCATATCAGATTTAGCAGCCCCCGTGTGAAATATCTGGCACCTATTTTTTTTTTTAATTTTAAACCTACTGTGTTTGCCCATCCTCTCTAATAGGAAACCAGGGTGACAGGTCTTATTGATATTATCTACGATCGTTTCCAAAGCGGAACGATTTGCGCACCCCCCCAACACACCCCCCTCCTTTATGCCACCCTCTACCCTTAAAACCTCCACTTTTCCTTCCGTATAGTTTTCCGAGCCTTCCTCCACCCTAGTACGAGGACCGTTGCCTTAGCTCGGCCGCTCGGAGAACTCGATCATCTCCATCAGTGAAATGAGAGAAAGAAAAAAAAAAAAAAAGACCTGCGTCCTGGAAGAGCAAATGTGAGCCCAGCACCTCGGTGCACAACGCCCCGCGGATGGCTCGCGGCAGCGGCCGGGGCGCGGAGATCCAGGCGCCCCAAGCAGCGGCGGGGCGGGGTGGGGGCCGGGGCTGGAGGCCGGGCGGGGGAGTGCGGGGCCCCTCTCCCCTCCTCTCTCCTCAGCCCCTCACCCCCACCCCTTTTATAGATATATATGTATATGTATTTTTTTCCTCCCAAGTTCTCTTGCCTCGCTGTCCCCCCTTGAATCTGAAGGCGCCTCGCGATTGGGTGCTGGGGCCGGGTACGTCAGTGGGACTGTGACGTGCAGTCTTCCTGTTTCCTTCAGCTGTGTCTTAAAGTAAATCTTGTTGTGGAGCGGAGCCCTCAGCTGAGAGAGCGCTGGGAAAGCGTAGGTCACTGCAGCCGCGGGAGCCGCGCTGCGCACACCAGCCTCTCCGCCGCGCCGCGCTCCGCGCTGCAGCCCTCGCCGCCGCCACCTCCTCCGCTTCTCCGCTCTCTCCCTTCTTCTTCCCCCGGGCTGCGGTCTCTGCCCTGCGCGCCTCTTCCCCTCCCCTCCCTCCTTTCTCCCCTCTCCTCTCCGCACTCGCCCAGCTCACTCGCTCTCGCACAGACTCACCGACCCCTGGGCCAGTTATCACCAGTAAGACATCACCGCGTGCGCGCTTGGGTTCCTTCTCTCTGCCCGCAAGAGAGAGGGGAGAGAGAAAGAGAGAGAGAGAGAGTGGCTGCTCCCTGCTGCTGCTCGCACCGCGTAAGTATCTTCGCCCGGTCGCTGTCCCCTCCCCTTTTCCAGAACCGCTCGCACTGGCTTGTTCTTGAATGGGAAAGGAGAGAGAAGAGCCTCCCGTTACTCACACCCGTGTAAACATTCTTTTTCCAGGGGGAAAAATGGTGTTATTTACATGAATCGTAATCAAATAGCCTCTAAAAACAGTTTTCTAAGCAGGAGCCTCAGTGGAACTCCGCGCCCCGCTCCTCCCAGTTAACCAAGAGTAAGTGATCTGCTTGGCTTTTATTTCTTTCTCGTGCCTGCCGGTGGCTGGGGTGGTGGTGGAGATAGGAGGGAGGCTGGCGTTGCTGGACTTGTCGCTGATCTTGTCACCTTTTGTGTACTGTGTCTGGGGTGCGCTGAGGCTCTTGCTTCCTTTTATATTATTATTATTTTTCTCTCGCACTCTTTTCAGGAGAAGGGGCCGCGAGGGGGACGAGTCTCTTTTTGTTGTTGTTCTAGGTTGTTGTTGTTGTTGTTTTTTTTTTTCTTTACTATCTTCCCAGCTTCGTCCTTCCCTTCTCCCGAAGTTGAAACTCCAGGGCCAGTCCCGGAGTCCTTTCCCTTTGTCTTGTTTATTGTAGCTGTCTTTCTTCCCGGCTTTTCCTATTTGCTTGGTGTTTGCATACCTTTCACTTCTCCTTTTAACCCCGGGCAGAGGGCCGGCCGTGAGGAAGAGGGCGGGGAGGAGGGGGCGCCCGGTGACTTTCCTCTCCCGGAGCATTCAGAGCTGGGAGCTTGCACCCGGCTCTGCAGCCGAGGAGGGACGAGCGGAGGGACTGTCCGGGGGGAATAAGCGCAGTGCCCCTCCACCCAGTCTGCGCGCCCGGCGCTGGGAAGCACTGAGTAGGGGGAGTTGGCCCAGGAGCCTCAGGGGTCGCCAGTGGGGCGATTGGGAGGCCGCGTCGCGGAGGGCAGGCCCCCGGTCGGGGTGTACTTGGGCCGCCCATAGGCGAGAAGAAGCTCCCAGCCATTACTGGCACGCTTGGGTGGTGGGCAGCTGCGCGCTGGCCTGGTCCGAGTGGTGCTACTCTGTTGTCCCAGTTCCTCGGACTGGGGAGGGAGGAGAAGAGCCCGGCAGAGTGGAGAGGTGAGAGTGATTGTTGCTGCGAAGAACGGCGAGGAGGGCGGGAGGAAGGGGGAGAGCTGCTATCTTGCCCGAGCAGACAAGGAGAACGGACGGAGGAGAGGGGCGGTAGACATCACCCAAAGTCCAGCTGAGCAAGTTGTCGTTGCCTCTGCGGTGCCAGCCAGTCCTGCTAAACTGAGCGCCCTGGCAGAGAGAGATGGGGGTCCGGGGAGACCAGAGAGCCACACTCAGGCTCTCCCGCCCCCCGCCCGGCTTCTTGGGAAGTTGAGTCCTCCAGGCAGGCTCGGAGCAGAAGCAGGAGGGGCTGGGAGACAGTCTTAAGTAGCCCAAGGAGGCTAGCTGGAGTGTGAAACTGCTGTTCTTGGCAGCCCAGAGCCCTTCTCCGCCTCAGGGAAGGCTGGAAACTCACCTGCTTGCTTATATTTTTTTCCGAGAAGATCTGTGTTGTCTCCTTAAGCTTATGAAAACAGAGCAAGCCCAGGGTGGCCTCCTTTCAAAGTTAAGGCTAGAAGAGGCTCCTTTCTTGTTCTCTCTCCTCCCTAGTCCTCCCTCTTTTTCACCAGCCCCCTCGTGCCCCTCTGTTAAAAAAAAAAAAAATCATTTCCTCTCCTAAACCAGTCAGACAAAAGTCTGCTAGCAGAGTGCGCATGGGCAGGGCTGGACAGGTGTGTTGTGTCAAGAAAGACAGGTGCAAGTTTCCTGGGGTCTGTGTTTTCTGTACAGCTCCAGACTACAAGGCTTCAGGGCTGAAGAGGTTCATGAATTTATGGCGGTTCTGGTTAACGGGATTGTCAGGCTAATGGGAATCAAGCTGTTGTGTTCTGAGCCCCTGCCATGAGAGTGGTTTTTTTTGGGGGGGGGTCGAGGGGGATAGTATGTATTTGTTTATTTGTCTTAAGGATGTTGGCAGATGACTGTTGAGGGTGTAGCTCAGACTCCTGTCTGCCAGCCTGCCAAAAGCACCCCCACTTTAGGGCAGCAGGTGGAAAGAGTTCACTTTCTCTTTGCTTCCCTCCAGTTTATACATCTCTGACAGGTCAGTGCTTAGCAGAGAGAGAGAGAGAGAGAGAGAGAGAGAGAGAGAGAGAGAGAGAGACTGACTGTCCGTGTGTGTGTATTTTAGACATCAATGAGTAGTTTGTAACTGCCCATAATACCAAAGTCAGTTCACAAGTGTGACTACTGTTAAAGCTTGTCTTTGTAATCCACTGTCTCTCCCTGTCCAGAAAAAAAATAGGTATGTGCTTAAACTCTTTCAAGCCCTGTGTTAAATACTCTCATAAAGTGTGAACTGTGCCTGCCATTGTATCAGACATGTGCCATGTGTCCTAGATAGGACTTTGATGGGGAGGGAGAATCTAAGTCTGTGAGAGGAAGCTGGGCTTTTGCTATTTGATGGAAGATCCAGGCAGCCAGTTCTATGAAGAGTTTCTTGCAAGAACTTCTGAGTGTTTTCATCAGAATGAAACAGGCTGAGTGCAGTGAGAAAAAAGAAAGTCTGCTTGTGTGCAGGGGAGATGTTGGGAATTAGTTCTATGTAAGTCTGTGCCCATGTTCTTAAAACCTAACTTCTTGAAATTGGGTTGTGTGGGAACAGGTTAAGTGATAAATATTCTTTGTTGGTTAGTTTTGTTATTTGGAGGTTATTTATCTCTGTTTCCATGAAAATGAAAGGTACATGTCATTTAGTCTTTTAAACATTAGTCACCCCTCCCTTCTTGCACTTTCTTTGTATGCTTTGGGAGATTTTGATAATTAAAATGTCATCCACGGCTATGTCCATGCCCCTTGTTTTTAATGGGTGTTAGCCATGCTTGGCACTTAGTTATATTTTATGGCCTGCTATGCAGAATTCTGTTTACTTTAATCATCACTTTGGAGGGATAAATTCGTGAACATGCATCTTTGATCTCTGTGTGCTCATTTGCTAGCTAGATTCCTCTGCAAGCAGGCTGTGCAACCCCCCAAGTCTGAGCTAACTCACTTTGTAAGTTGCCAGGCCCCCCTCTTATTTGCATAACTCTTAAAGTGCCTTTTCACAAGTTTTGAGTATACTTTCAACTATATACTATCAATAGAATTTTTACTATTTAGAATTTTTAAAGAAGTTATAAAATGTTATTGGTGTTACAGTATGAAAACAGACTGCATAATGATGGGTTGTTATGGGTTTCAAATTCAGTATTCGTATAAATTGGAAGGATCAACATAAAAGAGATTTCTCCAATATTATTGCTTAGTGTATTCCAAGCTTCAGAAGATAATTTTGAGTATTTTGGTTATTCTGCCCCCCACAAGAAAAAGTATGAGTGCATTTTTTTAAAGATTATTTCTCACACTCTTTTATTTGCCCAATTTGATGAATTACAACTTTTAAATAAGTAGAAATCAATATCTTGGGCAGGTCTCAAAAATGTTCTGTGTTCATTTTTCAAGTGAAAAATTAATGGAATTTTAGATAGGATGGAGGACTAGCAAGTAAAATGGCTATGGTTTAAAACCTCTTATTGTAAAAGGAGATTTAAATTTTTGTCAATAAGATCACAAATCTTTAAAGTATTAACTTGTGCCAAGTAGGTTCTTCAAAAATGTCAAAGATTTTTTTTCACCTTGCAACATGCAGAAATATCTCTAAATTAAAAGTTGCTAATTAGCAGAAATGTAGGGAGGAATAGCTAGTGACTTAATATGTACATGAGACTCAATGCTTCTGATTTTCCCCTGTTGAGTTCAGGCTGATTATCAGAATGACTTAAAATACTGTTGATGATATTCCACTTGAAACTATATGACCAGCTTAACTCATTAAAAACCCCTTTAAAGATGACTTTGTAAAAGAAAGAAAATCCAAGTCATTTCTTCAAATAATTTTATCAACCTGGACAGGTAGCTGAATAACTCAGGCAGGAAGGCATGCCAGTCTCACACTCCCCATGCCTCATAAAAGATCTGCCTGAACTACCTGGATAATTACCATAATGAAGAACTTCTTTGTCTAGAATCTGACCTCCAGATAGATGCAGTAAAAGCTGCACCCCCCTCCCCAAAATAACTTCTTTATTAAAGTCGAGCCCTGTACCACTTCACTTCGTATCACTGGATTTCTTTGAGATACTTTACTGAAAACTGATTTTTACAAGATTGAGCCAGCAGTCCCCTCTGGGTGGATCCTCCTTGTGAAATAGGATGCAGACACTGGGTTCTAAGGAGGGATCTTTTGGAGCAGTTAGATCTGACTTGATTATGTCTTGAAGTTGCTGCTTTCTCACTATTTTTTTTTTTCTGAGAGGCATCAGCTGTGTTATGCTGTCCATTGTACAGGTGTTGTTACAGTGCGTGTGTGCGTGTGTGTGTGTGTGTGTGTGTGCATGCGTGTGTGTGTGTCTGTATGTGTGCATGTGTGTGTGTGTGTTTGTGTGTGTGCATCTGTGTGTGTGTGTCTGTGTGTGTGCATCTGTGTGTGTGTGTCTGTGTGTGTGCATCTGTGTGTGCCTGTGTGTGTGTCTGTGTGTGTGTGTCCGCAAGCGTGCCTCGCACATAAGCTGTGTACCAGTCGATGCAACACATGTTTAATAATTTAACATTTTGACATAGGTTTCCGCCTGAGTTCAGGAGGCCTTTATAAAACATATGTATCTGGGCATTAGTGAATTGGGTCCAGAGTGTTTCACCACTATTTTTCCATCTTCTTTATACTGTTTCTCAGCAAGACTAGCTCAAAGGACTTTATATTGCCTGTTTAAACCCCAAATCAATGTTAAAGTGAAAACATTATAAGAATCCATAGTAATTGGAGTTGACAAACCACAGCTTAGTTCACATGCTAAGAGATGCCGAGCTGTTGGATACCTTAGTGGGTTGACACTGTGAGTGATTAAGCCCGTATGTATCATCCCGGAAACTATGGATTGGAAATTATGGGAACCCTTGGAAAAATCTTAGTTTCATTTTACCATGGCTACTTGATAGTGCCTTTTAATGTGGAAAATACATTTTTATGTATTGTTTAATGAAATATGATACTAGATACGTACTGGGTCAGCCAGCAATCATTATTTAACCTTGCCTATAATATCTCTGGATTACGGCCCCAGCATATATAGTCACACTATGGCCCCAGCGTATATAGTCACGCTCCTTTTATTTCTAAGTTTAAGTCTTAAGCTGCATGGAGAAATAAACTGATGTGCATCTATCAAAATAATGCACTGTTTTGCTGGATAAAATAATTTCTCCCCCATTTATTTTGTCCTGTTGTTTATATCTCAGCTGGACATTTTACAGGGAGACCTAAAGCATTTGTGTTCTCCTTGCCCAAAATAGAAATAAATCACTACTTAAGTTTTATTTATTTATTTTAAATTATTTACTAATTTTTTATGCTCATTGGTGTTTTGACTCCATGTGTGTCTATGTGAGGGTATCAGATACCCTAGAACAGGAATTATAGACAGTTGTGAGCTGCCATGTGGCTACTTAATTTTTAAACGATACCTGACTCAGATTTTTTAAAAATCAGTTTAGTTTGGTGAATTTGGAGGGAGTTACAGCAGTTTGTTTAATTAATATTTATTCCCCAGTGAAGACAAAGAGTGGTGCCGTCCTACCTTAGGAAGAGCCCAGCCTCCTCTTGGCTCTGGCTTGAGGCAGGGATACAGCTGTTGGTACCTAGGCAACATGAGAGGAAGTACAGTTGACACAGAGGTGAATGGCAGCTGGGAGAGGAAGGATGCCTGGGATGACCTTGTGCTCATCAACACACTGGCATGTCCTCTGGGATTCTCTGCTCCAGAGGTGCTCCCCCAAGTCCAAGATGGGGGGAAGGAGGGAAGATCAGTCTGTGGCAAGGTTAACAGGGGGAGAAAAGACACAGCAAGGAGTTTTTTATGGTCTTCATTGGAGGTCAGTGTGCTTTGCAGGTGGTGTTGAACAGAAAAAATATTTGCACACACACATACCAATGACATAAAAATGTTAAAATGATGGTAAGGAGCCCTGGTCTGGAAAGCTGATATATGCACAAAAGAATCTTCTCATAACCACCCATATCCAAGTGTTTCTGTGATTCGGAAATTGCCTCCTTTCTCCTGTTCTTGCTCTGATCTGCAAGCTGTGCCCGTATTACCTCTCAGACTCAGTGTGCTGCCAGCAAAATATGTGCGGCTGTATTTTGTCATTTCCAAACCAACTGTATTATTAGTGGGTGAGGAGTCTCAGTTGTTCTGAACTTAATCTTGAACTCAGCATTAAAGTCATTGAGAACCCCAAACCAACCCAAGTTCAGGGTATTTGGAAGTGTTTCACCTTCAGACATACAAAGATCTCTAGAAAGAAATATCATCTTGCCTTCAGGACACCCTGAAGCAGGCTCATTTATAAACATTTTATCTTCAGAGAAAAACACCAAGAGCAAACATAACATGGTGAAATATTTGTCATGACAAAACAAAAACAACAACATATTGTTGCCATATAAGCATGGAGCATTTTCTTGATTTTTACAGGTTATTTCATGCTGAAATTATGACTATTTGCATGGGTAGTCATTCTTTAGAACTATCCACAGATGCACTCACTCCTAGGGAGCACATAGATGTTTTTACAGGTGAACCGAAAGAGATGGGAGAGGTTCCAAGCACTCCACACGCTGCCTTTGGCAATGGACCCTGTTATTGTGAAGATGTGCTCTGTGAAGCAAATGCAAAGTTCAATATCAGATAAACCCGGCATGAAGGCAGTATTTTCATTTTCTTCATAAAACGTTAACTGTAAACAAAAAGATGCACTGTCTCTTGCATGCATACAAAATTTGGGGTTAGCATTACTAGTTGCTAACATTGCACAGTGTATCAAAGGCCTTTGATAAAATGTAGGCTAGGATATTTCCTTTTTATATCTTGTCCCCCAAAACAAGGCTAGTTTGCATACAATGAAGCTACCTCCCTTTCTCATACATTTGATTGATATTTTCTGTTATATCTTTCTTCAGTTCCTTCTTCTGTTTAGCTCCCTATCCCCACCCCTCCCCCACCCCACCACCCACCTCCCACCCTCCCTCGCTTTACTTGGCATAGGCAATAAGATCCACAAATGACGTGTGTTAAAGTTTCTTAGCCATTGAAGTACTATTTTGCCAGATTTTACCAGAACAAAACTAGTATTAAAAATGTGTGTATTCTTGCCTGGTCCAATAATGCATTGTTGCACATACTGGCTCCTAAGATGTGGCAATAGCCAATCTACCTTTCTAACAATTGAAGCCACCAAAAGGATAATGTGACCATTTCTAAATATCTCCCTGTTATATGCAGACATAGCCACAGATATCATCTTCACCTGTGAGTCCACTGATCAAGACCCATAACTGTGTTAAGTAAGCAGCACTGAACAATGGATATCTGTGCCTTTATCTCAGTGCTTAGCAGACCCTGACTGGAAGAAGCTGGTTGTTGCTACATTCTTCCCAGTTTACATATGACAACGTTGCTTTTAAATTCAGTAATGAAAGTGTGTGCTAGTATCTGCATCTATTTCAGTCTTCCCTTCCTTCAGTAACATAAAAGCCACAGTGGTTTCCAGATCAAATTTTCATCCAAATTTCCCACAGCCTCAAAATTTCACCCTGTTTCTTAAGTGTAACCCACTCCCCTCTTCTTTTATAATAAGAGTCTCAATGCCCCCAAATTTAATCAATTGCTCATCAGAGGTTATGTTCTTACAATCTGCCATTTCTTCGGAAGATAAACAGTATCATTTTAGGCATTTGTGAAAGAGAATCATATTACTGGTGCTTAAGCAGTTTTTGCTTTTTTTTTTTTTAATCTTAATCCATCTTAAACCAGTGGAGCAGAAATATTTAAAAATGTTTCATTTCAAGCGGAGTTCATGATAAATTGCAATAATTGTGATGTGCCATAAATCCCAGAGCCTATGCATTTTGCATTTGATTCAGGATTGAGGTCAGGAAATTTGGAGAAATTTAAAGAAAATGATTCATCAGTCCTTTTGTTCTGTTGGCCAGGGTCCCAGGATTCTTGAGCTGTGCCCAGCTGACGAGCTTTTGAAGATGGCACAATAAGTGTCCAGTGATGCCTGACCATGACAGCACAGCCCTCTTAAGCCGGCAAACCAAGAGGAGAAGGGTTGACATTGGAGTGAAAAGGACGGTAGGGACAGCATCTGCATTTTTTGCTAAGGCAAGGGCAACATTTTTCAGTGCCATGAATCCCCAAGGCTCAGAGCAGGATGTTGAATATTCTGTGGTGCAACACGCAGATGGGGAGAAGTCGAATGTGCTCCGCAAGCTGCTGAAGAGGGCGAACTCGTATGAAGATGCCATGATGCCTTTTCCAGGAGCAACTATAATTTCCCAGCTGTTGAAAAATAACATGAACAAAAACGGTGGCACAGAGCCCAGCTTCCAAGCCAGCGGTCTCTCCAGCACAGGCTCCGAAGTGCATCAGGAGGATATATGCAGCAACTCTTCAAGAGACAGCCCCCCAGAGTGTCTTTCCCCTTTTGGCAGGCCTACTATGAGCCAGTTTGATGTGGATCGCTTATGTGACGAGCACCTGAGAGCAAAACGCGCCCGGGTTGAGAATATTATTCGGGGTATGAGCCATTCCCCCAGTGTGGCATTAAGGGGCAATGAAAATGAAAGAGAGATGGCCCCGCAGTCTGTGAGTCCCCGAGAAAGTTACAGAGAAAACAAACGCAAGCAGAAGCTGCCCCAGCAGCAGCAACAGAGTTTCCAGCAGCTGGTTTCAGCCCGAAAAGAACAGAAGCGAGAGGAGCGCCGACAGCTGAAACAGCAGCTGGAAGACATGCAGAAGCAGCTGCGCCAGCTGCAGGAGAAGTTCTACCAGGTCTATGACAGCACGGACTCTGAAAATGATGAAGATGGCGACCTGTCTGAAGACAGCATGCGCTCAGAGATCCTGGATGCACGGGCCCAGGACTCAGCGGGGCGCTCGGACAACGAGATGTGTGAGCTGGACCCGGGGCAGTTCATCGACAGGGCTCGAGCTCTGATCAGGGAGCAGGAGATGGCAGAGAACAAGCCCAAGAGAGAAGGCAGCAACAAAGAAAGAGACCACGGCCCAAACTCCTTGCAGCCAGAAGGCAAGCATCTGGCGGAGACCTTAAAACAGGAGCTGAACACGGCCATGTCACAGGTCGTGGACACAGTGGTCAAAGTCTTCTCAGCCAAACCTTCTCGCCAGGTTCCTCAGGTCTTCCCACCTCTGCAGATCCCCCAGGCCAGATTCGCAGTCAATGGGGAAAACCACAATTTCCACACCGCCAACCAGCGCCTACAATGCTTTGGTGATGTCATCATTCCGAACCCCCTGGACACCTTTGGCAATGTACAGATGCCTAGTTCCACAGACCAGACCGAGGCCCTTCCCTTGGTGGTTCGCAAAAACTCATCTGAGCAATCTGCCTCCGGCCCAGCCACTGGTGGTCACCACCAGCCCCTGCACCAGTCGCCCCTTTCGGCCACCGCTGGCTTCACCACCCCTAGCTTCCGCCATCCCTTTCCCCTGCCCTTGATGGCCTACCCATTTCAGAGTCCACTAGGTGCTCCCTCTGGTTCCTTCTCGGGAAAAGACAGAGCCTCTCCCGAGTCCTTAGACTTGACTAGGGACACAACGAGTCTGAGAACCAAGATGTCATCCCACCATCTCAGCCACCACCCCTGTTCACCAGTACACCCACCCAGCACTGCAGAAGGACTCTCTCTGTCGCTCATAAAGTCTGAGTGCGGAGATCTTCAAGATATGTCTGACATCTCACCTTACTCGGGAAGCGCCATATCCTTTTATCTTTCCCCCTCAAGAGCAAACATCAACAAAAGCCCAAAGGAGGTCCTGGCAAAGCTTAGGTTCCCACACTGTATAGGATGATGTATGCCAGTGTGTTTTTTGGTGTGTTCTGGGGGGTGGGGTTAGTTTTGTTTGGGTTTTGGGACTCTGGGACAGAGCTTCACTCTGTAGCCCAGGCTGGCCTGGGTCCTCCATGCTCAGATAACATGCAGCACAGTGCACAGCTGGTACCTCCTTAAGAATGTGGGGATTCCTATTACTCACCATGCACTGAGTGCTGACGATTGCAGAGAAACTTAAAAGCCAGCTTCAACATCTCTGCAACTTGAGCAAGTACTTAATTGCTTCTAGGAACAGTTTCCAAGGTAATTCCTGCCTTTCTTCCTGTGTGACTTTCTTGCCTCCTTTCTTGAAAGTAGATGTAGGGCGGGCAGGGCAGGGATGGGGTGGTAGAGATACCTTGTAAATACTGAATTTTATAAAGATGCTAAGTTCCATGACAGAAGTAAGGAGAAAAGCCAGTTTTCAGACTTGTGATTCGATTAAGGATTCTCAGTGCCAACTGCCTTTGAGGGCACTGTGGGCTGCAGAGGCCTGACTGGATCTCCCAGGAAGACCTCCTTCAATCTGAAGGAAGCTGCTGAGGTTACGGGTAGATAGCCACGGGTGTGGGGAAGGCTTGCATTTGAATCCTGTAAGTCTTTAATCCTAAGTGAGACTTTTTAAAAGGAAATGGGCAGGTACTGATTTATTCCAATGACAACAGCGGCGGCGTAAGTCTCTCTCAAGGCCTGTTCTGTGAGTCTGGGGCAGCTGCCTGTACGCATGAGTGACCTCTGCTGAGCCAAACACAGAAATCTTTTGTCCTAACATACACAAAGCAAATTATTTTGGAAAATGAGAGAACACAGTTAAATCCAAAACTCAGCTGTGTAAAAGAGCTCCTTTACTGACTCTCCTCCACCCTGAGCCTGACTTAGGTGACTACGGTGGCAATTATATTTTACCAGCTCTGTTCTGCACTTCAGCAATTTTCAATCCACAACTTCTTTTCTTCTACAAATCAGTCCTTTCTTTAATTAAAAAAATAATCTTATGGTTGCTTGTCTTTTGGGGGGTGGAGAATAGTAGCATTTGGGGCAGGTGGAGGCATGCCTCTTGTATAATAAATTACCAGATGGATATAAAATTTAGCAATTAAGTTGGCTGTTACTAAATTGAGGATTTTGAGCAATCGTCTTGATGACTAGAAATTGACATTTTAGTAGCTGAGCCCACTCCAGGGGCTGCGCACAAGTTCCAAGTCCCCAGGATGGTTGAAATATTCTATCTCATTCCTCGGGGAAGTCGCTGGTGAAGTGAACTGAACCACGAGCATGAGAGCTCTTGGGCCACTAAGCCCAGCATCTATCCCCACCCCAGTGAAGACAAGAACATCTCAGGCAAAGACAAAGACACTGAGGTCCTAGATCTGAGTTTGAGCTTGTATGCTGGTTCAGTTTCAGGTCTTCCAAACCCTAAAATTCCATGCACCAAAAGCTAAGTCTCACACTGCGACAGGAACAGAGCTTCTGGACATAAGGAAGGAACAGGAAGAAGACAGGGTGGCTTGAGTGGCTGTCAACCTCCCCACCAGTGTCATCATGCTAGGCTGACTGATACCTAAAGCTAGCCTCCCTGCACCTCAGAGAACTTCATTTTAAAACAAATAGCAAAGTAGCAGTCTCTCTGCCTGCCTCTCTGCCTCTCTCTCTCTCTCTCTCTCTCTCTCTCTCACAGAAAAGTCTTGCTGATAATGCCAGCTTTCTAAGTTTTGGACTTCGTATCATGATCAGAAAATTATGATTACACCCCCTTTTCGTTACTTTGGTTTTCTAGGGAGAGAAAAGTATTCTAGTCTACCTTAAGTGTTCCATAAGCTCTCTGTGCCACCCTCTCTATCTAACAGTCCTCTGAGAAATTTTGAGGATTTGAAGGGAGAGGAGTCCCTTCCCTTTCCATACACCCATGGCTGTAAAGAAAATGACAGTGCATCTTCAGGGAGTGGCCCTTCCTGTCTCCTGCAGCTTTGAGCCCCTTCTAAGTAGTAGCTTCAGGAGACATCCATGTTTCCCTGAAATATGGGTTGTTTGAATCTGGTACTGCTTCCTTCCTCCAAGCCCCATGCCTTCACTCGGGCCTTTTGCTGTAATTAGCATTTTTTTCTCCCACATTTTGGCCTTATAACATTGGCTTTCTGCTTTCCTCTTCTCCTTGTACCTATGACTGGTCAGCTCATTAAAAGATCAGGTCTCAGGAAAGGGAAGGCAAGCCACAGCAGGTAAGCTGTTCCCGCTTTGCGCCTGCCTCCCTTGGTGTGGCAGGGCCCATGACTTGCCTGACTTGGACTGCTACTGCTCTACAGACCCATTTTGTCTGTTCAGCTTTAGACAAAGAAAAACATCTCAAACTTTGCTTGGTAAAATCTTGAGGAATCATAGCAAGTAGTGTTTTACTTCTATTTTTGCACTGCTGGGGTGCTATTACCATTACTGTGCTGTTACAGCTTTTTGAATTGTCATGGGTAACCTTTATTTTTAGAACCCTAGCATGCTAGAGATTGAACCTAGGGTCTTGTACATGCTAGATGAACAACTTGCCCACTGAACAACCACTGTGAGACATCATTTCCCTCTTCAAGAACCCCTCTTTCTTACTCCAAAGAGCATTCCTGCTTCTCAGTGAAGCAGCCATGACTAAGAGCAGTGCTGAATACCCTATTCTCAAGTGGCTCCAGGTTTGGTTGAACACATTAGTCATATATGTTTGAAATACTAGGCTTATGGCCTTTCGGTCCCTCTAGAAGGAAGGAAGTCACTCATGTTCATGTTAAATGGAACTCCAATGCACCTGGTCAAAGAGCTCGTGTCTTGGGTATAAAACAATATGTTCAGTATCTTTGCAAATGAATCCGTTTAATCAAATATTAAGTTTTATTCAAATTCCCAAAGATTCAGCTAGCCAATTGTCTTTCTTCATGATGTTCCTTGTCATTCATCTTCTTTGCATCTCAAGGAAAATAGCCTTGTGTGAGCCTTTCACATTTGCATCCACCCAGCTTAAGCACAAGGCTGTCAGATGAACCATTAAGACATGTGCAGCTGGAGGTCCTCAGCCTGTTCTCTGGACTTGACATTTGCAAAGAGTGTCACATGAATATGTGGGATTGAGAAAGAAAAACTGTTTTGTGGCATGAAGTCCAGCCATAAGACACTGGGTGAAAATGATGGTCTTTTGTTGTTGTTGTTGTTCCTTTTGGTTTGTTAAGACAAGATCTCATTATGTAGCCTAGACTGGCCTTGAGATCACAGCAATCCTCCTGCCTCAGCAACCCTCAGGCTGGGATTACAGGTGTGAAGTGTAATCTTTGACATTTTAGAAGCCGTGGAAGGCATTAGAATTCATTTAACACATAAATGAAATCACGATGGCTACAAAGACCTAACTAGCTACAGAAAAAGAAAAAAAAAGTCATAAACAAAACCTTACACAGCTCTCTGATGATGTCAGACTCCTGAGAGAGTGACAACCTTCTCTATTGATGTCACTAAATGAGAGCTTAGTTCTTTTCTGTCCATTGAATTTTCTTGAGAAAGTCTTAGAGCAAATCAGAGAAGGGAAATTCTTTTTATTTCATAGTGCTTAGAAAATGGGATAACCCTCTTCTCTATGTGGAACCACAGCTTGAAACAGTTCAACTAGGAAAAAAAATTTTTTTTCTTTCCTGTAGCCTTCAGGGCCTATTCTTCTTGCATTTGCCTTTTTGCTGCGTGGGCTGTTCCTCCTGCGGCTGCTGTTTAGGTAAGGTTATATTGTGCTTGGTAAACAAACCGCATTGAGACTCTCAGGTTGTTTGGGCTCTTCCTTTCAGCTGTACCCTTCTCCTTCTCCGATCCTCATGCCCGAGCAGATGTCTTTCATTAATTTATGGATTTATCATCTTTTCTTTTTTTTCCTTTCTCTCTTTCTCATTTTTACACCTGGCAGCCGTCTCAAGTTTCTGCAGTTATTGTCTGTTTTGCATTACACATAGAATTGAATGTCATCTGTCTTCACAAAGCTGAGGGAAGCCTTGTAAGCCACCGCGACAGCACTTGCTTGCACCCCTCCCCCTCCCCCACCCCTTACCTCCTTAATATTTATTTCTGCTCATTTTCTTTCCTGGCCTTGAATGGAGCTTAGCCTGTGTTCAGTACAGCTGTATGTTTACCGAATCTATTCCATCGTGACTCATTGTGCGCGTGTGAGTATCCAGGAAACAGCTAGTGCCTTCTTGGAAGAGCAGTTGCTTTCAGCACAAGCACTTAAAAGGGAAATTAACCAATTGGTCAGTTCAGATTGATTTTGAGGAGGAAAAGAAAAGGATTATCTAACTGCTGGCTTTTAAATGTTTCATTAGCTATTTTTAATAGTTTATTAGAAACATATATTTTATGAGAATTTTATCTTAATTACACAGGGATTGAGAGGGACAGAGACAGGTTCTGTGTTCTCTTTGGACAGATGATTCCAGGTATTGCCAACCGGAAACATCTTGAAGCAAAAACTTGAGCAATCTGAATCAGAATAATGTTTTTTCCATTAAATAAATAAAACAAACCTCTAAATTCTGATCAAAAGACGATGGATTTTTTTTTCTTAATACAAAGAGTTGAAATATCTTAACAAAATTTAGATGCATGGAAAGCCCCAGGGTATTTGGGGAACCTTGTCTGTGCCTCTCTGAGACACACGGCAAAACAGTTTTGTCTTTTGTATGAGATCAAATCTTCATTGGGGCTTAGAGTCATAGGCAGGGCTCTCTGAAAGAAAAGATTAGAACCTAGATCGAAGATATTCATCCAAGTTTGAGCTCGCTTAAAACTCTTACCATGAGGCTGGGAGACAGCTTGCAACTATGATTTCACTTATCCATTTGGACAGATGGTCCTGAAGTGTGCCCGGCTCCTTTAGTAGTCTCGATCAGTCTAATGGAGGTTACTAGAGGGCCTTTCAGCTTTTCCTTGGCACAACAAGTATGTCAGCCATAAATTATCATCTTTGTAATCATTAAGGACCTTAAACAAAAACACAAGTTCAGTTAAGCTTCTTTGACTTGCACATAGAAAAATCAAAATTTCTTTCTTCAGTGTTTATTCTCAGTTAAACACACACACCCCCCCACACACACACACACACAACCACAATAGTTAACTTTTTCATCTAAAAACAAAGATGATATTATTATTTTTCTTTAACAGTGCAGAGTATAGAGGAGGGTGTCTGTCCTCTGAGCACATTCACGGCAGGCAAATGTTTGGTCAGGAGTAGTCGACCAAGAGCTTATCGATATTAACTTGATTGTGCAGCTCCAGATCCTTTGTGGCTCCTGCTATTCTTACTATTCACAGTGCTTTTCCTAATGGGAGGTCACCGGGAACCCATTCTCTTTCCCAAATGTCTATGTTTATCTGACCTTTCTTCCTAAGGTGTGAAATTTTCACTGGGTAGTTAAGGATGTGTGGAACGCACACGCAGATGCTCACACATGCACCCACACTTTCTTTTCTGTTTTCCACCATTATTTTTCCCCACTGTCCTTTAAGAGACAGTCCTTGGAGGAGCCGCTAGGAAGGACCCTTAATTGACCTTGTGGGGGACCACATTGATTTTCTCCACGTGCATCTTCATCTCTGATAAATTATAAAGCCATTAATTTGCTGAGGAAATGGCAGGGCCAGGCTGCGGCACAGATGTGACCAGAGCCATCCCAGCTCGGAGCTTGCTGAGTTGTGCCAAGAATCTGGGAGAGAATCAGGCAGCCTGGATTGTTATGGTTAGCCTCCCATTCTCCTGGGAACTGTTTTCGTTGCCAGTGTTTACAGATCTAAAAGGTGATGATGTTTCCAGATAAATAGGCCTTCTTATTTGGGGTAAGTGGCTACTTATTGATCTACTAACCCACATGTATTGATTTGTTAGCCCCCAACTACTGTGTCATTCTCAAAGGAGTTAGCTATAAATCCAGAACAGGCAAATTATATTTGGTGTTGGACCATTGCTTTAACAAAAGCACCACCCACTCCTTGTTCTCTCATGCCAGGCTACCCCTCCCAAGTTTGAGTTGTTATTTTTAAAGGAAACAGTTCACAACCAATCAGAATAAGATAGAAAGAAACTGAGTCTTGAAGTTTCACTCTGTTAATGCTACAAGGTAAAACATGAGACTTGCATAATCATGTTTAAAGTAACATGCCATGTAGCCTTGCCCAGGCAGCTGTGATCATCTGATGCAAAATGCTGAGTGTAGAGAAAAGAGCAAACGGAATGGTAACTGTGGAGAAGGAAAGGAGCTCCTGGGCTAAGACTCCTGCTTATGCTTTAGGCTGGTTCGTCTCCTTAGCAACAAGTGAGCTGTATAGATAGCATACTGGACCTCAAATGGGGAAGTGGGCTTGGCCACCCTCATCAGGAAGTAGCCAAAAATCTGCAACTGAATTGTACATTCTAACCATTCCCCTTGGCAATCCAAGACAGGCAGCGAGCATTCTGATGGCAAGGTGGCCAGTTAGCGATGAATTCCAAAAGCCATATGGATGACCACCCAGCCTTCCCAGAGCTGCTTGTGGAGACTCTACACATTCTGAGTGTGTGTGGAGACAGGGACAGGAGGGACACACCCTTTGGTTTAACCTTGTTTGTGCCTTAACCAGTTGCGTCCTACATGCAGGAAGGGCTATCACCCAATCACTTGAAGAAGGCAAAGCTCATGTTCTTTTACACCCGTTACCCCAGCTCCAACATGCTGAAGACCTACTTCTCGGATGTAAAGGTAGGGACCATTTTTGCTACCGATCTTTCCTTGTCCGTCAGTGCAGTGATCTGGACTCTCAGGCATTAGTGGGGATGAGTGTGGCATCAACTTATGACGACATGTGTGATGGATCGATTCGCTGTTCTTGTCCTTTTGTCTAAAGGTGTGAAGCAAACTGACCACTTGTCTGCTAAGACCTAAGAATGTTTCCTAAGTCACATGACTTACCAGTGTAGTCCAGGAGACTTTGGCTCTATCTTTACATATTTTAATAGCTTCCTGGAAGAAATCTCCACTGGTAATGCCTGGATATTTTAGAGAAAAAATTTACCCTCCACTGCAACAGTAAACTGTTTCTGTTTTTGTTGGTTTCTTCATATTTGTGCCTCTGAAAACTAACTCTTAGCACTTCCTTTTCCTCCTGTCGAAAGGAGCGTACATTGAAATTCTCTATGCAGTAGCTGCTTAAAAACAAAAGTGATGATTGTCTCTTATTTACAACTTAATTTGTTGTTGATGTAGAGTACACTGAGCATAAGGGGAATGAATAAAGTGACAGATTCAGGACACATTATTCAAATGAGGATATGAAAGCTGTCAGCCTACAGCTGCAGCCCCTCATTCTACAGAATACTGGGACCTCCTGGTTCTCTGTGCGTGTGCGTCTGCGTGTGTGCGTCTGTGTCATGTGTGTTTGAAGTAATTATTTGCATCAACATGATGTTGTGTTAATCATCTGTAACTTTTTAAAAAAACATAGACTCGGTTTTGATGATGATAATGACACTCACAGTATCATTATCCAAGGAATTTGATAAACATTACATTAGCTGAGATTGGTTTAGGAGGTTGTGTGGTCCACCCCCCGCCCCCCAACCCTTCCCCTGCCTACCTCTATGTATACAAGTTATGATTTCTTGAACCAGGATATTACAAGTCACCAAGCTATGTCTATCCTTCTACCTCTGCCTCGTTCACAC
The DNA here is from genome assembly GCA_907164525.1 of Lophiomys imhausi. Classification (NCBI taxonomy): domain Eukaryota; kingdom Metazoa; phylum Chordata; class Mammalia; order Rodentia; family Muridae; genus Lophiomys; species Lophiomys imhausi. The sequence continues at coordinate 11,979,791 of CAJQZJ010004750.1, read as the reverse complement.
CTCGCCTGTATCTCATGCCCAAGTTGAGCCCATGGCCTCATTTTATAGGCTAGTTTATGTTGGTTCCCACCACTGATGTTTAATTTGACCTTATGGGGAAAGTCTTCTTTCACTCCCTGTTTGATTCTGAACTGTGTGTCAACTTCAGGCTTTTCTCTCTCGCCATGCTTCTTAAGTGAAAGTGTGGTCTTTTCCTCATCCAGCACAACCAACTGCGCAGAAAGGGAAAAGTAGACTAAGGGTGACAAAGAAACCATAGGCACACAAGAGACCAGTGCCGTAGGGAGCCATGAAGAGGACCTGCATTTGGAGGTGGCTCTCTATAATAGTCCTCTTGGTTAGAATAAGTGGTTGATGAATGGCCAGTTTTAGTCTGACTCACAGGCATGCCCAGCCTTTTGACAAGGGACAAGACATTGCCATGCTCAAAATTTGTACTCAAAAACTGAACAATAGAGATAAACACACACACAGAGACACACACATCACAAAACATTTTCATATTTTTTAAGTAAATTTAGCCACATTCATAGCTATCCTTGACTGTCAGTTATGTCTGAGCATCTTCTAGGACCTGGCCAACCTATCTTTGGTTCTAAGAAGGGGATAAGGAGGGTTACAATTTAGGGCACTATGTGTCTTGTTATATCTCAGTTCATCCCTCTTACTGCAATGATCTGTTGCATTTTTATAACATTATGACATTGCCTCATATATTTTTATATAGTACCTTCCATTCAGAGACAGACTAAAGAACTTTATAAATACTGGGGTCACTCACTCAACAGCGAAATGAGTCTCCTCAGGAGTGGAAAGCCCAAGCTATTTTGAGCCAAATGGTGCTACTCAAAAGGATACAGACATTAAAACTGTTCCAGTCTCTGTGTGTTTGCATAGAAGATGAGAAAAAAGAAATTTCTCATTCCTTCAGAATGCATCTAGTAAACTGGCTGTGCAAATAACTACTTAGTCTGTCCAAGCCGCAAAGCCGCAATAGAATGCCTGGGTAAATGTTTTATTTTTAAAAGCACTAATATTCAATTATAGATTCTATCCATACTTTGGCCATATTAGGAGCAGTGGCAAAAGTATGAGTTTAGTTAAATGATAATTATCTTCTGTAATGAAACACTGAGAAACCCACTGAGAAAATCATGGAAGGTCATTTCTTTTATTTTTGAAATGAATTATACATTTTAACTTTCCTAATTACATCTTTTAATTTGGCTAGTAATAAGTGAATTTGTATTCCTTGAGCTTATGGAAGCAATGCTAGGATGATGTGCACAGGAGGCAGTTCAAAGGAGGTGCTTTGGAACTTTCAGGGGACGATCACAAAGCAGTCTGAGGCCCCTAAGGTTAGAGTGACTCCAAGTCTGAATGCTGATTCTTTGCTTGCACCAAAGTTGTGCACACTGTGTTGTAGCACATATATCCACATAAATCGTATCTTTCTTTTCAAGGCTAAAAGAACTAGATATTGTGGTATGTACGGATACACAGTGCAAAGTTTTATTGTAGTTACGATTCAAGAAACCACTTCAGAATTGAGAGAGCCCTAGGAATTGGGAAAGGGACCCTAGAATTTTATCAGAAATGCCACTCAGTTATATATCTTGAAAAAGACATACAACATGTGTTTGTAGCATATCCATCTAAAGAGAAAACTCCTAACTCTAAGAAAATAGACCTTCTCAAATTATTGAGTCATTTCCACTTCAAATAGTGACTATACATTAAATTTGCAATAAAAATAACCCAGAGAAAGAATGTGTGCAGAAAATACTTAATGTCTTGAGTTAGGTGTTGCCTAGATGTCTGTCACAGCCATAGTTGAAGATCGAGTGTTAGAGTTCATTCTCAAGGGTGCTCCTGAGGGTGAGCGGTGCCTGAAGGAGGCACGTGGCTTCCTGCCTCCCTCCAGACCTGGAGCCAGTGCTAACCATCCCCAGGTCGTCTCCACTGCAGAAGGTGACCAACACTCTTCAGTTTCTCAGGAGGAAGAGTTAGAAGGGAGTCACAGGAACCCAGAGATGTCAGTGTAGGAAGGGTGGAAAACAAGAGACAAATCCTGTGCTGCCTTACTTTAACTGCCCCAGTGAGAATCTGAAGTTCTGTGTTCTCTCAGATAATCCAGCTAAATTCCCTCCCAAGAACACTCAGGCAAGCATTTCTGCCCATTGTGGTTTTGGGTCCATTGAGAAGAACAAGTGTGTAGATGTGCAAGAGATGCCAGGATGGAAGGGCCGCCCTGCCTTCCTGTTCACTACTGGGTGATTTTAACATACACACCAATAACTCCTTGACCAGTAGGCACAAAGGGTTCGGCGTCATTTCAGCTTTGAAGAGGAGGTGCTCTGCGCCTTCCCAGCCTGCTTGTTAAATGATGTATCTCGTCCCCTCCACCCCTTGAGTCAACTGCTGCCTAGCCGGATTAAGGTGTCAGGTTGATTTGTTTTATACATCTTTTGACCATGCTCATTGAATATTTAGGAAGTTTCTCCAGCCCACATTGAGGCTGAGATGTCCCGTGGGAAGCATTAATCAAAGTCACAGAGACTCGTACACTCTGGAAACACAGCCTCTTTATTGAAGCGATTAGTTTTTTGCAGTAACACATTAACACACTATAGAGCTCGCATTTAGAACAATTGATCCTTTGCGCGTAGAACACTACACAGACCGCCCGGAATTAACTCTTTTAAAGTTGAATACTTTTCCTCCTTCCACACGAAGATATAGAGAACAAGGCCACTTGCATTTTTGCTCTTAGCCAGGAACGGAAAACAGAGCACATGTCACTCCCCTCGGCGCACGGGGAGCCTTGCTCTTGGAGCCTGGGCACTGCTCATTTTGCTTGTGTCATGTTTGGGCTCTGTGGTTTTGGCCCATTCTCTCTCTCTGGTATTTCCAGCCTCCAACAATACGCTTTAAATCTCCCTTTATGTCCCATTCGTACATAATGGCAAGTGCACTTACTTTTTTGTCCCCCTCCATTAGGTCATTCATGACCATTCTAGAAAAAAAAAAAGAAAAACCTTCTATTTTTTCCCCCTACAGTACTCTTGTCCATATGAGACAATGTCTTGTAACAATGCAGAGGCCTAATCTCCATGTCAAAGCAATTTTCATTCCCCAGTGCACAGCCTGCTATCATTTTGTAATGTTTTGTTTCTTGTCCTAAAAGAATTAAAAAGGAACAGTTAGCCGTCACGGGGGCCTGTGGGCCTTATCTCAGTGTCTGGAAATTTGGACAGTGTATTTTACTGCTGAGATAAATGGAAAGAAGTCCGACTTCAGCAAATCGTAATGGGTTTAAGTTCTATTGAAATCGGCCACCAGAAGATCAGATAACGGGGGTCCTTCAGTTGTCTTTCTAATCGGGTTCCCCGCAAGGCTGAATGGAGACAGAGCAGACGCACAGAGTGAAAATATAATTCTTGGACAGGTTAAGTACATGTTTGAACTCCTGCAAGCAGAAGCGGTTTGCTGATGACTTAATCATTTTCTGGCCAATTATCTGTAAGGGCCCTTGCAACTCCACGGCAATTAGGATGCAAGATGGCCTTTTGGGAGGAACACCAGCCTCTTGCGTCTGTTTCCTTGTGACTTCCATTCTCTACCATAAATTTTCATTTACTTACTATCTTTTCTAGTAGAGAAACAACTTTCTGCAGTAATTACAGTCCCATACACACTTTAGCTGTCATCTTGTTACAGCCTGGATAGTCTCTGGGCCAGGATTTGATAAGTGTTTCTTGTGGATTTTTGATGGATGCACACTCTTTTCTGGGGGCCCAGGGAAAGGAATGACCCTGATGACAAAAGGCAAGGGTGTCTGCCAGCCTACCCAATAGCAAGCGATGGATTTATTGGTTTTGACTTGGCAAGTTAGGACACACCTGTCCTTGCTGTGAAAAAGGCCATCAATAAGCATGGGACTATTTGCCAGCATCCAGGAAGACATCTTCATTTCAAAGGTCATTGGGAAACCTGGGTAAACAGACTTTTAAAGCCCAATCATGCTATCGTAACTTGGCACTAAAAAAAGAAGTAATAAAGGCCCTATCTCTGCCATCTGTGAACTATGTCTTAACCACACCTCCCAAATGGTACAACCATCAAGGGAAGGGGCCATGGGCTTCCAGTGCTGGTCGCACAGAATATAGCAACAGGGTCTCCCCAGGCCACACTGGAAGTAAACACTGTCCACAAACTCTAAAATGGATGGATTATGGGGAAATGGGCATGGGGTCTCCCAGCATTGAAACCTATGCAAAACCCAGTCTTGCCAATTTACTGAAAAGCAGACTTCCCTCATCAGATAGGATAACATGTAGTGATAGAAATCCTTATTTAAAACATATACACAGTGCGTTTCCATAGAGTATGCAGATCCACATGGGCTACTGAACACAAATGAGTGAGTTTTTCTTTAAATAAAAGAATAATCAGCCTAAGGAAAATCTGATTTAGGGTATGGATTCTCCACTTGAGTGTAGAGGGCAGTGGTGTGGTTTCTGTCATTGGAGTACTTCCTAATGCTCTGCAAGACTGTTCATTCCTCCTGCTGCCATTTTGGTGGAACTTAATACCTACCTTTCCAGGTAAAGCGGGGAGTGAAACTTTGAAAGTGCTTAGGAAAACTCAGCTAAGACAGCAGCAGCATGCTCACTTTTTCAACATTTAAATTTAACAGTTCAACAGATGCATTACCTCCCAGCTCATCAAGTGGTTCAGCAATTTCCGTGAGTTTTACTATATTCAGATGGAGAAGTATGCACGTCAAGCCATCAACGATGGGGTCACCAGCACAGAAGAGCTGTCCATCAGCAGGGACTGCGAGCTGTACCGAGCTCTCAACATGCACTACAACAAGGCAAATGACTTTGAGGTAGGAGCCAGTCTTCGGGCTTTGGTCCTCTCCTTTTTCCCTTACTTGTATTCATGCTCTTTGGGAAAGACTCTAGTTTTGTGATGGTTCCTTACGTAAGCACATCTCAAAAGAATATCAGGGAGACCAGCAACCAGGCACTTCCTCCCATCAGAATCATCATGGCCCACCCACGGCCATTTCCAATGCCATCCTCCATCTCAGCTTAAAAGACCCAGTTGGCCACAGGAAAGGGAACTAAAATGTCTGAAGTGTAGGGCAAATATGGGGTGGTTTTATTTATGTTGTGGGGTGCTGGCTGAGTTACTGTGCACATGTAATATGCAATGGTAATTACAAAGATGCTTCTTAAGCCGCAGAGAGATAATGAGCAAGTGGCTCTGAGATTCCCACCTTCGCCTAAAAGTTATTTCCTTTATGGGAAGAAGTGGCATGAGAATTTACTAAGCATATTTCAAAAGAGATCTTTTCATATCTTTTTTGCTTAAAAATTTTAGTTGCATTTTTATTTATTTGTTTAGTGTGTGTGCACGAATGCGAGGTGCGGCCTTGAGTTGGGGGGTATGCTTGAGCCATAAGGTGGACATCAAGTTCAGAGGATAACTTGTGGGAGTTGATTCTCTCCTTCTAATCATGTGGTTTCCCAGGAATCAAACTGGAGTCTTCAGGCGTGGTGGCAAGAGCTTTGAATCGATGGGCCATCTTGACAGCCTTGCTTTGGTTTTTATTTGTGTTTGCTTTTGAGTGGGGATGAGCACCTTTTGTTTTCCTCTTACATATGGGCACATTCTAGATGTGTGCACAGCAATACAGGCCATTCCCAGGAAGTCTTATCTGTGCAGCAATGCAAGATCTGTAGCTATGGGTGAGGCATTTCTTCACAGGCTGATGTGGAGCCTGGGCAAACAGTTTTCATCAGCATGTGGCGACTGCAAAGCCCCCAGTGCTTACAAAGACATTTGCTGAGCCCTGCTAGCCTGGGCAACAAAAGCTGGAGGCATTGGGGGACCGAGTATGGTGAGACTTCTGCAGTCTGAACTCTTGGAAAGAGGGTAGACCAGACCAGCCGTGACTTGACAAAGTTGATGCATTCCTTGACTCTTCTTGGCTAGATGTTGTGCCACTGTGAGGGCAGGAATTTGAGGGATCTTGTGCTAGTATTCTTGTTTTCTTCCTATAGATAGTTACCCACAGATGTCCAGAAACATCTTTATGTCAAGGGAAAGAGGAACCCCTATGGTCTGGCTTTGTCTGCAAACAGCCCTGACCCCTTCATATTTTGGGCACTTTTTCATTCCTTTCCAGCTCTGTTCCTCACTGCTTTGGGCAATGTAGATCAGTTATGGGCTTATAAAGAATGGAGCACGCAAACTTCACAGGGGGAAATCAAAGTTTCCCCTTGAAAGTTTGAATGATTATCCTGCAAGCTACCAATTGTATCTTATTTTACAAAACCAGTGCATTTCTTGCCACACATGTTGTAAATGAACTTTCTCTTCTCCTGAGTGCATTAAAAATAGGGGCTCTTGGAATTTAGATCCACTATCTTATTTGTTTATTTATCATATGAGAGAGAGAGAGAGATGTGAAGAGTGTGGGAAGGTCAGAGGGCAACTAGTGGGAGCCATTTTTCTTCATTTATCATGTGAATCCCAGAGATCAAACTCAGTTCATCAAGCTTAGCAGCAAGTGCTCTTATCCACTGAGCCATCTGAGCCCCCTGTATCTTAAAGTCTATGTTTCCAGAGTCTCTATTGTCATAGCACTAGCTGATTCTGTGTGGACAGAATATAAGCAAGCTTTCCCTTCCAAAGCTAGAGTCATGATAGTGGCTAGACTTTTTAAGAAATCTTGTGCAAGAACTTGGCTTCCTGTTCCTTCCTTTCCAAGCCTCTCTACACCAGGAGCTACTGCCGCTCACTGGTGAATTGGTCCCTATTATAACAAGTGCTCACTGAGTAGGTGCCTCAGCCGTCATAAAAAGACTGACCAGTGTTTATGAGTTAATTTCTGATCACATGCCAGAGGGTACAGGTCCTTCAAATGCACTTTGGGATCTTAAGGGCCCCTTAGCCTACCTGCTGGAATTTAATCCCCTATTCTCAGCACAACAACACTGGCATCAGGAGGTGCCTGGCAAGCTGCTCCAGTTAGCATCATCCGAAGCTTCACATGAGCACCATCTGAAGCTCTTTCTCTGTGAATCACACTCACTTCCAGGCAAGCCACCTCTCCTTTATCTGCATGGTCTATTTTAAGAATGCTTCACTGTGAGGAGAATGGGGCCTAGGCAGGAATCCTATCACTTCACATGTGACTTTGGGCAAGTTATTCAACTATTCTGAAGCTAATTCCTCCTTCACTTATAAACAAAATCAAAAACCAAAACCAACCAACTAACCAAGCAAACAAACAAACCATGGGCCTTTTCCAGAAATGTGGGAAGCTACACTCAGCAACATGGACTCTGCCCTGACTATTCTTCACACAAATTCATGAGACTGTATGTATGTATGTACATATGTACATATGTATGTATGTATGTATGTACATACACATACACACACATTCACACACACATACTCATACACACACACACACACACACACACACACTCACACCACTAACCAGTTTTTAATGCAGCCTCTCAGTTTGGCACATTGACTTACGAACCTTCAGATAAGAGATCCCTCCTTTCTGTGCCTTTGAGCATGGAGGTCACTGCTTAAGTGAGATGCTTAAAAAGCCACCATTCTTATCTCTGTAGCTTTGCCAATGTGGGCTGTGGCTATGAGCCAAAAGTAGCCCCAGCACCTCTTTCCGAATGCCTGGGCTGATAGCACACACAGCTTCACTCTTGCATTGAAGTTTCTCTTCTGAATAACAACTAAAATAACCCGGTGGTTTCTGTATAATCTAGTGGGGAGGATGGAAAAGTAGAGTCTTGTCTCTTTCCAAAAATTTAAACAGAGATGAAGCACAGCAGAGAGATGGATGCTTTGTCTGCATGATTCTCAAAGATCCAGTCAGTACAAAGGAATTGGCTATTCCTCTATTAGTTGCTCAAACCATCCAGCATCCTATGGATTGCATTTTTAAATTTCTCCTAAGGCTGGGAAGATGGAGATGGCCTGGTTGGTGGAATGTTTGCCAGACAGGCATGAGGACCTGAGTTTCAATCCACAGTACCCATGTAAAAGCTGGGGGGAAGAGGAGACAGGCAGATCTTGGGAACCCAGTAGCTATGAACTCCAGGTTCAGTGAGAGATTTTGTCTTAAAAATAAGGTGGAGAGTGATAAAGCAAGATACCAGTCTCTGACTGATCTCTGACAGGTGCACATGTCCCCAAATAAACACACACACACACACACACACACACACACACACACACACACACACACACAC